>OX369274.1:2349815-3588675 GCA_947284805.1 Coleophora flavipennella | reverse complement strand
ATTGCCGCTATAACAATAAATTTATAAATTAAAGGGGGCCTACAGGCTGACGGTCCGTATGTCTGTCAGCGGACTGCATTTTATTAACCTGAATGGGTAGATAGTTGGAATTTTCACAGAGTGTGTATTGCTATTGCCGCTATAACAATAAATTTATAAATTAAAGTAGGGCTACAGGCTGTCCGTCCGTATGTCTGTCAGCGGACTGCATTTTATTAACCTGAATGGGTAGATAGTTGGAATTTTCACAGAGTGTGTATTGCTATTGCCGCTATAACAATAAATTTATAAATTAAAGTAGGGCTACAGGCTGTCCGTCCGTATGTCTGTCAGCGGACTGCATTTTATTAACCTTAATGGGTAGATAGTTGGAATTTTCACAGAGTGTGTATTGCTAATGCCGCTATAACAATAAATTTATAAATTAAAGTAGGGCTACAGGCTGTCCGTCCGTATGTCTGTCAGCGGACTGCATTTTATTAACCTTAATGGGTAGATAGTTGGAATTTTCACAGAGTGTGTATTGCTATTGCCGCTATAACAATAAATTTATAAATTAAAGTAGGGCTACAGGCTGTCCGTCCGTATGTCTGTCAGCGGACTGCATTTTATTAACCTGAATGGGTAGATAGTTGGAATTTTCACAGAGTGTGTATTGCTATTGCCGCTATAACAATAAATTTATAAATTAAAGTAGGGCTACAGGCTGTCCGTCCGTATGTCTGTCAGCGGACTGCATTTTATTAACCTTAATGGGTAGATAGTTGGAATTTTCACAGAGTGTGTATTGCTAATGCCGCTATAACAATAAATTTATAAATTAAAGTAGGGCTACAGGCTGTCCGTCCGTATGTCTGTCAGCGGACTGCATTTTATTAACCTGAATGGGTAGATAGTTGGAATTTTCACAGAGTGTGTATTGCTATTGCCGCTATAACAATAAATTTATAAATTAAAGTAGGGCTACAGGCTGTCCGTCCGTATGTCTGTCAGCGGACTGCATTTTATTAACCTGAATGGGTAGATAGTTGGAATTTTCACAGAGTGTGTATTGCTATTGCCGCTATAACAATAAATTTATAAATTAAAGTAGGGCTACAGGCTGTCCGTCCGTATGTCTGTCAGCGGACTGCATTTTATTAACCTGAATGGGTAGATAGTTGGAATTTTCACAGAGTGTGTATTGCTATTGCCGCTATAACAATAAATTTATAAATTAAAGTAGGGCTACAGGCTGTCCGTCCGTATGTCTGTCAGCGGACCTGCATTTTATTAACCTTAATGGGTAGATAGTTGGAATTTTCACAGAGTGTGTAATTGCTATTGCCGCTATAACAATAAATTTATAAATTAAAGTAGGGCTACAGGCTGTCCGTCCGTATGTCTGTCAGCGGACTGCATTTTATTAACCTTAATGGGTAGATAGTTGGAATTTTCACAGAGTGTGTATTGCTATTGCCGCTATAACAATAAATTTATAAATTAAAGTAGGGCTACAGGCTGTCCGTCCGTATGTCTGTCAGCGGACCGCATTTTATTAACCTTAATGGGTAGATAGTTGGAATTTTCACAGAGTGTGTATTGCTATTGCCGCTATAACAATAAATTTATAAATTAAAGTAGGGCTACAGGCTGTCCGTCCGTATGTCTGTCAGCGGACTGCATTTTATTAACCTGAATGGGTAGATAGTTGGAATTTTCACAGAGTGTGTATTGCTATTGCCGCTATAACAATAAATTTATAAATTAAAGTAGGGCTACAGGCTGTCCGTCCGTATGTCTGTCAGCGGACTGCATTTTATTAACCTTAATGGGTAGATAGTTGGAATTTTCACAGAGTGTGTATTGCTAATGCCGCTATAACAATAAATTTATAAATTAAAGTAGGGCTACAGGCTGTCCGTCCGTATGTCTGTCAGCGGACTGCATTTTATTAACCTGAATGGGTAGATAGTTGGAATTTTCACAGAGTGTGTATTGCTATTGCCGCTATAACAATAAATTTATAAATTAAAGGGGGCCACAGGCTGTCCGTCCGTATGTCTGTCAGCGGACTGCATTTTATTAACCTGAATGGGTAGATAGTTGGAATTTTCACAGAGTGTGTATTGCTATTGCCGCTATAACAATAAATTTATAAATTAAAGTAGGGCTACAGGCTGTCCGTCCGTATGTCTGTCAGCGGACTGCATTTTATTAACCTGAATGGGTAGATAGTTGGAATTTTCACAGAGTGTGTATTGCTATTGCCGCTATAACAATAAATTTATAAATTAAAGTAGGGCTACAGGCTGTCCGTCCGTATGTCTGTCAGCGGACTGCATTTTATTAACCTGAATGGGTAGATAGTTGGAATTTTCACAGAGTGTGTATTGCTATTGCCGCTATAACAATAAATTTATAAATTAAAGTAGGGCTACAGGCTGTCCGTCCGTATGTCTGTCAGCGGACTGCATTTTATTAACCTGAATGGGTAGATAGTTGGAATTTTCACAGAGTGTGTATTGCTATTGCCGCTATAACAATAAATTTATAAATTAAAGGGGGGCCACAGGCTGACGGTCCGTATGTCTGTCAGCGGACTGCATTTTATTAACCTGAATGGGTAGATAGTTGGAATTTTCACAGAGTGTGTATTGCTATTGCCGCTATAACAATAAATTTATAAATTAAAGTAGGGCTACAGGCTGTCCGTCCGTATGTCTGTCAGCGGACTGCATTTTATTAACCTTAATGGGTAGATAGTTGGAATTTTCACAGAGTGTGTATTGCTATTGCCGCTATAACAATAAATTTATAAATTAAAGGGGGGCCACAGGCTGACGGTCCGTATGTCTGTCAGCGGACTGCATTTTATTAACCTGAATGGGTAGATAGTTGGAATTTTCACAGAGTGTGTATTGCTATTGCCGCTATAACAATAAATTTATAAATTAAAGGGGGGCCACAGGCTGACGGTCCGTATGTCTGTCAGCGGACTGCATTTTATTAACCTGAATGGGTAGATAGTTGGAATTTTCACAGAGTGTGTATTGCTATTGCCGCTATAACAATAAATTTATAAATTAAAGTAGGGCTACAGGCTGTCCGTCCGTATGTCTGTCAGCGGACTGCATTTTATTAACCTGAATGGGTAGATAGTTGGAATTTTCACAGAGTGTGTATTGCTATTGCCGCTATAACAATAAATTTATAAATTAAAGTAGGGCTACAGGCTGTCCGTCCGTATGTCTGTCAGCGGACTGCATTTTATTAACCTGAATGGGTAGATAGTTGGAATTTTCACAGAGTGTGTATTGCTATTGCCGCTATAACAATAAATTTATAAATTAAAGGGGGGCCACAGGCTGACGGTCCGTATGTCTGTCAGCGGACTGCATTTTATTAACCTGAATGGGTAGATAGTTGGAATTTTCACAGAGTGTGTATTGCTATTGCCGCTATAACAATAAATTTATAAATTAAAGTAGGGCTACAGGCTGTCCGTCCGTATGTCTGTCAGCGGACTGCATTTTATTAACCTTAATGGGTAGATAGTTGGAATTTTCACAGAGTGTGTATTGCTATTGCCGCTATAACAATAAATTTATAAATTAAAGGGGGGCCACAGGCTGACGGTCCGTATGTCTGTCAGCGGACTGCATTTTATTAACCTGAATGGGTAGATAGTTGGAATTTTCACAGAGTGTGTATTGCTATTGCCGCTATAACAATAAATTTATAAATTAAAGTAGGGCTACAGGCTGTCCGTCCGTATGTCTGTCAGCGGACCGCATTTTATTAACCTTAATGGGTAGATAGTTGGAATTTTCACAGAGTGTGTATTGCTATTGCCGCTATAACAATAAATTTATAAATTAAAGTAGGGCTACAGGCTGTCCGTCCGTATGTCTGTCAGCGGACCTGCATTTATTAACCTGAATGGGTAGATAGTTGGAATTTTCACAGAGTGTGTATTGCTATTGCCGCTATAACAATAAATTTATAAATTAAAGTAGGGCTACAGGCTGTCCGTCCGTATGTCTGTCAGCGGACTGCATTTTATTAACCTTAATGGGTAGATAGTTGGAATTTTCACAGAGTGTGTATTGCTATTGCCGCTATAACAATAAATTTATAAATTAAAGTAGGGCTACAGGCTGTCCGTCCGTATGTCTGTCAGCGGACTGCATTTTATTAACCTTAATGGGTAGATAGTTGGAATTTTCACAGAGTGTGTATTGCTATTGCCGCTATAACAATAAATTTATAAATTAAAGTAGGGCTAACAGGCTGTCCGTCCGTATGTCTGTCAGCGGACTGCATTTTATTAACCTGAATGGGTAGATAGTTGGAATTTTCACAGAGTGTGTATTGCTATTGCCGCTATAACAATAAATTTATAAATTAAAGGGGGCCACAGGCTGTCCGTCCGTATGTCTGTCAGCGGACTGCATTTATTAACCTGAATGGGTAGATAGTTGGAATTTTCACAGAGTGTGTATTGCTATTGCCCGCTATAACAATAAATTTATAAATTAAAGGGGGCCACAGGCTGTCCGTCCGTATGTCTGTCAGCGGACTGCATTTTATTAACCTGAATGGGTTAGATAGTTGGAATTTTCAACAGAGTGTGTATTGCTATTGCCGCTATAACAATAAATTTATAATTAAAGGTAGGGCTACAGGCTGTCCGTCCGTATGTCTGTCAGCGGACTGCATTTTATTAACCTGAATGGGTAGATAGTTGGATTTTCACAGAGTGTGTAGCTATTGCCGCTATAACAATAAATTTATAAATTAAAGGGGGGCCACAGGCTGACGGTCCGTATGTCTGTCAGCGGACTGCATTTTATTAACCTGAATGGGTAGATAGTTGGAATTTTCACAGAGTGTGTATTGCTATTGCCGCTATAACAATAAATTTATAAATTAAAGTAGGGCTACAGGCTGTCCGTCCGTATGTCTGTCAGCGGACTGCATTTTATTAACCTTAATGGGTAGATAGTTGGAATTTTCACAGAGTGTGTATTGCTATTGCCGCTATAACAATAAATTTATAAATTAAAGGGGGGCCACAGGCTGACGGTCCGTATGTCTGTCAGCGGACTGCATTTTATTAACCTGAATGGGTAGATAGTTGGAATTTTCACAGAGTGTGTATTGCTATTGCCGCTATAACAATAAATTTATAAATTAAAGTAGGGCTACAGGCTGTCCGTCCGTATGTCTGTCAGCGGACTGCATTTTATTAACCTTAATGGGTAGATAGTTGGAATTTTCACAGAGTGTGTATTGCTATTGCCGCTATAACAATAAATTTATAAATTAAAGTAGGGCTACAGGCTGTCCGTCCGTATGTCTGTCAGCGGACTGCATTTTATTAACCTTAATGGGTAGATAGTTGGAATTTTCACAGAGTGTGTATTGCTATTGCCGCTATAACAATAAATTTATAAATTAAAGTAGGGCTACAGGCTGTCCGTCCGTATGTCTGTCAGCGGACTGCATTTTATTAACCTGAATGGGTAGATAGTTGGAATTTTCACAGAGTGTGTATTGCTATTGCCGCTATAACAATAAATTTATAAATTAAAGTAGGGCTACAGGCTGTCCGTCCGTATGTCTGTCAGCGGACCGCATTTTATTAACCTTAATGGGTAGATAGTTGGAATTTTCACAGAGTGTGTATTGCTAATGCCGCTATAACAATAAATTTATAAATTAAAGTAGGGCTACAGGCTGTCCGTCCGTATGTCTGTCAGCGGACTGCATTTTATTAACCTGAATGGGTAGATAGTTGGAATTTTCACAGAGTGTGTATTGCTATTGCCGCTATAACAATAAATTTATAAATTAAAGTAGGGCTACAGGCTGTCCGTCCGTATGTCTGTCAGCGGACTGCATTTTATTAACCTTAATGGGTAGATAGTTGGAATTTTCACAGAGTGTGTATTGCTATTGCCGCTATAACAATAAATTTATAAATTAAAGGGGGCCACAGGCTGTCCGTCCGTATGTCTGTCAGCGGACTGCATTTTATTAACCTGAATGGGTAGATAGTTGGAATTTTCACAGAGTGTGTATTGCTATTGCCGCTATAACAATAAATTTATAAATTAAAGTAGGGCTACAGGCTGTCCGTCCGTATGTCTGTCAGCGGACTGCATTTTATTAACCTGAATGGGTAGATAGTTGGAATTTTCACAGAGTGTGTATTGCTATTGCCGCTATAACAATAAATTTATAAATTAAAGGGGGCCACAGGCTGTCCGTCCGTATGTCTGTCAGCGGACTGCATTTTATTAACCTGAATGGGTAGATAGTTGGAATTTTCACAGAGTGTGTATTGCTATTGCCGCTATAACAATAAATTTATAAATTAAAGTAGGGCTACAGGCTGTCCGTCCGTATGTCTGTCAGCGGACTGCATTTTATTAACCTGAATGGGTAGATAGTTGGAATTTTCACAGAGTGTGTATTGCTATTGCCGCTATAACAATAAATTTATAAATTAAAGTAGGGCTACAGGCTGTCCGTCCGTATGTCTGTCAGCGGACTGCATTTTATTAACCTGAATGGGTAGATAGTTGGAATTTTCACAGAGTGTGTATTGCTATTGCCGCTATAACAATAAATTTATAAATTAAAGGGGGCCACAGGCTGTCCGTCCGTATGTCTGTCAGCGGACTGCATTTTATTAACCTGAATGGGTAGATAGTTGGAATTTTCACAGAGTGTGTATTGCTATTGCCGCTATAACAATAAATTTATAAATTAAAGTAGGGCTACAGGCTGTCCGTCCGTATGTCTGTCAGCGGACTGCATTTTATTAACCTGAATGGGTAGATAGTTGGAATTTTCACAGAGTGTGTATTGCTATTGCCGCTATAACAATAAATTTATAAATTAAAGTAGGGCTACAGGCTGTCCGTCCGTATGTCTGTCAGCGGACTGCATTTTATTAACCTGAATGGGTAGATAGTTGGAATTTTCACAGAGTGTGTATTGCTATTGCCGCTATAACAATAAATTTATAAATTAAAGGGGGCCACAGGCTGTCCGTCCGTATGTCTGTCAGCGGACTGCATTTTATTAACCTGAATGGGTAGATAGTTGGAATTTTCACAGAGTGTGTATTGCTATTGCCGCTATAACAATAAATTTATAAATTAAAGTAGGGCTACAGGCTGTCCGTCCGTATGTCTGTCAGCGGACTGCATTTTATTAACCTGAATGGGTAGATAGTTGGAATTTTCACAGAGTGTGTATTGCTATTGCCGCTATAACAATAAATTTATAAATTAAAGGGGGGCCACAGGCTGACGGTCCGTATGTCTGTCAGCGGACCGCATTTTATTAACCTTAATGGGTAGATAGTTGAAATTTTCACAGATTGTGTATTTCTATTGCCGCTATAACAATAAATTTATAAATTAAAGTAGGGCTACAGGCTGTCCGTCCGTATGTCTGTCAGCGGACTGCATTTTATTAACCTTAATGGGTAGATAGTTGAAATTTTCACAGAATATTTATTTCTATTGCCGCTATAACAATAATTTATAAACTGAAGGCTGTTCGTCCATATGTCTGTCAGCGGACTGTATTTTATTAACCTCAATGGGTAGATAGTTGAAATTTTCACAGATTGTGTATTTCTATTGCCGCTATAACAATAATTTATAAATTGAAGGCTGTTCGTCCATATGTCTGTCAGCGGACCGCATTTTATTAACCTTAATGGGTAGATAGTTGAAATTTTCACAGAATGTTTATTTCTATTGCCGCTATAACAATAATTTATAAATTGAAGGCTGTTCGTCCATATGTCTGTCAGCGGACTGTATTTTATTAACCTCAATGGTTAGATAGTTGAAATTTTCACAGATTGTGTATTTCTTTTGCCGCTATAACAATAAATATAAAAATATAGTGTCTGCAGTCTCCATACAAAAAAAACATGTTTTTTATAAGTCTTTAGAAGTATATTTGATTTAGCTCTATCGTAAAAACGGTAATACATACAAGCGTGAGAAAGTTGGTGTGATTGGCACTAACACTCAAGTAAAACAACAAATATAAAAAATCAGCCAAGTGTGAGTCGTACTCGCACTAAGGAGTGAATTGTAATTTTTGTACGATAGTACGGAACCCTTCGTGTGGCGAGTCTGTCTCACATTTAACCAGTTTTTATATTTCATGCTTTTTTCACCTGCTCGCCACTCGGATCAAAAAGCCACTCCGTTCATTTGTTTCCGTCATTTAATCTGGCCTGCTAATATTTGCCTGACCGTTTACTCACAAGAGATTAAAACGGGACAAACAAACAGTAACAGCTGGATCGAGGGTCGCATTGCGTCATTCTTGTAACTTATGTGGGCCGCATGTATCAAAATAGTATTCACTCACACACGCTATGTAATATTCGCCTTACATTCTTAATAACCGGCTAAGTGCGAGTCTAACTAGCCTTCCGAGGGTTCTGTACCTCCACACCTCTCCCCCAACTACTTAGTAATAATGGCTAGCAACCACCATCTTATCTAAGTCTTGCCGCTTAAACATCAGTGTTTACAACATTGATGTGTTCCGGCTTGAAGATAAGATAGCCAGTTCTCCATTGCATTGGGGAATCTTAGTAAGCCCGCTTCCATCTTCGGCATCATCGTCACTTACCATCGGGTGAGATGATGCCAAGGGCTTACCAATTGTGAATAAAAAAAATAAAAATAAACAAAAGACATCAACGAGAGCTACAAAAATATGCTGTGTTTTGTCATTCAGTTCGGACTGCTCGAGTGCGACTCACACTTGGCCGGGTATTTGCTGTTTTATCTCAGTGTTAGTACTATAATCACACCAAGTTTCATGTTTGTTTGTATTACTGTTTTTACAATGGAGCTAAATTAAAAATACTTCTAAAGGTCTTTAAAAAACATTTTTTTGCACGGAGCAGCTAAAGAAATACATATTCTGTGAAAATTTTAACTGTCTACGTATAAAGGTTCATGAAATACAGCCCGCTGATGGATGGACAGACAGCGGAAGCTTAGCAATAGCACACCCTGGACACTTCGTACAACGGGCCAGAAATGACATTTCAAAAAAGGAATGACGGAATAAACAAAATGGCGGCGAAATCCTATACGTTCGACAACCAAACTGTAACCACTGTATCAATCTGGGTGACGAGGGGGGTTAGGTTGCAATCTAGAGAGCGGCAGGGAGTGTCCATACTGCATGTTAGTACTAATATATACTTTGGTAATAGAATCCCGTTGGTCAGGAAATACTTGATTTCCGGATCTTCTTCTTATATCTAAGAGCTCAGCTCTTGTCTGTGGAGCAATCGCCACCTTGCACGGTTCTGTGCCAGGTCCTTGAACTCCTGGTACGACACAGCACCAGCCCTCTCCATCATTTGGTCCATGTAGGCACGTCTAGGTCTTCCACGTCCTCCTTTACCTCGATTTTGCCTTCCAGTAGTGTTTTGAAGAGGGTGCAGTGTCCAACCTAATGTCCCATCATTCTTCCTCTCCGGCTTTCTATGGTATTCAGCAGGCTTCTCTTTTCCCCAACAATAATCAACACTTCCTCGTTGCTCTTTCTCTCTGTCCAGCTAATCTTTTTCATTTGTCTCCAGCACCACATTTCAAATGCTTTTCTAGTCTTTGTCTTTCCTTCTGTGTAAGCGCAGGTTCGTACTAAAAAAAATTAAAATAAAACCGGCCAAGTGCGAGTCTGACTCGCGTAAAGTAGGGTTCCGTAGTCTTTTCAAAAAATAAATGTTAATTTTAAAAAACAAAATTATAGGTGCAGTTCGTAATAGAATATTTTTTTATAGAAAATCTATGAACTTTTTACAAATCCAACTGCACAGCTTAAGTTGGTCAACTAATACTCCTAAACTATTAAAATCTAATTAGCTTTGATAGTTTTCCTTTTAAATTCATTATAAAGAACACTTTCATGAATTTTTACAAATTTCCAAAATATAGCCAAATCGGTCTAGCCGTTTTCAAGTGATGCGCTTACCAACGAACGCCATTTAAATTTTAGGTTTTCTTGTGTCTGATAAAAAAAGAAACGCTTATAAGATCACTCATGTCTCTGTCTGTCCGTCTGTCCATCAGTCTATCACTCCTGATTTGATCCAAATTTACTTGACGAAAAAAGTTGAAATTTGGAAAGTACTAATTAAACTGAACTCATCAAGAACAGAAGTTGTTCGGTTTAATAAGAAAAACCACTCTAAAAATATGCTAAATTTTACCTACCTGTTTACCACCTCCGTGTCATAATGTTATGTTATGTTATATTATGTTAAGTTATGTTATGTTATGTTATGTTATTGTTAGTCCATGAATCGCTTCACACCAGGAGGTATTCGGGTTCGGTTCCCAACGGGGTCAACTTGTAAGACTCGGTTTGGTTGGTAGTAGGGCATTTTCATAGCCCGCCTGGCTATCTACCACCATCTTATCTAAGTCTTGCCACCAAACATCAGTATTAACATCATTGATGTGTTACAGATTGAAGGTAAGATAGCCAGATATCCATTGCGTTGGGGATTCTTGGTAAGTCCGCTTCCATCTGCGGCATTATCGTCACTTACCGTCAGGTGAGATGATACCAAGCGCTTATCAATTGTGGATTTAAAAAAAACTAATGCCCTAGAGTATAGAGATGTATACCAACCGTCTTTCTCGCGACTACAACCGTGGGGAGACTCCCATCCCCAAGGATTTCCACAATGACCAATCCTGCGCTGCCCTCATCCAGTGGCTTTCTTCAACCTTTGCTAGGTAGTCCGTCCACCGAGTGGGAGGCCAGCATACGCTACGTCTTCCGATGCGCGGTCTCAACTCTAGAACTTTACTACCCCTATGGTCATCTATTTTACGAGCTATGTGCCTCGACCACTGCCACTTAAGGCGTGGTATTGATTGGAACAGTTGTCTCTGTCTTTTTCTTTACGTGTAAAGTGTAAAGAAGATAACCACACTTTTTCACTTTTTTTTCGTTTCAATCAAAAACTACAATGAAATAATAAAAAATAATAACATTACTCGCTTTGTAATAACATAACAAATATCGTTGTATATTTTTGAAAATTTATACTAAAAAATATTAGTCATAACTAGAGTTGAAAGTAACGGTGTACCTATCTTAGGTTTTTTTTTTTATTGAGCCAAAACTGCTTATTCGTGTTTATAATAGCTTTTGACTTTAAGGAACATCATCCACAAAAAGGGTATTATTTTCAACCTTGGATTTTCTATAATTTAGGAGTAATTGATGTCAAAAATAACGAAAATCTGTAATATTACCGCCTTAAGTTTAGCGAGTCTTGAGCCACGTCGGTTGCCTTGGTTCTCCTCTGGATCTCTTAATTTCTGATTCGATCACGAGAGAGTTTCATCATATACGTCCCCACCGAGGGGCTCAAGCCTACCCTGAATTAGGGCGATTGGGCCTTAGTCGACCACGTGGGCCCAGTACGGTTTGGTCAACTTTACATACAACCTGCGAGTTTCTCCGCAGGCGTGTGCAGGTTTCATCACGATGTTTTCCTTCACCGTAAGAGCGTCGGATAAACGTACATATGAAATCTAAATTTTAAATCACATTGGGACAGGAGGACATTACTCCACCGACGCTCTACTTACTTACTTACCTCCGACGCTTTACTGCCCCTACGGTCATCTATTCTACGAGCTATGTGCTGTGTCTCGACCACTGCCACTTAAGTTTAGCGAGTCTTGAGCCACGTCGGTTGCCTTGGTTCCCCTAGATCTAGAGACTTCTTAATTTCTGATTCGATCACGAGAGAGTTTCATCATATCAGCTCGTATACGTCCACATCGAGGGGCTCGAGAATTAGGGCGATCGGGCCTTAGTCGACCATGCTGGCCCAGTGCGAGTTGGACAACTTCACACACAACCTACGAGTTGCGTGTGCAGGTTTCCTTAAGAGCGTCGAATAAACGTACATATGAAATCTTAATTCGAAATCACATTGGTACGTGGCAGGTTTCAAACCACGACTTCCCGAACAGGAGTCGGCGGCCCTTGCCGTTACGCCGTCGACACTCTACTTACTTACTTCCGACGCTTTACTGCCCCTACGGTCATCTATTCTACGAGCTATGTGCTGTGCTTCGACCACTGGCTTTTAAGTTTAGCGATTCTTGAGCCATGTCGGTTGCCTTGGTTCCCCTCTGGATCTCTTAATGTCTGATTCGATCACGAGCGAGTTTAGCAATTAACAAAGTAATATCGCTAATCAATAACAATAGTAATCACGTTATTTCACCGTTATTTTCCTTTCCACTCGATCACACGAACTGTAACGTTTGCCCTACCCAAAGTTAATGTCTCAGAAACTGTGGGTTTTATTATAGTTCTGTAATTCTGTATCGCGATATGACGGTGTAATGGCCTATAAACAATGTTTACTTTGCCGTCTATTCTATACTATGTTCTGTGAGTACATACTACATAGCTACACGCTAAGTTATGATGTACCTAATCTATACATAGAATAAAACTGTAAAGGGGCCAGCGTCGGCGGCGTAACGGCAAGGGCCGCTACCTCTTTTCCGGGAGGTCGTGGTTCGAATCCTGCCACGTACCAATGTGTCTTCGAATTTAGTGTTCATATGTACGTTTATCCGACGCTCTTACGGTGAAGGAAAACATCGTGAGGAAACCTGCACACGCCTGCGAAGAAACTCGAAGTTTATGTGTAAAGTCGACCGACCTGCACTGGACCCGCGTGGTAGACTAGGGCCCGATCGCCCTAATTCAGGGTAGACTCGAGCCCCTCGGTGGGGTCGTATATGACGAACGGGGCCGTGTAATATTTTAAAAAAAATAACTGTGGTGGACATTACTAACGATATGGAGGTCAAAACAACAACATTTGGAATTATTGTCTGTCTGTACGCAAAAACTACCAGGGCGATTTTGATAAAATGTTGTATGGTGGTTCCTCATAGCCCGGTTAACATATATGATACTTTTATACCGGAAAATTCAAGAGCTCCCGTAGGAAAATTCAAAACCTCCACACGAAGTCGCGGGCACAGCTAGTACATAATACAGTTTCAGGGCGCAAAGACCTGTCATGGAGCTGTGAAAAACTGGATGTGATGAAATAATCGCACAAACGCTTTAAGGGTTGTTTGTTATATACTACTCAAAACAATACAAGGGCCACCTAAATTTTCTCAGCATATTTTCATACAAAGAGATGGCCCAAACAGCCACGATTTTTTTTAAATCAAGATATGTACGACCAGCGCCCATCCAGCTCCAAAACCCCGAAAACTTTCAGCTCGAGTTGCACAATCGCTTCGAATGCCTAGGAGACTGCGAGAATGTGGACGATTATAACGACAGGTTCGTGGAAATTGTCCAAACAAATTGTATTAAAGAGGCGATTGAGAACAACAAAGGCTCAAAAGTGTTCGCGAAAGATCTGTCTGTTGGTCAAAGCCAACTGACCAAGCTGAAGACTGACGACGGCAGGATCATATCGTCTAAGACTGAGTTGCTGGAAGAAGTTGAGAAGTTCTACGGACAATTGTACAAGACCACACGTCTGCCTGTCAGCGATCTGGCTAAAGACCCAAGAGTTAGACTTACCTGACACTATACTGAAGATATCCCGGACGTCAGCCTGTACGAGATTAGAATGGCTCTTAAACAGCTTAAAAACAATAAGGCACCGGGTGATGACGGAATTACGGCTGAACTTCTGAAAGCAGGTGGAACACCGGTACTTAAATTAGCTCTTCAGAAATTATTTAATTCCGTTATACTTGAGGGACAAACGCCTAAGGCATGGCACAGAAGTGTGGTCGTGCTTTTCTTCAAAAAGGGCGACAATACCTTGCTGAGGAACTACAGACCCATCTCACTTCTGAGCCATGTCTACAAACTGTTTTCGAGGATCATTACGAATCGTCTCGCACGCAGGTTTGACGACTTCCAGCCTCCCGAACAAGCCGGTTTCCGAAAAGGATTTAGTACCATAGACCACATACATACGCTGCGGCAGATTATACAGAAGACCGAAGAGTACAATCAGCCACTATGCTTGGCGTTCGTGGACTATGAGAAAGCCTTCGATTCGGTCGAAACCTGGGCTGTGTTACAGTCTCTCCAGAGGTGCTAAATTGACTATCGATATATCGAAGTGCTGAAGTGTTTGTATGAAAACGCCACCATGACGGTTCGCCTCCAAGATCAAAACTCGGAACCTATCCAGCTGCAGCGAGGGGTGAGACAGGGAGGCGTTATATCTCCGAAACTGTTCACCGCCACCCTGGAAGATGTTTTTAAGCTTTTGGACTGGGGTGGACTCGGCATCAATATCAACGGCGAGTACATCACCCACCTTCGATTCGCTGACGATATCGTGGTCATGGCTGAGACTATGGACGACTTAGGTGCAATGCTCGATGGCCTCAGTAGAGCCTCTCAACAAGTGGGTCTTAGAATGAACATGGACAAGACGAAAATTATGTCAAACGTCCGTGTCATACCTACTCCTCTGAAGGTTGGAGGCTCTACACTCGAAGTTGTTACCGAATATGTATACCTGGGACAAACAGTCCAGTTAGGTAGGTCCAACTTCGAGAAAGAGATCAATCGTCGAATCCAACTCGGCTGGGCAGCGTTCAGGAAGCTTCGCAATATCTTTACGTCCCAGATACCGCAGTATCTTAAGACCAAGGTCTTCGACCAATGTGTGTTGCCAGTGATGACGTACGGAACTGAGACATGGTCGCTTACTATAGGCCTCATAAGAAGGCTCAAACCCAAAGGGAAATGGAGCGTGCTATGCTCGGAGTTTCTCTGCGTGATCGAATCAGAAACGAGGAGATCCGTAAGAGAACCAAAGTAACCGACATAGCTCTCAGAATTGCTAAACTTAAGTGGTAGTGGGCGGGGCACATTGCTCGTAGAACAGATGGCCGTTGGGGCAGTAAAGTTCTCGAGTGGCGACCACGCACCGGAAAGCGTAGTGTAGGCAGGCCTCCCGCTCGGTGGACCGAAAACCTGGTGAAGGTCGCGGGAAGCCGCTGGATGCGGGCAGCGCAGAACTGGTCGTCGTGTAGATCCTTGGGGGAGGCCTATGTCCAGCAGTGGACTTCCTTTGGTTGATATGATGATGATGATGATGATGATGATGAAGACAGAATAACGGAAGAGAGTCGGTGGCGTAAAGAGTAAAGAAAATGACCGGGAGGTCGTGGTTCGAATCTGCCACGTACCAATGTGATTTCGAATTTAGATTTCATATGTACGTTTATCCGACGCTCTTAATACGGTGAAGGAAAACATCGTGAGGAAACCTGCACACGCCTGCGAAAAAACTCTCAGGTTGTGTGTGAAGTCAACCAACCCGCACTGGGCCCGCGTGGTCGACTAAGGCCCGATCGCCCTTATTCAGGGTAGGCTCGAGCCCCTCGGTGGGGACGTATGTGAGCTGATATGATGATATACTACTCGAAAAAAAGGGCCACTTCAATTTCCGCCGTACATTTTGCATACAAATAGATGGCCCAAACAGCCGCGTTTTTTTTTTATCAAGACAATAAAAAAAACAACGAAGATCAAGATTCAAGATATTTATTCAAAATAGGTGCAAATTACACTCTTTCTGATGGTCATAAAATAGTGATTACATAATTTTATTTGTAAAAATCAAGAAATAAACAATCACTACACCGATTCCGTTGGTCTTATTTGTTTTTTGTGTTAACTCTTTTTTTTTTTTCTGTTTCTATGTGTTTTACTTCCTTTTTATGTTGTGTAATCGGTGTGTGTTTGTGTCAAATAAAAATCTGTCTATTGTCTATTGTCTAGTTAATAACGTCAAAATCCAATCCTTGATATAAAAAAAAATTCGAGCGAGACCTACAGTACTCGCATATGATGTGTAACATGTGACAAAATACTTTATAAAAGGACGGCAAAGATACGGCAGACTAGGCTGTATGGTCATAGATACCTTTGCCTTTTCCGCGCTTTTAAAGCCTGAAAAAAGGACGGCAAAGATACGGCAGACTAGGCTGTATGGTCATAGATACCTTTGCCTTTTCCGCGCTTTTAAAGCCTGAAAAAACGCGACTCCCTGGGACACATTTCCGTCCCATGGGACACTTT
Source organism: Coleophora flavipennella (assembly GCA_947284805.1). Taxonomy (NCBI): domain Eukaryota; kingdom Metazoa; phylum Arthropoda; class Insecta; order Lepidoptera; family Coleophoridae; genus Coleophora; species Coleophora flavipennella. The sequence goes on along the minus strand of OX369274.1, from coordinate 3,572,517 downwards.
TCCCTACCATTCCACGAAATCACTCCCACAAATTGCAGGAATTAAGCGAGAGCAAAGATGTTACACATCAAAAACAAATTATATCATTAGAACATGAAAATGACATGACACGAGAAGTTATCTATTAAAATTTTAAATCGTTGAATGTCATGAACGCCTTTGACAAGTGTAGGGCAGTTCACACGGACAGCACCCGGTCACGAGTATAACGCGAGAGTCAGCCATCGCTCCTCTCAACCATATTAGAGGGAAAAGTCATTAGTTTAGATCCCTGCTATACAAATGTGTCGAAGAGCACAACATTCTGCAGACCCTCGGAAACTCAGTGGACTGCTCAGATGAGAGCACACAGTAACAATATATTTAGCGGTAAAAAATCTAGTTCTTTGTTTTGAGCAGTCCGCTGAGTTTCCGAGGGTCAGCAGACTGTTGTGCCCTTCCACACATTTTGTAAAAAGTAAAATTAAACAACGGTTAAAAGTAGAAAATAAGACTTTTTTTCCAGTTATTCACTCTCCTTTCATTCGATCTTTTTTCATTCCGTATATTTCTTTTTCTATTTCATCCATTTAACTTTTCAATTCAAAAACCAAAAATTATCATCATCACCTCGTAAGATCAATTTATGTTTATTTGTGATTTGTATTTTAAATTTAAGTGTATGATGCTTTGACGTTCTTCATGCGAACGGCTAAGGAGTGGAATTCCCTTCCGGCGTCTGTATTCCCCGATTCGTATAATTTAGGAATCTTCAAGACGAGAGTGAATAGGCACTGTTAGAGCTTGCATGTCACATCCTCGGCTGCATCGGCACTTACCATCAGGTGAGCTGCAGCCAAACGCACTCAAATTTTTAATTAAAAAAAAATACCAACCAACCAGTTAGTATTATTTTTTTATCCACACTTGGTTAGCACATCTTCCCACCTTATGGTAAGTAACGATGATGCCGAAGATAGAAGCGGGCTTACCAAGATTCCCCAACCCAATGGGGAACTGGCTATCTTATCTTCAAGCCGGAACACAACAATGCTGTCAACATTGATGCTTGGCGACAAGACTTAGATAAGATAGTGGTAGCTTGCCAGGCGGGCTAAAAAAACTCCCTTCCTGCGCCAACCAAACCGAGTCATACAAAGTTAGACTTCGCTGGGAATCGAACCCGCGACCTCCTGATGTGAAGCTATTGAGCTTATCCATTACGCCACAGAGGTGGTTATTTAAAGACAATTTCATTATATCATCATGATATCAGCCAAAACACGTCCACTGCTAGACAAAGGCCTTCCACGATGAATTCCACGACGACGACCGATCCTGCAATGCCTAAATCCGCTTCCCGCGATCTTCACCAGCTCGTCGTTCTACCCAGTGGGAGGCCTGCCCACGCGACGTCTTCCGGTGCGCGGTCACCACTCGAGAACTTTACTACCCCAATGACCGTCTGTTCTACGAGCTATGTGCCCCGCACTACCTTTAATTTAAAAGGGCGATGGAGCGAGCTTCGCTCGAGGCTTACCTACGCGATCGAATCAGAAATGAGTAGATCCATAGGAAAACCAAGGTAACCCACTTCTTCTTCTTCTTCGTCGTTCCCTCACTGCTGAGGATCGTGACCACATAGTGTCCTCCACTTGACACGATAACCCACGTAGCTCATTAAAATTATCCTACACCTATGAACTAATACTATAACATAGATCATATTATATTACATCTAATTCTGGGTGATTTTAAAAACGTGAAAGATTTTCTTAGGATGATGAATTATGCTTTAGGCCACTCAAAATGGCCACGATCAAAGCTCTCACATTCAAGATTTTGCACCGAATTCACAGAAATATTCACTGAAACATTTCACGGGTCATCTATAATCTAATCACAAATAATTAATTGTGGTAAAGAGAACCCAAAGGCGTTTAACATAAAGTCGAGAATGATCATAACTTTTGAGACAACTGCTTAGGTTCTGCTGTCGTAGCGTAGACTGCTCGTAAAATTTTCATCTCACCTTGGAACTTCTACTAATTTAATTTCTTAATGAGTCTGCCCGTCTAAATAACGACCTAAATAAGACTCATTGTTTGTTATCACCCATAAACGTCCCACTTCTGGGACACGGCTCTCTTCCCAAACTGGGGTTCCTAGGCCTTACCAAAGTATATATGTTGCGATTAATGTAATAAATCCGGTTTGTATTAATATTAACCGACCGGTAGTAAAAATAACCATATCAAAAGGTTAATGTAATGGTTGTCGGGGAAATAATAATTTTAACAGGTTATTTTTTTTGTATCGGTTAAAGTAATAAAAAAACCACAAATATAAGCCAGCCGCAGCTTTACATGAAACATCAAAAATATTAAAAATTATAAAAAGACAAGTGTTTTTATCAGCTACGCTGCCCATAGTAAGTGGTCCCGGAGCGACCATTACACAGTAATTATATATGTCGGAGCGCAAGGACGTGGCGCCATCTATGCATCCGTCGAAGCACCGTGTGTTTTATCTTGAAACGTCATACGGTTAGCTAGGGTAGTAATAATAGTCATCTTTGGCCAAGGCGTGGTCTGTGCGAGACCGGAACCCGGAAGTTGGTAGTGTTGGTACTTGTTAGTTAGCCAATCAGAATCGTTGTGATTATCGAACCATTAAAGACAATGCAGCCTACCTACAGAGGCTTACGACAGAGGCGCCAATTATTTTACGAGCACTTTTGATCGAGCAGCTGAACTGTCAACTTGGGAAGCCAGCCCCGTGCCGAACTCATCGCAGTCTATAAAATAATCGGTTTTCATCCGAATCATCGTTAAGCCTCGTGCTGCAAACGTGTGCGAATATTGATTGTACACTCCAAAACTTCTCAAAGACGAGTTTATTTCTTAGATATGGCCAAAACCCTTCTGATGATCCGAAATATACAGTATGGACACTCTCTGTTAGTACTGTAGTGGTCCCGGAGCGACCACTACACAGTAATTATATACAGTATGGACACTCTCTGTTAGTACTGTAGTGGTCCCGGAGCGACCACTACACAGTAATTATATACAGTATGGACACTCTCTGTTAGTACTGTAGTGGTCCCGGAGCGACCACTACACAGTAATTATATACAGTATAGACACTCTCTGATAGTACTGCAGTGGTCCCGGAACGACTACTACACAGTACTTACATAAAGTATGGACACTCTCTGTTGGTACTGTAGGGGTCCCAGAGCGACCACTGTAGTAGTAACATAAAGTATGGACACTCTCTGTAAGTACTGTAGTGGTCCTGGAGCGACTATTACACAGTACTTACATACAGTATGGACACTCTCTGTTAGTACTGTAGGGGTCCCGGAGCGACCATTAAACAGTAATTATATACAGTATAGACACTCTCTGTTAGTACTGCAGTGGTCCCGGAGCGACCACTACACAGTAATTATATACAGTATGGACACTCTCTGTTAGTACTGTAGTGGTCCCGGAGCGACCACTACAAAGTAATTATATACAGTATGGACACTCCCTGTTAGTACTGTAGTTGTCCCGGAACGACCACTACAGTACTAACATACAGTATGGACACTCTCTGTTAGTACTGTAGTGGTCCTGGAGCGACTGCTACATAGTACTTACATATAGTATGGACACTCTCTGTTAGTACTGTAGTGGTCCCGGAGCGACTACTATACAATACATTTATACAGTATGGACACTCTGTATTAGTATTGTAGTGGTCCCGGAGCGACCACTACACAGTAATTTTATACAGTATGGACACTCACTGTAAGTACTGTAGTGGTCCCAGAGCGACTACTACACAGTACTTACATACAGTATGGAAACTCTCTGTTAGTACTTTAGTGGTCCCGGAGCGACCACTACACAGTACTTACGTACAGTATGGACACTCTCTGTTGGTACTGCTGTAGTGGTCCCGGAGCGACTACTACACTGTACTTACATACAGTATGGACACTCTCTATTAGTACTGCTGTAGTGGTCCCGGAGCGACTACTACACAGTACTTACATACAGTATGGACACTCTCTGTTAGTACTGTAGGGGTCCCGGAGCGACCACTGTAGTAGTAACATACAGTATGGATACTCTCTGTTAGTACTGTAGTGGTCCAGAATCCGCTAGGTGGCGCATGAGTAAACATCGGCTCCGTAATAAATTTGTATGTATAAATAGAAAACTGAAGAAAAATAAGTGTAAACAAGAAAAATAGTTTTAATGATCTGCAATAACGTTGTAAAAATGTGGGTTTTAAAAAATACTTACAAATAGTTGTGATATTGGTAGCATAAAATTTATGATTTTTAAAGTGCTTAACAATGACTTCTTACATAGAAGTCTGCAAAATAATGAACTAATGTGACATATTAATAAATCAGTGATAAAACATTTTGATAATATTGTGTTTAACTGTGTTTAATTTTAAATTTTGTTTTTTAACGGACCCTGAGCGGACAGTAAGTTCGGTGTTAAAATAAGACTTTGGACCCGAACCAACACTTGATTTCAATAGACTCCTTAAAGTGATTCACAAACTGCTGTTATAAAGCTTGTTTCACCGCAGCAAAATTGAACTCGGTAGCTCAATTGGAAGTAAGCCAGGGTAAACTGACTCAAGTTCGAATCCAGCCTGAAACGGGGTTTTTTTCCACTTCTTTGTCCCCTTTTTTAACTAGAAAACTTTGATAATTAAAATGTATTGTGCCCAGTGTAAAGAAAAAATAAAATCTAAAGAATTTTTGAAATGCACTAAGTGTACTAAATTTTATGATGTGGAATGCACAAAAAATGTAAGTGTAAGTTTTTTTCCGCATAATGACAAAGAAAACTAAAGACAGGTGGAAGTGTTTTTCATACATGGATGGCTCTACTGCCAATAAGCTTATGGACAATAATAAAAAAATCGGCCAAAATCGTATGTCATTAACTTCAATCCAAGAGACCGAAAGTCCTTCTGTGGTAACAAAACAAAATTTAGTACAAGAGAATGGAACGATACCAGGGTCTTTTTTGGAAACAAAAGGCTCGCAGTCTCCAAGCTCAAGTAACATAACAGAGAGAACAGCTATTGTGAACATACCGCCAAAAATTCGTTACAGAATTTAACAGAGGAAGAAGTTCTAGATAGCTTAGTAGAAATCAGTAAAATACACAGAAGTTGTCCAGACATTGCTAAAATTAATAAAAGTATAGAATTGGAACGATTTAAGGAAGAAAGAGAAAAAATTAAAACAGAATTGATGTCAGCAGAGCAAGAAATAGAAAATCTCCTATCAGAAATTTACTCGCTTAAAAAAAGATACAGGATTACGAAAAAAAGTGGAAACGCTTACCAACTTATGCAGCCCATTCTCAAAGAATGTAACAAGGAGAAGGAAACGAAAAAGTAAGACCCGTATTGATTTCTCTCCTGCTGGTCATTCTTTTGCTTGTCCATTAAATTCCACACTAGATGGAAAAGCTCTTTCAGACCATGGATTACAACTTCAAGAAGAGGAACACAGTTTCGAAACTTTTAATATCATGCTACAACAATCTGTTCAGCCACATCAACAGATTAATACAGAGATGGATGACAATGCCACGTGGGTGCAGAAGATTTCAACTCAGATGGAACACGATAGGGTTGCAAAAAGCCAAAAAAGTGACATGCAACAGCAGCAAGCTGTTGATTTTGCTAAGTCACAACACAAGACTGCGCAGCGGCTTCAACAAAACATAGTACAATCACATCAAAATGAGCAGAAGAAATATAGATTTATGTTGTTAGCTGATGAGACAGGTCGAAATCTGCGTAATATTTTACAAAAACGATAAGTTTCTGATTATATAGTAATTTCTATCCTTAAACCCTATGCAACCTTAGAACAGATTCTGAGTGGCAGTATTTCTTCCTGTAAAGAATACACTAAATTAGACTATGTAATTATAATGGAAGGCTCACATGACACGAACGTTATTAAATTCCAATCGGCTCTGTATCACTGCCTTAATGAATTAAATAATACAAATGTACTATTTGGCTAAATTAAAGCTGGTGTCAGTCTCAATGAAACGAAACTTAATGACATCACAAAGCTAATAAGTCTTCATGTTGATAATTTGCAATTTACAGAATTAAGTTATTTTAAAAACAATTCACTTGATAAAGTCGGAACATGTCAAGCATTGATTCTCGACATGATAATGTTAAATTATAAACAGAAACAAATGCAGAAATATGGTAAGAGTGCTAAGGACAGGGAATCACGAAGTGTTAGCACACAGACAGATTCTGTTTTTTTTTTCGTGACTAATAGCTCTTTAAGGCATAATATGCAACACGATAACTCTTATACCAAAATAGAGGGTGTAATAGAATTTATTATATTTCATCAAAATGTTTGTGGCATTAATACAAAAAAGTACGCACCTCATATGTATTTTAATTTACTTAGTGAAAATGATAGACCACGTTATATTTGTATTACAGAACACTTTCTTAACAGTAAAATGTTTCCATGTTGAGTCTGACAAACTACAACTTAGTTGATTACAATACGAGATGCAGTATGAAAAGAGGAGGTAGTTTAATTCTTGGATACATAGACAGTCATTGTGAAATGCTAAAAATTTGCAAAGAATTATATAAGAAAGAATATTTTGAAATTAGCGGTGTGAAAGATATTGAAACTGGACAGATTGTTTGTTGTATTTATCGAAATGACAAAAAAAAGTTTTATGCTGAATTCACGCTACAATTAGAAATACTGTTGGAATATTTTTTTGACAAGAAATGCCTTATATGTGGTGACTTTAACATTGACTTCTTGACTAATGACCAATACAAAAATAATACAGTATGGACACTCTGTTAGTACTGTAGTGGTCCCGGAGCGATCACTACACAGTACTTACATACAGTATGGACCTCTCTGTTAGTACTGTAGTGGTCCCTGAGCGATCACTACACAGTACTTACATACAGTATGGACACTCTCTGTTAGTACTGTAGTGGTCCCGGAGTGACTACTATACAGTACTTTTATACAGTATGGACACTCTCTGTTAGTACTGTTGTAGTGGTCCCGGAGCGAACGCTACACAGTACTAACATACAGTATGGACAGTCTCTGTTAGTACTGTAGTGGTCCCGGAGTGACTACTATACAGTACTTTTATACAGTATGGACACTCTCAGTTAGTACTGTTGTAGTGGTCCCGGAGCGAAGCTACACAGTACTAACATACAGTATGGACAGTCTCTGTTAGTACTGTACTGGTCCCGGAGCGATCACTACACAGTACTTACATACAGTATGCACACTCTCTGATAGTACTGTAGTGGTCCCGGAGCGACCACTACACAGTACTTACATACAGTATGGACACTCCCTGTTAGTACTGTAGTGGTCCCGGAACAATCACTATAGTACTAACACACAGTATGGACACTCTCTGTTAGTACTGTAGTGGTCCCGGAGCGAACGCTACACAGTACTAACATACAGTATGGATAATCTCTGTTAGTACTGTAGTGGTCCTGGAGCGACCTCTACGCAGTACTTACATACAGTATGGACACTCTATGTTAGTACTGTAGTGGTCCCGGAGCGACCACTACATAGTACTTACATACAGTATGGAAACTCCCTGTTAGTACTGTAGGGGCCCCGGAGCGACCTCTACGCAGTACTTACATACAGTATGGACACTCTCTGTTAGTACTGTATTGGTCCCGGAACGACCACTACAGTACTAACATACAGTATGGACACTCGCTGTTAGTACTGTAGTGGTCCCGGAGCGAACGTTACACAGAACTAACATACAGTATGGACACTCTCTGTTAGTAGTGTAGTGGTCCCGGAGCGACCACTACACATGACTTACATACAGTATGGACACTCTCTGTTAGTACTGTAGTGGTCCCGGAGCGACCACTGCACAGTATATACAAACAGTATGGACGGACACTTTCTGTTAGTACTGTAGTGGTCCCGGAGTAGATAAGATAAGATAATATTTATTGTCTAAACTTAGTAACATAGTTGTTACAATTAATAAGTATCATCAGTTTACCCATATCGGGCTTCCAATAGTCATGGTTACTCGTAACCTTGTCTGTCAACCAATCTTTTAGTGTTTTTTTTTAATTTAGTACCATTTAATGGACACTCTCGTAGAAATACCCTTCCACCAACCAAACCGAGTCTTACAAAGTTAGACTCCGTCAGGAATCGAATCCGCGACCTCCTGATTTTTAACCATTACGCCACGGAAGCGGTCAAAACTTGGGTCAAATCGAATATTAGGTTGTTTGGTTATCTTTACTAATATTATAAATATGTTTGTTTGTTACCTTTTCACGCGTCAACACCTTGACCAATCTTGATGAAATTTGGCACGCAGGTAACCTTTCCTCGTGACACAGTCTACCTGCATGCTACTTTTGATCCTGTTAAAATAGCATGGTCCGATGCAGTTCCTGAGGGAACTGAAAAAATACTCTTTTTTTGGTTAATTTCTTTAACATCGCAACAGAACAATTTATTGTTGTGATAGTTTTGCACAGAGATGGTTGAGGGGGTGCGAAATGACATAATTTACTAATTAGCACATCCTGACAAAGTTCCCGAGGGATTTGAGGAAAACTCATTTCCACGCTCGCACACGTCGGCGTCGTCGCAACTGAGCAACGGATTGAATTGATTTTTTGTACAGAATTGGTTGAGTGGGTGGAAAGTGATATAGACTGCCATTAAATATAAACTCTCCTTGCTGGTGAAATTGCTTTGCCTATTCTTAAAGCAGTCTATCATTTATTCCTGATGATTTTCTATTTTGGAAACAAATGAAAACTTATTCCCGAATCTCCGTAAGTATTAAATTGAGGAACGCAACAATATTTCGTTTTTCTGTTTTTTTTATCTAACATAACTAATTGTCTAAACTTAACCTCAACTTAAAGTGTCGTTCTTAGACCACTTCTTCATTTCGCCGCTAGAGGCGCGCGGATAATCTTTGCATCGCCGATAATGCTTGCCATCACTTTCTGCTTGAGAACATAGGCCGTATATCAGCCGTGAGACGTCTACTGCTAGATAATTATACTTCCACGGATAGCAGACTTATGCCAATTTTATAGACTATAAATAAAAAGTGTTTCTGGGATTTTTCATTTCTCTAGCTGATGCTAGTAATTAAATGAATACTGCTAAACTTTGAATAAAAACTATCAAAGATGACCTAATTTTTAAAAAGTTATAATAGTCAAGAGTTTAAAAAGCTAGTTTTTCTTCATTTTTCTATTTCCCTAGCTGTCTAGAGTAATAAAATAAAAATTACTAAACTTAATTTTTTATTATTATTATGTAATAAAATGTTGAAAAACTATCAAAGATGACCTAATTTTTACCTCGCAACAACAGTTCAAAATCACTCATTCGGTCATTCACTTCGTCCCATCTCTACACCAAAGCAACAAAACTATCATGTCGATTTTTAATCTGTGACAAAATCCTTTATTAATTATGAAATTTTATGGAAAAAGTGTTAAAAATGTATAAAATAATAGCAGTTTTCAGTGTTAATTCATGCGTCTACGTCGCAGTTACCATTTACAATGTTTTATAGTCTCATAATGTGTATGGTGTATTCAGAAAGTGGTGTTTTTTTGTTCGAGCGGTGTTTTTTGACAACATAAGACAAGTATGAAAAAAAAGAGTTTAGATTATGATATAACGGTAAATTATGAATCGGATCACAATATCACGGCCTATTCTTGTACCTCCGAATAAAACCGATGATTTCTTCGGCTGCGAACCATTCTGCTACCTAGGGGGGGAGCTCATTTATTTAGTGTTTTTCACTTCGCTGTAATGTCACTAGTGAGTTTACAATGTCACTAGTGAATTTGATAACAATATGTTACAGTTTACAATCTTTCGACAGTTCACAATTTCGCGAAATAAATCTCGTTAGATTATAATCTAACGGAGTTTACAATCTTACGGTGACATATATATGTTACGGCTAAAGGTGGGTGTGAACATGAACTTAAGATTAGCCGGCTAAACTTCACCCAGGGGGGGAGGCTCGCTTCGCGAGGCTCTTCTACTGTAAAATCAATCAAACCTGACCGAACCTAATATCGCTCGCTTCGCTCACCACCCAAAAACATTACCCAGCCAGTATTGGGTAGACCTTATTGTGTACGGTTAAACGCCGAATGCCAACTAATAATCTGACTTTACCCAAACAACTTTAGCCGGCTAATCTTAAGTCTATCTTCACACCCACCATTAGCCGTGACATATATAACGGATCTGGTTAAGGTGGGGTTCCCTTATCAGGCATCGTGAGGGCCTAGTTGGGTAAGTCGAGTAAAGAGACAACAATGACCTTGTACAATCGTAGATTTATTGAAACAGTACAACACAATCACTTAACTAACTTTTCTATAGGTATGCTCTTGTAACGTGGATATTTCCTATGTAGGCAAGTCACGATCAGCCCTTGTCGAGGCCTTCTTCAGAATGGCGTGGCCGACGAGCTCTCGCGCCTAGGCTCCGTCAAAGTATATATAATTAGTACTAACATGCAGTATTGATTGACACTCCTTGTCGCTCTCTAGATTCCGACCTCACCCCCTTCTCACCCAGATTGATACAGATTGGTTACAGTTTGATTCTAGAACGTATAGAATATCGACGTGATTACAATTGTTCCGTCATTTGTTTTTACAAATGTCATTTCTCGCCCGTTGTATGAAGTGTCCGGGGTGTGGTTCCGTCCTAGTGCGTGGCGGCGGATCCAGTCATCTCAGGTACCAACATAACCGATCTGACAGGTTAGCCAACATGGCCGCTCGTGCGCTACGCTACAAACTGAGCAACCGTCTCCGACATATATATTTGACTAGCTTTTTCCCGCGGCTTCACCCGCGTGGACATCGTTTTAATGACTGTATTTAAGGGTGATTAGTAAATTATGTCATTCCTACCTACTCAACCATCTCTGTGCAAAAAATCACAACAATCGAGTATTTTTTCAGTTCCCTCAGGAACTGCTTCAGATTATGCTATTTTCCCGGGATTAAAAGTAACCTATGTCCTTCCCCGTGACACAGGCTACCTGCATGCCAACGGTTTCCTAAAGATTGGCAATGCCTGCGGTTTCATAAAGATTGGTCAAGGCGTTGAAGCGTGAAAAGGTAACAAATAAACACATTTTCACCTTCGACCATATATAAATGGTCGAAGATTTTCACATTTATAATATTACTAAGGATTGTGCGCCTACGTCACTCGGTCGAGCAGGCCAGATAAGTACCTACACATTGGCGCGGCCTACAGGCCACGCTCCGTTCGTCAGCGCTGGAACGTCGTACTATCGCCGCCGCATTTGGCGCGCCACCCGTGTACGCAGTTATAACCGCTAAGTCGAGCGCTTTAATACCCATGTTTCCGTGTATGGGAAGGAGTAGGTGAGTAGGTGAATAAATGCGTAGCTATTTTCAATTTTAAGGGAGGGCAATATCTGTTACGTAGTAACTAGAACTAGTATCTCATCTGTGGCACAACAAATGAGCGGTAAAACGAAGCCAACAAAAATTGCCGATACAAATTGAAGAGCAACATTACATTGAATGCTGCAATATACGTTGGGTTTAATATGAAAAGTTTGATCAAAAGCCAAAGTTTTCCAATCAGGCGGTGGCTTTTGTGTCTCTGGTAATTAATGACGACACTACCACCCTCGGAAGGACTCCCACTACTGTGAGACCACAAGTTTCATTATTGTTTTGAAGGAAATGGAATTAGTGGATAAGTAATGGAATAGGAGTAGTTAGTTGAATCAGCGGCTTAAGCGGTTTAAAGCGTCATAGTGGAGAAATCGTCTCCAATACATTGGCCGCTTCTACGTGATGCTATTTAATTACAAATTAAAAAAAACTTTATAGACTATCACAGACACAAAAATCGTATCAGCTCATACATATCCCCACCGAGGGGTGAATTAGCGATGGCGATCGGGCCTTAGTCGACCACGCGGTCCCAGTGCGGGTTGGTCGACTTTACACACAACCTGTGAGTTTCTCCGCAGGCGTGTGCAGGTTTCCTCACGATATTTTTCCTTCACCGTAATATATAATTAATAAATATATTTACAAAACACAAAGTAACAACTGAAAACGAGAAAAAGAGTTTTGTTTTGTTTTAATTACATAACTATTGTTTTAGTTGAATACTCTTGCACTACCTGTTTTTATGCTTTTGTCTTCAAACACCGGGTTGCCTGAAAGAAATCTCTTAAAGCGATAAGACCGCCTTAATTGTACCGCTATTGTACCTACATTTGTTTTTTGTCGGTGTTCATTTTTAACCCCCGACGCAAAAAAGAGGGGTGTTATAAGTTTGACCGCTATGTGTGTGTGTGTGTCTGTGTGTGTGTCTGTGTGTCTGTCTGTGTGTCTGTCTGTGGCACCGTAGCTCTCAAACGGGTTAACCGATTTAGATGCGTTTTTTTTTATTTACAAGCAGGTTTTTTGGCGATGGTTCTTAGATACGTTTTATCAAAATCGGTTCAGCCGTTTCAAGGTCATCAGCTCTTTTGTTAGCTGCGGTAGGGTTCTTAGACTCTTAATGTGTATTTACTTTACTTTCAAACATACATGTGACCAAAAACTTGAAACACTCATGTATGCTTAATAACTATGCAGGATTATGGAACTCTTGGTCTGATGCTGCAGCCAGGATATCCAGAACACTAGCACACTCTTAAAAAAATAATAGCAGATATGTCGTGTTTGGACTCGTTTTGATCAGTATTTGATTCTGCATACAATGCAATGGTGGCAACACGGTGAGCTGATGCTGCGGCCAGGATATCCAGCACACTAGTAGACTCTTAAAAAAATAATAGCAGATATGTCGTGTTTGGACTCGTTTTGATCAGTATTTGATTCTGCATACAATGCAATGGTGGCAACACGGTGAGCTGATGTTGTTAAAATCCGTTAAATTTTTGACATACCTACGTACCTGAAACTATGACTAACTGTGAACTAAATATTATTGAGATAAACCTATTTATTTCAAATAGGTGTTACACACACTTTTAAATAGAATTAGAATAGAAATTATTAGAATAGTCTCAATGAATAGGTGTTAGATATAATATGGTAACCTTGACCTGATGCTGCAGCATCTCCTGGAATCTGCTGAAGCAGCGGTTAAAAAAGTAAAAAACTTCCATGGGTCCATGGATTTGAAGTTTAGAGTTATAACACATTTAATTGCAGCTTCAAGCAAGGGAGGTGAGCAACTTCCACAGGCTTGATCGATTCAAAATAGGCTAGATTTTGTGTCGCAGTATCGTGTTTCGTCCCGGAAACTATTTGTATGAATGTGGGGGTAGAGTTTCGATTGTATGTAATAGTTATGTAAAGTTTAAAAAGCACGAAATAAAAATTAAATTAAAAATTTAAAAAACCCCCGACAAAAACCTCTAAAAAGTAAACAATAATATGTATTGACCCTATGAGTTTAATTTAAGTAGTAATATTTTGATCCAAGAGTCGTCGCGTAGGGGGACCGCTAAGTAAATAAAATAAAAACAGAATACAACTGATTTACTTTACTACAGCTAATTAGTAATAACTTCACAACTTAGCGGTCCCCCTACGCGACGACTCTTGGATCAAAATATTACTACTTAAATTAAACTCATAGGGTCAATACATATTATTGTTTACTTTTTAGAGGTTTTTGTCGGGGGTTTTTTAAATTTTTAATTTAATTTTTAAGACCCACTTTTTGAACTTCTTAACAAAACAATATCTTAAAAAACCAAAGTAGCCGACATAGCTCATACAATCGCAAAACTGAAGTGGCAGTGTGCAGAGCTCGTAGAACAGATGGCCGCTGGGGCTATAAAGTTCTCAAGTGGGTCGCCACTTAAAACTTAGCGTAGGCAGGCCTCCCACGCGGTGGATTCATGACCTATTGAAGATCGCAGGAAGTAGCTTGATGCGGGCAGCACAGGACCGGTCGTCGTGGAAATCCTTGGGGGAGGCCTTTGGCCAGCAGTGGATGTTTTTCGGCTGATGATGATGATGTATTTTAAATTTTAGTACATTTTGGCAAAAGCTAAAGATCTGACAGGCTGTGAGGAATATAAGCAAGAGACTTCAAGACGAAGCAAGCCAAATACAAAATACAATATGAAAGGTGCCTAAATTAAATCCTGAAAAGTTTGTTTGTAACAGCTTTGTTTTATGGAATATTTAGGAACGGTGCGTTCCTACACGACGAGAGCAAAGGGAGATATCTCCGCCAGGCGAGGTGGTATGCCTGGGGTCCGGCCGTGAACCAATCGTTGATGACTGGTATCTGTATATATACTCAGCGCTGAAGAAATTCTAATAGCGCGTTTTAGATGTTGTATTTCTTTTGTTCTCTCGTCGCTTGTGTTAAGGTTCAGTGGCGGGTTACTGCAGTTGCCGCCACAAATACCATAAACTTGATAACCTAAAGCAAACCAAGGGGATATAATTTGCTACAGGCCCCGTACTGGCTTAATCTGGCACTGGCAATAACGAAAAAAAAATTGATAGGTAGGCTGTCGGTCAGAACAAAAGCAAAGTATGACTTCTAATTAGTTCTTGATAACAAAAGATATACATGTAGTCGTGATTACAAACAACTTTCCCGAGGAAGCTATATGTCAAATCAGAAAAAAAATTGGTCCTCAATACATAGGTATAATATATTATCAAATCGGCAAAAATGTATGTAAAATAAATGTAAAAATGTATTTTTTTTTTTCATATTTGACATATAGTTTCTTCGGGAAAGTTGTTTGTAATCCCGGCGGGTACATTTAAATCCTTTGTTATCAAGAACTAATTAGAAGTCACCCTACATATATATTATTACTAACGTAACAAAAGCAAGGTTTATAGGTTTCGTTTTATTTTAATATTATTGACTAGCTGTGCCTGCGACTTCGTACGCGTGGAGGTTTTTGATTTTCCCACGGGAACTCTTGAATTTTCCGGGATAAAAAGTATCCTATTTGTTGAGGCGGTTATATTACAGTTTTGGTTATTTTTGACGTCAATTACCCCTAAACGATAGAAACTCAAGGTTAAAAAAAAATGCCTTTATGGTTGGTGTTCCTTAAAGTCAAAAGCTATTAGAAACACGATTGAGCAGTTTTGGCTCAATAGAAAAAAAAACAAAAATAGGTCTACGCCGTTACTTTCAACTCTAGTTATGACTAATATTTTGAAGGATAAATTTTAAAAAATATACAACAATATTTCTTATGATAATACAAAGTGAGTAATGTTATTATTTTTTTATACTTACTTTCCTTCTGAAAATTGGAGCTAAACGAAAAAACATTGAAAAGCGCATAAGTGTGGTTATTTTCTTTACTCTTTACACGTAAAGATAAAAACAGAGACACCTGTTCCAATCAATACCTCGCCTTTACCCGTGCTAAAAGGAACCACCATACAAAATTCCATCAAAATCGGCCTGGTAGTTTGTGCGTGATGCGCGAATATACAGACAGATAGATAGACAGGCAGACAGATAAAAATTCCAATAGTTGTTGTTTTGGCCTCTATATCGTTAGTAATGTCCACCACAGTTATCATATTTCATGTACAGACACGGCCTCGTTACAGTTTTATTATATGAATAATAAAACATTCCCCCAGCTCCATTCCACCTTCGGTCAACGAGACGCAGTGGGAGGTTCCACCCCTTTGTTGTTGATATTCAGCCTATACGCACGAAGCGTTACGCTTACTCATTTATTATGCGGACAGCGATGGAGTGGAACTGCTTTTTTTTTATTTATTAATAGAAAAGATGAGTACATAGGTAAACATTAGACCCACAAAACTGAATGATCAGTTTGTCTGTGGGATCGACAGTCTCACAATTATACGTTACAATCATAGATAAGACTGTGGTACTTAACTAGATTCTAAGTGAATCGGTACGTCGTAGGCAAGAGCCAAACTACCTTATCTTATCTTATCTTTGTAAGTGGGGGCTGCAGTTGCAGCGACACTTCGACCCAATGGGATCTTTTGTGTCTACCCCTATAACCTTTGCACCCCAACCTACTCGAAGATGTGCTGCATTAGTGCAGCAATTCCGCTGATTGGAAGGTGCTTGTAGTCCTCCGGTGTTGGGTAGCCATCACCTAGGAGGTACATACGCTTACTAGCCAGGACATCGCAGTGACACAGTACTCAGAATTTATTCGGATCCAAAAGTAAGGACTTAACTAAACTCGACGAGATTTTCTGTGAGTGCGCATCAAAAGATTAGAAGAAAACAACTAGAAAATTCTTATAAAAAATTTAACCATGCGCACTGTTTATAATTGTACAGGGAGCGTTAAATGAAACACAGATGTTATCCGAAATGATTTATTATGGCTGAGTAATGGCATTTTCGTAAACAAGACATCACATCAGGTTCATAACATATATTCAGTGGATTTTGATATTCTAAAACATGTAGGCGCTAAAGAATGACCATTTATTGTGTTGGATGGCTATGGTTCTATGCTGAATCATAATGGTTGATAAATAGTGAATTTTATGGTATCTGAGAGCTTACAAATCTGTGACTAGTTCGCAAATTTTGTAGCTTTTTAGAGAATGAACGAAAATACACATCAAATGTCACAAAGGAAGTCTATACACTCTATAAAAACTTAATGAAGATAATGTCTAATTACACATATAAAGTTTCAGAAAGAAAGACATCCTTTTACAACTCGAGATAATAAATAATAACATAAAAACATTGGCAGTTTTCACTAGCAAACAAAGAAGAAACCTAAATTACTCTATAATTATATCTATGACCTATTTCTTCTTAAGTAAAACATTAATTACGAAACAGTAGCTCTATGCATATCTTTATACACGATCCTGAACTATATAAACTTATCTACGGTATTAATGTCGCATATTTTAAATTTGCATAACTTTTATGTATTTTTTTTTACATTTTCATTTCCTAAGACCCTTAAAATTAACCCTTACCTCTAAATTAGAAAGAAAAAGACTATTTTACTTATATTATTTGACCACGAGGTGGTGTCATGCAATTGCCAGAAACCAATAGCAGTACCGTACTTCCGTCGGAATTTCCCTACTCTCAAAATAATACTTTGTCCTGTTAGATAACGACTGCAACATACATATTATTAATATAAAAAGCACACGGAGAAAAAAATATAGTCAGAATAACTATTCAAAGTTATAGTTAAATTAGTTAAATGACGTATCGTTGATGTAGTCAACTGTTTTCTAGAATTGAGGATCTGTATAGCCAATTCAGCGATACAGATCCTTAGTTTGACGAAACAGTTGGCTATATTAACGATACGTCTTTTAACTAATTTAACTATAAACTTTGAATAGTTATTCTGACGATATTTTTTTCTCCGTGCACCCTAGGTCAGTCGGGCCAATGGAGAAAGAAAAGATAAGAGAGAGAGAGGACCTACTTGGAATCTGAAGATTGTCTGAAAATTTCATCGAAATCGGTCCAGCCGTTTTGGAGTCTATAAGGAACATTTTTTTTTCCTTCACATAGCACAACAGAGATAGACTGGATTCAAGTGCTAATAACTACAGCCTCCCTGATATAATAAAAGGATTTGAATGTAAATCACATGTTAAACGCTCATAAGAATTAGAAATGATTTGAACGATTAAAAATTATTCAAAATGATTACAAATCAAATCATTTTTAATCCTTTTTAATGATTTTGTTTAATCAGGGCTGTGATTAAAATAACTAAAAAAGAGATTATAAGGTTTTCTTATTTGTTTACTTAACTTAAGTAATAAAAATATGTATCGTTTATTTAAGTAAATAAACTTTAAACAAAAAAAAATGTTATGAGGACAGGTTATAGCGGTGAATACTTATAACCTGTTTTGTCCGTTAAATTTGGAACCATATTAAAATAAATAAACTCATGTGAGTCCAACTATGTAACTTAATTAATTAATTCATTAACTTTAATTATCTTAACGTTAGTTAAAAAACACTATAATATTAAGAAATTATAAAGTCACATGAACAATGCGTTCATAAATCTTATTATTGGTCAACTGACAGCCAAAACCGTGTGCTAACACTGGTCTTATGTACAGTTGGTAATATTACAAATTATACAGTCAGTCATTCAAATCACCTACCCAGATAACCAGGGTTGTCAATTTTGAACTACATAAATATAATCATAAAGTTTAAAAGACACTTACAATTACAAATTTTGAAATTACATGAATACAAACGCAAATTTAAATTTCCAACTAATTAACCAAGAAAGTGTAACAACGGTACTTTTTAAAGATTATTTTAATTTAATTAAATCATGGTAGATCTTATCTATGGTTTCTGTATCTTTCCTTTTATTAATTAAATCTTGATGCCTCTCCATTTACATAGATTCCATAATCAGACGCTTTTTATAATTATGTTCTGTATTTAAAATTTTTAATATTTTAAGATTTTAGCCTGCTTACCCTCGAGTAGGCTTTATCATTACAAAATACAAAAGCTTTAGCTCAACCTTTTTTTTTAAAATAAAGACAAAAATAATATAAAACTCATGGCATTTAAAAAAACAGAAACAAAACGATTTACAAAAAGTATTGTATCATATAACACTTGACAGCCCTACCAGCACATCACACACCAGAAACTATGCACTCGCGACTTAGCTTGCTCAATAGCAAGTAAGTGGTTGTAGCATCGTCTTGAATTCATCCAGGGAAGCAGCAGTTGAAACAGCAGGTGGCACAAAGTTCCAGAAAGCAACTCCAAGGACAAGAAAAGAGCTCTTGTACATTGATGTACCCGGAATCGGCGATAACAGCGTATAGTCCGGTTGTTCTCAGATCATTGCAGAGTCGGATCGATAATAGCTTCCAGGTTCTTGAGAATACTAACTTACTCAATATCTTTACCAGCTAACGACAGCACTGGCTTCTCACTGCTATCTATGAGGATAGTACGTTTAGACAAACACCAAAAAAAATGTTCAACGAAATTCATGATGTGTGAACGGAAGATTAACACTTATTTTTTTTTTTCTTCTCCTCCTCGATAAATTTATTTATTCCGCAGTCTCTGCACCACCTCCAAAATGGGCTGAAATCGTACACTCTGCCACAATTGATACATGTTTTTTTTTGGGACTCCATTTGACCGGAATGGTTGCAACAATATGAATCATTTCGACCCTCCGTCTCCGTTTAAATAGCAATGCTTATCAAAACTAGGGCTACCACTTTCTCATAACATTTTTTTTTGTTTAAAGTTTATTTACTTAAATAAACGATACATATTTTTATTACTTAAGCTAAGTAAACAAATAAGAAAACCTTATAATCTCTTTTTTAGTTATTTTAATCACAGCCCTGATTAAACAAAATCATTAAAAAGGATTAAAAATGATTTGATTTGTAATCATTTTGAATAATTTTTAATCGTTCAAATCATTTCTAATTCTTATGAGCGTTTAACATGTGATTTACATTCAAATCCTTTTATTATATCAGGGAGGCTGTAGTTATTAGCACTTGAATCCAGTCTATCTCTGTTGTGCTATGTGAAGGAAAAAAAAATGTTCCTTATAGACTCCAAAACGGCTGGACCGATTTCGATGAAATTTTCAGACAATCTTCAGATTCCAAGTAGGTCCTCTCTCTCGCTTATCTTTTCTTTCTCCATTGGCCCGACTGACCTAGGGTCCTTTTTACTTTTAAATTGCATATTTTTAAAACCGTTTTTCAAACAACTATCAAATGTCCACGTAAGCTATTTATCTCTTGTTATTGAAGTGTGGTTTTCCTTAATAAATGCGATGTACCTATGCCGACCACTCTTATCTAAAAAGTTTTATGTTTACATATTTTTAGTTCGGGAATTCACATGACTAATATAATGTGTTTGTTACAGTCGTTATCTGACAGAAAAACATATTGTTTTGAGAGTAGGGAAAATCCCAAAGTTCTGTCATCCACGGATTGTAAGTACAGTCACCATCAACCAACTGATCTATCTCAACTGATCTATCTCAACCAGTTCACGTATTTTGGGTACCAAGAAGCTAGAAGCTAAGAAGCTAGTGGGTGTTTGATAGACATAAAATTAGCATATGATTTGACTAGGTTAGGGATCATCTATTTTGAATGGAAATTATTTATTTAAAAAAATGGTCAGATTTCAGACAAGTTTTGTCATCAAATAAATCCTATGGTAGGTGTTCCATTGATTCTATATCTTCACCACAGGCCCTGCAGGTCGGGTCGTGCGTCAGGCCGATTTTTTGCAGGTGTGCATTTGTGGCAAAGTGGCCCGTCAACGCTCCTGTTATCGCCCTGACTCGCGTCCTGCTGTTATTCCAAATGTACTTGGTTGCCCCTGTGGTGACCTCGCCGATGAAGAGCTTAGAGTGTTTATGTCCATCTCTGGATAGCCATGTCAATCTGTGTCTTCCCTCGGCCTGTTCCTTTAATGCCCTTATAATAGTGCTCCTTGGTAGCCCTATCCTCGGTTCTGGACCACACATTGTTGTTTGTGATCCCATTCTAGCCAGTTTGTCTGCTTCTTCATTGCCTTCCACTCCTACGTGTCCAGGGACCCAGACCAGTTGCAGTTTGTTGTGTCGGCCCACCTTATTGAGGACCTTTACACAATTTAGCACTAGCCCGGAGTCAACCTTGAAGGAGTCAAGAGCTTTAAGAACAGCTTGGCTATCGCTGAGAATATAGATGGTTTTGTCTTTGACTTCCTTGTCTATAATCTCATGTGCGCATGCAATGATAGCATAAGTCTCCGCCTGGAAGACTGTTGCATATTGCCCTAGACTAATACTCGCTGAGTAATCCTTAGCATAAACGCCTGCACCAGCACCAGACTCCATTTTCGATCCGTCTGTATACCATGTAAGAGTGTTTGGTCCTTGTTGTTTAAGTCCTTTACTCCATTCTTCCCTCGTAGGAACATAGATTTTATATTCTTTTTTGAATATGTGCACAGTCCGTATTTTGTCACATCCCATGCGCATAAGCCTTTCCATACCTGTGTCTAGTTGTAGATTGGTATGTCTGGTTTTGGGCATGTCAAAATTCCACATGCCATTTAACGATAACCTGTGTAGGGCCTTGGCCGCCTCTGTTTGAATGTGTATTTGAAGTGGCTTTAGATTTAGCAGCATTTCCATGGATGCAGTAGGTGTTGTACGAAATGCTCCGGTAATTGCCAGGCAGGCCAACCGCTGAAGTTTTGTCAGTGTTTGCCTGCACGTGCCTAGCTCCGTTCTAGGCCACCACACAATGCTGCCATAAGTAATAATGGGTCTTACTATCATTGTGTATAGCCAATAAATGACTCTGGGTTTCAGGCCCCAGGTCTTCCCGTACGCAGATCTTAGCATACAAAAGATTTTTGTGGCCTTGACCATGATCCTTTCTGTGTGCAGACTCCACGTTAGTTCTTTATCCAAGGTCATGCCTAGATATTTGACGCTCGTGGACCAGTTTAGTTCTGTACCATACAGTTTGAGAGTTTGTAAACCTTGTAGGTTTCTTTTCCTTGTGAATGGTACAACCGTTGTCTTGCTAGGGTTAATCGACAGGTGATTTTCACCACACCACCTTTCAACTTTTCGCAAGGCCTTTTGCATTATTTCCGATACTATGTTTGGAAATTTGCCGCTGATTAGTATAGCTAGATCGTCAGCATAACCAATCGTGTAAAGAGGTCCGGTGTTCAGCTCCTGTAGGAGCGAGTTGACCACTAGGCTCCAAAGTGTTGGTGACAGAACGCCACCTTGTGGGCATCCTTTTGTAGTGGTGGCAGTAACCTCGTCCCCCATTAGTGAAGATGTTATAATTCTCTTCCTAAGCATGATATCTATCCATTTGCATAACGTTTGGTCTATGCCATGGGAGATAGCTGCATTCTTGATTGCCCCGAAAGTAGTGCGATCGAAGGCTCCTTCTATGTCAAGGAAGGCAGCAGCACATACTTCCTGGTTCTCCAACGCTCTTTCAGCACGTGATACTACAAGGTGAAGTGCTGTTTCAGTCGACTTGCCAGACTGATATGCACATTGTAGTCCATGAAGTGGTTTTTTCCGCAAGGGACCCTCCTTTATATGTTTGTCGACCAGCTTTTCCAAAGCCTTTAG
This sequence comes from Coleophora flavipennella, assembly GCA_947284805.1. Lineage (NCBI taxonomy): Eukaryota > Metazoa > Arthropoda > Insecta > Lepidoptera > Coleophoridae > Coleophora > Coleophora flavipennella. The sequence goes on along the minus strand of OX369274.1, from coordinate 3,550,273 downwards.
CAGGAATGACGAAAGGCTTATGGGTCTATAAGACCTCGGTTCATCATATCTGTCTCTTCCTGGCTTTGGCAAGTAGACAACCTTCACACGTCTCCAGATTTTAGGAATATATCCGAAGGCGATACACGCTTTGTATAGCCTGCATAATGGCTTAAGTAGCGCCTTTGATCCTTTTTGTAGTAGGATGGGGTAGATCCCATCTGGTCCTGGCGATTTCAATGGTTGAAAGCTACCTATAGACCATAGAAGCTTTTGCTCATTTACTACCTTCTTAGCTACGTCCCAGTCTTTTTTCCTCGTTTGAGTATTCAGCTCATTCCGAGTTACTGGGTCATCCTTTTCGCTATCTGTTATTTCACAGCCCGGGAAGTGGGTTTTAAACATCACTTCTAATGTTTCCTTCCCAGATTCAGTCAGTTTTCCCTCTTCGGTTCTAATAGATTTTAGCTGATCTGATTTTGTAACAGAGAGCGCCTTTGAGAGTCTCATTCCTTCAGGAATATTGTCAATACTTTGACAGTGTTCTCTCCACTTTTTCCTTTTTCTCTTACGAACTTCTAGGTTAAATTTAGTAAGAGCTCTTGAGTACTCAGTGAAGTCATTTTTCTTCTTGGCTTCATTGAATGCCCGTCTTGTGTCTCTCCTCATTTTTTCAAGATCAGAGCTCCACCACAAATCCTTTTTAGCCATGACAGCTTTTTCAGGACAGTTTTTAATCCAGGCAGTTCGTATCGCGTTAACAATCCTATCCGCCTCGATCTCTATGTCAAGTACAGAGTTTAGTTTACCTCGCACTTCACCTAATTCATCCTTTAGATCCGTCACGTAAGATTCCCATTCAGTGTTCCGTGGGTTTCTCCTTCGTACAGTCTGTATCTGGTTATCAGTTATGTACCTGAAGCATATGTACCTATGATCAGCACCACTAATTTCGTTAGATACATGCCAATTAATTATGTCCTTACTTGCCCTGTTTGAGGCAACCGTGATGTCAATGACCTCGGCCCTTCTAGAATTGACGAACGTTGGTTCATTGCCTCTATTTAGAATTTGTAGCGGAGAACTTACTATGTATTCTAATAGGTCCTCCCCCCTTTTGTTGATATCTGTGCTCCCCCAGACCGTGTGATGTGAATTAGCATCACATCCTATAATAAGATCAAATTGATTCTTACCGCAGTGCTCGACTAGCTCCCTCACAGCAGGTGAAGGTGGCTCCGTCTCCTCATAGGGCATGTAGGCAGAGGCCATGATGACCTCGCTCCTGCCCCCTTTAAGGATCTTAATGGTTGTAAGATCCCTGGAACAGAAATCGTATAAGGGCATTGCATCTACGCCATTTCTGACATAGATGCAAGTCCTCACATCATTAGCAAGACAGTTGTAGACTATGGATCCACCCGCCCTACCCAAACCCGATACTAGTCCCTTTCTAATGTAAGGTTCCTGTATGAGGGCAATATCAAATTTATTACTTTGCAGCTGTCTGGCCAAAAGGGCCGTTGCTGCCTTACAGTGCTGTAGGTTCACTTGTACACACCTTAGACCCGCGAATTTGAGTGTTCGCTGGGGTGTGGCGGCCAGTTATTGGCCACCACTGGGTGCCGCACTCTCCGTCACATCGTCGACAGCCAGAGGAGATGATGCCAACCCTAGGTTGCCAATCTCCTCCAGCAGATCTTCCGTCTTCTGTGACGTCGCCGGTGATGGAGGCTGTCCCTGCTCCACTACCTCCATTGGGTTTGGCTGCGGTTCGGGCTCCGCTACCGTCTCCACTGGATCCAAACGCGGGACTATCGCCCCCACGACAGCACCGACAGGCTCCTCCACCCTCCCTTCGGTGTCCTCCAGGAGTTTGAAGGTGCTCTTGTCCATGCCCGACTGGAGGCAATAGCCCTTCCCCTTTACGTGATCCGCAGAGGTCCTGTCCATCAGAACTATGCGTCTCACATGGCCCTCCTCGACCAGTGTGTCCACCACCTTCCACTCACTGGTCTTGAGGGCAGGGTTGTAGCGTTGGATAACGCTCAGAACCCGGGTGATGTCCAGGCACCAGTTGTTCTTGGTCTTCCATGCCATTTTTACCGGTTTTGGAAGATCCTTGGCGCTGATCACCTTTAACTTTACGTCCTTAATGGGAGTGCCATTAAGTCCGCAAAGCCATTTCGCAGACGCCTGCCCTTCACACGAGAAGTGCATGGCCCCCGCATTAATGTTCCCGCGTTGACGACCGGCAGTGGGTCTGGAGTTTTCTCCAGCATTTCCCATATGGCATTCCTTATTGAGGATACCATTTCCGCCGTGATCGTCCTCAAAGGGTGGTCCTCAGTAATAACCGCCATTCTGACGTTTGTCAGTGCCTCCTTAAACGAGCTGTCCTGAATTTTGGACCGCTTGGAGTCTCCTGACGGGTCAGTGGCCTCATTACTGACCTCCCTAGCCCTTTTTGATGGCCCTTCGGTGGGCATCCCTGCAGAAGCAACGGCTGCCTGCCTGTTCAGAGTGCGTTTCCGCTTCTGACTGCCAAACTACCTTACAGGCTGTTCATGAAAAAAAATTTTAGCAGATTTTTAAATTTACTTTTTTTATGTTCGAGTATAATAGCCGCTTGCCTGCGTCTGTGTTTCCCGACTCCTACGATTTTGGGGATCTTCAAGGCGAGAGTGATAAGGCTTTATTTGAGTTTGCATGTACCATCCTCGACTGCATTGTCACTTACCATCAGGAGAGATAGTCAAACGCACTCAAATTTTTAATAATAAAAAAATATATTAAAAATATAGCGTCGGTGGCTCAACCGGTAACGACTCGGTCCATCTAACCAGAGGTACCGGGTTCAAATCTGGACGGCCAATGTACCAATGAGTTTTTCAAAAACTTACGTACATACTTACCGATTGCTTTAACGGTGAAGGAAAACATCGTGAGGAAACCTGCACACGCCTGCGAAGAAACTCGAAGGTTGTGTGTGAAGTCGACCAACCCGCACTGGGCCCGCGTGGTCGACTAAGGCCTAATCGCCCTGATTCAGGGTAGGCTCGAGCCCCTCGGTGGGGACGTATATGAGCTGTAATGATGATTAAAAATAAACAAATAATGGCCGTAATCCTAATTTTGTATGAAAACACTGAACGTCAAATGAAATTGAACTTACGCTATTAATTGTATTGAAAAAACGAAAACCTATAAACCCAGCTTTTGTTCTGACTGACAATCTATTAAAATCGGTCAACTCAATGGCTCACCCCGGACACTTCATACAACGGGCAAGAAATGACATTTAAAAAATCGAATGAAGGAAATAAAAACAAAAATAACGGCGAAATCCTATACGTTCGAGAACGAAACGGTAACCAATTTGCATCAACCTGGGTGACGAGGGGGGTGAGGTCGCAATCTAGATAGCGGCAGGGAGTGTCCATACTAAATGTTAGTGTACTAATATATATACTATGTCTATGGGGTGAAAATCGCTATCACTGTTTGTATGAAAATTCCCAGATTCCGTATCAGATGCCTTGTGAACAGCTTGAAAACTTGTGACAGTGGGGTCCACTGTCATCATCATATCAGCCGAAGGACGTCCACTGCTGGACGTAGGCCTCCCCCAAGGATTTCCACGATGACCGGTCCTGCGCTGCCCGCATCCAGCGGCTTCCCGCGACCTTCACCAGGTCATCGGTCCACCAAGTGGGAGGCCTGCTTACGCTACGTTTTCCGGTCCGTGGTCGCCATTCGAGAACTTTACTGGCCCAACCGCCATCTGTTCTACGAGCTATGTGCCCCGTCCAGTCCCATTTAAGTTTAGCAATTCTGAGAGCTATTTCGGTTACTTTGGTTCTCCTACGGATCTCCTCGTTTCTGATTCGATCACGCAGCGAGCATAGCACGCTCCATTGCCCTTTGAGTGACCTTGAGCCTTCTTATTAGGCCCGTAGTAGGTAGTAGAGGCCACTAACTTTTTTATATTCACAATTGGTAAGCGCTTGGCATCATCTCACCTGATGGTAAGTGACGATAATGCGCAAGACAGAAGCGGACTCACCAAGATTCCCAACGCAAGGGGGAACTGGTTATCTTATCTTCAAGCCGGAACACATCAATGCTATTAACAATGATGCTTGGCGGCAAGACAGATACGATTGTAGTAGCAAGCCAGGCGGGCTCAGAAAATACCCTTCCACCATCCAAACCGAATCTTACAAAGTTAGACTCCGGCGGGAATCGAACCCGCGACCTGCTGACTTAACCATTACGCCACGGAGGCGGCTTAAACCTCCACCGAACTTGGCCCCATGTGTGGAATAAGGCCCAAACTTCACCAATTTAGAAAGAGGCCGTTCCCCAGCTGTGGGGGACGTTATGGGTTTTTAGCGAAAGAGTTTTATCTCGGCTTTTTTCCCGCGGTCTCACTTATATGCCAGGCCCTCTACTTAATCTGGTATTAAGTTAATGAGAACCTAATGAGTTCTTGATCGATTGGTTGATCAATCTTTCACGCTCCAATTATTGGAAAAGTTTGATATTTTCTTGTACGCGTATGCTCAGATCATTGGTAATCAAAGGTGTTGTCGTAATCGCCACGCTTGGCAGGCGGGTTGGCGATCGCAGTGTTGTTTTGCAGATTGACTGCAAGTTACAGAAATACAACGGCAGCGCAGAACCGGTCGTCGTGGAAATCCTTGGGGGAGGACTTTGACCAGCAGTAGACGTCCTTCGGCTGATATGATGATGCTCAGATAAATAAAAGGTAGATTTAGTATTAGCGCTTTGAAAAGGGAGTATAAAATGTATGGCATTGCGTGCGAGTGGCCTCTGGGCATGCTCAATAAGTTTTGTTTATAACACGTCATATTCTTTACTAACATAGATTGTAAGACCTTTGTTACTAACACTTATGGACTTACCGTCAACATGCCAAAACGTGCTGTGACATGTCTCAAGTGCACCTGTCTCAATTACAGTGAAGGATAGGACCTATCATGCGTCGATACATTATTCGAAGTCACCAATTAAGGTGCATGCATACGGCATCATATACAGGGTGTAACAAAATTGGTGTAGGTCCCGGTAACTGTGGCTTCTACTCATCATACTGAACTACTTTTGTTCTACGACTATGCTGAAATCGCAAAAAAAAATATCTCTTCAAGCAAATGGATCAGCTTATCGACAAACTTTGTGCATTTTAGTATGGAGGGTCCAATATTTTTTTTGGAGAATTGTTTATGGGTTCCTTGGGGAAAATTGTTCAGTATGATGAGTAGAACCCCCATTTAACGGGTCCTACACCAATTTTATTACACTCTGTATAATCGAACAAGCGTTACCCCATTTTTTGTTATGATTGTTGTATTAAACTCAATATCTACATTATTTTCAATTTGAGTAGGTACCTGAGCATACCCTGGACACTTCATACAACGGGCCAGAAATTACATTTCAAAAAACGGATGACGGAACAAACAAAATGGCGGCAAAATCCTATACGTTCGAGAACCAAACTGTAACCAATCTGTATCAATCTGGGTAACGAGGGGGTGAGGACGCATTCTAGAGACGGCAGGGAGTGTCCATACTGTATGTTTGTACCAATATATATATATTTTGACGTAAGTAATAAATAACCAAAAACATAAATACGTGTAATAGTTATAGTCCTTATCAAATACCAAACATTCAACTGAAAACTCAACTACAAGCATTGTAATGTTTTTTGTTTTTACCCGACTGCGCTAGAAAGAGGGTTTTGTTTTTCGAATGTATGTATGTATTTATATAGGGTGACTTTTAATTAGTTCTTGATAACAAAAGATATGTATGTACTCGTGATTACAAACAACTTTCCCAAAGAAACTATAATATCTCAAATATGAAATGAATTTTTGGTCCTTTTTATGTATATTTTTGCCGATTTGTTAACTTATTAAATTAAGTATCGAGGCGAGGACGAAAAAATTTTTTTCTGATTAGACGTATAGTTTCTTTGGGAAAGTTGTTTGTAATCACGAGTACATGCATATGTTTTGGTATCACCAACTAATTAAAAGTCAACCTGTATATCTTTGGCACTACGGCTGAATGGATTTTAGCTTGAGATGTGTCGTTGGATTCGCCTTAATTGTGATATATCAAAATCAAAAATATAAAAAGTTAAATAAAGTATATCAAAAATATAAAAAGTTAAAATGACGGATTTTTGTGCGCCAAATTCTGTCTTCAAAAATTGTTTTTCTTCAAAACCTAGTGAGTGGGGTATCGAAATAAAGAGTTTTTTAAAAGGCTTACATAAATATAAACAACTTATATGTTGAAATGTAATTAATAATGTAACTTTTATTATTAAAATGTAATTCGGAATGAAAAATGATAAATTATGTAAATTATTTGTGTAAGATATTATCATTATTATTACTTATTACTAGCTGTCCCGGCGAACTACGTACCGCCTTACATTACCCTACCCTACACTACACTACCCTACCCTACCTTACACTACACTACCCTACCCTACACTATTCTACCCTACACTACACTACCCTACCCTACACTACTCTACACTACCCTACACTGCCCTACCCTACACTACCCTACCTTACACTATACTACCCTACTCTACACTACCCTACCCTTACCCTACACTACCCTACCCTACCCTACATACACTACACTACCCTACACTACACTACCCTACACTACACTACCCTACCCTACACTACCCTACCCTAACCTACACTACCCTACCCTACCCTACACTACCCTACCCTACACTACCCTACCCTACACTACACTACACTACCCTACCCTACCCTACCCTACCCTACCCTACATGAGAACCTTCTCCTGACAATAACGAACTCGACAAAAAAAGAATTAGCCAAATCGGTCCAGCCGTTCTCGAGTTATGCGCTTACCAACACATTTTGCGATTTATTTTTATATTATAGATTTGGCCTATGTCCAGCAGTGGACGTCCTTCGGCTGATATGATGATGATGATGATGATTTGTGTAAGAGAGACAGACATACATAACAATAGAAAGATACCTATTGATATAAAGATACTTAACCTTACTTTCGTGAGAATTTATTTACGTAGAGATATTTAAATGATAAATTCATCATCTTCATCATCATCATCATATCAGCCGAAATGGTCCACTGCTGGACAAAGGCCTCCCCCAAGGATTTCCATGACGACCGGTCCTGAGCTGCCCGCATCCATCGGCTTCCCGCGATCTTCACCAGGTCGTCGGTTCACCGAGTGGGAGGCCTGCCTACGCTACGTTTTCCGGTGCGCGGTCGCCTCTCGAGAACTTTACTGCCCCATCGGCCATCTGTTCTAAGAGTTCTATGATAAATTCATCCACTACAAAAAGCAATAAGTTATAAAAAAACTAAAGTGTAAAATAAAAGTAAACTAAAAAAATCAAAAACCACGACTGTTTATTCATCCTTATTTTTACTAGTAGGTAGATACTTATTGACCGACTATGATAGAAGGAGGGTTAAGTTTTTCAAGTATATGTATGTATGTTTATTTATTTGGCAAGCTCTGTAGTCTAAACGGCATGATGGATTTTGATGTGCGGGGTGGATTCGATTTGTCCTGATCCCGCGAGTGAAATAGTAGGATACATTTTTATCCGACTGGCCAAAAATAATGCGTTAAGTTTTGTATGCACTAGGGTTTTAAATTGTTTTTTTTAAATCGCATCGTGGCGCATCGGGAGCCGGGTCGTTCCTTTCCCTCTAATATGGTTGATGGGAGCGAAGGCTGACTCTCGCGTCATACTCTTGACCGGGTGCTGTCCGTGTGTTCTTGTCAAAGGCATTAACAACACTAGCTAGTATAACTTTTCGTGTCATATTGTTTTCATGTTCTAATGGCATAATCTGGTTTATTTCTGGATTGAATTTGACCTTCTAATGATTGTTTTTCTTGTATTTTATTTCTTTACTAGCAGTTTCCCTCGTCTTCACTCGAGTGTACAACGTTTCTATGTCTTTTCGAGGGTGCGCAGTACGCGAGCTGCAAGCGGCTCGCGAGCGTGAAAAGAGTAGCATACGTGTTAATCCAGGTCCCAATCTGTCTACCTACCAAATTTCAGCTAGATCCGTTCAGTAGCTTTTGCGTGAAGAAGTAACAAACATACACACTCACAAACTTTCGCCTTTATAATATTATAGTTATTTTTCTCAAATGACATTATGTTATTATTATTTTATGACTATCTGAAAGAGTGTAATTTACACGTATTTTGAATTGAATCTTCATTAATTCCTAAAGTTATTTTTGCGTTGTTTCTTGTATTTTTGTTGCCGAAAACTTTATTTAATTAATTAGGAAGGAAATCTGTATAAAAAGCGTATTACGCTGTCAGCGGGGTAGAAACAAACAATTGAGTGCTAAAGCGGGTAACGGTATGCAAATCCAGGTGCAGCAGGTTCGATCCTCTGCAATATGCACCTGCAACCTGGATGTAGAGAAGCTGGCAGCTAAGAGACTTCTCACTTATATCAAACTTTTTCTTTTTTTTTTCTTAATCCGACCTGGCTAGCCACCATCGTATCACCTAAGGCTTGCCATTAAACATCAACTCTAACAACGGCTTGAATATGAGATAGCCAGTTCCCCATTCCGTTGGGGAATCTTGGTAAAACCACTTCCATTTTCTACATCATCGTCAGTTACCTACCATCAGGTACCTAATCAGGCTCACCAAATGTTAAGAAAAAAAATATATGACTCATTCAAAAACAGGAAATCCGTTAAGTGTTCCGTACCTAATAAGTGCCAATGGGACCCTATTGCTAAGCTTGTGCAGTCTGTCTGTCTGTCTATCTGACCAGTTAAAAGGCTGTATCTTTTAAACACTTTAGAATTAACGTTAAGGTAACCAGTTAAAATTCATGAACCCATTGTCAATTTAAAAAAAAATTTGGAACCTCCATACAAAAATGTAAAATATTGGTTGATCAGCTGGTCGATTTGTATGCAGAATTTTTTTTTGTGATTTCAGCAAAGTCATAGAACAAAAGTTGTTCAGTATGATGAATAAAAGCGTCAGTTAATGGGACAATTTGAGCTTGCGTGTTACATCCTCAGCTGCACTTACCATCAGGTAAGGTGCAGCCAAACATACTCAAAAAAAAACCTACACCAATAGGGGATCGGACGGCATCAAAAATAAAATCTGAAATTTAATTTCCCAAATTGCACTCTTCGTGAAGTTTCAAAAAAACCTTACTTGTTTTGTTTTTCCATCACGTCTTCAATTTTTAATGGATCAAATTCACAATATAAGTTCGTCAATGACTCTAAAAATCTATGACGTCACTTGTGGGTATTTCAAAAATATTTGGAATAAAAGTTCGTTTTTGACAGATCATAAAAAGTAACTCAAATGACTAGCAGTCCGATCGCCTATTTTGTTACACCTGTATACGTAATCAGTTAAATAGGGATGACGAATGCTAGTCATCTGAGTTACTTTTTATCATCTTTCAAAAACTACATTTTGTTCTAAAAATGTTTGAAATACCTAGACGTGACGTCATAGTTTAGCAGCGTCATTTAAGTAATCATTTTGTGATTTTAGTGAATTAAAAATCGAAGACTTGATGGAAAACAAAACGAGTAAGGTTTTCTTAAGTTTAAGTAGGAGGGTAATTTAGTGATCAAGAGTTCATAATTTATTTATGATGCTGTCGTCATCCCTCCTTCAGCTCTTCTCTCTGTGCCCAGGGTCTGCTCTGCGTCAGCGGGCGGCCCGCTCGTTACCCACTGTAGGTAGACTACCGGAAATAATCATGCGATTTCCTTTAACGTTAGCGGATATGGAGTGTATAGCACGTGGATAGAAAACTTAGCAGTGCGATTGAATAGGGTAAAACCAAGATAGTTGCCCCAGGGGTATAGTTGCCCCGATTGTAATTAGGGCAGTGACTTATATATTACTGGCGTAAGGACCCGGCCAACGCGGGCGACTAATGGTCCCAGCGAATTGGTGCGAAAATCGAAAGTTTCGCACACTCGCGACTCAGTCGTCTGCGGGAAATTGTACAGTGCGGTGGAAAGATATTCCATATAAAAATGCCTTATTGTGTTGTTAGAGGCTGTAAAAATCATGAAAGAAAGGCTAAAAAGAAACATGGGATGTTGTATCATCGTTAAGTAACCTTACATTGTATTTTTTCTTGTAAACAAATTAAATAAACGAATTTTAAAGCGACAATTCTACCAAGGTTCTTTTAACGCGGCACTGACGTTAACTCTCGCCCACGCTAATTCGTACGAGTTATGTTAGATGGCGCTACTTTTTGCTTGTATCAAGAAAATCAAAGTCAAATATGGTGACGGGTGGATCCTTCTATTCAAATCTGTGAATTAGGGTAAAAGCCGTATAGTTGCCACACTTTTTGAAATCAATTTACACCTCTCAGTACCAAAATTAAAATACTTATTTTGTAAACCGGCCGGTACTTTGGTTTTTTATCTACAAATTATTTGAAAGTAAGAAACATTATCTTTGATGTTTTTAGAGTATAAGCGATTTTTGCGGACCAAAACAGAAAATATAATAATTACAATCGGTGCAACTATACCCCTGGGGCAACTATCCTGGTTTTACCCTACTCTAGTTTCGCGAATGAATCACATACTATTTTACTAATTTATCGAAAGATTCTCCAATTACCACTAAGTTGACCGTGTCTCATGATTGCATGGGAAGGCAAAATGCGATCAAAGTTTTTGCGGGGAAGATGTCCTGTTTCTTGGTGGGACATCTATCCTAAACGTAATTTACATGGATAGGCAACTATCCCCTATGTGGGATAGATGTTCCAAAATATAGAATTCCGCAAAAATCGCTAATACTTTAAAAATATTAATTATAATGTTTTTTACTTTTCATAAATTTGTAGATAAAAAACTAAAGTACCGACTAGTTTTACAAATAAAATATTTTGCTTTTTGTATTGAGAGATATAGAGTGATTTCAAAAAGTGTGGTAACTATCCGGCTTTTACCCTATACAAAATTTATTTATGAAACTGTTGCATAATGAGGGGTATTAAAACACGGCTCAGATTTTAATAGTATTACACGAGTATTTCAATAGATTTATTTATTTCATACTAGCTTTTGCCCGCGGTTTCGCCCGCGTGGACATCGTTTTTATGACAGTCTTTTAAGGTGAGTAGTGAGTAGCGGCTCGCGAGTGCGGACATGAGTTTTTCTCAGATCCCTCAGATACGATATCGGGCTATTCTGATTAGAGGTCTATGTCAATTCCCACCCCCTCATCCAATTCTATACAAAAAACCACTTCAGTCCGTAACTCCGTTGCGACGCTGAACGTGCACGAGCGCGGAAATTAATTTTTGCCGAACCATGTCATATGCTAATTAGTAAATTATGCCATTTCCTATCCCCTCAGCCATCTCTGTGCGAAAAATCACAGCAATCCATTGTTCTGTTGCAATGTTAAAAAAACTTAACAAAAGAGTATATTTTCAGTTCCCTGAGGAACTGCATCGGACTATGCTATTTTCACGGGATAAAAAGTAGCTTATGTCCTTCCCAGTGACAATAGCTACCTACATGCCAAATTTTATCAAGATTGGTTAAGGTGCTGAAGCGTGAAAAGGTAACAAACAAACAAACACATTTATTAGTAAGGATTATCAATGTCAAATTACGATAGTGCCTATTACTAAAAAGGAAGTCAAAATAAAATAAAAACATTGATAACATTAAAAAAAAATAAGGCAAGGGGTTGCCGTGCCTTGGAACATCTCACCTGGTGGTAAGTGACGATGTTGCCGAAGATGGAAGCGGCCTTACCAAGATTCCCCAACGCAATGGGGAACTGGCTATCTCGCGTGGAGAGTGCCAAAGACAAATATCACATTTGAAATCCTCACATTAAGATGCGAGTTTTTTTAGACTTTTCATTTGATATAATGACACAATAAGGTTTCCAAAACTTTTTTTTAATTTCCTAATTTGTCCCCCGAATATTTATTTACTTTACACATCTGTGTTTGGCTCATAGGATCACACTATCCTACCAAATTTCACCTGATTTGGTCCAGTAAATTCGGAGCAAATTGGCTTGGACAGACGAACGGACAGACAGACAGACGTACGAGTGATCCTATAGGGTACCGTTTTGTTTTTTTTGTACGGATCCTAAAAACGTGTTTTTTTTACATGAAGAAAGTAGCGCCATCTAGTATGATGGTACGGAACCCTGTGTGTGCGGTTCTGACTCGCACTTGGCCGGTTTTTTATCTTTTTCCTGAATTGGAAAAAGTATTTTTTTTACTGCTATTCATGCAATTTTGGTAATAACGATCAGTAGGGTAATCTGGCTTTATGTATGACATATTCAATATAATTACAGCTCATATACGTCCCCACCGAGGGGCTCGAGCCTACCCTGAATCAGGGCGATTAGGCCTTAGTCGACCACGCGGGCCCAGTGCGAGTTGGTCGACTTCACACACAGCCTGCGAGTTTCTTCGCAGGCGTGTGTAGGTTTCCTCACGATGTTTTCCTTCACCGTTAAAGCAATCGGTAAGTATGTACGTAAGTTTTTGAAAAACTCATTGGTACATTGGCCGTCCAGATTTGAACCCGGTACCTCTGGTTAGATGGACCGAGTCGTTACCGGTTGAGCCACCGACGCTTTTTCAATAATCAATAATCAGACATATTCAATAATCCTTACCAATATTATAAATATGAAGTTGTGATTGCTTGTTTGTTTGTTTGTTACCTTTTCACACTGTAACATCTTGACCAACCTTGATGAAATCTGGCATGCAGGTAGCCTCTGTAGCGAAAGGACATAGGCTACTTTTAATCCCGCGAAAATAGCATAGGCCGATGCAGTTCCTGGAAACAGCTGAAAAAAATAATCTTTTTTTTGGTAAATTTATTTAACATCGCAACGGAACAATGGATTGTTATATTTTTTTTGCACAGAGATTGTTGAGGGGTGGGAAATAACTTAATTTACTAATTAGCATATCCTAACATAGTTCCTAAGGGATCTGGGGATAACTCATTTGCACGCTCGCGCACGTCGGCGTCGCATCGAAATACCAGATTGAAGTGTTTTTTTTGTAAAAAATTGGTTGAGGGGGTGGGATGTGACATTGACTACTAATCACATTTACTAATCAGCTTGCGGCTCGCGCACTATTCTCTCTCAAAGACTGACATAAAAACGATGTACAAGCGGGCAAAGGCGTGTTGGGGTTTAAATATATAAATAAATATAACAGACACAGCCTAATGGGTGAGGAATTTAGATATAATACTGCAATTTTCATTACTATTATTATTCTGTTTTTAGAAAAACGACTTGGAAAGCCATAAGAATAAAAAAAAATGAGTTCTCGTATCAAATTGTTTTCATGTCCTAATGACATTACTTGTTTTACATTAATGATATAATTTTGACATTAGTATCTAATGAATATTTTGGTTTTTATTATTATTTTATGACCATCAGAAAGAATATGAACCAATTTTGAATAAACTAAACATTTTGAAATTTGAAATAAACAGTAACTTCACGATTCGAAGAATTACCAAAGCTTTGCTTAAAAATTATCTGAAAGGATAAATATAAAATTATCCGTCCTTCCACGAATTATGAGATATCTAAGCGGAACTTTTACCTCGAAATAAATTGCACTGTTATCAAGGATCTTTATAGCTTTAAGTCCCTTTGAATAAAGTAGGTACCTACCCACGCAGTTCTCAGAATATTTAGGTCACAGAGTTACTGTAATATCTCTATAGAGACGCAATGTCTCTTCACGACTCGCTGGAGATGGTAACAAAACAGTCAGGTAACAAAGTCAGTAAAAATGATTTTTTTTAGTGCTAACAGACGTACAAACAGACATGGCGAAACTATAAGGGTTTCTTGTTGACTACAGAACCCTAAAAATACGCTTACCTAGTAACAAAGAACAGAAGTGTATAAATACTTTCAGATCTGATGATCTATACATACCAATAATCGGGGTATGTATGAGGGGCACCTTGATATGATTTTTCTAGAATTATAAACTGCTTGGCCACACCCTGGACACTTCATACAACGGGCCAGAAATAACATTTCAAAAAAGAAATGACGGGGCAAACAAAATGGCGGCGAAATACTATACGTTCGACAACCAAACTGTAACCAATCTGTATCAATCTGGGTGACGAGGGGGTGAGGTCGCAATCTAGAGAGCGGCAGAGAGTGTCCATACCGTATGTTAGTACTAATCTTAATATATATAAATCTCGTGTCACAATGTTTGTCCTCAATGGACTCCTAAACCACTTAACCGATTATAATAAAATTCGCACACCATGTGCAGTTCGATCCAACTTGAGAGATAGGATAGGGTAGGGTAGAGTAGGGTAGGGTAGTGTAGAGTAGTGTAGGGTAGGGTAGTGTAGTGTAGTGTATGTAGGGTAGGGTAGGGTAGTGTAGGGTAGGGTAGTGTAGTGTAGTGTAGGGTAGTGTAGGGTAGGGCAGGGCAGTGTAATGTAATGTAAGGCGGTACGAAGTTCGCCGGGACAGCTAGTATATTATATACTTTGATTTGATTTGGCGCTGTCTGGATGCGGGCAGCTCAGCACCGGTCGTCGTGGAAATCCTTGGGGGAGGCCTTTGTCCAGCAGTGGACGTCTTTCGGCTGATATGATAATGAACTACTTCTGTAAATTAAGTTGTAGGTAACTCGTAAAGTTTAAATAAAATCTTTAGAGCCATTTTGAGTAAAAGTACCAAAAAAATTGGGGTTTTATGGGCGGTGCTATATTCCGATTTGTCCTGGTTAATGAACTGCTGCGTTTAGTAGGCCATATAAAAAGTTATAAAAACTTAGTATAGCTTCATCAAGATCATCCATTTTTGAGAAAAAAACAAGCGATTAGAAAATAAATTATAAAAAACTGTAAAACATTTTTTTAAAAATTGGACCCTCTCTCTCTGTCTCGTTTACACACACACACACACAAACACACAAACACACACGCGGACACATACACATCTTTTTATACCAGTGTAAGATAATCGATCAAAATCTCAACTTCGATTTCTTTGCCATCACAATACCTTCTTCGCTCGTCAGTCGCTTGAAAGAAAAATAAACTACATGGATGACATGAATAAGAATAAATGGGTATTAAAAAAAACTGCCTTATTTTTTTTTATAAATATTAAAGTAGTCTGTTTTCTTAATAGAATGATACCCGGAGATGTTTGAAATACGTATTAAATTGTTATCACAAGATGTAATTTTATTTTCTCGACACACACACATCTATTTTATATACAGTGTACATAGGAAGTAGAGTATTCTAAAAAAGAAATTCCTTCTCATAAACCAGGGAACTGAGCGAATAAAAATACGCACATACAAGTATGTGTACATTGTATATATCCAATAGAGTGATAGCGTTAAAACAGGGATGTATTTAGGGCGCAGGGCCCCGAAGTACTTTAAAAGTTTTATTGTTTTTTTTTATTTTATTAACTTAGGTAGCAGAGTACTAATATACATACTTTGACCTAAAGTACCTTACATGTTTTATTAAAATAAAAAAAAATAAAAAAAATTCTGGAACAAATCACACATGGTCATCTGGCCCCAAAGTAGGATTCCCTGTGTTATGGGTTACCAGAGACTGATATACATACTTATATACGTTTAAATACATACAATATAGATATTTAACACCCAGACACAGAGCAAACAAATCTGCTCATCACACAAATGCTTGCCCTGGGTGGGGATCGAACCCACAACCCTCGGATCAGTAGTCAAGGGCACTAACCACTGAGCCACCGAGTCAGTCAAAGTCAGTCAGTTTTTTTTTATTTGTTTAAGCACACAAAACAATTTACAGCGAAATAAAAACTTAAACATAATGTAACACTAAAAATGACTTTTTTGGCATAATCTCTGATGCCGAAGATGGAAGCGGGCTTACCGAGATTTTCCAATGCAATAATGGGGAACTGGCTATTTAATCTCATCAATGCTGTTAATACTGATATTTGACAGCAATACTTAGATATGATGGTGGTGGCTAGCCAGGAGGGCTTACGAAATGCCCTACCGCCAACCAAACCGAGTCTTACAAAGTTAGACCCTACCGGGAATCAAACCTTCGACCTCCAGGTGTAGAGAGAGTGAACTAACCACTACGCCATAGAGGCAGTTGCTTAACTAACAGTCAAAACCTGTTGATTCAGTTGTGAACAAGGCCTACCTAAGTATTATTTTGTTAAACAAGGTGTAATCATAAGCTTAGGTTTCTGGTTTTTATTAATTACATACAACCTTCTTTATTGTTTAGCAAAGTTTGTTAATTCCATCAGTACCTATGAGTTTGACATTTCTTTGTAATAAAGTCGCAGCATCGATAAAAATCGTCTTAGCAGATATTGGTGTTTCGTAAGATGTAAACATAAAACTTAAAAATTTACATCACGAACTTAATCTAATCATATCAGCTCATATACGTCCCCACCGAGGGACTCGAGCCTACCCTGAATTAGGGCGATCAGGCCTTAGTCGACCACGCGGGCTCGGTGCGGGTTGGTCGACTTCACACACAACCTTTGAGATTTTTGGCAGGAGTTTGCAGGTTTCCTCACGATGTTTTCCTTCACCGTAAGAGCGTCGGATAAACGTACATATAAAATTGAAATTCGAAAACAAATGGGTACGTGGCGGGATTCGAACCACGACCTCCAGGACAGGAGGTATCGGCCCTTGTCATTGCGCCACCGAGTACTTACCTAATACAGATTAACTGTGACCCCACACTAGGCTAGGCCTCTCTCGTGGCGGTCAAAAGATCATAGAAAAGAAACAATATTTAACACGTGGCGATCGGAAACTAATTAATTAATTAATTGTAGGTAAAATGACTGGAAATATTCTATAGAAAGCTTTTAGTAGTTCTGAGAACATTTAACATCAGTGTTGAAGACATAAATGCTTCACAACACGAGCGATCTAAGGGGTAGAAGCGAGCATTGTGCTTTTAATTACTTACTGTTAAAAGCACAATGCTCGCTTTATCACCTTTGCTGAAACATCAGACCATATACAGGATATAATGAAATTGGAATAGGACCCACTAAAAGTGGGTGCAAAGCAAAAAAAAATTGAAATGATTTACCTGAATCATGCTTGGTTTATAAATTCTTTAAAAAATACATCTATCTATAATATAATAAAACTGTAACGGGGCCGCGTCTGTACATGAAATATTTTTGGAAAATAATAACTGTGGTGGACATTACTAACGATATAGAGGCCAAAACAACAACTTTTGAAATTTTTGTCTGTCTGTCTGTCTGTCTGTCTGTCTGTCTGTCTGTCTGTATGTTCGCGCATCACGCAAAAACTACCAGGCAGAATCTGATGAAATTTTGTATGGTGGTTCCTTATAGCCCGGAGTAACATATAGGATACTTTTTATCCCGGAAAATTGAAGAGTTCCCGTGGGAAAATCAAATGTATTCATTTATAGAATGGCTCACCACGCAAATGTGGCTTGACCTATTACAATCTAATTATACACTTTGATACCCTATATCGCGAACTAAAACTGGGACATTTTGAATCCAAAAAAAATTAAGGGTTCCCGCAGGAATGCAAAAAATTGTATCTTTAGAATGGCTCAACGTTACAATATGAAACCTTTACATTGGGATGGGGTGTTTTGACCATAATTGTATAGTCGGGTATTCTTTATCCCGGAAAACTAAAGAGGTCCCGTGGGAAGTTAGATCTATCGATTCTTACAATAATAACAATAGAGTACTTTTTTTTCCATATTAGCTACACATACCACATCAATTACACACATCATAGCTGCAGAATGTCAATAGATGGCACTGCAGGTATAATAAAACGCGCTCAAGTTGTATTAAAACATTGAAATATTATTTCATACTTTTAATTGGATTTCTTTTATGTATTTTTCAGCATACGCTACTTTACACAACTCTAACTCTGGAACTATGGCACGTAGCGATGTGTTTCATAGACGAACCGATAGGTATTTTTTTACAGATTCCAATCGTGTAAAAAAATTAAAAACACATAAATCGAGTTTAGCATCTTTTAACAGGAGGCAACTATATGGGAACTCTTCGGACGGCAACTATTTGCGTGTGGCAGTTGCTCTCCGCCTGCAATATCAATATCTGTGAACCTCATCAAGTACTTGCGGGTCCACGGTGGAGGCAATTTGCCATCACACACTGAGTTGCGGTCGTTGTTTGTGAAGATTCCCACGTCACTAATTCCTAAATGACCTCTGGGTACTGGTCCTGGAATATTCCATCTTTGATGCAGCCGCCGGGCTTTAGTCGATCTGATGGCAAAAGGCCGGAGGGTTTAAACAGGTGCCATGGCAGAGAGGAACGTGCCTGCTTTGGGACGCCACTTTTACTGCCTCACACCTCACCCGTACGGTACTGCTGCGTTGAGCAGCGAGAAAGAAGCATAATAAGTACTCGGCCTTGGAGGCAAATTACTGCTTTATGCCGCTGGTCTGTGAGACAACCGGCTGCTGAACCCTTAGATGCCTTTGACTTCATTAAGGAGATTGGCCGCCGCCTTCGAGAGAGGAGACGTGACGCCCGCTCCGGGTCCTACCTGCTGCTAAGGTTGTCTGTTGCCATCCAGCGCGGCAACGAGAAGTGCGTTATGGGCTCCTTTGGAGCTGATACGACTCAAGGATTTGACCCATATTAATATTTTTAAGGACATTTTCATACTAGATTGATATAATGATATGAATTAGTTTTTTGATAATATAGGTATATGTGTTATTTCATCATATCAGTTTATATACGTCCCCACCAAGGGGCTCGATCTGCCCTGAGTTAGGGCGATCAGGCCTTAGACGATCACGCGGGCACATTGCGGGTTGATTGACTTCACACATAAGCTTCGAGTTTCTTCGCAGGCGTGCGCAGGTTTCCTCACGATGTTTTTCTCGCCGTAAGAGCGTCGGATAAACGTACATACGAGTATGAAATCGATATTCGTATAGATATTGGTAAGTGACAGGATTCGAACCACGGCATTCCGGACAGGAGGTAGTGGCCCTTAACCGTTACGCCACCGACGCTCTATATGTTATTTAAGATTTAGAATTCCTTACTTAATATTTTAAATGTGAAAATGTGTTTGTTTGTTTGTTACCTATTCACACTTCAACACCTCTACCAATCTTGATGAAATTTGGCATGCAGGTAGCCTGTATCACTGGGAATGAAATAATCTACTTTTTATCTCTGGAAATTATCATAGCCCGATGCAGTTCCTGAGGAAACTAAAACAATACTCTTTGTTCGTTAAGAGATTTAAAATCGCAACGAAAAAATGCATTGGTGTGATTTTTAGCACAGAGATGAGGTGGAAAATGATATAATTTACTAATAAGTATATCCTGACATAGTTCCCGGGGGATCTGGGGACAACTGTTTTCTACGCTCGCGTACGTCGGTGGCGTCGCAACGGAGCAACGGATTAAAATGATTTTTTGTATAGAATTTGTTGAGGGGGTGGGAAGTGACAAAGACTGCTAATCCGAATAGCCCGATATAGTTCCTGAGGTACCTGGAGAAAACTCACGTCCACGCTTGCGAGCTGATTGCGTCTCGCGCACCACTCACCCTCAAAAAGAGTCATAAAAGCTATGTCCACGCGGGCGAAGCCGCGGGCAAAAGCTAGTAAGACAATAAGACTATCTGATTAAGGGCTGACCCTAGCGAAAAAACGATTTATAATTATTTTTTTTGATGTAAATAAATCAAGAAGTTACAACTAAAATTAAACTAATATGAATACTGTACTTCTTTTATCAGCTCATATACGTCCCCACCGAGGGGCTCGAGCCTACCCTAAATAAGGGCGATCGGGCCTTAGTCGACCACGTAGGCCCAGTGGGGGTTGGTCGACTTCAATACAACCTTCAAGTTTCTTCGCAGGCGTTTGCAGGTTTCCTCACGATGTTAAATCCTTCACCGTAAGAGCGTCGGATAAACGTACATATGAAATTGAAATTCGAAATCACATTGGTACGTGGCAGGTTCTAACCACAACCTCCCGGACAGGAGGCGGCGGCCCTAGTCATTACGCCACCGACGCCCTTTTATTACGCCCCTGACGCTCTTTTAATACTGTACGTTATAACATTATTACCTTTAAAAAAAATTAAGTTCGCTATTTATTGTTTTTACTTTTTTCTACCATTTTCTGTTTTAAATTTTTCCGAGTTAATCAATAAAAACTCAACTTTAACGGCGTCCGTTGTATTTTCTACCCTAGATAAATCATGCGAGAGCGAGGTGGGCAAAAAATTGATTTCTGTAGGTTTAAATCGTTTTAGGTAACCACAACCCTAGTACTAAGTCCAGGTAAACGAACTAAGCAGAGAAAAAAAAGTGTGTGTGTCAGCTCCGACGCACGACTGGAGTTTACTCCTTACTAACGCATAACGCCTGATTTTACTCCCCATATATTTTCTTACTCCGGGCTTATCTTAATATATATAAATCTCGTGTCACAATGTTTGTCCTCAATGGACTCCTAAACCACTTAACCGATTATAATAAAATTCGCACACCATGTGCAGTTCGATCCAACTTGAGAGATAGGATAGGGTAGGGTAGGGTAGTGTAGGGTAGGGTAGTGTAGGGTACGGTAGGGTAGTGTAGTGTAGGGTAGTGTAGAGTAGTGTAGGGTAGGGTAGTGTAGTGTAGTGTATGTAGGGTAGGGTAGGGTAGTGTAGGGTAGGGTAGTGTAGTGTAGTGTAGGGTAGGGTAGTGTAGTGTAGTGTATGTAGGGTAGGGTAGGGTAGTGTAGGGTAGGGTAGTGTAGTGTAGGGTAGTGTAGGGTAGGGCAGGGCAGTGTAATGTAATGTAAGGCGGGACGAAGTTCGCCGGGACAGCTAGTATAATATGAAAATCGATTCTTAAGAAATAAACTCAAATTTTTTTTAATACCTTACCTAACTCGTAGTGATTCAAAAAGACCTAAGTCTAGGCTCATCTACCACACGTGACTCTTGTGAACGCCTTTTTCAGAGATTCGGAATATTATCGTTGACTTGTCTATGTGGCAGTCAAATTGTATGATTCGTCATTATACATACGGTCAGGCAATTTGTATAATTCGTCAGTATGTAAACGGTCAGGCAAAATTAATAATTTGGGTTCGGTCAGGTTTGATTGATTTAACTGTCGAAATATACAGTATGCCTGCGACATCTATAAATTTTAGAAATTGCCAAATTATTTAAATTGAATTGGAAGCTAAGGACCTAAGTAAGAGAATACAAAAAGACCCAAACAAAGTTTATACTGGTGTTCCACCTAGATCAGCTAGACATAAAAATAATTGTTATCACATGGCTATCAAAATATACAACGGCTGGACTGATTTCAATGAAATTTCCTGTGTATATTCGGTGGGTCTGAGAATAGGTATAGAAAATTATTCACTGGGGGCGGGCGAAGCCGCGGGAAACAACTAGTTATAGTATAAATAACTATTTCGTTGACCTAAAGTTTGCATGCTATAACTAAATGGCTGAATGAGTTCTCTGTTTAAATATTATTATCATGTATGTTACCATCTTCTTTGAAAGTAAATTAACTATGCCCGATCAGTGAGCAAATTAATTTAATATTCAATATACAGGTTGAAACTATATTCTTATAGACTCGTTACCTGGAACGTCTATTTATCATACTGAAGAATTTTACCCAAAGAATCCATAGTCATTTAATAATGATTTCTCATATTTCCTTCACCTAAAGGTTGTCTGGAAGAGATCGCTTGTTAGCGATAAGACCGCCTATATGTACAACTTCCTTAATCATTGTATCTTTTTTTTTCTCTTATGTTGTGCAATAAAGTGTTTTCAATCAATCAATCAATCATTTTTAGTCTATATAGAAGAAGTAACTATTTAGTATATAGACGATAAGTATAAGGATTTTTTCTGTCACAAAAAAGCGTTACGGCCGCGTGGATGGGGTAGACAGAGAAAGGCTGGCGGCGGCGGCAGAGAGAGGGCTACGGCTGTATTCGTAGATAGAGAAAAGTTGAGACGGAGATATAAAGCAGGTACTTAGCCTGGGTTACCTTTTCCACTTGTCCGTTGAAGTTTTACTTCTACTATGTGTCCCAGCACACATTTAATATTTTTTTAATATCTATCTATCTCCATAAAAAAAGCAGTATTTTTGCAAATCTTTATATATATAAATCTTCTGTCCGTGTGTTAATCATTGAACTCCTCCTAAACGGCTGGACCGAATTTGATGAAAATTTTTGTGTGTATTCCAGGGGGTTTGAGGATGGTTTAGATTCACCGGCTGGACCGATTTTGATGAAATTTTTTGTCGAGTTCGTTATTGTCAGGAGGAGGTTCTTATGTAGGGTAGGGTAGGGTAGGGTAGGGTAGGGTAGGGTAGGGTAGTGTAGGGTAGTGTAGAGTAGTGTAGGGTAGTGTAGGGTAGGGTAGTGTAGGGTAGGGTAGGGTAGTGTAGGGTAGGGTAGGGTAGTGTAGTGTAGGGTAGAGTAGTGTAGGGTAGGGTAGAGTAGGGTAGGGTAGTGTAGTGTAGGGTAGGGTAGTGTAGGGTAGGGTAGGGTAGGGCAGTGTAATGTAATGTAAGGCGGTACGTAGTTCGCCGGGACAGCTAGTGAATTATGGGTCTCTTTCTTAAGAGCCTCTTAAGAAAAGTTTTTCAGTATAATGAGTAGTAGCCCCAATTAACGGGTCCTACATTTATTTTGTTACACCTGTATACAGCTGTTTCCCGTGAATTCGCATGTGTGAATATCGTTTTCGTTCGAAACGTAAAAAATCTCATAAAAAAAGAACCGGCCAAGTACGAGTCAAACTCGCGCATTAAAGGTTCCGTACCAAAAACTAATTTTCATCTACAGCGCCATCTATGGATTTAGATAAAAGAGAACCAATTACTGATGTCGTATTACTACGTAAATTAACTATGTAGAAGATACTACTAGATCCCACTAGGTGTCGCTAGTTTCAAAAACCGATCTTTGGAAATATTTTTTTTCTGTAAGAACGGAAGGACTTTAAATTTTCTCATAGATTTTCCTGTAATCTATGCATTTAACCTCGTATACTGTGGGTTATAAGGGGGTATATAAGGGGGTTGGGGAAGATGGTCACTTTTCGCTTATTTTCTTAAATCACTTCAAAATTAATTATTAAAAAACTGGTGAAGGTCGCACGAAGCCGTTGGATGCGGGTAGCGCAGAACCGGTCGTCGTGGAAATCCTTGGGGGACGCCTATGTCCAGCAGTGGATGTCCTTCGGCTGTTATGATGATAAAAAAGCATACTTGAAATTCTTAAATAAGCTCTTTCATTTCATATTCATATATCACACGATGTAGTTTGAATTTTTTTTACATTTTCTAATTTACCCCCCAAAAAAGGCCCCTTGTTTAAAATTAATTTGTTTACGTTACATGTCCGTCTTGGTCGTGTATGTCGGTATACATAAGTAAAAAAAATAAATTAAAAAAAAAATCAACTCAATCGGTCCAGTAGTTTCCGAACAAATCGGCTGTGACAGACGGATGGACAGACAGACAAACGAGTCATCCTATAATGTTATTTTTCCTTTTGAGGTACGAAACCCTAAAAATTGCTTTTTAGTTTTCCCGATTCTTTCCGGGCAAGCGGTTCGAGATGGTTTATTTTTGCTTTAAACCTTTCCGGGCGCGTGTGGACAACATCTCGCCAAAGTTTTAACGTAATCAGTCAAGTCCCTAAAAAGTTACACGATCACTAACAGACGCACACAATATTTTTATAATTAAACGTATAGTTTTTAATTTTTAACCATGGATTGACGGATACATTTTTTTTAATACCAGGTAAGTCTACATGCATTCTTTTAAAAAAAACATACATATTTTGTTTTTCATTTTTTTAACCGCCTCCGTGGCGTAATGGTTAAGTCCATTAGCTTCATATCACGAGGTCGCGGGTTCGATTCTCAGTGGAGTCTAACTTTGTAAGACTCGGTTTGGTTGGTGGTGGTGCAAGGGCATTTCTAAGCCCGCCTAGCTTGCTACTACCATCTTATCTAAGACATTTAGATGAGAAAATATCCTTTGCGAGGGGCCTCTGCTTCTGGATTTTCTTTTCTTGGTACGGCCCTGTGCAATAGGTGGCAGTAGTAAGTGATCGAACTGATCGAACACTCACCCACCTCGCAACGGCATCCAAGCTAGATTGGACTGGAAAATATGCAATGTAAATATCCGCGTAGAGTGTATGGGGTCTAGTGTAGAGTAGAGATCGAATACAACGGTAGGTAGGTATAAAAGATGACTGGTAATTCAACGTTTAAGGGGATAAACTATATTTGATTTAAAACAAAAGAAGTCATATTAACTAGGGGTTGGAAATCAACAGTTTTCAAGTTAAAGTCAATTTATTTTTTTAAATTTTGTATAAAAAACGTATTGATTTCGTTTTTGATTTTTGATTTTGAAAATAAATTTCATACACTAAGCGTGCGAATACGGGAAAAAGTTTCTTTTTTATACGCTTTGAAAAAAATTACAAAAGTTGAAAAACATCAATTTAAAAATAACGTAGAATAATTATTTATGTTATGAAGGTGCATCAAGTCCAGCGTTGCCAGACGTCCCGATTTCGGCGATTGGTTGGAGGAGATTGCAGGGCTAGAGGAGAACTTCACTGTCAGAAGTTTTTCAAGTCGTCTATAAGCCATCTGACACGGCCTAACAACTGCCATCTAGTGATAGCAACCGCACCAACGAATGTAGTGATAGCAACCGCACTAACGAATCCATTGAATAGCAACCGCACCAACGAATCTAGTGATAGCAACCGCACCAACGAATCTAGTGATAGCAACCGCACCAACGAATCTAGTGATAGCAACCGCACCAACGAATCTAGTGATAGCAACCGCTCCAACGAATTGGCGTACTTTACGCAGCACGGACACGGTCATGAGAAATGCCACTAAAATATTAATATTAACTAGCTGTTTCCCGCGGCTTCACCCGCGTGGACAACGTTTCTATGATTTTTCGAGGGTGCGCAGGTGCGTAAAAACAGGTGGCCTATGTGTTAATCGAGATCCTAATCTGTCTACCAACAAAATTTCAGCAACATCCGTTCAGTAGTTTCTGCGTGAAAGAGTAATAAACATACATCCATACATTCTTACAAACTTTCGCGTTTATAATATTGTAACACCCCACCCTTCAAGTGTAATTTAATTAAGCCACACGACAATGTAAAGTGTACTATGCCATGTTCCACCCGAATCCCAAAGCTAGTGTATATAAAACGCTTGTGAGGCGCCTTATTATACGTGTATAGTGTGAACTATAGCTGAGTCTTTACAGCCATAGCTTGTCCATCCCTATTCGTCAGGTAGGATTAATACCTTCGAACAGTGACTGATCGCGAATACATATTAGCACTAGGTACTAAAATAAAGTAGATATTCCGACTTGAATGTCGCTCATCCTGTGAGAAGAGCACTACGGAATGTGAAATAAGTAGTTGATCTACTAATATGGTTCTTAGACCTGGAACTGTGCCATACAGTTGTATATAACGGTATAAAGACCTACGGTCTATATAGCTAAGCGAAATGGACACAATATCCACCGTGCCGTCGGCTCCAAAATAATACATAGTGTTAAAGATCTGTCTTTAGACGTAGTAAACCCTTGATAAAGGGCGAAAGTACTGACAGTCCAGCAGGTTTGCTAAACGTAAAAGAACAACGAACCAACACAGTCGCAACCCATTGTGACACCCACGCGAATCATAGTCGCAGCAACACAATTAGGTCAAAGCGAAAAGGCGTGTAAGCCAAGTGTTTGGTCGAGACGCTAGTTCAGGACGCAATAGAAGCCGACAGGACGCGGACACCGTGAGCACCCGTCCATAATAATCAAAAACTGTAGAATAGAATTGGTTTCTAAAACTAGCACATATTAACCGACCCTAGCTACGGTTACCATCAGGATGGGTCGGCTTGCCTACATCATAATCGGTCCTACTATAATCACTATTAGTAAGGCGCGAACGCCCAAATCATTTGTTTGTTTGCCCAATACCTTTCTAGACGCTCGGTCCGATTCGGGTGAAATTCTGCCAAGGCATGCTTGTGATAAGCTACAGATAGGACCTACCTATCTATAATTACATTTGTATCAGAATAGGCGAAGCTCGAACGCCTATAGTTTGTTTGTTAGTCCATTACATTTATCCCATAAAAGTGTGGACAGATTTAGCTAAAATTTGGTAAAATTAGGAGTTGTTCATATCTATGAACCACTGAACTACATATCTAGCCCATATTGCATGGAGCTTGGTAAACAGCCATCTCAAGTATGACATAGGCCTTCCCCTGCGACAGCATAGCGCCATACTATCTCGAATGAGATTAGTGAACTGAGTGGACCTCGTGTTCACGGAACCCTAAAACTTATGCCGCATGGCACTGGCAGTGAAGGCAGTTCGATAAAATATGCCTTCCCTTCGATAGCATAGCGCCGTATTATCTCGAATGAGATTAGTGAACTGAGTGGACCTCGTGTTCACGGAACCCTAAAGCTTTGACCGCACATGTGGCCTCAGTGATTTCATCATATCAGCCGCTGCAGAATAGATATCATCTCTCCCCAGCAGTGGACTCAGCACTTCCCACTTCCTGCGCATGTGGCTACAGCAGTTATATCATCAGTCTCTGTTGGACAAATACCCCAGCAGTGGACAGTCTCTTCCCACATCCTACAAACGTTGCTACAGCAATGATATCATCAGTCTCTGTTGGACAGATGTCCCAGCAGTGGACTTAGCACTTCCCACATCCTACAAACGTTGCTACAGCAATGATATCATCAGTCTCTGTTGGACAGATGTCCCAGCAGTGGACAGTCTCTTCCCACATCCTACAAACATGGCTACGGTTATCATATCTCTTGTCCAACTGCGGGCCTACAAACTACCTATCCTAATCAAATAAATATAAAACCCTGAAATAAATGCATTAAAACCTATTAAATATAGACTGGAAATTAACACACATTTAAATAAGCTATGAAACCTGGAAAACAAACAATAATTACCTATAAATTTAAAGCGACTGAACACTATTAAACACTCACGTGCCTCGTAGAATGAAGATTTCCTATTTCTGTGTCATCTGACTTACTTAGCTGGCAGGTCATGGACACGGCCCATGTGTGGGGTCGTCGGGCAGCGTGGCGTCCTTGCAGTTGTCCTTTGAATGCGTGCTTCTCCTGTGGTGGTCTGTTCAACTGAATCCCCAGCGTCCGCGTGTCCGTGGTTTTAAAAGCTTTCACACAGATGCAGCCTCGGAGGTGCGCGGGCAGTTGCACACACACATCTACGGCGATCACGCGATTATCACCCGACATCGAGGCGCCCGCGCAAGCGTCGGTCGCTGCCAGCAGCCAGACAGACTGGCGCCAATATCGCTCCGGCCTCAGTTTTCGCGGCAACACTTACTGTTATAGCGTGCGCACCGCGTGGTTCGAATGACGGCCGACAGGCGGCAGCCTGGCTTCTCGGAAATAATCCCTGAGCTAATTTGTTCCAATAACTGTCTATTCACTCGACTCGAGGTTAATCCTCACCCGACTGAATAAAACTTAGTTATGTTTTTCCCAATAGACAGATTCCTTTTAGTCTATCAAGACTTACTGTAATACCTATAGATATTTATTTATACATATGGATCCGTTACAATCCAACCCCCTGAAAATTTTTAAAAATATAATTCAGAGAATTGTCTTTTTAAAATTTTCAAAATAGCTAATAACTATTAAAATTTCCTGTTGGCACATTCTCCCCTAAGTGTGGTGTGTATTTAAACCAGGCATGTCATTTATTGTCCCTTGATTGATACACTCAACCATAAACAAAACCAGATTAGCACAGGACCAGCTCCCGCCATCACAGAGGAGTTCGAACGGGCATTTCGGTTGTGAGTCGAAGCCACTGCTACGTTTCGCGCATAGGCGTATACATTGAGTGGACCACTAGCTTCCAATTCCCCACGCACCAGGAAACTCTACTGGCATAAGCGCATTAGTAAATTGTCAATCTAGTTTACCTCTCCAAACTGTCTGTGATATAACTGAAGCGGTTCCCGTGACAATCAGTCAAGTTCTCCGAATAGAGCTTCCCCCAAGTGACAATAGAATCTTACCTTGGAGTATGTATAGTGTATAAGTCCAGTTCTTAGCTTCTGGTAGAGTAATTAGCCCAAACCAACGTAATGTAAGACTCAAAAGAACAAATTGTTGGTTCGTACTATTTTTGTATTCATGAAGTAGGACAGCGTGTGCCAACAGCTGACTCAGATATCCAGTATTTGTTGACTCTTCTTCAAGACCACACTTTCCCTTAATTTACCCCCAAAATATCAAAGCAACTCACTCAAAACCACTTTTCACATCACTCTCAAACAGCCTTTTGTGGTATTCCAATCCTGGAAAGGTCAACAAATCCTTATCTTCAGCCAGGATATTTATTGTAGTCAACACAAGAGAATATGTAGACCTATTTTCAAGTATTTAAACACAATTCTCACTTTAGTTTATAACCAAAACCCTCATCTTGCAAAAGAAAATAATATTTACTTCCAATGACAGACCGTGACTTCGTTCTAAAATCAGATCTGAAAGTTGAAAATAAATGAGCGCTAATATTCAATGCACCAAAGATGACCTACTTTCACCACAACCCGGCACAACCTATATATAATAATTGAAGCAGCATGCATCATTGCAAACTTAAAACTAACCGCAACCTTATAAAACTAATACCGACTCCCTATCTTTCCTATTCATGCGTAATTTCACTACATTTAGCAAGATTATAATATTTTTATTATAATCCTACTGTACCTTCTAATTTTATTACTAAAATTAGCCATTCACCAAAGCGTAGATATGCTAATGTTGAAATAACATAGCTTCGCTGTACCTGTTATTCAAAACATACCTTTATACATTTTACCGGTTTATCGAAATAAAAGACAAGTACGTTTTTTTTTTCATTTTCATTTTAAACTAGGTAATAAAACTCAATCGATATTAAAACATTTAATCCAAAAATATCACAATTGTTATTCCGATGGCGTCTCCTTTTAACTTAAACTTATAAAACCTAACCTTTTTTTTTATCTTCTTGCGATAAGTCCTCGACTGCATATAATTCCTAGCAGATCTGTGATAATTCCTGAACGCACGCGACCCCTGAACTACGCTAGCGCCATTACTTAAAAGCGGCAAGTCGACAGACTTTTATATCTGTGACAAACTCACTGTGCAAACTCAAATGGTCAGCGACACCTTGTGAAAACAGGCCGAACTACAAGACATTTGTCGTGCATCAATATTCGATCGAATTGAACTAAAATATCTCTATCCTATTGAATAAATTCTATTATCGCCTAGTAAGTTAGAAATTCTACGAAACATTGTTTTCAATGAAACCGTAAAAATGTTTTGAACAAAATGTATGACCCGTGGCGCCATCTATTGAAAGAAGGACAAACTAACTCATTCACACCTTCTCTGTGGCAAAAGATCACACCTATAGTAGCAGCCTATGTCACTCGTAACAGCGCCACAATCAAAACATTTGAAGGAAATAGTAGGTACTAGCACGCCCTACCTATTTACCTGCTTTTTTATAATATTATACAAATAACAAATTATTGGTACAGTATTTAATTAAAAGTAAGTAGAATGTTCCAGCTAAAATTTCCGCTGTTGTAAGATCGACTTACAAATCTATTGCGCTAAACAAATAAGATCAAAACTGAAGTGTGTAGGTACTCCCTATGTATCTAATAATGTGACTATGTGTTTGTCTCAACTTCACTCCAAATCTCCTGAACTACCTACGTCTATACTATTTTATGGCTCGAGCCCCTTGGTGGGGACGCAAATGAGCTGATGTGATGATGATGATGATACTATTTTAGTTTCTTCTATAAATACGTGAGGACTTCCTTAAAAAATAAACCTATGAGTATAGAATTCGGACCGACCAACCTATAGATTCTCTAACTTACCTACGTACCGAATAATAACCTATGCTTTTTTTTGTACTCTGCCCGAATAATCCGAATAATTACCTACTTGTCCGAATAATGTGAATAACTAGCTACCTACTAGTAATAAAAGTTTCGTACTGAATGATCCTTAAGATTGAACTAATGATAGGACCTTATTTATTAGTTTGGAATGGTGTTTTAAATTACTTAAAATTTATGTACCTATTTTAGAAGTTTATCTCATCTACCTATTTTACACACTGAAATGTGAAATGGTTGGAAATAATTTATTTTTACCGTTAAAAGGTTTTTCTAATTTAAATTGATATGCAAGTTTAAGGTACCTACACCTTTAGAATAATTTACCTATTTAAGTACCTTATATACTTATCCTAGGCGCTATTTCCTAGATATCTTTATCAAAACAACATTTTTTTTTTCCAAAATGCATCCATATCCAACATTTACTTATGGTAAATGTAGGTAGGTAATTAAACCAGAGACAACTAAGTTTTCTTTTCTACCCACCTAACCTACTTAAATCATTACCAATATTACACACGCGAAACCTTACATGTACGGATGTATGTATGTTTGTTACTCCTTCACACAAAGCTACCTAACGTACCTAGCTGAATGACTTTAGTAGGCAAATAGCTTAGGATCCGAATTAACACACCGGCACCCTTCTCTCCACACCCGCGATCAGCTTGCGTCTCGCGCACCCCGGAACCTGCTTCCGCTAGCGATGCTACTAGCCATTCTCACTACCTTTTAACCAACTAGTCCTACGAGATACGTTAAAGGGAATCAAGTACACTAATATTATTCACTTTTAAAAATACTACTTAATAATGCGTAAAAGAGTGCACACATTAGACACCTAAAACTTATCTATAAAATGTTTTTATCTAAAATTTAAAGGTTAGCTTACTTACGTATTTATTGTCATCTACGAGTATAATAGTTGTCATTTCAATTTACTTACCTACACCCTTGGACGCGGCTTAGTCTAGCGAAGGCATTATTTATAGGTAAAACTAGATTTCCTACTAGTCACCTACACTTACAGTGAAACAATATTAAACTTAAAATAAGTTACATAGATATATGTAAGCAATCCTATTCCAGTAGAATACTGCAGTTTAGATACATGAATAAAAGAACTATGTTAGACTCAAATGAGCTAAATCAAATAAGTACCTACTTCATTCAAAATTATATTTAACTGGTTTTTCGAAACACCCAATTTTCGAATAAGTTTATATTATTTGATCCCATAGTTATTTTTGCTATGTGTACCCTACCTATATCATTTTTTTATCATGACGACAAAACAAAATGCTACCTATTTTAAAATACACCTACAAATAATTCTTAATGCTTACTGACGTACTCATTCATTTTAGCATCATAAGGTTACCTAACTACCGCATATATACAGTGGTCCTATAAAATTATGTTAAGTCTAGCATTCCATCAAGCCGATTTTATTTTGATTCCTAGTAAAAGACTTCTCAACCCCCCGACCTTAAAGATTTTAAAATAAAACCCAGGTTTAATTTTCTATTTTTGAAATAGGATAAGATAAATATTCCTAATTGTACGCACAAAAGGAAACACATATCGCTCATTTGGTACTACAATGACGAAATAAAGGTTTTTATCAAAAATGAGTTAAGTATGTCAAACGATATATTTAGGTTGGTTACTTTCGGGGTAAAATCGACGGCAATGTATTTTCATAAATTGCGGCTAGATGGCGTTGACGTCATTGTTACTTTTATACCAAAACGCAAGTATTCTACAGCTACAACGGCGATTTAGTCAGTTGTGCGGGGGGGTTCCTTGAAATGAGGTGTCAGTTTGGCGCAACAACGACGGCAAGGTAAATATGACATCACTTTTATCCCCTCCTGGCGGAACAACGACGACAATGCTTAATTTTGTCGTTGTTTCCGTAAAGTGAGGACTTATTTTGTGTGCAACAATGACGAGAATATAAATGTGACATTTGTTTTATCTGCACTTGGCGGAACAGCGACGACAATGCTTAATTTCGTCGTTGTTTCCATGAAGTTATTTTGTGTGGAGCAATGACCAAAAGATAAATGTGACATTTTTTTTATCTCCACTCGGCGGAACAGCGACAAAAAAGCGTAGTTACGTTGATATTTCCCCAGATATTATATTTATTTTGCGGGATAACGACGATAATGTAAATAATGAATTATAGAATATACAACTTCTTAATTTTTTCTCAATTTTTTTTGGGCAATTTATTTTTGAGGTCGGTACCAGCACACAGCTACTTTCGTATCAAATGTTTTAGATTCGATGGC
Organism: Coleophora flavipennella; assembly: GCA_947284805.1. Lineage (NCBI taxonomy): Eukaryota > Metazoa > Arthropoda > Insecta > Lepidoptera > Coleophoridae > Coleophora > Coleophora flavipennella. Next base: position 3,517,744 of record OX369274.1, on the reverse strand, counting down.
ATTGCTGACACCAACCTCAGAAAAAAATTTTAGGCCCCTAATTTAATTCGTACCTACTTTGATTTCGTTATTGTTGGTTAATGTCGTGTATCTAAGTAAATAATATTAATTCATACTTTTGAGTGAATTTCATTTTGAAGTCGGTTTTTAAGTTTTTTAAACTTTTATTTTTATTTTATTTATTTTTAGTGACAATTATATCTATCTAACAACGTTATACCCAATCACCCCACTCGCCAATAGGAACCATTAAATCATAAAGCATGTGTTTCATTAAAAGATACAGATTCCTGTAGCTTCCATCATCATCTTAACAGAAAGAAAGTTAAGGAGTTAAATCTTCCATCATCAGCTCATCTGAATAATCTGAAAGAATACAACTATCGGTCTATACTTACCGTGTCTACGCAAAATATTTGAAGAACTATCCTCCATCTCCTAACCGTTAAGGAGTTGTACCTTCCTTCATCAGCTCATCAACATGAGATGATGACTAATAGACGCCAAAACTTGAATAGTTTTAGGAAATACATGCAACACGTAATATGTGCCTATAAAATTTGAGGGTTGTTCTCGATTTCCCTGAGATCCAATCCTCAGATCCTGACTTGGTGACAATGGGACCCCCTCGGGAGTATACTCTTTTGAATAAAAAAATAATTTTGAAAATCGGTTCACAATCAGCGGAGATATCGCGTAACCAAACATACAAAAAAAACATGCAGTCGAATTGAGAACCTCCTCCTTTTTGAAGTCGGTTGATAATGTATGTAAGTTAAACTCTTGAAAATTGCTTCTAATCGAGAAGTTGAGATTGTTTTAGCTTAAGTGAAATTAATCTTAGTAATACGACTGCAAGTTGATTAAGTGAAAGTGACGGCAAATTTTATATAAGTTTTATACGAGGTACCAAAAAATATTAACAGTGACGGATGATTAAAAATAATGGTTAGCTTTTGTCAACTAAATACTTAATTTCGTCATAATTTATGAGTGTATTAAGAATTTTAGTTGTAATTGAATCTGTTTTTTAGTTTTTTATAATGAGTAAAGATTTAGTATTAGGCTTAAAAATTAGTCCCTATTGAGAAGTTTTTATTTATACGACTGATAGTTGAATAAATTCAAGCGACTGCGTTTTTCAAAATGTGGTTTTCTGGTTAACTAAGTATTGTAGAAGTTACCAAATGAATAATTAAAAATGATTAAAAAAAACTGTTTGCTTCTGTAACCTTATATTGAGTTTTGTATGAAAGCATTACATATAATTAAAAGAATCCTGGTGGAACAATGACAAAATTGGGGGTGTCGCTCTAGTTTTGTTTTAATAAAAGAGATATTTATATAGATAAACATTTGACATAGACTACTCATAAAACTATAATACTTATGTCATGTTTTAAGTCTAAAATCATACAATAGTGATATATTTAAAGGTCATTAACTGGATGATGAAAGTTGAAAATTTTTTTAAATCGCTCTCCTGTAAAGTTACAAAAAGTGCATTTTCGTCATTGTAGTACCAAATGAGCGATATGATCTTGCAATACACGCAACTATATGCAAAGGCGGCCTTATCGCTCCAAGCGACCTCTTTCGACATCCTTTGACGATCGGAAGAGACAAAAGTGAAACTATATGCGGGCACTCAAGCAACTAATAAAGGCTGAGCAAAATAAAGTATACGAAAACTAATACTGAACAAGGATAAATTACAAATACTAAATTATATATTTATTATTTCATATATGTATTATTTTATATTATTATTTCCACACTCATATACATATCTATCATTTATAAAGACTATCCCTTAATTTGTCAGATTGAGTGACTATCGTGGACCTCAACAAAGTATTTATTGTTGATTTTGAATATTTAAATTCCGAGATACTAATTTAAAATAATTTCCTCGTATCTTAACTATCCTACAAGCCACTGCGGTTCGCTTCCGCGATACTGCTATGTAAAAATACTAAGTTCGGACGCCTATATTACCTACACAACCCCCCGTATAGTAGACTTATAAGACCATGGTTACCCTAATAGGATCTAGAATAAAACTTCCGAAATATTAAATATTGTCTACCATATCACTGGGTACTCCCGGTATAATAGATATGTAACACTATAAAACCCCTTAAATCTATCTATCCTACCTACCCACCCCAATAAATTACAAGTTGGAACGTCAAAGACAGGAACGTCTTCGCATGAACCCACAGCTACCTGTAACATTCTATCCGAATGTCCCAACCGATCGTAGCCAAAACGTACCCACACACCTTATGAAAATTAGCCTATTTACCTGGAAGGTAGTTTTTTTTTTCAAAACGAACAATTTCTTAGAATAACCCACCATATGAACTAATCCGCTCCTAAAGACCTAATTCACTTACTGAAAGTTATTACCTAACAGCTGTATCTGTCTTAAAGTTCCTACAATAAAATTCAGAGCAATACCTATTCCTGTTTACTCTGAAATTCCTAACATCCGAACATAAGGCTCGTAACACGACCATACCTCATTATACCTCAAGGTCCCTGGTAAATATTTAAAACTAAATCTTTATTATGTGCCCTATCTCACATCCAATGTCCCTAGGTGCACTTAATATACGTTTGGAAACCTTGATCTACTGCGGAACAAACCAAACAAAACAAAAATTTATTTTTCTTAACCGCAACGGGAGTCGATCCCGCGACCCTAGTATGTGAAGCTACTAGGTGTTCCTAATATACAACGTAAATAAATTAAAACTAAAAATATTTTTTTTTTCAACCGCAACGGGAACTGAACCTGCGACCCTAGTATGCGAAGCTACTAGGTACTCCTAATATATAACGTAAATAAATTAAAACAAAAAAATTTTTTTTTTTTTCAACCGCAACAGGAACCGAACCTGCGATCCTTGTATGCGAAGATACTAACTATTTCTAGTTTACAACCTAGATATATTAAGAACTAAAATAATATTTTTTTTTCTAAATTTGCCTCCCTCGGGACTCGAACTGGCGACACCAAGTTACGAGGCTAATACTCCTAATATACAATCTAACAGAAATAAAAATAAAATTTATCTTTAAAACAAATTACCTCTAACAGGATCGAACTTGCGACTGTAAATTGCAAGGCTACGGATATATTATTGTGCCATAGCGCACTAGCTTGAAGTTCCTACGACAATATCAAGAGCAAATCGCATGTCCTTCACAGACCTTCTTTTGCGATTCCAACGACAGTAGGCATTCAACATAACAACTGCTTCTTTTACGAAATGTAAATAACTTAAATATTACTATATTTTGATTCAAAATAGTATATAACCTACCTAAACTTACCTAAATTACCTAACCTACTAAACTTGTACTAAATAATCGCATACTAAATTAAAACTGAACCTACATGTTCACAGCTCACACAATTACATTTAGTAACAAGGCAATGTAAAACGACCTACTCAGAGCCAGCTTGCGATGTCCCTTTTCGCCCGGAATCGAACCCTGGACTTCTCAAACGTTTCGCACTACTTACTTACTTATAACTGCCTAAAATTTATTTTCTACTCAACCTATTAAATAAGTGCAACTTCACAGCCCCGTCTGCCTACATAAGTACACGCTATTCGTAACGTTCAACTACCTTATTTATCAATTATTATGAGAGAATTACTTTTTTCTCTGAACTAAATCGTTAACTACCCATCCTATACACTAACTAGAAGATGTACCTACCAAATATTTCTTTCGAACAAATAACTTATTTAATTATTTAAATCTGGAATTTTACCAACGGAGTATTGAGAAGAAATTATATTATCAATGCCTACTTCAAATACGCTGTCATATAAAAGAATTCAACGGGAGCACTCACTCACTCGTCGACTCCTGTATTCAACCCCCCGGATATAAGACAATAGCTGGGGTTTAAATTAACCTATAAACTATAAAACTACATAGGATAAAAATAATAATTCTCTTTGTTTGATAGATTAATCATTCAGTTATAATTGTCATTCGCACTTCATTCCATTTCACGAACATCAAATTGTGGCATGAACCGAAGCCAACTAAAGTTATTTATCTATGTTTATCACAAATAACTGAACACAAAGTTTTATTATACAAAACGACTACCTACAAGATTCAGTCTACGAACGCGAAAATCAGATGTCAGACATCCAAGTTCTTTGGTAGCACTGTAACCGTTCCCGCCTCCGAATCCTGATTTTGGCTATCCAAATGTAATATTTTGAACCCTCTTCTTATCCTGGTCACGGCACCAAAATTGTAACACCCCACCCTTCAAGTGTAATTTAATTAAGCCACACGACAATGTAAAGTGTACTATGCCATGTTCCACCCGAATCCCAAAGCTAGTGTATATAAAACGCTTGTGAGGCGCCTTATTATACGTGTATAGTGTGAACTATAGCTGAGTCTTTACAGCCATAGCTTGTCCATCCCTATTCGTCAGGTAGGATTAATACCTTCGAACAGTGACTGATCGCGAATACATATTAGCACTAGGTACTAAAATAAAGTAGATATTCCGACTTGAATGTCGCTCATCCTGTGAGAAGAGCACTACGGAATGTGAAATAAGTAGTTGATCTACTAATATGGTTCTTAGACCTGGAACTGTGCCATACAGTTGTATATAACGGTATAAAGACCTACGGTCTATATAGCTAAGCGAAATGGACACAATATCCACCGTGCCGTCGGCTCCAAAATAATACATAGTGTTAAAGATCTGTCTTTAGACGTAGTAAACCCTTGATAAAGGGCGAAAGTACTGACAGTCCAGCAGGTTTGCTAAACGTAAAAGAACAACGAACCAACACAGTCGCAACCCATTGTGACACCCACGCGAATCATAGTCGCAGCAACACAATTAGGTCAAAGCGAAAAGGCGTGTAAGCCAAGTGTTTGGTCGAGACGCTAGTTCAGGACGCAATAGAAGCCGACAGGACGCGGACACCGTGAGCACCCGTCCATAATAATCAAAAACTGTAGAATAGAATTGGTTTCTAAAACTAGCACATATTAACCGACCCTAGCTACGGTTACCATCAGGATGGGTCGGCTTGCCTACATCATAATCGGTCCTACTATAATCACTATTAGTAAGGCGCGAACGCCCAAATCATTTGTTTGTTTGCCCAATACCTTTCTAGACGCTCGGTCCGATTCGGGTGAAATTCTGCCAAGGCATGCTTGTGATAAGCTACAGATAGGACCTACCTATCTATAATTACATTTGTATCAGAATAGGCGAAGCTCGAACGCCTATAGTTTGTTTGTTAGTCCATTACATTTATCCCATAAAAGTGTGGACAGATTTAGCTAAAATTTGGTAAAATTAGGAGTTGTTCATATCTATGAACCACTGAACTACATATCTAGCCCATATTGCATGGAGCTTGGTAAACAGCCATCTCAAGTATGACATAGGCCTTCCCCTGCGACAGCATAGCGCCATACTATCTCGAATGAGATTAGTGAACTGAGTGGACCTCGTGTTCACGGAACCCTAAAACTTATGCCGCATGGCACTGGCAGTGAAGGCAGTTCGATAAAATATGCCTTCCCTTCGATAGCATAGCGCCGTATTATCTCGAATGAGATTAGTGAACTGAGTGGACCTCGTGTTCACGGAACCCTAAAGCTTTGACCGCACATGTGGCCTCAGTGATTTCATCATATCAGCCGCTGCAGAATAGATATCATCTCTCCCCAGCAGTGGACTCAGCACTTCCCACTTCCTGCGCATGTGGCTACAGCAGTTATATCATCAGTCTCTGTTGGACAAATACCCCAGCAGTGGACAGTCTCTTCCCACATCCTACAAACGTTGCTACAGCAATGATATCATCAGTCTCTGTTGGACAGATGTCCCAGCAGTGGACTTAGCACTTCCCACATCCTACAAACGTTGCTACAGCAATGATATCATCAGTCTCTGTTGGACAGATGTCCCAGCAGTGGACAGTCTCTTCCCACATCCTACAAACATGGCTACGGTTATCATATCTCTTGTCCAACTGCGGGCCTACAAACTACCTATCCTAATCAAATAAATATAAAACCCTGAAATAAATGCATTAAAACCTATTAAATATAGACTGGAAATTAACACACATTTAAATAAGCTATGAAACCTGGAAAACAAACAATAATTACCTATAAATTTAAAGCGACTGAACACTATTAAACACTCACGTGCCTCGTAGAATGAAGATTTCCTATTTCTGTGTCATCTGACTTACTTAGCTGGCAGGTCATGGACACGGCCCATGTGTGGGGTCGTCGGGCAGCGTGGCGTCCTTGCAGTTGTCCTTTGAATGCGTGCTTCTCCTGTGGTGGTCTGTTCAACTGAATCCCCAGCGTCCGCGTGTCCGTGGTTTTAAAAGCTTTCACACAGATGCAGCCTCGGAGGTGCGCGGGCAGTTGCACACACACATCTACGGCGATCACGCGATTATCACCCGACATCGAGGCGCCCGCGCAAGCGTCGGTCGCTGCCAGCAGCCAGACAGACTGGCGCCAATATCGCTCCGGCCTCAGTTTTCGCGGCAACACTTACTGTTATAGCGTGCGCACCGCGTGGTTCGAATGACGGCCGACAGGCGGCAGCCTGGCTTCTCGGAAATAATCCCTGAGCTAATTTGTTCCAATAACTGTCTATTCACTCGACTCGAGGTTAATCCTCACCCGACTGAATAAAACTTAGTTATGTTTTTCCCAATAGACAGATTCCTTTTAGTCTATCAAGACTTACTGTAATACCTATAGATATTTATTTATACATATGGATCCGTTACAATATTAGTAGGATGCTGAAATGAAATTGCGACGAAGCTCCCACGATGCATCGCAACGCCCTTGTGGTATCGCTCTAACACTCAAACCCATCCAGATAGTGACCGTGCCTCAGATCAGTTAACCTGCGTGATCTACCCAAACACGCAAGTCGCTTGACAGGGATTTATTATTATATCAGCTCATATACGTCCCCACCGAGGGGCTCGAGCCTACCCTGAATCAGGGCGATTAGGCCTTAGTCGACCACGCGGGCCCAGTGCGGGTTGGTCGACTTCACACACAACAGGGATTTAGAAACATTCAAATTATTTATCACCCTTTCTTTCGCGATAAGTCAAGTAAGATAAGTTTATATCTTTGTATATTTTTCTGGTTGAGATGTTTTTCATTTCTATGTACAGTGTAAACTCTGTAAAACGTCATTCTGTAAACGATTCACTCTTTGAAACGTCAAAATTTTCTGGCTTCAGCTGGTTTTTCTTTGACGCTAATTTCTCTCTGTTCATCTAAAACTCTCAATAACGTCACAAAATGCGTGTCGCTATATATAGAGTTTACACTGTATTTGGTGTGCAATAATAATAGTTTATACAACTGTTATATTATAATGACAGGTCTTAAAACATGAGCGTGTTTTAACAAAATGAGGCGAAGCCGAATTCGACTTCCCCTCATTTCGTTATAGAATCACACGAGTGTTTTAAGACCTAATTGTAACAGTTGCATACATTATTTTATCTACGTACATATTATAAGTACTCTAAGATGGGTTCAGAAGCCGTAAGGAAATGATAACCAATTTTACTTTTACGCATTTTAGAGGAATTATAGGTGTAGGAATTATAGAGGTGTAAATAAAGGATATTTATCTTATCTTATCTTTTCTCTTAATAAAAAATAAGATCTGAAATCAATGATTTAAAAATCGATTTAGGAAAAACAAATATACTTTCCGATTTAGATTTCCTATTCGGGAAAATATTGAGGATATCATCAAGTAAGGTTCCTTCATAAATATTGTAATTCGGGGATAGGTTTAGAGTTGATTCTGAGATGAAAATTTATTTAAATCTACCCCCTTATTGGATATTGACGAGCCTCCAATTTTGTTAAGACCTTCCCCATTCCTGGCTTCCTATCGGCGGCCTGAAAAGGGTTTGAATTGCTTTTTATATTTTTACTTGATGGAGGGTCTCTTGGCAGGATCCATTTGGTTTCCTCCAAATTGTAGACATCACAGGGTGTGATACTATTGTTAAAAGTATATAATTCTAACCGCCTCCGTATAGTTCAGAGGCAAAGTTCATTGGCTTTACAGAGGAGGTCGCGGGTTCGATTACCGGCGGGATCAATTGTAAGACTCGGTTTGGTTGGTGGTAGGGCATTTTCTAAGCCCGCCTGGCTAGCTACCACCATCTTATCTAAGTCTTGCCGCCAAATATCAATGTTGATATCATTGGTGTGTTCCGGCATGAAGATAAGATAGCCAGTTCCCCATTGCGTTGGGAACTCTTGGTAAGCCCGCATCCATCTTCGGCAACATCGTCACTTACCACCAGGTGCGATGTTGTCAAGGGTTTACCAATTGTGAATAAAAAAAAAACTAAACACGTAAAAAACCGACTTCCATCGCAATAACTAGTACTACACCGATTTTGATAAAATTTATATGGGACCACACGGAAAGCACTAGCTTTCAAATAAAAAAAGAATCATAAAAATCGGTTCACCCAGCCCAAAGTTATGAGGTAACACACATAAAAAAATTAAAAAAACACACAGACGAATTGAGAACCTCTTCCTTTTTGGAAGTCGCTTGAAAATTATAATTGTCGGAGTGTGTAATAGTTATTTATGGTAAAAAGGTAAATAACAAACGTGTGACATTTGTGAGCTCGAGCGGCAGGCGAGGGTTTACCATCGTAACGAGTTTGTAATTTCCTTTTACACTCATGTATCATACGACGTTTTTCAATACAGTTGTGAGAAAACAGGTAAAATTAAAAACGACCGTGACAGAAAAACAAAATCAAGGTTCATTTTACGCGACTTGCGGCTCATTTTAAATGTCGGAGGAATAATCTCACTTTGATTTTTCCTATACATACACATAAGTATATTTTTAGTACACATATAATATATTAACTATTCTTAATTTTATTCGTATTTACAACTAAAACAACTCAATTCAGTTTTACGAAAATTGCGCCATATTTAATTTAGCTAGACACGCGTAAGTTTTCTTTTAATATTACCATGTAAGTAGACAGATTATAGGACATGGATTAACATATATGCGCTACTTTTTTCCACGCTCGCGGGCCACTTGCGGCGATCCGCGGGAAAAAGCTTGTGTAGTATATATAGGGGGTACCAAAATTGGTGTAGGTCCCATTATCTGTGGCTTCTAATCATCATACTGAACAACTTTTTTTCTAAGACTGCTGAAATCGCAAAAAAAATGTTACTCTTCATAGAAATTAATCAGCCGTTCGATCAATTTTGTGCATTTTAGTATGGAGGGTCCAATTTTTTTTTTGAGAATCGACTATGGGTTAAATCTTTCATTTTGACTCAATTACTTTACAATTCCCAGATTCCTTGAATACAGGCAATTTGAGGTAAATCTAACAGTAGTTGTATAACTATTTATCAATTCTATGAATGTTATATCGAACAGTATATTTGCTGTTTGAAAATTACTATTTTACTGTTTTCTGCTTGTTTTATAAGTTCCATTTGCTGCTTTTTGCTTTCCTTAGGTTGGCAACAGTGGGCTCGAGCCTACCCTGAATTAGGGCGATCGCGCATTAGTCGACCACGTGGGCCCAGTGCGAGTTGGTCGACTTCACACACAACCTTCGAGTTTCTTCACAAGCGTATGCAAGTTTCCTCACGATGTTTTCCTTCACCGTTCAAGCAATCGGTGACTATGTGTACGTAAGTATCGAAAAACTCATTGGTACATTGACCGTCCGGATTTGAACCCGGCACCTCTGGTTAGGAGGACCAAGTCGCTGTCGGTGCCAGATTCCCATTGCGTTGGGGATACTTGGTAAGCCCGCTTCCATCTTCGGCATCATCGTCACTTACCATCAGGTGAGATGATGCCAACGGCTTACCAATTGAGAAAAAAAAAACTTCAGCCGTTTTTTTTATTTCCTCTATCTTGATTTTTTTGCCATCATTGTAAAAATCACTTACTATTTTTTACTCAAAAACGTCTTGAAAGATTTTGATGAAACTCGGTATGTTACTATGTATAACTATATATGTCTTACAGTATTAAGTAGTCCGCTGTTCCAAGAAAAATTGGAATAAGATACAAATTCAGGGTTTTTGTTACTGTTTCTCAAAAATTGCACCAACAATTTTAATGAAACTTAGTGAATAATTAGGACTTAATAAAACCTACTGATCTGGGTACTTTATTATTCCAGGAAAAATCTGAGTAAGGTACCTCCCATACACATCTAAATTATTTTTAAATTTTTCATCAAGTCTGATTACCTAACTTTATTATTTGCTACTAAGTAAGTATAATATTTATTGTTGATTTGTGTATGGCCGACTATGAAAGATGCTAAAGGCTTGAAAAAGTATTCACAGCGTGGCTGTACAATTTATTTTTGCCTGACAATATCACAAAAGAGACCTGCACCAGAAAGATTCACAGTAACGCAGCACCACAGCGCGTAAAATGGGGTAGGCCATTATTTTTATTGAGAAAGTATGTACAGCGTACAGATTCACAGTAACGCAGCACCACAGTAAAGTATTACGATGTGGCTTACGGTAGCGCAACGCCTTTGATGTCGCACGATGCCGCTGCCGCCACGACGTACTCGTAGGTACTAGCAGTACTAGGCACTAGCCAGCCAGCCTGGTAAACTCGCGGATTTTGGCAGGCTGTGCCCCGCCGCCCGCTGCCCCGCCAGTACCCTACCGTTGGTCTACGTAAGTACATTCGTTGCGCTACTGTAAGCCGCTATATTGTAATACTGTCACAGATGAGATACTAGTTACTTCGTATACTGTGACCACAGCGTGTAAAACGGAGAAGGCCATTATTTTTAATAAGACATTAACATTAACTTTCCTCCGCGGTTTCATTTGGAATTCAAATCCTTGAGACTTTGTTATTAAGTAGCAGGAGAGAGGTCAGGATTTAATTTACAGTAATGAATAATATTCGGGAACCATGGCCCCATATATCTGGGGATTCCTGGAATAAAATCTACTTGGTGACTCGTTTGAATTGGAGGCAACTTGCCAGTGCACTGCTGTGGTAAAAAGAAATCTGTGACTTTTGACCAAAGAAGTTTGAGTGTTCTAAAATAATAAAACCTCCTTGGTTTTGACCTCCGCAATGACGCAGTGGTTAAGGGTCCCCAGGGGCTCGAGTTTCCATACAAACGTAGTTCCGCTTTAAATTAAAAAACTACATGCCGGATTTAATCCAAACTTTGCGAATATATTGAGTAGACACATATCAATGTTTGTAATTAGTTTTCCATGTACTATTATAAAACAGAAAAAAATAAGAGCATTTTCAAACTTTCAGTACAAAACTAATTTAAGCCTTCGTTTAGTTATGTTTAAATTTACTCCGATGAAAACTGATTACAAACATCGATATGTGTCTACTCAATATATTTACAAAGTTTGGCATTTAGTTTTTGTATTCTTCTTCTTTTCGTGTCGATGGGTTCTTCACTACAGCAATCTCGACCAGAAAGTGGCCACTCCGATGGCCCTTTCCGTTGCGTCGACTAGGTCTCGCTCGCTACAGGAGTAGGGGCAGGCTGGGCGTGTGAGGAGGTGCGCCGTGGTCTGTGGTGCGGTTCCGCAGCTGCACTGCGTTTGCTGATTGGTCTGCATACCCCACTTTATCAAGTTCTCCTTGCAGCGACCCACCTGTGTTCGGAGACGATTTAATGACTTCCACGTTGGCCATGGGGTCTTATATCCTGCAGGCAGCTCTTCTGATGGTTGCACGTACACCCTTGGTAGGGGGCGTTTTTGTCGCCATACAGAGCAACGCTTCTCAGAAGCAGTACCCACCAAGGGTTTTTGTATTAAAGCTGAGCTACGTTTGTATGAAAACTTGAGCCTCTTGGAGACCCTTAAGGACCTTGGCTCCAAACAGGTAGGTTCCGGCGAGATACTTCTTTATAGTTCTTTTGTATTGGTAAATGGTAGGACATAACTAAGAATCTTCACAAAGGTGTAAGTATTAATATCAGCCGAAAGACGTCCACTGCTGGACGAGTACATATTTTTTATAGAGATGTACCGACTAGTCGGGAAAGCCGACTATTCGGCAACAATTGTAGTCGATGACTAGTCGGCGAATAGTCGGCAAAAAGCGCCGACTAGTCAGCCTATTACTTTATTCATATTTCTAATATATATAAATCTCGTGTCACAATGTTTGTCCTCAATGGACTCCTAAACCACTTAACCGATTATAATAAAATTCGCACACCATGTGCAGTTCGATCCAACTTGAGAGATAGGATAGGGTAGGGTAGGGTAGTGTAGGGTAGGGTAGTGTAGGGTAGGGTAGTGTAGGGTAGGGTAGGGTAGAGTAGTGTAGGGTAGGGTAGTGTAGTGTAGGGTAGGGTAGTGTAGTGTAGTGTATGTAGGGTAGGGTAGGGTAGTGTAGGGTAGGGAAGTGTAGTGTAGTGTAGGGTAGTGTAGGGTAGGGCAGGGCAGTGTAATGTAATGTAAGGCGGTACGAAGTTCGCCGGGACAGCTAGTATTTACACTAAAAAGATTTAAAATATAAATGAAATCGTAACTTTTATAGTTAATAAATTTTATTTTAGCAGAATCAGTCTTACAATTTTAGAGATAATGTTAAAGGTAGATTTTCTGTCTGTGACTGCGACGTACTCTGGGGTGGATCATTAGCACTTGACGAACTACTTTTAATATCAGAGCCCAATTGAAGCATCCGTTGTGGATGGTCTGTATTTAATATCATTGGTAATACTTGTAGTATCTGTTTTTTTACCTTTGCCACCACGATAAATAACTGTTGGCATTGGCTACACTTTACGGCGATCATACAACATTTAATTCGTCAAAGAAAGACCATGTACGCGATTTCTTTTTCGACATGATTAAGGTAAAATTAAACACTTTCAGTATGAGCAATTAAAACTGTGTAAGCTTTAATATTACACTGACTTTTTTTAAATAAATAACACTCAGTCGCCGGCATGTACGTAAACAATACAAGGTCACGAGCATTGCCGATGTTACCTGAACTCCACCGAAAGCTATGATCGGCTTGGCCGACTAGTCCTTTTTGCAACCGACTAGTCGGCCAGTCGGCGAATCGGCCAAAATCATAGTCGGCCCATCTCTATTTTTTTAATATCACCACAATCAACAACTCTAGCTAACAGGATATTTTTTGTTTTTTTTTATATGCCCATCACAATGAACAACTTTTGCTATGGCGGCATTTTTCAATCTCCAATAGTCTAGCTGTTCCCTCTTACCTATGATTCACCATCAGGTAAGAGAGGGATGAAATTAGGATTGATCCTCATTTTGAAAGTTTTCCCTTTGTATAGGTACTGAAACCCATCCCTGTACCAATCAGCTTTCTATAAGTACATGGAAATACTCGTTAAATTTTCATGAATTCAATTCAATTCAATTTATTTTTGGTAAAGAAAATTACAAGTCAAATGTTATAAATAGATGAGTGAGAAGTGAGAGAGTGAGTCGGTGAGTGAGTGAGTGAGTCGATGAGTGAGTGATTGGGTCGGTGAGTGAGTGAATGAGTGTCAAATTAGCCGAACTTCCCCATCAGATATCTTCTAAAATAATACCTCTCATTTTCAATGACAATCACTACTAATCCTTACTTAATATTATAAGTCTGCAAATGTGTTTGTTTGTTACCTTTTCACGCTTCAACACCTCAAACAATCTTGACGAAATTTTGCATGGAGGTAGCCTGTATCACTGGAAAGGACATAGACTACTTTTTATCCTGTGAAAATAGTATGTTCGGATGCAGTTCCTGAGGGAACTAAAAAAAAGAGATTTTTTGGTTAATTTTTTTATCATCGCAATGGAGCTACGGCGTCTTGTGATTTTTTGCTCAGAGATGGTAGAGGGGGACGGAAGTTACATAGACTACTAATTAGTATAGCCTGAGACAGTTCCCGAGGGATCTAGGCAAAACTCATTTCCAGGTTCGCAAAATATGATAGTCGTCGTTTACTCCATTTTATTACCTACTTATACTTTTTAGTCTTTAGTATCACGTAATGTTAAATAAAAGGGTCCAGGCAATCGCAATAGCAAGTGTTCGGTGTTTTCTGCCATTAAACGTTGGTGGCTTAACGGCTAAGGCCACGTACCACTGTTTTCTCGAATATCGATTTCTTTATCCAACGCTCTCACGGTGAAGGAAAACATTATGGGGAAACCTGCACACGCCTGCGAAGAAACTCGAAGGTTGTGTGTGAAGTGCATCAACACGCACTGGGCCCGCTTGGTCGATTAAAGCCCGGTTGCCCTAATTCAGGGTAGGCTTGAGAACCTCGGTGCGGAAATTCATGAGCCGATATGATGATGATTTGCCATTGATAGCATTGAACTTATTAGTATTACTCTATAATATATTTTTGATATAAGTTTTTTGTGAGATGTTTTTGATATAAGTTTTTATGAGAATCTCAAATATGTTATTGATATAAGTTTTTTGTGAGAATCTCAAATATATGTTTGTGATATAAGTTTTTTGTTAGAATCTCAAATATGTTATTGATATAAGCGTTTTGTGAGAAACTGAAATATGTTTCTGATATAAGTTTTTTGTGAGAATCTCAAATATGTTTTTGATATAAGTTTTTTGTGAGAATCTCAAATATGTTATTGATATGTTTTTTGTGAGAATCTCACAATAGAGTTTTTGTTATAATTTTCTTAAAAATATAATTGTGTTCGAAAATTATCATCTAGATTGAGTACTTTCTTATATCCAGTATTTATACCCACTAGCTCAATCTAAACGCAGCCTAAGTCGTACTAATGTGCGTTATCTTAATAGGAATCTCGTCTCTTAATGTCCAAGCCATCAGCATTTTCCGAAAATACCGTCCCTCCACCGAGAAGACTGCTGATCGCTACAGTTTTATAATGACTTCACTCTGGAGAGTTCGAGATTTTGAACTGTAAATTAGTGATGTCCTTTTTTTTACCTATTCAATCGCTTGTGGCGTAATGGGTAGTCCATTCGCTTCGCACCAGGAGGTCGCGGGTTCGATTCCCGGTGGGGTCAATTTGTAAGACTCGTTTTGGTTGGTGGTAGGGCATTTTCTTAGCCCGCCTGCTTAGCTACCACCATCTTATCTAAGTCTTGCCGCCAAACATCAGTGTTAACATCATTGATGTGTTCTGGCTTGAAAATAAGATAGCCAGTTCTATATTGCTCTAGGGAATCTTTGTAAGCCCGATTCTATCTTTGCCATTATCGTCACTTACCGTCAGGTAGTCAGGAGGTCGCGGGTTCGATTCCCGCCGGTGGGATCAACTTGTAAGACTCGGTTTAGTTGGTGGTAGGGCATTTTATTAGCCCGCCTGCTTAGCTACCACCATCTTATCTAAGTCTTGCCGCCAAACATCAGTGTTAACATCATTGATGTGTTCCGGCTGGAAGATAAGATAGCCAGTTCTACATTGCTTTAGGTAATTTTGGTAAGCCCGCTTCCATCTTTGGCATAATCCTCATTTATCATCGGTTTCCTTGCTCAGAGAAAGTACCTCACTGTCGAGGCTGGTGGAGCTGTGCAACTAAGCGCACATAATCTTTTTTATATTAAAATTTAACAGATGAAATAAACATTTAACAGATGGCCGATGGGGCAGTAAAGTTCTCGAGTGGCGACCGCGCACCGGAAAACGTAGCGTAGGCAGGCCTCCCACGCGGCTGGACCGATGACCTGGTGAAGATCGCGGGAAGACGATGGATGCAGGCAGCGCAGGACCGGTCGTCTTGGAGATCCTTGGGGGAGGCCTTTGTCCAGCAGTGAACGATTTGTGACTGATATGATGATGATGATAATGAAACATTTAAAACAGTAACAGTATTTTGACTACGGAACCCCAAACTGTACAGTATATGTGTGTGTGTGTGTGTGTGTGTGTGTGTGTGTGTGCATACTTCTTATACGGAACAATTCGCGAGAAAGTATGCTTAGCATAGCCACACACTAGACACTTCATACAACGGGCCAGAAATGACATTTCAAAAAAGGAATGACGGAACAAACAAAATGGCGGCGAAATCCTACAAGTTCGACAACCAAACAACCAAACGGTAACTAATCTGTATCAATCTGGGTGACGAGGGGGTGAGGTCGCAATCTAGAAGGCGGCAGGGAGTGTCCATACTGTATGTTAGTACTAATTATATATACTTTGGCATAGCTGAAGATTTCATTTTATATTATAGTTTCTTTGAATTTCAAAATATCATTTGCCAGGCGTCCGGATAAAGCCGGACAGGATTAGGCTTTTTGGATGCGCGTTCGGCCAAATAAGATGGTGTCTGGCACGTGTCGGGTCTATCCTTTTAGATTTCATGATTTCAACAGAGAGCGTTGGTGTCGTAATGGCAAGGGCCGCTGCCTCCTCTCTGGGAGGTTGTGGTTCGAATAATACCACGTACCAATGTTTTTTCGAATTTCGATTTCATATGAAGATACGTTTTTTATTCTATCGCTGTTTCCCTACCCTAAGATTGCCTGGCAAAAATTGCTACCTAGCAATAAGGCCGCCTATTGTATAGGCTTTTTTCTTGTCAATTTCTTTTTTTTATGTTGTGATGCAATAAAGAATATTGTATTGTATTATTATTATTGTATTTTTTTTTCGACGCTCTTACGGTGAAGGAAAACATCGTGAGGAAACCTGCGCACGCCTGCGAAGACACTCGAAGGTTGTGTGTGAAGTCGACCAACCTGCCCTAATTCAGGGTAGGCTCGAGCCTCTCGGTGCGGACTTATAGGAAATTTAACCGGTCACCTGGACATTTCGTCTAAGTCACTAAATGGCAGCGTTTCGTAGTTAAAATCTCGTCTAAATGGAGTCCGGCTTTTTTAACCAAAAGTCCCGCTAAACTAGTTGATCTGTCCGGCTTTTTTAACCAAAAGTCCCGCTAAACTAGTTGATCTGTCCGGCTTTTTTAACCAAAAGTCCCGCTAAACTAGTTGATCTGTCCGGATTTTTTAACCAAAAGTCCCGCTAAACTAGCTGATCTGTCCGGCTTTTTTAACCAAAAGTCCCGTTAAACTAGCTGATCTGTCCGGCTTTTTTAACCAAAATTCCCGCTAAACTAGCCGATCTGTCCGGCTTTTTAACCAAAAGTCCCGCTAAACTAGCTGATCTGTCCGGCTTTTCAGTTTTAAGACCTGGCAACCGTAACTTTGACAAAGAATTTTCAAAATTTAATCAAAATCGGCCCAGTAGTTGCTCTGCAAATTGAGGTGTACGGACAGACATCCTATACTAATGGTGAAGATCGCGGGAAGCCGATGGATGCAGGCAGCGCAGGACCGGTCGTCGTGGAAATCCTTGGGGGAGGCCTTTTTCCAGCAGTGGACGATTTGTGGCTGACATGATGATGATGATGATGGGCTAGGGAACTGAGACATGGTCGCTTACTATTCTTAGACTGTGCTTAGGTATCTTAACCGCCTTCGTGGCGTAATAGTTAGTCGATTCGCTTTACACCAGGAGATCGCAGGTTCAATTCCCGGTGGGGTCAACTTGTAAGACTCGGTTTGGTTGGTGGTAGGGCATTTTCTAAGCCCGCCTGGCTAGCTACCACCATCTTATCTAAGTCTTGCCGCCAAACATCAGTATTAAAAACATTGATGTGTTCCGGCTTGAAGATAAGATAGCCAGTTCTCCATTGCGTTATGGAATCTTGGTAAGCCCGCTTCCATCTTCGGCATCATCGTCACTTACCATCAGGTGAGATGATGCCAAGGGCTTACCAATTCAGAATAATAATAAAAAAAACTTGATGAAAAAATTACAAAAAACCTTAACCACTCCGGGAGTGCCGACAGAAGTGAAAACTTACAGAGGTGTCAGTTACGGTAACGGTAACAGTATCGCGACTTTAATGGTTTTTCCTATCTCAATAAATGCCCAACGCGCCTAAAAGCAGTTTTCACTTCAATAATTTGGGTGTTATGGAATGCGTTCTCGTGAGTCGCTCCGAGATAAGTTCAATAGTGACAGACACAGTCGAAATCTTCGGAATAGGAATAAACTTCAACTAACTCATACCAGACTTAGCAAAATCAATAAATCCTTTGTGGAACAATGCTCTCTCATAATTAAAAAATTACCCGATGATGTGTTAAATTTGTCAGAAAAACAGTTTAAAAATTGTATCAAAAGACCTCTATGTAGCAAAGGTTATTATAAGACATCCGAATATTCAAATGACAAAAATGTATGGGTAGACAGTGTTTCTTCTATCAATACTACTAATCATGTTTAATAGTAATAAAATGATGACCAACCTAAGAATTGATGTGGAAGCGATGAGACATGACAAGTGTAGTACTTATTTTAATAAATATTTTTATCTTAGCAATGACATGAGTGGTGCATGCTCGCTTAAATGTTCTTGCGGATGGTGGCGCATCGGGAGCCGGGTCGTTCCTTTCCCTCTAATATGGTTGATGGGAGCGATGGCTGACTCTCGCGTTATACTCGTGACCGGGCGCTGTCCGTGTGACCTGGCCTACTCTTGTTAAATACATTCAATGATTTTTATGTAGAACTTTTCGTGTCATATTGTTTTCATGTTCTAATGACATAATCTGGTTTATATCAAGGATATAATTTTGACGTTATTAACTAATTATTGTTTATTTCTTGATTCTTCACAAATGAAATTGTTATTATTATTTTATGACTATCAGAAAGAGTGTAATTTGCACCTATTTTGAATAAATATATTGACTTTAATTGAATTGTGTGTATGGGAGGTACTTTACTCAGATTTTTCCTTAAATAATGAAGTACCCAGTACAGTAGGCCTTATTAATTCCTAGTTATTTTAAAAGTTTCATTAAAATCGATAGCGACATTTTTGAAAAAGTAACTAACAACCTGGATATGTATGGGAGGTACCTTATTTTGATTTTTCTTGGAACGACTATAGTTATAGTTACACTCCAAGGCGCATCAAAATCGTTAGAGCCATTTTTGAGTAAAAATAAATAAGTGGCATTTTACTATGGTGGCAATCCTAAAGAATAAAGAAAGAAGAAATGGGAAAAAAAACGCCTGGGGATATAAAAATAATAGGTATTGCCCTTACCCAAATTTCACTCAAATCCGTTCAGTAGGTTGGGAACTAGAACACCGGACAGACTTACAGACACACAAATATTTTTTATTATTTGTTTTTTAGACCCTGTTAGCGTAAGACAATCGATCACCATGAAAATCTCTACTTCGATTTTTTTGACATTACACTACCTCCTTCACAAAAAGCAGGGGTTTTACAATGAAGCATATGCATTTTTTTTTGCTTTAATAAAAGCTCATTTATTTAAGAAACGGCATTCAAAAAATATTTTTGAATAACTATAAAAATATATAACATTAAAGATTTGTCTTTCTAGCAAACAGAATGTAGCATAGAGTGACATAGAGTTTATATGGACCGTGTGTATTATGTCGCCACATTTCCATATCGAACCTCATTTTAATTAGTACCTAGTTGAAAATGCTTATATATCTACCGTATTTCTTGGCCGATTTAAATTTTCATTTCACTTTTTGACATTGTTTTTTGCGGATTTTTTATATTTTGTTATGAAATGCGATAAAAAAATTCATGCCTTACCAACCCTATTGTGAATTAAAAAAAATATCAGTTGATAATCCACATTTTTTTGACGATTTTAAGCTATTGCATAAATTTTATCGCGGGCTTTGAGCGCGGCAACCGAATCAAGAAATTCCGTAACGAAAAAAACCTAACACTGCCGCGTTCTAAAAAACCTTACAGTGCCATCTACTAGCGATTTGCGGTACTAAAACGACAGTCAATTTTACTGGCATGGCCGAGCGTGACGTAAAGTTACCGCGTTCTAAAAAACTTACAGTGCCATCTACTACCGATTTGCGGTACTAAAACGACAGTAAATTTTACTGGCTCGGCCGAGCGTGACGTAAAGTTACCGCGTTCTGAAAAACTTACAGTGCCATCTATTAGCGATTTGCGGTACTAAAACGACAGTCAATTTTAGTGGCTCGGCCGAGCGTGACGTAAAGTTACCGCGTTCTAAAAAACTTACAGTGCCATCTATTAGCGATTTGCGGTACTTACTGACTTAGTCAATTTACTGATTTAACTTTCTTAGTGTAAAAAGTTGATAAAAAATGCTTTGCAATAAGCTTTACCGCGGCAGTCCCCGAGTGCCACAGGTCTTCTTTTTTTGCGCTTACCTACGAACCTCTTTGAAAAACATTTAAAACAAACAAAAAAGTGGCAAAGTGTGTGTCCACACCGCACGCACGATTCCGTAGTTTATTCGAAAAATAAATTTACATTTTTGAAAACAAAATTATTTTTGCAGTTGGTACATAACAATTGGTATGGAAAATAAGCGAACTTTTTACAAATCTAACTGCACATCTAAAGTTGGTTGACTGCTACTCGAACTTTTGGATTCTTTCCAGATTTTTAGTAGGTAGTTTAAAAAGACCTATTCTACGATACACGATGGGGTATGTGAATAAATAAATATTCACCACTCTTGTGTAGGGGAGTTACACTATTTTTTTAACTAAATATTCCCTAAGCAACGACGAATGTCCTTATGTTTATCGCAACAAAACATAAATGTGAAAGAGAGCCAAATTCGATACAAAATATTTACAGATCTAAGTAGGTACCAAGGACTATATTAATTTCTTAAATCCGGCACTTCAAATTGAAATATTTATCTTAGACTTCTTCAAATTCTTATTAGAGGTTTTTTTTTATTAAAAATTTGAGTGCGTTTGGCTGCACCTCACCTGATGGTAAGTACCTATCGATGTAGCCGAGGATGTAACACACAAGCTCAAATAGTGCCCTATTCACTCTCGTTCTGGAGATTCCTAAATTATACAAATCGGGGAATACAGACGCCGGCAGGGAATTCACATTGAGTTGTACATAGGGTTTCAGTTGTTTAAAAGGAAATGTGTTAAGTTCAGTGCTACTAATGCTGTTGGCTTTTGGCAAGTTTTTACTGTCCAATTGCATTCTATAATGGCATTTATTTTAAAAGTAAGCTTTGCTTGTTTGGCGGCTTGACTATTTAAACTTGCCAAGTTACACCATTAGGTAGCACAGAACATTACAAATTTTCTTTTAAACAACCGAAAACCGTTGTACATTTTCTAATTTTTGGAGAAGTTGAGGATAAATATTTCAATTTGAAGTGCCGTAGCTATGATTTAAGAAACCACTATAAGACTTGGTACCTACCTAGATCTCTGTAAGATTTTTGAATCGAACTTGGCTCCCATTCACATTTATGTTTAGTTGGGATATTTTTATTTTTTGTAAAGTTATCATATTTATTTCTATTCAAGTATTAGACATATATAATATTTTTTGGTGGCACGAAACCTTCACTGCGCAAGCCCTACTCGCACTTGGGCGGTTTTTTCATTTTGTTTAATACACTCAATAACTTATTTTGATCCTAAATCTTAAGTTAAAAAGTCAGGTGGTACGGAACCCTAATTTTGCGATTCCGATTCGCACTTGGCCAATTTTTCCCTTTTTTGTATACGCCCAATAACTTACCTATACTAAATGCCAAGCAAGTTTCTAAGTTACCTGGAAGTGCTCTATAATTTTGATGAATATTAGTGGTAAAGAACCCTAATTTCACAAATATGACTCGCACTTAGCCGGTTTTTCGATTTTATTTAATTATACGCCTAATTTTATACCACGCACCGGAAAACGTAACCGATGACCTGGTGGAAGCCGCTGGATGCGGGCAGCGCAGAACCGGTCGTCGTGGAAATCCTTGGGGGAGGCCTATGTCCAGCAGTGGACGTCCTTCGGCTGATAAAATATGATGATACGCCTTATAACTTATCTGGATGCCAAATTTTACGTATTATAAGTTAGCTGGAAATGATCTATAATTTTGAGGAGCATTATGGTGTTACGGAACCGTTGGTGTGCGAGTACGACTCACACATGGCTGTTTTTTTTTCCTTTGTATACGTCCAACAACCCACTCGATGCCAAATATCAAGTTTCTACGTCACCTGGAAGTAATCTATACATTTTGATCAGTAGTGGTGATACGGAAACCTCGGTGCGCGAATACGACTTACGCTTGGTCATTTTTCGAGGTTTTCCTTTGTAAACGTCCAATAACCTACCTCGGTGAAAAAAATCAAGTTTCTAAGTCACCGGGAAGTGGTCTATATTTTGATGATTCAGTCAGTTACTCAATTAGTCATAAAAATAGTGATTTTCGGACGTCAATATCTCAGAAATGATAAAAGATATATTAATGAAAATTGGGATTATAAGTGACCGAAGGGATCTTACTAGACATACTAAACCGCAAGTGTATAGGTCAAACAGATTTTGAGTTATGGGTACGTGACTTTACACTTTTGGCCCGAAGTAGTTCGTTTAATATAATACACGGCCGGTGTAGCCCTTTTCTTTTCGTACTTGGCTGTCACACTGCCGTGTGTCTAGATAGGCATTTCAGACTTTTATAACCACGTTCATGTTAATGTTGCTTTATGTAATGACTAGCTTTTGCCTGCGGCTTCGCCCGCGTGGACATCGTTTTTATGACTGTATTTAAGGGTGAGTGGTGCACGAGACGCAAGCGGCTCTCGAGCGTGGACATTAGTTTTTTCGAGATCCCTATCCCAGTTCGGGCTATTCTATACAACCAACTCTATACAAAAAATAACTTCAAACCGTTGCTCCGTAGCGAAGCCGACGTGCGCGAGCGTGGAAATGAGTTTTCCCCAGATCCCTCGGATATGCTAATTAGTAAATTATGTCATTTCCCAACTCCGCAACCATCGCTGTGCAAAAAATCACAACAATCCATTGTTCCGTTGCGATGTTAAAAAAATTAACCAAAAAGAGTATTTTTGTAGTTCCCTCAGGAACTGCATCGGATTATGCTATTTTACCGGGATAGCAGCCCATGTCCTTCCCTATGACACAGGCTACCTGCATGCCAAATTTCATAGAATTTGGTCAAGGTTTTTAAAGCGTGAAAAGGTAACAAACACACACATTTCCACATTTATAATATTAGTAAGGATAAGTAAAGACTAAATCTATATAAAGATATCAAACTGTCGGCTGTGACATACCGAAGGGGACTGACATGGCGAAGGTTCCTAGTTTTACTACAAGACGGAACCCTAAAAAGTGAACAAAAATGACTCATAACATGCAAGGAAAATTTAATTTCAAATGTGGCGGTCCATGAAAAATGTTGACTTTATCAATAAAACAGTCCTGTTTTGAACCGCAAGGTAAAACAGTATGCCACTACTTGTTGAAAGCGACATCTTCCTATCCTCGCGCGTTTTACATTTTGAGCTGCTACGTAAAGTCCCATGTGAACTATTCAATTATTTATATTTTCTTATTTTAACTTTAGTTTATAATATCTGTCATTAATTTTTATTCTTACTTTTAACTAAACTTATTGTCGTAATTAAAAGCTTCATTCTCGTTACATTAGCTATAGTTTAGTTAGAAGTAGTTTCATCGATTATTTTCTTTTCATTACAAACTTGCGACATCTAACGAGTAACTTTAGCAACTTGAATGTAATTCACATTCTGGCCGTGGCGCTCACAACCCAAACAATGAATTCCAACATGGTGGCAATGTGCTACACAGTTTGAAAATGCAGGTCGTGTCATGCTTTGAAAAAAATCATTTTGTGCTTGAATTTGGTGGAAAATGTCGGACCCTAAACGTGCTACTGTTATAACAGTGAGTGCTACAAAAGGTGAAAAGAATAATGTGAACAAAACAGTGAGATTAACGATAAATTTGGATGAAAGCAACGAAAGTAAATTTCCGGAGCTAAATTACAAGGAACTAGTCATAGCAGAAGTGGTAAGTTATAACAGAAAATCATAGCAATTTACGCGACCATGCTGGTTTTTATCCTCTGTACAGCACTGGGCTTCTTCTGATAAATTTTCAAAGTAATCGGCTTAGCCGTTTTACCGCCAGAATGCGGTTTCCAAGGAGCCCTTTTGAGAACATTTTCAGGATACTTTTTGCTAACGTTATACAGCTTTGTTTAACTCTGTAGTGTGAATTTCTGTCCACGAACCGTATGAGAATCCCTGTTATCGGTCGCCATGTTTGCAGCAATCTTTTCGAGATCGTTGTCACCTGGGACATCGTTTTGCGGGCGCTATGTTTTGCTCGACCGCTGCCGTTCGAGTAGATTTTTTTGCGCCAAAAAATCTTGTAAATATCCATTATATACGATTAGGAATACCATTTTATTAAACTGATGACGACTGCAGTTCCGTGCGTTAGTCAATTAGACAGGAAAATCTAGATTCAATGACCTAGGTTATCCCTTAGACGCTACTTTTTGTTACGGGCGTAACATCGGTCTTAGATACGTTACTTTCTATTTGCAATTATTTGTCTGTTGTAGTTTTATTTATTAATTTGTGCTTAAAAAGGAAATAGCCTAGGTTATATTATTGTGCATGTGTTCATCGTACATAACAGATAACTATAGAGTTTTATGTATGTAGTCAGACTGTTTCTATAATCTACGTAACGTTTGTTTGCCTCTACTCTTGGTTTTGGAGCACATTTTTACTATTTGTTTCTTGCCGGAATTGTGTATTTTTGTTTGATATCTATGTACCTAAATTATTGGGTTATTATTATTGCTTGTTTTTGTGATAAATAGCCGGTGCCAAGTTCTGAACTTTCGGTGACGATACACAGCTGGCTGACTGTTGAGAATGCGTTTCACGACCTTTTGCTTGCTGCAAGCTTTATTTCTTGGATATGTGGTCTCTTTTATCGATTGCATATATAGTGAGAGTAGTATATAATGGACCGTCTTTGTATTTGCGGTATGTAAATATACCTTTTATCTGTGTGTGTGTGTGTGTGTGTGAATGGTTTACTCATGTGTTTAGTTCGCGCGTGAGTAGAGTAGGTATTTTTTATGTGCAAACTACTATTATATAGCGAATAGTAATGTACCTGTGTTTATTTTTTTGAAAGGTTATCTATCTTCACTTAATGTTTATGCTTTTTTCTCGTATTTATACTTGTTACTTTTGGTTGTAATTTTGTCTATAATAAATTAATATTTGTGGGTCGCTTTTAATATTATTTAGGTTCGTAAATGATACAGCGGTAGTATAAATGATTTTTGGGTTCATAAGTTAATAGATACCTATTGATTTTATTTATAGAATTGTGTAGGTACCTATTTACATATCATAAATAAGTTATTTATTATACGTAGGTAGGTGCTACCCATGTACCTATGTATGTTTCCATAAAAATTAGGTAGTTAATTATAAAAAATATATATAAATACCTACAAAAAAAAAGGTTATTTTTGCCAAATTTTTACTTTTTTTACGTAGGTACTGATGTTTAAGTAGCATGCGAATGATGACGTAAGCGTTCATTAAAGTCACAGTCGTAAGGGCGATATTTGTTTGTTACCAGCACTGGCCCGCGCGTACTACGTTAGCTGTGAATGGATTACGTGCGTAACCTGCGTTGATGAGCGATTTTTACCCTTATTGACTGTTTATCAATAATAATGTCTGTAATGTAAAATGTTGGTTTTGTGGTTCATTTTAGGGCCGTAGTGAAACTAGGAAAACCTTTTATATAGTTTCGCCTTGTCCGTTTTGTTTTTGTTATGTTGTTGGTTACATTAGGGTTCCCTAGTCAAACTGGAAACCCTTGTAGTTTCGCCATGTCCATTTTGTTACGTTGTTGATTACCTTAGGGTTCCATAGTCTAACTAGAAACCCTTCTATAGTTTCGCCATGTCCATCTTGTTATGTTGTTGGTTACTTAAGGGTTCCATAGTCAAACTAGAAACCCTTATAGTTTCGACATGACCATTTTGTTATGTTGTTGGTTACTTTAGGGTTCCATAGTCAACTGGAAACCCTTATAGTTTCGCCATGTTCATTTTGTTACGTTGTTGGTTAATTTAGGGTTCCATAGTTAAACTAGAAACCCTTATATTTTCGCCATGTCCATATTGTTACGTTGTTGGTTACCTTAGGGTTCCATAGTCAACCTAGGAAACCCTTGTATAGTTTCGCCTTGTCCGTTTTGTTTTTGTTATGTTGTTGGTTACTTTAGGGTTCCCTAGTCAAACTGGAAACCCTTATAGTTTCGCCATGTCCATTTTGTTACGTTGTTGCTTACCTTAGGGTTCCATAGTCTAACTAGAAACCCTTGTATAGTTTCGCCATGTCCGTTGTTTTTGTTATGTTGTTGGTTACTTTAGGGTTCCATAGTCAAACTAGAAACCCTTATAGTTTCGCCATGTCTATTTTGTTACGTTGTTGGTTACCTTAGGGTTCCATAGTCAAACTAGGAAACCCTTAATAGTTTCGCCTTGTCCGTTGTTTTTGTTATGTTGTTGGTTACTTTAGGGTTCCATAGTCAAACTAAAAACCCTTATAGTTTCGCCATGACCATTTTGTTACGTTGTTGGTTACTTTAGGGTTTCATAGTCAAACTAGAAACCCTTATAGTTTTGCCATGTCTATTTCGTTATGTAGTTGGTTACCTTAGGGTTCCATAGTCAAACTAGGAAACCCTTATAGTTTCGCCATGACCATTTTGTTACGTTGTTGGTTACTTTAGGGTTTCATAGTCAAACTAGGAAACCCTTATATAGTTTCGCCTTGTCTGTTGTTTTTGTTATGTTGTTGGTTACTTTAGGGTTCCATAGTCAAACTAGAAACCCTTATTGTTTCGCCATGACCATTTTGTTACGTTGTTGGTTACTTTAGGGTTCCATAGTCAAACTAGAAACCCTTATAGTTTCGCCATGACCATTTTGTTACGTTGTTGGTTACTTTAGGGTTTCATAGTCAAACTAGAAACCCTTATAGTTTTGCCATGTCTATTTCGTTATGTAGTTGGTTACCTTAGGGTTCCATAGTCAAACTAGGAAACCCTTATATAGTTTCGCCTTGTCTGTTGTTTTTGTTATGTTGTTGGTTACTTTAGGGTTCCATAGTCAAACTAGAAACCCTTATAGTTTCGCCATGTCCATTTTGTTACGTTGTTGGTTACTTTAGGGTTCCATATAGTCAAACTGGAATTCCTTATATAGGTAGTTTCGCCATGTCCATCTTGTTATGTTGTTGGTTACTTTAGGGTTCCATAGTCAAACTAGAAACCCTTATCGTTTCGCCATGTCCATTTCGTTGTGTTCTTGGTTACTTTAGGGTTCCATAGTCAAACTAGGAAACCCTTAATAGTTTCGCCTTGTCCGTTGTTTTTGTTATGTTGTTGGTTACTTTAGGGTTCCATAGTCAAACTAGAAACCCTTATAGTTTCGCCATGTCCATTTTGTTACGTTGTTGGTTACTTCAGGGTTCCATAGGCAGACTACAAACCCTTATAGTTTCGACATGTGCATTTTCGTTATGTTGGTTTTGGGTTCCATAGTCAATCTTATAGTTTCGCCTTGATCATCTGTCCGTCATTTTAGTATGTCACAGCCCTTTGTTTTCAGATTATTACAGCTATAAAGCAAAATATTGGTATGATTTGCATACAAATATGTGACTCCTTTAACATACATTATAGAAAAAAACCGGTAAAGTGCGAGTCAGAACCGCGTACAAAGAGTTTCGTACTATCACACTAGATGGCGCTAGTTTCTTCACTTTAAAAAAAACCGCATTTTTTGTATGGAGACTCACTTTTTCTAATTTTTAGTACTTGTTGTTATAGCGGCAACAGAAATACATCATCTGTCTAGCTATCACGGTTTATGAAATACAGCCAGGTGACAGACAGATGGACAGCAAAGTCTTAGTAATAGGGTCCCGTTTTTACCCTTTGGGTATGGAACCCTAAAAATTAGTTAAAACATATTAAAGTATGGTTGGAGTGCACGTAACCAGGCTGGCATTAAATCGATAAATAGGTTTGCTCTGGTTTGATTGATTACACAGTCAAAGAGCCTCACAGCAAGGCTCTCCCATATATGGCAGCCCAGTTATTTGCACCCCAAGCTTTTAGTACTTACCAATATGTGAAATGGGTGTAATTTTCTTTTTAATCACGTGTGCCATCGATAGGGTATCGTTCAATAGGTCTTTCAAAACATATGAGGATTTTCAAGATCAGTTTTTCGATCAAAACTTAAAGTTTTTTTAGTGGTGTTTTTTGTTATAATTATTACATGGCCCTACTCCATAGCAGTTAAATTGCTATTTCAGGAAATCTGTAAAAAAAATTATAGAACCCTACTTTGAATGTTGTCGGACATGCACTTGGCAACTTTTTTAAGTAGTTACCTACCATTTAGGTAGATCAATATCAAGAATAAATAATATTTTTTTGTTCAGTTGCAAGTTTAGATTAGAGCAAGCATTAAGCTCTGTGCCTACACTAGGTTAGCTAAAAAATAAGGAATATCTTTTTCAACAGGTTTTTTTTTTTAAAAGGAGGAGATTCTAAGTCAACTGAGCATTTGTTTTATTACTTGTTATTTTCACCCAGAGACGGACTAGCAGTAGTATACTAGCCTTGTAGTACCAGCTGCCCACTTCATCACAGAACATTAGCGTAGAGTATTAGAACAAAGTTCCTCATCGCTGGTTTTTCCGTGTATGGAGATGTAATACTGTATGCTTTAGTGTACTGTGACTTAGTCTCTAAAATGTACTGATGTTGGAATCAGTATATTCTTTGCCACGATTAGCCGCCCCTAATATCTGGCCTATGTCTAATAAACCTGCCTATGTCTTTACTAAATGTTACCGATTAAAATGTTTTTTTTATTAAATTAGGTTATGTTTTGAGGTTGGTAACATTTAAGTTTTATCAAAATCGGTTGAATACATTCTTTGACAATTAACAAAAACAAAAAATGTAATAAAACTGTACTTGGTAGTTACAATTGAATTCGGTTTTTAAGGTGTTTATTGTTTCTAGGGAATGCAATCTCGTACGAGATTTCCGTCTAGCGAGATCTCGCGAGATCTCGCAAATTACGGGATCTCGCGAGATTGGGAGAATCGCAATTAAAACATATGCAAAAGCTTGTTTTAAGAACTAGTAATTGACATGATATGTAATTAAATAGAAACTGCGTTGCTTAGTTATAAAAATAATGTAAGTTTTATTTTAAAAATCAACAGAGTACTTATTATTTTGTCGCTAACTCTAATAACATTTGTTTATGTCTATAATTATTATACCTACTGTAGCTAATCAGTTCAAATTCTTACAATATTGGTAACAAAACAATAATTATCTATATTTAGTATTTTGTAAATTATTACTTTAGTTTCAATAATTAAAAGTAATAGGAACATTACTTATGGTAAATAAAAACAACAAAACAAAAACTTAACTTCACAAGTTCTTAAATAAATGTTGTGAGATCGTATTAATCAAATAAAAGAAGTTTAAAGTAGAAGTCAGATGAAGTTATCAAGGTACGGAAAGGCAAGTTAGTTTGTCTGAAAATGGCTTCTCAAAAAACACATCATGTCGAGAGTATCGTCTGACAGACGACTTCTGATTTTGCATGCCAAATACCCTGCTGCTGAAAAAGCTCGTTCTGCCTCAACACTTGTGGGAACCACAAAATTAACTTAAACTAAATTATTTCGTTGCAATTGCGCGCCGCCTTGCAAAATAAGCCGGACCTCGTCCCCCGCAAGCCCGCCTACCCTTCTTGTCCTGTGCCCGCGCCAGGCGCGGCCGCACGGCCGGCTAGGATTCAGTTCGCGCGCAGCCGCGCTAATCGCGCTATGAAATACACGTCGTCACGCTGCATTTGTCGATCTCGTTATCTCGCGAGATCTGTACGAAATTTGACGAGATACAATCTCGTAAAATATGGCCGGGATCTCGCGAGATCGGGATCTCGGCGAGACGAGATTGCATTCCCTAATTGTTTCTAATTAAGAGCAGGCTCCCAGCGCTGCACTGGCGATCAACCTGATATTTAACGTTATGATATCAGCTTTACAGTTGAATTTCACGTGAGTGTCTTAACGCGACTTACGAATTTTACTTCGGGCGTAAATGCACATTTTCGTTTACTGCAAGCTTAGTAAACATATGAGGAAAATTTCTACTTAGCCGTTTTATGAATATCTTCATTATCTTACAGTCGGTATTTATTTCATGCGCCTACCTTATGTAATGTAGGGGAAAAATTTAATAATCTCTCAAAACTGCATAGTTTCACAAAATAAAAAGTATCGAGCAAAAACCAAAAAATCGTGTTTTCGTTTTAGCTGTACCAAAGAAAAAGGTCCAAAGAATCAGATGTGTAGTTTTCTTGTTCAGCAAGCTTTCGGCTGACTCAGCATATTCCAGCAAAAAAACATTTATTTTGGGAGCCTGCTCTTAACTATTCCATCATGTCAGTGAGCATTTTTCTAGTAGTTGTAGGGTCAGCATCACTAGATGGCGCTAGTTAAAATGTAAAAAGAAGATTGAATGTTATGTCATGTACCTATTATTAAAAATATGTTATGTACTTAAGTATTTCTCTTTAGTCATTGTCTTTGGTGGAAGAAAACACTTAAATATTTTTAAAACATTTCTAAATCCAATTAAAATTAATTTTATCAGGCAATCTCTGTTTTTACTGTACGTAGAATGTATGTCAAATCGTAAAAATGTTGCTATTTTTAACCCACTACAAAAAAGTAGGTTATCAATTCAACCCATATGTACGAGTATGTATGTAATATTATTGGAATGTGGGCTTCTATGTATGTTTGAAACTAGAAATCAGATTGCAATAAATCTTTTTTATTGGATTAGGTATCTTTTAACTTAGAGATCCAGTGCAAGTTTCATCAAAATCGCTTCAGTAATTTTCAATGTATGGACTGTTATGTGTGTAGTCTTTGGTTTTAGGCTTTGTCAATATTATTTATAAGTAGGTGTCTAGGAATCATATATATTACATATTATTATTACACATTTATTTATTAGGTATCTACATGATTGTAAGCAAGATTAGTATCTACTTTAAAATTCGAACTATTGTACTAGGGTAGGTATATTTTTTTTTTATAGATTTTTGCATTTTGGAAAGTTGAACAACATAACACAGCCTCACACAGTCTCACTTTTTGGATATATTTTTTTCATTTTTATCAGGCTTAGGTCCTTTCTTTCCCTCTAATATGGTTGATGGGAGCGATGGCTGACTCTCGCGTTATAACGCTCATCGTTCCGTCCGTCCGTGTGAACTGGCCTACTCTTGTCAAACATATCAATGAAATTCAATGTATAACTTTTCGTTTCGTATTGTTTTCATGTTCTAATGACATAATCTGGTTCATTTCATGGGTTAAATTTTGACATTATTAACTAATTATTATTTATTTCTTGATTTTTCAGAAATGAAATTATGTTGTTATTATTTTATGACTATTAGAAAGAGTGTAATTTGCACCTGTTTTTAATAAATACCTTGAACCTTGTCATACTCGCAAACAATATTTTCCATTCTTAGGATATCCCAATATAGCACATGGTCCATGAATGATAGATGATTGTGAATATCCATTATACTTTTTTATAACTTGAGTAGGTGTTGGTAGGTATTAGTATTTGAATAGGATAGTAAAACGCGGCAGTGCAATTTTACAACTATTTTAGGTAGGTAGACCATGGAGTCTTTGTTTTACTGACAGAGGTAGATTCGGTCTTTTTTTTTATTTATTTATACATAATTGGTAAGCCCTTGGCATCATCTCGCCTGATGGTAAGTGATGATGATGCTGAAGATGGAAGCGGGCTTACTAAGATTTCCTAACACAATGGGGAATTGGCTAACTTATCTTCAAACCGGAACACATCAATGTTTTTAATAGAGATGGGCCGAACATGGGTTTCACCGAATACGAACATTCGGCCGAATATTCGGTAAAACTTTTACCGAACCGAATGTTCGGCCGAATATTCGGTACATTCATCGATATACATGTACTTACTAGATTTCGCGATCCGAACACTGAGTTTGTTCGACTAAACTTGAGTGCGGACAGTACACCTTACTTTAGTGTGGGTTCGACATTCAAGCTGTGTGGGCGCGTACGGAGCGGTATTGATAATACCAAAAATAACTTGGATGTAAACAACACAATTCAGTTGTCAAGTAAATACAATTATTTGTTGGTCATGCGACCAGTTCAAGGCTCCCGACGGCGTCCATACGATAGGTACTTCCGGTCTAGACTAGCGGGGGTCGGCCGCGCTGCGGATTTTGGAGGTTTTCTCAGTATTTTTGTATACAACCTATAAAAACTAATTACTGATCTAGTAAGCTGATTAAATTTACTTTTTGATTATATTTTTTTAGATTTCTTCTATGACAAAAAAATTAAATAGAACACGATTAATTTGAAAGTTTTGTTTTTTTGGTTCCTTTTTAGTTTTTTTTTATTATTTCTATTGGTTTTCTATGTTTTTCTAATGGCTAGGTAATGTATCTACATGATTCAAAACAAAAAAAAGATAGTCTAGTGCAAAAACAATTTTAAAAAAATACTGCTACATTGTGATTTTCATTTGTTTTTCTTGCCGCTAAAAACAATGGTTTTATAATTTTTCTAAGAGTTTTTTCGAGCAAGATACGGTGATAAAATCACTACACAGTAAAGCAGTAATACCTTAGAATAGAAATACATGCAATTTACTTACCATTCCATCTTATAATCCCACAGAATTGATTCGAACTGGTCACGGAACCCTAATTTGTTGATAAAACACAGCACTTTTTCACAAGAGTTTTTTCGAAAAGGAAACTATGTAAAAATCACTTCACAGTAACGCAATAACACCTTACTATATGAATAAATTCAATTTACTGAGAATTCCGTGCTAATTTCATCAAAATTCAGACACATTCTCACAAAAATCGCGTAAATAATCAATAAATATGGCCAACTTTTATTGAAAATAAAGCTTCAGTGACGACAAAAACAGAAAGCTACACTCTAAAATACTTACCTCATTACACTGTACACTCAAATCATGATAATACACGGGTCAATAACAGTAAAAACTTTAAGTGTCACTTTGCCGAATATTAGGTGATTCAGCCGAATATTCGGCCGAATATGAATATTCGGTA
This sequence comes from Coleophora flavipennella, assembly GCA_947284805.1. Classification (NCBI taxonomy): domain Eukaryota; kingdom Metazoa; phylum Arthropoda; class Insecta; order Lepidoptera; family Coleophoridae; genus Coleophora; species Coleophora flavipennella. The sequence continues at coordinate 3,484,487 of OX369274.1, read as the reverse complement.
AAGCTGCCGAATATGCCGAATACCGAATATAAAACGAATATTCGGCCCATCTCTAGTTTTTAACATTAATATTTGTCAGCAAGACTTAGATGAGATGGTGGTAGCTAGCCAGGCGGGCTTACGTAATGTCCTTCTACCGTCGTCGGCGTCGCAACGGAGCAACGAATTGATGTGATTTTTTTCTATATAATTGGTTAGGGGATGGGAAGTGACATAGACTGGTAATCACAGTAACCCGATATAGTTTCCGAGGGACCTGGCGGCTCACGCACCTCTCACCCTCAAGGACAGTCATAATAACGATGTCCACGCGGGCGAAGCCGCGGGCAAAAGCTAGTATATTATAATTAACTCAAGACCTCCTCATGAAACTGAAGAACGCTATACAATTGGGGCATAAAAAAAGTTACATTCTATAAGGTCTCACAAAATTAGCTGAAACTATTTTAACTGGTGCTTCTACCCATTAAACTGATTAACTTTCCTCCTGAAACCCATAGTCAAATCTCAAAAAAAAATTTGAACTTCCCATACTAACTCGATCAGCTGATCGAGTTAGTATGGGAGAGCAAAATTTTTTTTTGCGATTTGACTGGGTTCCATAGGGTCAGTTGTTTAGTTTCATGGGTAGAAGCACCAATTACAATAGGTTCACCTAATTTTGTTATACCATAAACATATATACAAAGTTAGCGCATCAACTGTGGAATGAAAAGTAAATTTTTTTTGCTCTGATTGTATATTCCTTTGAGGAAAGTCATCCCGTTCCATAACTTAAAAATATTGCCAAGAATAAATTCACCTCATATTTCGATTTCTTTTTAGTTAACACAAACTGAAAAATCTGAACCTATTGTTGTCCTTCTGTCTTGTCTGTTCGTCTGTCAAGACCCTTTTTCGTCTGTCAAGACCCTCTCTCAGGAACGGGTACAGGTATCGAGTTGAAAATAATATCAAATAAGTTGTACACACTGATCACTAGAAAAATCGACCCACCTTATTTTTATCAGTACATTTCCAAACAAAAGGGTCTTCAAATAACCACAATTACTTTTTTTAAATAAAGAAAACTAAAAATGTTGTGTTACTTGGTTAGGCACCTGGCTACAAATGTCTCAAAACCAAGGCCATGATGAATGGAAAATTTGGAATTTTATTGCATGTCCTCTTTTGAGCATTCTACTGAGTTCCTGTGGATCTGCAGAATGTTGTGCTCTTTGTACTGATGCCACTTTTTATTTTTTTTAAAGTTTTCTGCATTTAAAAAGTAATCAACGGTCGCCACTTGAGAACTTTACTGCCCATTTGTTCTACGAGCTATGTACTTAACTTTAGCAATTCTGAGAGCTATGTTGGTTACTTACTCGGTGCCACTAGATGCGGGCAGTACATAGCCAGTCATCGTGGAAGTCCTTGGCTTGGAGGCTTTTGTTCAGCACTGGAAGTCCTTCGGCTGATATGATGATGATGAAGTTATTAATTATTTTTATTTTTTTTGTGGTATCGCTAAAGACCTCTTCGACCTCAATCCTGATGCATATACGTGGCTGTGTGGCCTGAACATTTGAGAATTACCTGCTCGACAAATCGCCATACGATTAAATAAATAAATGTTTTTGTTCCAGAGGAAGAAGGTTGTACAGCAGAGCCAGCAGAACGGCAAGACGGCCGGCCTAAATCCATTCTCCGACAATGATGACGATGTGGAGCGGGTCGCGAGGAAGTTTGAACAAAAATATGTAAGTCAATGTGATGATTCACTGTCCATGATAAACTATAGAGGCTCTTAAACTGAAGAAAAAACTTGAGCTATTGAGGAAAATAATTAATTAATTATTTCTTGACATGAACATTACAATGGTATGTTATCATTACAATGAGCTCTCTGGAACCCCCACTAGGATTCCCTGTGTTGAGGGAGCTAGTGTCTCTTGAAAACATCGTGAGGAAACCTGCACACACCTGCGAAGAAACTCGAAGGTTGTGTGTGAAGTCGACCAACCAGCACTGGACCCGCGTGGTCGACTTAGGCCCTATCGCCCTAATTCAGGGTAGGCAAGAGCCCCTCGGTGGGGACGTATATGAGCTGATATGATACACATCATAAAAACAAAACAATGATAAGACAATAAATAGTATTAAAGAATATAAAACATTTTGTAAATGTCAACAATTAGTCACAATAAATTCGTAAAAATACGTTATCGATGTCAGCATAAAATTAATTATAGGTACCTAAATATACATATATAACTCAAAGGTGACTGACTGACTGACTGACATAGTGATCTATCAACGCACAGCCCAAACCACTGGTCGAATCGGGTTGAAATTTGGCATGCATGTAGATGTTATGACGTAGGCATCCGCTAAGAAAGGATTTCTGAAAATTCCCACGGGAACACCAAAAACGGGAACTGCGCGGGTGAAGCCGCGAGCACCCACTAGTATTATTATAAAACTGATAATAAATTTATATTGATTACTTCCCACGACCTTCGCCAGGTCGTCGGCCCACCAAGTGGCATTACTGACCGTAGTATTCCAAGGGATAGCGAAAGTTTCCAAGAACTTGTCTATCGTGGCGTGCAATAATGGTATAATGTACAGGTTTCGAGATTATCAACATAATTATTTTCTTTGATAATTATCATGATAGTTATCCAATAATTCTTGGCGTTAATTCTTATTTTTGGCTCTTTAATTTTTATTAAATCATTTACAGCAACGGTTTTCAAAGTGGGGGGCGCGCCCCCCAGGGGGGGCGCAGAGACCTTCAAAGGGGGGCGCAGTTTAAGTGGGAAAAATTGATGGGCGTCTGCACAGATGGCGCTCCTGCAATGCTTGGCTCTCGCTCAGGCTTCATACAACTGGTTAAGGAAAAATTTAATTATTTAATTTAGTTAACTAAAATTATCTAGGTAGAAGGGGGCGCGAAAATATTTTTTGGTAGAAAGGGGGCCCGTCCTAAATAAGTTAGGGAACCCCTGATTTACAGGTTTCGGGATTATCAAGATAATTATCAAGATAGTTATGCGATAATTATCGGCGTTGATTCTCATTTTTGGCTTTTTAATTTTTTACTAAATATCATTTACAGGTTTCGAGATTATCACAATACTTTTTTCTTTGATAATTATCATGATAGTTATCCGATAATTATCAGCGTTGATTCTAATTTTTGGCTCTTTAATTTTTTACTAAATTATTTACAGATTTCGAAATTATCAAGATAATTATTTTCTTTGGTAATTATCAAGATAGTTATGCGATAATTATCGGCGTTGATTCTCATTTTTGGCTCTTAATTTTTTACAAAAAAATTGTTTGTCTGTAAAGTAGGTTTACGGACGATAGTTTAACGTGACAACGTCATAACGTAACGGGACAAAAGAGTCAACCTTTATCGATTATTAGACGATTTCACGTCAAAATGAAAACACAAAATGTTATATGTAGAAAAAATAACAAAATAACTTTTAATTGTTTAAGTGTCAGTTTAATCACGGCTATTAATCAACAATTTCGTCTTTGTGACTTTTTTCTGAGTTCGAGGTATGATTGATACGTTTCGATACGTCACGAAACGTCTAATCGTGTTCGGATAAACATGGCAGGATACAGCGCTGGCGTTTTGTCAAAAGATAACTACATTAATGATTTGTTTTTGCAATTACCTTTAATTTAATTATTTTAACCGTCTCCGTAGCTCAGAGGCAAAGTTCACTGGCTTTACACAGGAGGTCGCGGGTTCAATTGTAAGACTCGGTTTGGTTGGTGGTAGGGCATTTTCTAAGCCCGCCTGGCTAGCTACCACCATCTTATAAGTCTTGCCGCCAAATATCAATGTTGATATCATTGGTGTGTTCCGGCATGAAGATAAGATAGCTAGTTCCCCATTGCGTTGGGGAATCTTGGTAAGCCCGCTTCCATCTTCGCAGGTAATATGTTGTCAAGGGTTTACCAATTTTGAATAAAAAAACTTATATAATTATCAATGATAATTATCACTTCGAATCCTGGCAGTGTACCTAAGCTAGTAAAAAAATGCGTACTTGAGATTATAGAGAGAATCTCTGTACCCAGGCCGTGCTCCATATTAGACGCCAATACATAGAGAAACACATTGCTCATAGAACAGATGGCCGTTGGGGTAGTAAAGTTCTCGAGTGGCGACCACTCGGTGGACCGATGACCTGGTAAAGGTCGCGGAAAGCCGCTGGATGCGGGCAGCGCAGAACCGGTCGTCGTGGAGATCCTTGGGGGAGGCCTATGTCCAGCAGTGGACGTCCTTCAGCTGATATGATGATGACATAGAGAAACGTGATGATCAGGCAGGGAGTCGCTCAGTGTTGTCTAAGAGAGTGAGCACAACATCTTTAACTCGTCATCGCTGGGGGTCAAGGCTCACATTTTCTTTGCCTTCCTGTGGTCATTCCGTTCCGGGTCTGTGCTCGGGCGTCGTGTCCCCGACAGCCTGGAGGGACCCAACTCAATCATGAGGCGACGTTAGTGTCTTTATGCAGATTTCTTTACTGATAATTATAATACTGAGTGGGGTGGCTAGTGGTAGTGACCTTTCCTTGTGATGTGAGGAAATACATATTAAGTTCCTTTAAACATTGTACAACCTGTGGTCTTAACTTAATAATGACTATTCCAGGGAGGCAAATGACCTTTAGGTTTCCTTGTGATGTGAGGAAATACATATTAAGTTCCTTTAAACATTGTGCAACCTGTGGTCTTAACTTAATAATGACTGTTCCAGGGAGGCAAATGAACTTTAGGTTTCCTTGTGATGTGAGGAAATACATATTAAGTTCCTTTAAACATTGTGCAACCTGTGGTCTTAACTTAATAATGACTGTTCCAGGGAGGCAAATGACCTTTAGGTTTCCTTGTGATGTGAGGAAATACATATTAAGTTCCTTTAAACATTGTGCAACCTGTGGTCTTAACTTAATAATGACTGTTCCAGGGAGGCAAATGAACTTTAGGTTTCCTTGTGATGTGAGGAAATACATATTAAGTTCCTTTAAACATTGTGCAACCTGTGGTCTTAACTTAATAATGACTGTTCCAGGGAGGCAAATGAACTTTAGGTTTCCTTGTGATGTGAGGAAATACATATTAAGTTCCTTTAAACATTGTGCAACCTGTGGTCTTAACTTAATAATGACTATTCCAGGGAGGCAAATGACCTTTAGGTTTCCTTGTGATGTGAGGAAATACATATTAAGTTCCTTTAAACATTGTGCAACCTGTGGTCTTAACTTAATAATGACTATTCCAGGGAGGCAAATGACCTTTAGGTTTCCTTGTGATGTGAGGAAATACATATTAAGGTCCTTTAAACATTGTACAACCTGTGGTCTTAACTTAATAATGACTATTCCAGGGAGGCAAATGACCTTTAGGTTTCCTTGTGATGTGAGGAAATACATATTAAGTTCCTTTAAACATTGTGCAACCCGTGGTCTTAACTTAATAATGACTATTCCAGGGAGGCAAATGACCTTTAGGTTTCCTTGTGATGTGAGGAAATACATATTAAGGTCCTTTAAACATTGTACAACCTGTGGTCTTAACTTAATAATGACTTATTTAATTTGATGACTATTCCAGGGAGGCAAAAGCACATATGGCAAGAAGAGCAAGCACGATGACTTTGCTGACATCGGGGCCGGCTACGATGAAAATGACTCCTTTATTGATAACACAGACGGAGTGAGTTTTTATCTTACGCTATCCTTAGTCCTAAATATCTTGAAAGTCATCATCATCATCATATCAGCTCATATACGTCCTCACCGAGGAGCCTACCCTGAATTATGGCGATCGACCACGCGGGCCCAGTGCGGTTCAGACACAACCTTCGAGTTTCTTCGCAGGTTTCCTCACGATGTTTTCCTTCACCGTTAAAGCAATCGGTGAGTATATATGTACGTAAGTTTCGAAAAACTCATTGGTACATTGGCCGTCCGGATTTGAACCCGGCACCTCTGGTTAGGAGGACCCGAGTCGTTACCGGTTGAGCAACCGACGCTTCATCTTCTTTAATTTTCTTTGCTTGATCTTGAAAGTACAGATATAAAATTATTAAAAATAAATTATACATATAAATTAGTAAGTACATCAATTATTGAATGTACAATTGTTAGTCCAAGACCAGGCTGAAGATGAAGTGCTCCTGTGTAATGTTGCCTGGCTGCAAAGTTGGTAAAAAAAATAACAAATGTGTTTCTGAACTTTCTGACCACCACCTATGCCAAACAAAATTTCGTGCCATCCTCGACAATGCTTGTTCTGGCAGTGTTTTGGCACTTGCTCCTGGGCCATTGCAGCCAGGGTTCAAGGATAAAAATATATTGAAGAATGTACCCATCGATCAGGTCTTCGAATGTCACCTATGCTAAGTGGCAGCTGAAGTTATCCTGAACATGATGACATAGAGTTGCCATTCAAAATTTGCCCGAAAGATAGGGTGCATGGAGGTATTACAAATTTTGCAATATTTTCTAAATAATTTATACGAGAACTGCATCCGCGCCTGTTTCGTCCAAAGACGTTAAAAATAGTTTTTTTTTAAACTTTATTATATAATGCCAGCATCACTGTCTAAAACGAGGTAGTGTGGTCTGTCGTAATAAATAAATGTGCATAAATACTACAAATATTTCCACAGAGTTTTGAATAAGATTTTGGATGTATTAAACCCACTTAAACAGGGTTGTTTTGCCTCGTGGTAAAGTTTTCCGTTCTCATCGGTGGTTTTAAAATAAAATGTTCAGATACATATTCAGATGTATAATATAAAGTCCAAACTATACCTACTTATCCGCTATTTATTAGTGAGGAAAAATAACAACTTCATTGAACCATGACGCAGTAAGGTAAATCATCATATCAGCCGAAGGACGTCCACTGCTGGACAAAGGCCTCCCCCAAGGATTTCCACGACGACCCGCGACCTTCACCAGGTCTTCGTTCTACCAAGTGGGAGGCCTGCCTACGCTGCGTTTTCCGGTGCGCGGTTGACAGTAAGATAAATAACTTTAGGAATCAATTAAAAATTAAATACCCCACTGCATAAAAACTTTGGCCAGTCGAATATTAGGAGGAATCTTAAGACACCTTGCACTCCAAAATTCATCGAGCTGTTTAGGCTATAAAGCACTCCAAAAATTCATCGAGCCGTTTAGGCTATAAAGCACTCCAAAAATTCATCGAGTCGTTTAGGCTACAAAGCATTCCAAAATTCATCGAGCCGTTTAGGCTACGAAGCACTCCAAAATTCATCGAGCCGTTTAGACTACAAAGCACCCCAAAATTCATAGAGCCGTTTAGGCTGCAAAGCACTCTTAAGTTCATCGAGCTGTTTAGGCTACAAAGTGTGGCAAAGAAATAAAAAACCTATTTTTTGGTTAATCGAGTAAAAATTTATCCTATGTCAATCACAGGATCAAGACAAATCTAAAGACACCTCAAACTCAAAAATCCATCAAGCCGTTTTGGCTACAGGCACACCCCAGACACTTCATACAACGGGCAAGAAATGACATTTCAAAAATCGAATGACGTTACAAACAAAATAACGGCGAAATCCTATAAGTTCGAGAACCAAACGGTAACGGTGCAGGTCGGGTCGTTCGTCAGGCCGATTTTTTGCAGGTGTGCATTTGTGGCAAAGTGGCCCGTCAACGCTCCTGTTACTGCTCTGACTCGCGTCCTGCTGTTATTCCAAATGTACTTGGTTGCCCCTGTGGTGACCTCACCGATGAAGAACTTAGAGTGTTTATGTCCATCTCTGGATAGCCATGTCAATCTGTGTCTTCCCTCGGCCTGTTCCTTTAATGCCCTCATAATAGTGCTCCTTGGTAGCCCTATCCTCGATTCTGGGCCACACATTGTTGTCTGTGATCCCATTCTAGCCAGTTTGTCTGCTTCTTCATTGCCTTCCACTCCTGCGTGTCCAGGGACCCAGACCAGTTGCAGTTTGTTGTGTCGGCCCACCTTATTGAGGACCTTTACACAATTTAGCACTAGCCCGGAGTCAACCTTGAAGGAGTCAAGAGCTTTAAGAACAGCTTGGCTATCGCTGAGAATATAGATGGTTTTGTCTTTGACTTCCTTGTCTATAATCTCATGTGCACATGCAATGATAGCATAAGTCTCCACCTGGAAAACTGTTGCATATTGCCCTAGACTAATACTCGCTGAGTAATCCTTAGCATAAACGCCTGCACCAGCACCAGACTCCATTTTCGATCTGTCTGTATACCATGTAAGAGTGTTTGGTCCTTGTTGTTTAAGTTCTTTACTCCATTCTTCCCTTGTCGGAACATAGATTTTATATTCTTTTTGAATATGTGCACAGTCTGTATTTTGTCACATCCCATGCGCATAAGCCTTTCCATACCTGTGTCTAATGGTCGATTAGTATGTCTGGTTTTGGGCATTTCAAAATTCCACATGCCATTTAACAATAACCTGTGTAGAGCCTTGGCCGCCTCTGTTTGAATGTGTATTTGAAGCGGCTTTAGATTTAGCAGCATTTCCATAGATGCAGTAGGTGTTGTACGAAATGCTCCAGTAATTGCCAGGCAGGCCAACCGCTGAAGTTTTGTCAGTGTTTGCCTGCACGTGCCTAACTCCGTTCTAGGCCACCACACAATGCTGCCATAAGCAATAATGGGTCTTACTATCATTGTGTATAGCCAGTAAATGACTCTGGGTTTCAAACCCCAGGTCTTTCCGTATGCAGATCTTAGCATACCAAAGATTTTTGTGGCCTTGACCATGATCCTTTCTGTGTTCAGACTCCACGTTAGTTCTTTATCCAAGGTCATGCCTAGATATTTGACGCTTGTGGACCAGTTTAGTTCTGTCCCATACATTTTGAGTTTGTAAACCTTGTAGGTTTCTTTATCTTCAGCATAACCAATCGTGTAAAGAGGTCCAGTGTTCAGCTCCTGTAGAAACGAGTTGACCACTAGGATCCAAAGTGTTGGTGACAGAACGCATACATACATTACATACACTCGAAAAACATAACCCTCCTTGCGCATTTGTATTTTATGCACGTTTGAATTTTTGTGTAGTAATCTAAAAAAAAGTGTCTAAATATAAGGTCTAACAAAATTAGCTGAAACTATTTTAACTATTGCTTCTATCCATGAAACTGAACAACTTTTCCCATGAAACCCAGACAAATCTCAAAAAAAATTTAGAACTTCCCATATTAAGTGAAGCTAATCAGCTGATCGAGTTAGTATGGGAGAGACAATTATATTTTTTTGAGTTGACTATGGGTTCCATGGGGAAAGTTGTTCAGTTTCATATGTAGAAGCACCAGTTAAAATAGTTTCAGCTAATTTTGTTACACCTTATATATCAATTTGTTCCAGTACGATGAGATGATACCGCCTGAGTGTGAGACCCTATACGGAGGGTTCTACATCAACTGTGGTCTGCTGGAGTTCAAGAACGCTGAGAACTCAGCCGCCTTGTCCGATGCTGAAGTTGGATCTGGCAAGAGAAATAAAGTAAGTGCATCACAGATAAGCGAATTGGTTGATAATATCACCCTGACTTCTTAAGGTTCTGTACTATGTAACGGGACCCCTATCTATTACTAAGCCTAGGATTCGAACCACGACCTCCCGGATAGGAGGTACCGACCGGTCCTAGCCGTTACGCCACTGACGAGAAACTTTGTATTGGGTATAAAAAAAAACGATCATTAAGTGCAATTTTTTACTACATTGAATAAAGATACTTGTACTCAATTTTTATTCTTTTATTCGGTCTCCAGCGTCGCATATCGTCCAGCAGTAGTGAAGACTCATCAGACAGTTCATCGTCGGAGAGCACAGAAGAGAAGGATACCAAGGTGGTCGCCAACGGAGCCGTCAACTCGCACAAGACTGAGCATCGGAAGAAGGTATGTTCCATCATCAGCATGGTTTGATTATAGATGTCAAGCCATGAAGAGTTAACTTACAGCTGGTCAGCAGACCATATTATTAGACCGCTATCACCACATATCACAGAGTAGGTAAGCGTCAGACAGTTCATCATCAGAGAACACAGAAGTGAAGGATCCAAAGGTGGTCGCCAGTGGTGTAGTTTCTTTAATTGTTTTCGAGGGTGCCGCAAGTGGCTCGCGAGCGTGGAAATGAGTTCTCTTCAGATCTCTTGGGAACTATGTCGGGCTGTGCTAATTAGTAATCTATCCCCCGCAGCTACACTCTGTGCAAAGTTTAACTTCAGTCTAATGAATTACCTCTAGATTCATGTCAGGCTATGCTAATTAGTAATCTGTGTCAATTTCCTTTCAACTATCTCTGTGCAAAATATCACGTCAATCCTTTGCTTCATTGCGAAGTGAAAGAAATTAACAATAAAAATAAACGTTTAAAAAAACCAAAAACCGTCTTCAAAATGAAATTCACTCAAAAGTATGACATAATATTATTATACTTAAATACACAACATTAACCATCAACAACGAAATCTAAGGTTTGTACGAATTAAATTAAGGGCTTTAAATTTTTTTTTAAAGTCGATACCTATTTAACTATCAATTTTTTTGAACAAATCTCTTCTCAGAAATTAGAAGGTTTGGTCAACTTTCAGTACTTTGAAGGCCATTTTCTCCTAACAGGTTGAGTTTAGGCAGCTAAAAAAAAATACTGTCCGTTATTTTAGACTACTCTATAACATATATCAAAATAAATCAAATCGGAGTCGGACAGTTGGGTACCCTTCCTTGTAAGCTTAAATTAAGTCTATTCTAACCTAGACTTTCTTGCTTTTTAATGTTTTGCAGATATGTTTGCCAGTCGGCAGGACTCCTCCAACTTTTCCGTTCCATCCTATTTTGAGCCACTCTGTTCCAGGTCACTCCCGCCACAAGTCCTAATATGAAGTAAATAATTAAGGGATAAGTTCAGGGTTATATGACTTTGTTTTTATTTTCAGAAAAACAAAAAGGACAAGAACAATCCGAAAAGAATTTGCAGGGCTGAATCATCGGCTGCTACTTCTGGAAAACAGACCTCTGATGGTGAGAATCAAATCAAATATTTACTTTATGATACAACTAGTGAATGCCGGTAGCTTCGCCCGCGCAGATCCCGATTTTTGCGGTTCCCGTGGGAATTTCTCAAAATCCTTTCTTAGTGGATGCCTACGTCATAACATCTACCTGCATGCCAAATTTCAGCCCGATCCGTCCAGTGGTTGGGGCTGTGCGTTGATAGATCACTATGTCAGTCAGTCACCTTTGAGTTATATATATTTAGATAAAAAATAACAAAGAATAGTATGATAGTAAAAATTAACATTGTAAAATTTAGGAGGCAAATGTTATGTTCAAAGACTAATTATGTATAAGTTGTACAGCAGGAGAACCAAAGTAACCGTCATAGCTCACAGATTAGTTAAACTGAAGTGGCAGTGGGCAGGGCACATAGCTCGTAGAACAGATGGACGTTGGGGTAGTAAAGTTCTCGATTGCAGTGTCTTAAGACAATAAATATCGCAGTGTCTTAAGACCAAGGTAGTCAACCAGTGTGTGTTTCCAGTGATGACATAAAGAACAAATATATGATCGCTTACTATGGGCCTCATAAGAAGGAATGGAGCGTGCTATGCTCAGTTTCTCTGCGTGATCGAATCAGAAAAGAGGAGATCCTTAGGAGAACCAAAGTAATCGACATAGCTCTCAGAATTGCTAAACTTAAGTGGCAGTAACATAGCTCGTAGAACAAATGCCGTTGGGGCAGTAAAGTTCTCGAGTGGCGACCGCGCAACTGAAAACTTAGCGTAGGCAGGCCTCCCACGTGATGGACCGTCGACCTGGTGAAGATCGCGGGAAGCCGCTGGATGCGGGCAGAGCAGGACCAGTCGTTGTGGCAATCCTTGGGGGAGGCCTTTGTCCAGCAGTGGACGTGTTTCGGCTGATATGATGATGATGCAGCACTCGCAAAAATAAAAAGTCAATAACACACGTCAAAAAGTAATAATATATTATTTATTAATATCCAAAAATGTACTATAATCTATAAAGGCATCACATTATTTCATAACTAGAAATAAGCCTATTGTAAGTAAAAAGCCGTTGATTTCCCCATGGAATAAATAAATAGTAACAAAAAAAAATACATTTGTAATTTGCTGTAAACTAATTTATAAAACCACTATAACTGACTTTCTTAAATAGATTAAAGTAGCCAAGTAGCAATAAGAAACGAATTGATTCATAAACAAAATCCTTTAATTCTTTAACGAATTTTGCCCAAAAACAAACAATACTGCCACTTGACAGAATTGATGGTTACTACGTGCAAAGCTTCATCAAAATCGTTACCCATTTTTGTGATTTTTGTATATTTAATAAGAGGGCTGGAAATTACTAAGGGGCTAATTGATTTAGACATAAAACGAAGTAATTACAAAAAAAACTGTTTATTCACAGAAAAGTACTCCAAAGCAATCACATTTAGACTTAAATTCTATCCTTTAATCATATTTCTTTTGTTTCATGTTAAAGAAAATAGTTTGGCACTTACAATAATCTTTTTATAACGCTTTAAACACAAAATAAAAAGAAAACTGCTAAGAGAGTTACCTATTTCTATAGAAAGGTGCTAACTGTCATAGTTTTTAAGTTTGCAATGGTGTTATTTGTATGTATGTATAACTGTTTGTATTTGTTTGTATCTTTACTTACTTTTACTTACGCAAATTTCTATAGCACTATTTGTGTTCTTCCTTTTACAAATAGTCTATCATAGCTAATAAGTCAGACTTTTTCTCTTTTTGTATAGTATTTACCCTATTTGAAACTTCCAAATTTTGTATAGTATTTACCCTATTTGAAACTTCCAAATTTTTTATAGTATTCACCCTATTTGAAACTTCCACATTTTGTATAGTATTTACCCTATCTGAAACTTCCAAATTTTGTATAGTATTTACCCTATTTGAAACTTCCAAATTTTGTATAGTATTTACCCTATTTGAAACTTCCAAATTTTGTATAGTATTTACCCTATTTGAAACTTCCAAATTTTGTATAGTATTTACCCTATTTGAAACTTCCAAATTTTGTATAGTATTTACCCTATTTGAATCTTCCAAATTTTGTATAGTATTTACCCTATTTGAAACTTCCAAATTTAAATCTAACAAATTATTTACCCTCTTTCCTTTTCTCCAAATTTTAACAGCATTAAAATCTTAATTTTCTGAAAATGTCTCTTTCATATGCACAATACCAGGATCTTTAGAATCAATTATTATTTTTAACCATACGGCTTTGTATTGATTATGTCATCTGCAACTTTATCAATACCAAAAAAAAAACTGTTTCATTGGAACAACCTTGAAATAAGGTGCATTTGTTCTAGCTGTTGCCACCATACTTTGTAAATCTTCTGGCACATATGACTTACGTTTCTTTTGTTTTTCTATAACCCCAAAATCCCTATCACAGGGTAAAAATGAGTACCCAGATACCAAAAACATAAGATTAATTTCTTCATAATGACCCAACGCAACAAGCAGTACCTATCAAAAAAAAAGAACAATCCTGTTTTTATTTTGTCACTCCAAATTGTCAGTATTTTTTTTGGTGGCGATTCAACATTATTAACAGTTCTCACCTCAACGCCAGTATTCTTGTGTTTTATAGCTTTTTTTATACATAATAACGACAATAAGTAGGTACCTTGACCACTCTCTTCAATTTGATAATATTTGTTGAATAGATCTATTTCTATTATTTTATCCATAATGGTGTTTTGTCACGCAGGATATAAGAAAACAGAGTATAGTAAAAAAAAATTGACAGTTAACACTGTTGTAATAAAAACTACTTCGATCATTGACACAGTGTCATTTTTACGAAAGGTTAGGAACTAAAATATGAAAGTAATGATTAAGCACATTTGAAATGTTATAGGAGTATACAGTTACCACCTTTGTAAACAAAAAAACGCAAAATGTAATTTTGAATAGTTAACACCTTTGTAAATTCATACGTAGGTATGTAATAGATCTGAAAGTTGTCCGTAACTTAGTATTGAATGCAGTAAAATACAACAAACAACCTCATTTTAAATAGTTTTTAGAAACTTTTATTGTATACCTTATGTTTGTGACAGACGCGCACGCAGACGCTGAAAGCGTGGACTCCCGCACATCGCAGTCGGATTCGCTTACTTCCAAACCAGCGCCCAGCTCAGAGAACCCCATCACTTCTGACAGCTCCCGGTAAGGGACACCCGACCCAGGTACAGCTTCAAATGTTTGTGACAGACGCGCACGCGGACGCCGAAAGCGTGGACTCCCGCACATCGCAGTCGGATTTGTTTACTTCCAAACCAGCGCCCAGCTCAGAGAACCCCATCACTTCTGACAGCTCCCGGTAAGTGACACCCGACCCAGGTATACCTTCAAATGTTTGTGACAGACGCGCACGCAGACGCTGAAAGCGTGGACTCCCGCACATCGCAGTCGGATTCGCTTACTTCCAAACCATTGCCCAGCTCAGAGAACCCCTCACTTCTGACAGTTCCCGGTATGTGTCCCTGTCTCACCCCTCGCTGCTACTGAATAGGTTCCGTGTTTTGAACCGACATGCTTGCGTTTTCATACAAACACTTCAGTACCTCGATATATCGATAGTCAATTTGGTACCGCTGGAGAGACTGTAACACAGCCCAAGTTTCGACCAAATCAAAGGCTTTCTCATAGTCCACGAACGCTAAGCATAGTACATGATTTACTGATTGTACTCTTCGGTCTTCTGTATAATCTGCCGCAGCGTATGTATGTGGTCTATGATACTAAAGCCTTTTCGGAAACCGGCTTGTCCGGGAGGCTGGAAGTCGTCAAACCCGCGTGCGAGGCGTTTCGTACTGACTCTCGAAAACAGCTTGTAGACATGGCTCAGAAGTGAGATGGGTCTGTAGTTCTTCAACAGGGTGTTTTCACCCTTCTTGAAGAAATGCACGACCACATTTCTATGCCATGCTATATTAAGTATAATGGAATTAAGTAACTTCTGAAGAGCTTTAAGTACCGGTGTTCCACCTGCTTTCAGAAGTTCAGCCGTAACTCCATCATCACTTGGTGCCTTATTATTCTTGAACTGTTTGAGAGCCATTCTAATCTCGTACAGGCTGACGTCCGGGATATCTTCGGTATAGTGTCGCGTTAGTCTAGCTCTTGGGTCTTTGGCCAGATACCTGACAGGCACTGCACAATACTATGTGGTCGTGTACAATTGTCCGTATAACTTTAAATTCTTCCAGTCTCTCAACTCAGTCTTAGATGATATGATCCTGCCATCCTCAGTCCTTAGCTTGGTCAGTTGGCTTTGTCCAACAGACAGACCTTTCACGAACACTTTTGAGCCTTTGTTTTTCTCAATCGCCTCTTTAATAGAATTTGTATTATAATTTTTAGTTGGCGATACTGAGTAGCGTCTTCAAAGGACTGTAAAACCAATCTGCGTCTTTTTTCCATGAGGTTGCTGGTGAAGTCAGAGATTTTTTGAGTATGTTTGAACGGCGAGTTTTAAAAATTTTAGACCCGACCGTTGACAATTTCCACGAACCTGTCACTATAATTGTCCACATCATCGCAATCCCCTAGGCATTCGAAGCGATTGTTCTACTCGAGCTGAAAGTGCTCGGGGTTTTGGAGCTGGATAGGATTTGGTCGGGGCGTAGCCTTCGTCAGTCGACATCTTTCTAGCTCGGTTTTTAGATTCTATTTGCCTCTTACCATCCGGTGATCGCTTCCTGTTTTGACTGAATGGATCACAGAGACATCATTGAATATTCGCCTCCTTGTCGACAAGATGAAGTCAATCTCATTTTTCATTACACCATTGGGATGCAACCATGTCCACTTCCGCTGTTTAGGTTTCTTGAAGGAGTTCTTCATAAAGATTAAATAATCCTTCTCCATAAAATCGGCCAGCAGCTGGCCACGTGCATTCCTCTCTCCATATCCAAATTGCCCCACTCTCAGCTCAACATCATTTCGTTTGCCCAGTTTCGCGTTAAAGTCCCCCATAACAACCGTGTTATGGGTCTGGGAGCTATTATGTAAAGCTCTAGAGATATCCTCATATAGGATCTCCACTTCGTCGTCGGAGTGTTCCGCGGTCGGTGCATATACCTGTATGACCTTTAGCGAATACCGTTTGGTGATTCTGAGTATAAGGTAAACACTCTTGATCCGAACCACTTTGTTGATGAGGGACTTGTGGACTAGAAACCCGACACCACCCTGGGACAGTTGGTCACCTTCCCGGAAATAGAGCAGGTTTCCGGATTTAAGGATTATAGTGTCCTCTCCCACTCTTCGGACTTCACACAATCCTACGATATCCCATCGTAACCTGCTCAATTCTTCCTCGAGTTCTGTCAGCTTCGCTCGGTCCGCAGTGTGCGCGTGTTGTAGTTTGCCAGGGCCAGGGTCTTTTGGTTAGGTAGCCTGGCATCTGCCGGGGATTCTTCGCACCCCATGCCTCACCGTTACCTTGACCGCTACCGGAGCCAGGAATAGCGGGGCCGCCGAGGTCTAGGTGCCTTTTTTTAGTTGTGCAGATCAGTGGGGGGTGTTGCCGTAATCACCACGCTTGGCAGGCGGGTTGGCGATCGCAGTGTTGTTGCAAATTGACTGCAACTCGCGGAAAGGATGCTGCTGCCTATCCTACGGTTTAAGTCCCGACACTTATTAGACTACACCTATTGGAAGAGATAGGATGGCCCTATTCTAAACCGGGAGCCATCATATCATCATCACATCAGCTCATATACGTCCCCACCGAGGGGCTCGAGCCTACCCTGAATTGGGGTGATCGGACCTTAGTCGACCACGCGGGCCCGTGCGGGTTGGTCGACTTCACATACAACCCGCGAGTTTCTTCGCAGGCATGTGCAGGTTTCCTCACGATGTTTTCCTTCACCGTAAGAGCGTCGGATAAAAGTACATATGAAATCTAAATGGTACGTGGCAGGTTCGATCCACGACCTCCCGCACAGGAGGCGGAGGCCCTATCCGTTACGCCACCGACGCTCACCGGACACCGGGAGCCATACGGACAAGTAATACACCCATTTAATTTTTCTCGGCACATTTTTATACAAAAGGGTGCTCCCCAGTCTGCCACACGATTACTTGTTTAAATGAAGAAAACTTTATGGTGGTATCGGTAGGCTAGATCCCTGGCTACAAATTGTTCGAAGAGCAGAACATTCTGAAGATCCTCAAATTCTGCACAACACACCCTCAAAGGCAAACACAGCAGGCGAAGCCGCGGGCAAAAGCCACTAAAGGATAAATTAAAAATCTACTGTCCGCGCGGGCGAAGCCGCGGGCGAAAGCCAGTAATAAATAAATAAAAAAACCTAACCACTCCGGGAGTGCCGACAAAAGTGAAAACTTTTTACAGTTTTATAAGTTTTGACCCTCCGAGTGTTCCTGGCGAACGACTAGGTTGACAATGTTTGAACTGCGAGTGTTCCTGGTGGTATCGTTACAGTGTCTTAAGTTCAATGATTTTTTCCCATCTCAAAAAATACAGCGCATTCCAGACTGTGCAATCCGAATGACGTGTGTGACAGTGTTGTTCTTGTATTTTTTTCAG
The DNA here is from genome assembly GCA_947284805.1 of Coleophora flavipennella. Classification (NCBI taxonomy): domain Eukaryota; kingdom Metazoa; phylum Arthropoda; class Insecta; order Lepidoptera; family Coleophoridae; genus Coleophora; species Coleophora flavipennella. Next base: position 3,466,816 of record OX369274.1, on the reverse strand, counting down.
TTGCCGTATTTGGTCAGCAAAATTGCCGTATATCGGAGAAAAATCGTTAAAATTGCCGTATTTCGATATAATTACTACACTCACAAAAGAATTACAACATCTGAGATTGCCCTATTTGTATGAAAACTTCTGCTCTAGACTGCCGAAGCCAGTTTGATTTTCGCCCCGATTGTCGTAGAATACGGCAATTGCCGTAGCAATAACAACACTGGTGTGTGACTCAGGTAGTATGCTCCATAAGATCGCATTGTTATCGTCTGGTGTCGGGTATCGTTTGGTCAGCATTCCTTGCGGCGGCCGGCGGGGGCTCGCTAAGTGTTGCCAACTACACCGTAATTACGGTAAATCTACTGTATTTTCGTGTTGTCCAGTGTCGGATATTGTTATGAATTTGGAGAATTTTCATACAATTTTGACCTAATCACCTATCTAATATTTCAAAATTGTTACGAACATTTTAATTTTTGACATATTATAATTTGTCAACTTTTTAGCAACTTAATTTAATATTAATTTTTAATCAGATTTGGTTTTATATTTAATTTCATTCAATTGTTTTTAACTTCATTTATTTTGTTTTACCTAATTTATTATATAACTGTGATCTTTTTTTATATTTTTGATATTGTTTTATGTAAATGTGATTTTTGAATTATGAACCTAATGTATTTTTTAGTCTGAAAATAAACGAAATATTATTATTATAATTTTGGCATCAGAGCCATTTTTAAAAGGCTTCGGCCATTTTGTATGTGGGGAATCATAATTCGAACCGTGTAACACCGTATTTTTGATGGAGTGACTTGGCAACACTAGTACAAAGGGTTTTGGCTGGTAACAGAATAGCGGCTCGGCTTTCAGAAACGAATCGTGGGTCACTCGAAAATACCGTAGTCGAGTTTAGTTTTGTCACTTTAAATTTTCTGACTTCTTATTTATTGTGTTGCAGGGACGTAGATCACAAAATGGAAGCGAAGCTGCCAGCATCTGTCGCCTCTGCTGTGGAAGAGATAGAGGCCGTTGGTAGGCTTGTTGAGAACAAAGAGTCGGAAACGATATCTGACCAGTATGTGCTTAGGTGAGTAAGCAGTTTTTTTTATCAGCAATAGGGGATCGGACTGCTAGTCATTTGACTTACTTTTTATGATCTGTCAAAAACGAAGTTCAGTTCTAAAAATGTTTGAAATACCCACAAGTGACGTCATTGATTTTTAGCGTCATTGACGAACTTATTTTGTGAATTTGATCAATTAAAAATTGAAGACGTGATGGAAAAACAAAACAAGTAAGGTTTATTTTAAACTTCAAGAGGAGAGCAATTTAGGAAATCATATTTCAGAATTTATTTTTGATGCAGTTTGATCCCCTATTGATAAGCCCTTGGCATCATCTCACCTGATGGTCAATGACGATGATGCCAAAATATGAAAGCGGGCTTACCGATATTCCGAACGCAATGGGGAACTGGCTATCTTATCTTCAAGCCGGTGCTGTTATAACTGATGTTTGGCGGCAAGACTTAGATAAGGCGGTGGTAGCTAGCCAGGCGGGTTTAGAAACATAGCTCTAAAGAAGATCCTGCAAGGAATCGAACACATGATCTCCTGGTTAGAAACTAATGGAGTAACCATACGGAGAAGTTAAAATTATACAGAGTGACTGGTAAGTTGTGTAAATCCTTTTAACGGATAATTTACATCTAATTTAGAACAAAAAAAGTCATTTTATCTAGGGGTCCTAAATCAACGGTTTTCGAGTTAGAGACCTTAAAATTTGTATGCAAAACGCATTTGTTCAGATGTTTTGCAATTTTTCAAAAAAGTTATACTACAGTTGACGTTAAAAATACTGTTTAAACTGCCTCATTTTATCAGCTTTTTAACAAAGTGAAAAAAATACAAATGAATTACAACAAAAAACAATGATTGTTGTCAAAAGGGTGCCTCATCCCATACTAATTGTCCAACAATTTTGTATGAAAAAAATCCAGTTCGAATTTTTTTGATAGGCTAGTAAATCAAGTCTAGTCAATTATGCTAAAGAGTCAGAAATGTATGTTAATGAGAAAGACATCATAAATCTTGAAATTAAAAAAAAACATGGAAATAATGTTCCTTCAAAAATTTAATGGGACTTGCTTGAGGCACCCTTTTGACATCAATAAATCGTTTTTGTACATCTAATTTGTATTTTTTTTAACATTTTTTAACTTGTTAGAAATATGATAAAATAAGGAAGATATTACCGTATTTTGCAAGTCAACTATATTATAACTTTTTTTGGAAAGTCATAAAACATTTAAACAGATACGTTTTTACAAAATAGAAAAATAAAATGGACTTTGACTTGAAAACCGTTGATTTCCGACCCCAAGTTAATGTGTCATTTTCTGTTGTAAATTAGATGTAGTTTATTTCCTTTAAAGTATTTATCAGTCATCCCCTGTATAACTGGATACGCTAAACACGTATAAAAAAACGATTTCATTCGCAACAAGTACAATTTTTTTCTAAAATTGTAATTAAATCTAATGCTCCTCTTTTTATTGCCACGAGGTAAACGTAAGAGAGCGTCGGTGGCGTAATGGCTAGGGCTGCCGCCTCCTGTCCGGGAGGTCGTGGTTCAATCCTGCCACGTACCAATGTTATTTCGAATTTAGTTTTCATATGTAAAACATCGTGAGGAAACCTGCACACGCCTGCGGAGAAACTCGCAGGTTGTGTGTGAAGTTGACCAACCCGCACTGGGCCCGCGTGTTCGACTTAGGCTCCGATCGCCCTAATTCAGGGTAGGCTCGAGCCCCTCGGTGAGGACGTATAAATTATGAGCTGATATGATGATGATGATGATGGATAAGGTAAACGTAATGTTTATTGTTGTTTTGTGTATTTCCGACTCCGCCAGACAGTGAAGACTTCGCGAGAAAGTATGCATAGCGTGGTTGTACATAGACTATATTATGGACAGTCGTTATCGCGTGATCTGTCTGAATGTAAGCTAAGAGTTGTATTATTATGCTCCCATTGCAGGATAGAACGAGCACTGTCGTCGTGCGGGGCCGACAACAACGTGCGCCGCATCGCGTGGAGCCGAGCGGCCAAAGCACTGAAGATGTCTCGAACCAAGCTGCTGCAGAGAGCGCGGACTTTGGCCTACAAGCATCAATCAACACGTAAGTGGAAACTTTTACCAAAGTATATACAGGGTGTAACAAAATTGATGTAGGTCCCGTTAACTCGTCATACTGAAAAACTTCCTCCAAGGAACCCATGATCAATTATTCTCAAAAAAAAAATTGGATCCTCCATACTAAAATGCACAAAATCGGTCGATCAGCTGATCGATTGGTATGAAGAGTAAAAATATTTTTTTTCGATTTCAGCAAAGTAGTAGACCAAAAGTTGTTCAGTATGATGGGCAGAACCCCTAGTTAACGGGACCTAGAGGTACACCAATTTTGTTAGACCTTATATATTAGTACTAACATATGGGATTTTGCCGTGATTTGTTTGCTCCGTCATTTGTTTTTAGAAATGTCATTTCACGACCGTTTGTATGCAGTGTCCGGGGTATGTTTTTACACATCGTATAATTTACCAAAAAGGCATTGCAAAATTTCACCAAATCGTTGCCAATGGAAAATATTAGGAACAACACAAAGGCCGACTATTTGAGACTGACTTTTGCTGGACTGGTAAAATATATTTTTATATGCCGTGAATTATTACTGGCATAGTTTTTTTATAAGATAACTATCATATCAGCTCATATGCGTCCCAACCTCGGGGCTCGAGCCTACCCTGAATTAGGGCGATCGGGCCTTAGTCGACCACGCGGGCTCAGTGCGGGTTGGTCGACTTCACACACAACCTTCGAGTTTCTTGGCAGGTGTGTGCAGGTTTCCTCACGATGTTTTCCTTCACCGTTATAGCAATCGATGAGTATATGTACGTAAGTTTCGAAAAACTCATTGGTACATTGGCCGTCCGGATTTGAACCCGGCACCTCTCTGGTTAGGAGGACCAAGTCGTTACCGGTTAAGCAACCGACTAACTAAGATAACTAACAAAAATATGCTCGGCTACTCTGCTCACGTAGCTAGAAGAGACCCGAGCAACCTGGAAAAGGTCATATGGTTGGCAAAGTGGAGGGCAAGCGACCGAGAGGGCGATCGCCAGGCCGTGTATAGAAATGAAAGCTTGTAAACACCTCGACAAAGGCACTTCAGGATGGACACCACCTTCAGAAATGAAGAATACGACTGGATTGATTGATCGATTAACCGCCTCCGTGGCGTAATGGTTAGTCCATTCGCTTCTCACCAGGAGGTCGCGGGTTCGATTCCCGGCGGGTTCAACTTGTAAGACTCGGTTTGGTTGGTGGTAGGGCATTTTCTAAGTCCGCCTGGCTTAGCTACCACCATTTTATCTAAGTCTTGTTCCGGCTTGAAGATGAGATAGCCAGTTCTCCATTGCGTTGGGGAATCTTGGCAAGCTTGCTTCCATCTTCGGCATCATCGTCACTTACCATCAGGTGAGATGACGCCAAGGGCTTACATATCTGTTTTATGCCTTTATACCATACATACTTATCTGTTTTATGTTCTGTATTCAAAATTGTCAATAAAGAGTTTACATACATACATTATATTTTTGTCGAGTTCGTTATTGTCAGGAGAAGGTTCTTATGTAGGGTAAGGTAGTTTAGGGTAGTGTAGTGTAGGGTAGGGTAGGGTAGTGTTGTTTAGTGTAGTACCCGGTAGTGTAGTGTAGTGTAAGGTGGTACGACACAGCTAATTTTGAAAAAAAGCCCGTATCGGTGCAGGTTGTAATGCTTGTTGTGAACTAGAACCGTCGTCAAGTGATACTAACCGCCACCAAAGCTCTCAGGACGCACGGGAAATGCCACTAGCAGTCAAACCCATTTACATAAAGTTGTGTTGGACATATTAACTTTTTTTTATTATGTTCGTTTTATGTTTTTTTTTTCTTAACTTTTAATTTTAAAAAGGTGTTGTTTCTCTTTTTCAGTAAAATTTAGTTTTGGGGTGCGATAAAATTATTATATTACATTGAGAGATTCTGTGAAGCAGAGATTTAAGAGATTAGCATACTCGGGGAAGGAAATTCTAACATCCATCTAGGATAGATATGGGTGAAAATGTCTTGCCGTATGCGATCTCCAAATATTCGTGCCAGATTATTTTTTTATCCACAATTTGTAAGCATTTGACCTTATCTCACCTGATGATAAGTGATGATGATGCCAAAGACGGAAGCGGGCTTACCGAGATTTCCCAACGCTATGGCTAACTGGCTATCTTATCGTCAAGCCGGAACACATTAATACTGTTAACACTGATTGGCAGTAAGACTTAAATAAGATGGTAGTAGCTAGCTAGGCGGGCTTAGAAAATGCCCGGGCTTAGAAAATGCCCTTCCACCAACCAAACCGAGTCATACAAACTTAAACTCCGTCGGGAATCGAACCCGCGACTTCCTGATGTGAAGTTAATAGACTTAACCATTGTGCCACGGAGGCGGTTAAAAACGGATCCTTAAATGTTTTTACGAAGAACACAGACCTAATTGACCAGAAAGGGCTACAAGTTCAGAAGTAGTCGATCAAATCCATGATTTGATTTTAGCAGTCCAAAGATTTAGCATCTTTACAATAGCTGATACTGTGAGTGTCTTCAAATACCAAAAATATTATACTTCGACTGAAGAATTAGGCATTAAAAAGATATCGGTAAGGTGTTACAAATTCAATCTATACCATAAACAAAAAAAGCAAAAGGTAATAAAAAGTACTATGGAATTGTCATTTGAAACTGTCAAATCAGTTGTTTGTTTACATTGTGCTTTTTTTGGTTGATATGAGGTATCCACCTGAGTTTGCCTTCTTCTTCGTCTGTACACTCTTGACACAGCGGTCGTAGTCGTCAATCCATGTTGGTGGCACGCTTCATAATCCGTCGCCATTCCCCCCTCGGACGGTTGCCTTCCTGGTGCACTCAGTCACGGGACCTTCCAGTGCGGCTTTAATCTAGTCCTTCCATCGTATTGATGATCTTCCCCGAGGTCGCGTACCTTCAAACCGTACCGTACCTTCAAATCCCCGCGTCGAGAAACATGTCCAAAGAAAGTGAGGATGCGGGTTTGCCAAATCTAGGTCTGTTTAACGCCAACAATAGGGATGACGAATGCTAGTCATCTGAGTTACTTTTTATCATCTGTCAAAAACGACATTTTGTTCTAAAAATGTTAGAAATACCTAGGCGTGACGTCATAGTTTAACAACGCCATAATGTACTTATTTTGTGATTTTGGTGAATTCAAAATCGAGGACTTGATGGAAAACAAAACGAGTAAGGTTTTCCGAAGTTTAAGTAGGAGGGCAATTTAGTGATCAAGAGTTAATAATTTATTTCTGATGCTGTCGTCATCCCTATTGGTTAAGCGCAATTTTTTTTTGACAAAGTTTCGAGAGCAATGATGATGGATGATAATCTGCTGAATACTGCTATTTATTAGACCTCAGGGAAAATCTTCAAAGTGATGGCATTAAGCCGGGTATACATTAGGCAACATTTGTTTAGCAACAAGACGTGATACATTTGTTTCTTCGTTAGTATTGCGATACAAGTTTGCCGTAAACATGTCTGTGTCTAAAACATGACCTTGTCAGTTGATGCTAGAATGTTACCCGAGTAGGTAGTGAAGTGATGCTCTCTGCTGCTTCATCATCATCAAGACGTAGCCGAAGGACGTCCACTGCTGGACATAGGCCTTCGCCAAGGGTTTCCACGACAACCGGTTCTGCGCTGCCCGCATCCAGCGGCTTCCCGCGACCTTCACCAGGTCATCGGTCCACCGAGTTAGAGGCCTGCCTACGCTACGCTTTCCGGTGCGCGGTCGCCACTCTAGAACTTTACTGCACCAACAACCATCTGTTCTACGAGCTATGTGCGCCGCACACTGCTACTTAAGTTTAGCAATTGTGAGAACTATGTCGGTTACTTTGGTTCTCCTACGGATCTCCTCGTTTCTGATTCGATCACGCAGAGAAACTCCGAGCATAGCACGCTACATTGCCCTTTGGGTGACCTTGAGCCTTCTTTTAGGGCCCATAGTAAGCGACCATGTCTCAGTTCCGTATGTCATTACTGGCAACACACAAGTCGAAGACCTTGGTCTTAAGACACTGCAGTATCTGGGACGTAAAGATATTGCGAAGCTTCCCGAACAATGCCCAGCCAGCCGAGTTTGATTCGACGATTGATCTTTTTCTCGAAGTTTGACCTACCTAACTGGACTGTTTGTCCGGTAACAACTCCTAGTGTAGAGCCTCCAACCTTAGTTACAATACAAGTTATTTATATTTACAGAACCATCCAACTCACTGCCAGCCACAGCAAGTTCAACGTCAACACAAGTCACTACCAAACAGACGGCTCACACAGACACTAATAACAAGCTGAAGAGGAAAGCTGAAGAGTTGTTACCAGAGGAGCTCGGACGCATGACCGAAGAGGAGAGAGAAGCCAAGATCGTGGAAACTCTACAAAGGTAAACAGCCTGAAGTACACTTTTGGACATTGACCTCCCCCCCGGAAAGGAAGGGTTTTGCCATAATCGCTTGGCAGGCGGGTTGGATTGAGTGGTCAGTGCTGCCCCATTCACCGGTTTGTCCTTTAATCGCCTCTTACGACATCCTTGGGAAGAGATAGGGTGGTGCCATTCTAGGACTACCTCAGGCCACATGATAAATACATATAATCCTTAGTATATAATATTGTAAATGTGTTTGTTTGTTTGTAACCTTTTCACGGTTCAATGCCTTAACCAATCCTAATGAAATTTGGCATGCAGGTAGCCTGTTTCACGAGGAAGGACATAGGCTACTATTTATTCCGTGAAAATAGCACAGCCCGATGCAGTTCCTGAGGGAACTGAAAATATACTCTTTTTAGGTTAATTTCTTTAACATCGCAACGGAACAATGGATTGTGTGATTTTTTGCAAAGAGATGGTTGAGGTGGCGGGAAATGACATGATTTACTAATAAGCATATCCTGACATAGTTCCCGAGGAATCTGGAGAAAGCTCATGTCCACGCTCGCTTGCGGCTCGCGCACTGCGCAACCTCTAAGACAGTCATAAAGACAATGTCCATGCAGGCGAAGCCGCGGGCAAAAGCTAGTAAAAAATAAATTAAATTTTAAACGACCATGGCCCATTATCTAAACCCGACGTCATGTGTTGTAATGTGACGTGTTGTAATAGGCGAGCAGCTTATAACTGATGTGCCTATATCTGTGTTATTGTTTCAAAAATAGAAATAATCAATAATTGATAATTTTTCCTGGAGGAAACCACGTGGAGCGCCAACTGAAGTTTCCCCGTACTACTGTACTCGTGCATGGTGTAGCAAAACTGATAAAGGACTTGTTAACTGGGATATTTAGTCATCTTAAGACTCTCCAGGAGGCTCGAGTTTCCATACAAACGTAGTTCCGCTTTAATACAAAAGCTACATGCAGGATTGAATCCAAACTTTGTAAATATATTAAATAGACGCATATCGATGTTTGTAATTAGTTTTCATCGTAGTAAATTTTAACGTACTAAACTAAGGCTTAAATTAGTTTCGAATCAGAAACGAGGAGATCCGCAGGAGAACTAAAGTAACCGACATAGCTCACAGAATCGCTAGACTGAAGTGGCAGTGGGCAGGGCACATAGCTCGTAGAACAGATGGCCGATGGGGCAGTAAAGTTCTCGAGTGGCGACCGCGCACCGGAAAACGTAGCGTAGGCAGGCCTCCCACGCGGTGGACCGATGACCTGGCGAAGGTCGCGGGAAGCCGATGGATGCGGGCAGCGCAGGACCGGTCGTCGTGGAAATCCTTGGGGGAGGCCTTTGTTCAGCAGTGGACGATTTGTGGCTGATATGATGATGATGAAATTAGTTTCGTATTAAAAGTTTGAAACTGCTCTTATTTTTTTCCGTTTTATATTAGTACATCGAAAACTAATTACAAACATCGATATGTGTCTCCTCAATATATTTGCAAAGTTTGGATTGAATCTGGTATGTAGTTTTTGTATTAAAGTGAAACTACGTTTGTATGGAAACTCGAGCCTCCTGGCGGCCCTTAATAAACCGCGGAGCACTTCAAATGTTTCCCAAATATTCGTGAATCTAATTATGTCGACAAACATTTGTAAATATATTTATGTGGGCAAAGATTTGTGAATATAATTATGATGGCAAATATTTCTTAGGATAGTGGGTCTCACCCACACAGGACTTCGACATTTGATGCTCTATCCGGGGAGGGTAGGGTATAGGACATGTGCCCAGTTGCACTTTTTTGTTGCACTTTGGCGATTCTGTAAGCTATGGCGGATACCTTGGTTCTCCTACGAATCTTCATCTCCTCATTTTTGATTCGATCCCGTAAGCCTGTAGGGGAACCCCGAGCATAAATTTACCTATAATTTATATACATATCTCAAAGGTTTTTGTTTTTTGTTTTTGTTTCTTCTTGGATTTGTTATGTTTCTATGTTGTCATGTTTTGGATTAAATATTGCATTTATCTGTTCAATACAATATCTACATATTTAAAACATTTACGTTTAAATTACGGCTCTCAGAATTTTGCAACAGTTGCAATTAAATTAAATTTTAATGCTATGCTCGGAGTTTCTCTGCGTGATCTAATCAGAAATGAGGAGATGCGCAGGAGAACCAAAGTAACCGACATAGCTCACAGAATCGCTAAACTGAAGTGGCAGTGGCCAGGGCACATAGCTCGTAGAACAGATGGCCGTTGGGACAGTTAAGTTCTCGAGTAGCGACCGCGCACCGGAAAACGTAGCGTAGGCAGGCCTCCCAGGCCTGGTCCGATGACCTGGTGAAGATCGTGGGAAGCCGTTGGATGCGGGCAGCACAGGACCTGTCGTCGTGGAAATCCTTGGGGGAGGCCTTTGTCTAGCAGTGGACGTTTTTCGGCTGATATAATGATGATGAGTTCAAAAGACCAACAGCTAATTCAATGTGAATTGCAGGTTAAAGGCCCTTATAGAGGAACGCAAGCCATCCATGATGGACAGCTACAACGCAGAGTGCGAACGGGTGCAAGAGGAGAGGTGAGTTTTTATCCTTACTAATGTTATAAACGAGGAAGTTTTTATGTAGTTTGTTACTCTTTCACGCTATAACAAATAAACGGATCTGGATGTAATTTGGTAGCTACACAGATTAGGGATTAAAAAATTATTTATTTATTATTGTTACATTAAAAGCATGTTCACATTTACCATCACCAAGTAAAAAAAGCAAACAAAAGATTAAAACACCATGATAAGCGCCACATGAAACACAGTAGTGTCCCAAAAAAACCAAAGCCTGTGTACTTTGAATAGTCTACTTTTTCCACGCTCGCGAGTCGTTTTCGGCTCGCACACTGCGCACCCTCGAAGGCAGTCATAGAAACGATGTTCATGCGAGCGTAGCCGCTGGCAAAAGCTAGTTATTACTAATCTTAGATCATATAAAAACCAATTTTTTCATACAAAACATAATAAAATTCTTACATAGTGTTAGGCGCGAGATCCCCTAACAATGTAAACCACATCCGTGGCGTAATGGTTAGTCCACTCGCTTCACACCGGGAGGTCGCGTTATTGATTCCCGGTGGGGTCAACTTGTAAGACTCGGTGTGGTTGATGGTAGGGCATTTTCTAAGCACGCCTGGCTAGCTACCACCGTCTTATCCAAGTCTTGCCGCCAAACTTGTGTTAATAACATTGATGCGTTCCGGCTTAAAGATTAGATAGCCAGTTCTCCATTGCTTTGGGGAATTTGCTTCCATCTTCGGCATCATCGTCACTTAGCATCAGATGAGATGATGCCAAGGGCTTACCAATAGGGTATTTGACAGCGTTTAAAATTAAAAAATATTATTCACTTAATAGCATTTCTCCTACGAAAGCATAAATCTTATTCAATTAACATTTTATTCTAATTTAAATTATATATTTATCAAATTTACTAAGTTAGTTCGTCAATGACAATGACGTCTCAATTTCAGAACAAAATGTCGTTTTTGACAGTTGATAAACAGTAACTCAAATGAATAGCAGACTAGGTGAAAATCATCATATCAGCTCATATAGATAGATAGATAGATAGATAGATAAGCGTTTATTTAGGATTTCAACCAGCACACACAATACATTTTTAAACAGTTACAGTACAAATTAACAATTTGGTATACAATTTAGTTACAAATAAAAGAATTGATACGAAATCAAAGTGGAAAAAAAACAATACAAATACCTCCTCAATAACATCAAAAAATAGAGATATTGGTGTGCGCTGCCGCAATCCTAAACTAATGGGCCATGTCTCAATGCGTTACATTGCCAAGGAGGCAAAGCATTGGTTTTCAGACACCACCCGTAATGACGTTCGATAACGTAAACAGAACGATCAAATAAGTACAACTAAAGAAAAATATAAGAGAAAAAAACATGGGAAAAAACAAACATGTTCCTGCCTACCTTGTGGTGAATTTCAAAATAATAAAAAAGTAAATAAAATATGTTTGATATTGTTGCGATTGAGAAAATAATACTATAAGAATAATAGGTGTTAAGTCACGTAATGGAGCGTATTAAAAATAAAAATAAAATAAATCAGGTAAAAATCGAATAGAATAAAAAAATATAAAATATCAATACCAATACGAAGAAAAGGACAGCTCCGTTATTTAAACGTGTCGCGCATATGCTTTAGCTGCGTCTCCAAAAGCACAACCTTCAAATGTTTTTTAAAAGTTATCCTTGAATGGACCTCATCTCTTAAAGGAGGAGGTAGATTATTCCAGCATTTAGTCGCTGCGTAACGGAAACTGCCTTTAAATGCTACAGTTTTATGTTTGTGATAGGTGAGGGGAGGGCGTGTTGATCTAACATTATATTTATCTTTGAATGAAGAGAATTTTAATTTAGAAAAAAGGTATTCGGGACTTTGGAAGTTGAATACGTTAAACATAACACACGCAAGATGCAGCTGCCTCCGAGAGTCCATATTTAACATACGAGCTTTATTAAGAAATGGAGTGACATGACTTCGAGGTGGTATGTTAAAACAGAACCTACAGCATGCGTTTTGCGCACGTTGTATTAAACGTTGTGTCCTATGCAACAGACGAGGCCCGTAAACAAGGTCACCGTAGTTAAGCCTGGATAAAACTAATGCCTCACACAATGTAATACGGGTTTGTTCACTAAGCAGATTCCTGACTTTATACAACACTTTTAAACGGTAAAAGCAATTACTGACCAGATTTGTGATATGTTTCTCAAAACGCAGCCCGCCATCAAAGACAACACCCAAATTTTTGGCTTCCTCCACTCTTTCAATGCTTTGCGTATTACGTATTTACGTATGCAATATACGTCCCCACCGAAGGACTCGAGCCTACCGGCGATCGGGCCTTAGTCGACCACGCGGGCCCAGTACGGGTTGGTCGACTTCACACGCAACCTTCGAGTTTCTTCGCAGGTGTGTGCAGGTTTCCTCACGATGTTTTCCTTCACCGTTAAAGCAATCGGTGAGTATATGTACGTAAGTTACGAAAAACTCATTGGTACATTGGCCGTCCGGATTTGATTCCGGCACCTCTGGTTAGGAGCTCCGAATCGTTACCGGATGAGCCACCGACGCTTCTAGGTGAAAATAAACAATTAATTTTGATTGTAAGACATGAATCCTTATTGCCTTGTAATGTTTTGCAGGAAAAAGCTCCAAGTCGCGTCGACGGCGGCGGAGGGGGCGCGCCTGATCGAGAAGCGTTTGCCCAAACGCCGGTTCCCGTGGTGCGCACGAACGCGCGCGCTGCTGTCCCGGCTCAGGGTGCTAGCAGGAAGTCCGGTAATCCATCACCTGTCAATCTAACCCCAGCATCATCATAAACATGTCAGTCGAATTTATGACTAAAAGTTATAGTCACATCTTTATAAAGTTTTTAATGGTGCCTCCCATGTAGTTATAGTGGAGATGATATTTTGATGATACTGGGGTGAAGCGTCGGTGGCTCAACCGGTAACGACTCGGTCCTCCTAACCAGAGGTGCCGGGTTCAAATCCGGATGGCCAATGTACCAATGAGTTTTTCGAAACTTACGTACATATACTCACCGATTGCTTTAACGGTGAAGGAAAACATCGTGAGAAAACCTGCACACGCCTGCGCAGAAACTCGCAGGTTGTGTGTGAAGTCAACCAAACCCCACTGGGCCCGCATGGTTGACTATAAGGCCTGATCGCCCTATTTCAGGGTAGGCTCGAGCCCCTCAGTAGAGACGTATATGAGTTGATATCACCATCATGTCAGCCGAATTTATGACTGAAAGTATCGCCTAAAATGAGATATAGTCACAAAGTCCGGTAATCCATCACCTATGTATATTAGTACTAACTGTGACAAAAAATAATGGAAACAAGAGGATAAAAACCCTCACGGAATTTGCCACATATGATACGTAAGATTTAGGAGTTCGGGCCTAAACGGAGTTTTAAGAAAAAAATATTATGGGGTAAATTAGAATATATGTATTTTATGATTTTTCTTAAAAAGAAGGAACAATAAACAATATGGGTATTAGAAAAAGATGTGATTTACATTGGTTGACCGTGTTGACAATAAAATGATAACCTAATATATTTATGGACAATTTCCGGAGATAAATTTAAAGTGACAATTTTATTTGTATATAAAAAGGTTATTCTATAGAATGCCGGTAGGCAACGATCGTCACCGTCCCTTTGGTACTTAAATAAGTTATTAAGTTCTAAAATAATTAAATTTCACTTTGGTCCGAATTACCCTATCTTTCTAAAAAAACACGTATCAGGTACAAAACATTTTTAAAATTTAAAATAAATAACTAATGGTTAGAAACCGGAAGCAGGAAATCTTCTAGGACGGCAGAAACGTCAGAGAGTCGCTCGGGATAAAAGATAAAATAAGAATTCACTTCCCTTTTGGCAAGCAGCTGGGCGGGCAGTGGAAAGGACTGGCTGGTGGTCAGCACAGCTCCATCCCAGGATAAATCCTTAATCAGGTAAACCTTCGGGGACGTCAACCTCGCAGGGGGGTGGATGAAACCCTACGGACATATATAGATCTAGTTCGCAGCAGTACCAAAAATACACGCAAAGCGGTTTTCTTATACAAATTACTTACCACTGAATAAAATAGTGGGCCTCAACAAAACATTATAAAACAATATATCCAAAAATTTAAAATGCACATGATTGTCGAAGAGATCACGGTCAACCTTTTGTTTTCCTCTTGTCAAAAAATAACAAATGTTTTCAAATTCAATTTCCATAGAGCAACGACATCAAAAAAGAATTTAATTATGAAACGCAACAAAAGAGATCGGCTTGAAGCGATACTTAGCGCTTCATAACATACAGTATGGACACTCCCTGCCGCTCTCTAGATTGCGACCTCACCCCCTCGTCGCCCAGATTCGTTACAGTTTGATTGTCGAACGTATAGGATTTCGCCGCCATTTTGTTTGTTCTGTCATTCCTTTTTTGAAATGTCATTTCTGGCCCGTTGTATGAAGTGTCCAGAATGTGCCCCAGCATCATCATCATGTCAGCCGAATTTATGACTGAAAGTATCACCTAAAATGAGATATAGTCACATCTTTTTAAAGTTTGCCTATGGTAATGGTGCCTCTCATGTAGTTAGAGGAGATGATATTTTGGCGCGAAACGTCTTTAACCCGGCGTAAATGAGGTGAAAAATAGTTACACCGACTGCGAGGTGGGTGTGTCATACCCAAATATAGAAATTGACGGTTTTGATAACTTAAATGACTATTCTGTAATATATTAATTAACATAAGGGACATGAAGTAAAATGATAGAATCACCCAGTTCTAGTTATAAAAGTATTTATATTTTTTATAGAAAAAAATAGTATTTTTTACACAATAACAACAATATTTAGGAACTATGACTTAATATCTAAAGAACTGAGATATTTTGACAACTGTGCACACAAAATTAAAAAATATATCTGTCTTATATATTTTAGCTTCGAGATAACATAAAATCAACATAAAACATTTTAATATCTTCTTTTATAAGGTCGGATATTACATACGCGCTGTGTGTTTGCGGACGTGTAGTTCACAAAAACAAAAAAAAATAAAAAAATACTTAAAATCACTGCTCGCGGCACCCTCTCCAGCTATCGAGCCAGCCGAGTTCCAGGAATTGCGCAGTTCAGAAATATTTAGTGTTTTATAAATTTGGTGGGTATGAGATACCCGACCTCATTCACGCCGGGTTAAAATCACATACGGGGTACCAAGTCTGCAAACTGAAATGCAACGGATATAACGATAGAGACTTAGATCTGTTTCCGGTAGAACCGGCCAATTGTAAAACAACCTCTTTTCTTGGAAAAAGAAAACCTTATTAGTTATCCATTCACGGAGGGAAATTCAATTGCTTCACGTTAAACCAACGGCAGTGTGCCGCGACATCCCCACCTGATTTCTTAATACAATCCTTCCTTGTGAGGTTTTTTGTTTATTGACATTTGAGTGTATCTCATCTCATGGAAAGTGACGATGCTTTTGAGTATGTTCACGCAAACTACATCCGCCATTCTCTACAAAAAGATAAGATATAAATATATAATAGATATAAATATAATAAGTGAGTAGGTACGCGGGCGCGATACAGCGACCGAACTTATACTAATCGATATTACACTAAATAAATGAAGTTAGCGTAAACCGCTGACGGCGCGATGTGCGGTCGCAGACCGTACGTGTTCGTTTATGTTGAAAAAAATATAGGCGCGGCCCCGACTGGCGCAGCCCCGACTGGCGCAGCGTTCGCAGCGCAGAATTCTCGTAGTGTGCCTACTGTCTCATGTCTACTGGCGCGCACACAAACAGCGCGCGAGGTACTATTGTATGAAGATAACCTAGTATACTGTTTGTACTATGGTACAACTGCTATGGTACAACTGGTTGTACTGTCGAGTTCGTTAATATATTGGCAGGGCCAATGGTTCAAACATTGTAAGCGTCGAAATGAATATAAAGTTCTATACAAACGTATGTAGATATCAATAAAATGTTATGTAAATGGTTCATTAATTGTTTGTTTAGAACTTTATATTCATTTCGACGCTTACAATGTTTTGAACCATCGACCCTGCCAATACATATTATATTAATGAACTCGACTGTACCATGGGGACGTAACTGTGCCCATAGTCAAACTGTCCGAATACTGTTATTATATGTCAATTATCTTCTGACCAAAACTTTTTTTTAATTTCAGGAAGACGCAGCTAACTTACTGGCTAAGAGAGCATTACCACTGTTCCCGAGCGGCTTCGTGAGGATGCCCACGTTACTGAGACAAGCTGAGTAAGTTATAAGTTTAAATACTCATCTTTATGTTTATCTTTCCTCTTAACTGTCCATTAGGCCACACCCCCCCTTGTCTGTCGTACCCGGGAGCCGGAAATTCGACAGCTAGGATTTTTTCCGGCAGCCGGAATTTGACAGATAGGGTGCCGGAATTTGACAGATAGGGTTCTGGGTGCGTTTAATGGATTTTCTGTGAATTTAAATAAAATACTGTGTGTTTCCATTTAAAATATTATTCTAATTAGGGTGTTTTACTTATTTCTTTTCATTGTTTTTACTTTTATATTATGATAATTTATATTATTGTCTCTAATTTGACCCGCCGTAATTTTTCCGGCTCCCGGTAGGTCTACAGATAGGGAATTTGTTTTTTTTTTTTCGGAAATCGACAGACAAGTGGATATTACGTAAAGATGAAACTAACGAGTTTAATGTCTGTAAATGAAAAAAAAAATGTTTTTTTTTATCCACGATCGGTAAGCCCTTGGCTTCATCTCACCTGATGGTAAGTGACGATGATGCCGAAGATAGAATCGGGCTAACCTATATGTGGGAGACATTTCTATCGATATTGAGACCGAAATTTCAATTTTTGTCTGTATATCTTATCACGCTTCGCGCAAAAACGGCTGAACGGATTATAGCGAAACTGCACGATTATACCTTATATTCCCGAGTAACATCTAATATGTTTTTAGCCCAGAAAATTCTAGTTTTTGGAGAAATATAACAAAATCTGAAATTATAAAAATTCTTCATTATGCGAAAACGACTTATCCGATTTAAGTGATATTTTGCATAACAATATCCACGCGGGCGAAGCCGTGTGTAAAAGCTAGTCAGTAATATATCATTACCCATAATTTAGTTCTCGATAAAAGTTGCTCTGTCCAGATACATCACTTGAAATTTTTTCTATTACACGCAAGAAATATGTAAGAAAAATATCACTTTATATCATTGAAGCAACAATGGCCCAAAGAGTAGCGAGGCATTAGCCTATTCAAATGCTGTGTACCTATACAAGTCTATGAAATAATTTGAATTAAATTAACCATTTAAGTCCTTAAGATTGGTCAAATGACAATATTCAATTCAAATTATTGAAAGACTGTGTAAATCTATCATAGTGTAAAAAATATATAATATACTTAAAGTAATAAAAAATCGATTTAATTGAATACAATTTTAAAAATATTATCACTTTTGATGTAAAAAAGTATACTGTGACCCTGTTTTTAGCATAAATTGCAAAATTTCTCAATTTTTTTCTTTTTTCATCAGGTGAGGTGCAGCCAAACGCACTCAAATTTTTAATAAAAAAATTAAAAAAAAAAAACAAATAGCTAATGTTAAATGAAACCAACACACAAAAATCGATGACTTTAAGACCTTTCATTTTAATTAAACACATTTTTTTGAACTTATTTGAAAGTATAGAAAAGTAATAAAAACATGTAAAAATCGAGACTTGGGCGTTCGGTTTCAACGTAACAGCCGTGTTGAAGCCTGCATTGATTTGATCTTAAAATGAATAGACTTACGTTCGATATTATTTTAACACGTATCAACCTGCTCGGATTGAGGCATTTTAAAGCCTTGAGTACCTTTTTTTAAACCTGAAGAAAAAGGTGGAGGTTCAGGTATACAGGTTGTAACGAAATTGGTGTATGCCCCGTCCCAAGGAACCCCATAGTCAATTCTCATAAAATTTTGGACCCTTCATACAAAAATGCACAAAATTTATCAATCAGCTGATCGATTTGTATGAAGAGATACATTTTTTTTCGATTTCAGCAAAGTCATACAACAATAGTTGTTCAGTATGATGAGTAGAAGCAGTGGCGGACTAAGCCCGTCAGAGGCCCGGGGCGGCAAAGCTGAATGAGGCCCCCCAGCATTAAAAGAAATGTAGTTTTACAAGCTTTTTATTCAGTTCACATTTTTATGTATAAACAAGTGTTTATGTTTATTTTGTTAAAATCTTGGAAGTGAAAGGTCATTGGGCAGCATAGTATGAAACCTATACCCACGGCCTACAGAAAAAAAATTAGGTAGGATGTTTAGATAAGCGTCTCTAGTTCACGAATATATATGTCGCATTAATGTAGTTAATGGGATTCAAGCCAAAAGCTTAAAAAAGAAAAATATAATATTGAGGTTAAAACTTTCGTGTTAGCAACGTGACAGAACGTCCTTAAACGTTCTTGAGGTAAAAAAAATAGATGGAGCCTATTGCTAGTGAAAAGCAGAGTTGTACAAATCGATGGAGCCTCTTGCTAGTGAAAAGAAAAGTTGAAAAAATGGATGAAGCCTCTTGCTAGTGAAGAGCAGAGTTGAAAAAATCGAAGGAGCCTCTTGCTAGTGAGGAGCAGAGTTAAAAAAATAGATGGAGCCTCTTGCTAGTGAGGAGCAGAGTTGAAAAAATAGATGGAGCCCCTTCATCCATTTTTTCAACTCTGCTTTTCACTAGCAAGAGGCTCCATCGATTTTTTCAACTCTGCTCTTCACTAGCAAGAGGCTTCATTGATTTTTTAAACTCTGCTCTTCACTAGCAAGAGGCGCCATCGCTTTTTTTCACTCTGCTGTCCATCAACAAGAAGCTTCATCGATTTTTTCAAATCTGCTTTTTACTAGCAAGAGGCTCCATCTTTTTTTTAACTCTGCTCTTCACTGGCAAGAGGCTCCATCGCTTTTTCTCACTCTCCTTTTCATTAACAAGACGCTTCATCGATTTTTTTAACTCTGGTCTTCACTAGCAAGAGGCTTCATCCATTTTTTCAACTCTAGTCTTCACTAGCAAGAGGCTCCATCTATTTTTTCATTTCTGCTCCTCCCTAGCAAGAGGCTTCATCGATTTTTTAAACTCTGCTCTTCACTAGCAAGAGGCGCCATCGCTTTTTTTCACTCTGCTGTCCATCAACAAGAAGCTTCATCGATTTTTTCAAATCTGCTTTTTACTAGCAAGAGGCTCCATCTTTTTTTTAACTCTGCTCTTCACTAGCAAGAGGCTCCATTTATTTTGTCAACTCCGTACTCTACTAGCAAGAGGCTCCATCGATTTTTTAACTCTGCTTTTCATTAACAAGAGGTTCCATCGATTTTTTCAACTCTGGTCTTTACTAGCAAGAGGCTCCATCGATTTGTACAACTCTGCTTTTCACTAGCAATAGGCTCCATCGATTTTTTTATTTCTGGTCTTCACTAGCAAGAGGCTTCATCCATTTTTTCAACTCTGCTTTTCACTAGCAAGAGGCTTCATCGATTTTTTTAACTCTGGTCTTCACTAGCAAGAGGCTTCATCCATTTTTTCAACTCTGCTTTTTACTAGCAAGAGGCTCCATCTATTTTTTCAACTCTGCTCCTCCCTAGCAAGAGGCTCCATCGATTTTTTCAACTTTGCTTTTCACTAGCAAGAGGCTCCATCGATTTGTGCTTCACTAAAATTGCTTTATTAATGCATTTATATATTTTTTTTACATGTTATTCCCATGGTTTAAAAAAAAAAATATGTAATGAAATGTGGGTTAATACTTAACAATTTAAAACTAATTTGGTTTTTGTAGGATAACTTTAGTTAACCGGGTCAGATTTTGCCCAATGACCTTTAAATTCGACTTAAATTATTTAAGTAATAAACATACATACATACAATATGGAATGGATGTAGGTGAGAGAAATAAAATACGAATCGATCGACAAAAAAAATTGATACAATAAACCAAAGATATTTATTTTTATTTTTTGTAGCGTGTTATATGTATTTTAGTGCCTTCAATTTACTGAACTCCTCAATAACTTCTGTGAAATCGTTTTCTTTTGAAATTTTTCTTTCTATTAAAAGCACGGCTAGATTAACCAGTTGCTCTTGACCCATTGTAGATCGAAGATCATTTTTAATTAGTTCAAGTTTCGAAAAACTCCTCTCGCATGATGCATGCAACCGAGATGCAAATGGTCAAGAAGTATTGAGGTATAAGCAATATACAGGGTAACGATTCACTGAAGTCCCATCTTTAAAGTAAATCTGTCTGTCTGTCGCGCTTTCACGCCAAAACTACTGAACCGATTTAAATTAAATTTGGTACCCAGTCTAGAGCCTGAGAAAGGACATAGGCTACTTTTTAATGCAAAAAAAAGGTTGTAAGGGGATGAAAGGGGGGATGAAAAGTTGTATGGAAGTATCGTCAATTTTAGAGCTAGAAGCTTGATACTTATTTTTCAGGCTGTAGATTCGATATATATATAAATATGACATTTAAAGTTTGTATAAGTTTTACCCTCAAGGGTGTAAAATAACAATAGGCAATAGAGGATGAAAGTTTGTATGGACATATTATGTAAGGTTTATGTGAATGTTTTGTATGTTTGCGACAAGAGACAAAATATTAGAGCTATTCTGATGTAACATAAGTCAAACTGAAGTTAACGCGAGTAAGGGCTTGGTACGGCGCGGTGTAGGTAGGGAAATATGCGTAAGTGTGCTTACCCGAACGGTAAGACACGTGAGGGCAGACAACTGTGCCACACGCATGCGAATACAGATTTTTTCCGCAGCATATTCATTATTATTCACTGCAAATTGATTACAATTTGATTGCTTAAACGATTTTTGTTTATTTAATTATTGTTCTTCGTGAAATACAAGTAACTGTAAGTTTCTGGGTTAGGTTATTATTATTATTTTTATTTAGTTGCGTCATTGTTTTGTTTATTTCATTCGTCAAAAGTAGATTAATTTCGAATTTAGTTTGATACGGTAATCCGCAAAATCTTTATGATTTGGCAAAAGATAGGAAAACAAAAAACGTAGTTTATAAAAATGTACTTAAATAAACTCATATTAATACTTTATAGCTTATGTACTTATATATTTAAATAATTTAATAAGCTATTTGCAGTGAAACGCTGCAAATAGCTTATTAAAGTATTAATAAGTATGTTTCTTATTTGTAAAATAATTAGCCTTAATCATTAAAAATGCTACACTGACACTTTTCCATGCGGACGAAGTCGCGGGCACAGCTAGTTTTATTATAAATTGAAGGATTTCTTGGGCTCTCCATTTGGCAGTAACGTCCATACTCGTATCGGTGGCTTTAACATGCCTGTGGTACCTTTTTATTTCTTGGCAAACTTGCTCCTTGTCAAATTCAACATTTTGTATCAGATTGTCAACTGCTACAGCCAGAGCGTCATCTAAAGCTTCTAGCATAAACTTTTTTTCAATAATTTGGAATATATTATTGATTTGTTTCATGGCCCCGTATCGTGTCGACAATTCTTGTATAAATCGGTCTACGCATTCATACATTGACCGACGTATTTCTTCTTGAATTGATAATCCAGCATCATGAGCTGATTCACCAGGCATCGTTCAAGTCTAGATGACTGTAGTGTTTTGATTTTGATGAAGTTATGTAGGTACTAAGCGCATTTTTAAAGTCTTGTTTAGGATTTTTTCTGGGGAACGCGGAGGCATGTAGGGGCCCCCCAAGACCGGAGGCCCGGGGCGGGCCGCCCCTTCCGCCCCCCTGTTAGTCCACCACTGAGTAGAAGCCCCAGTTAACAGGACCTACACCAATTTTGTTAACTCGATAACTTTTTTTTATTGGATTTAAGTTCTTAGTTGGTTCCATTCAAATTTGAAAAGAAAATCACCCCTAAGGGTAGAAAAATAGGGGGATGATTTCACCCACTGACTTTTTATCTGTGAACCGATTCTGTTGCAACATAGCACACATAATAGTTCTATGACACTAAAATATGACAGAGACCTGAAGTTGATCTGATGATGGAGACAGAAGGCAGTAGAAATAACTCCTCAACGGTTTACATCAGCAACTCGTGTTTGGGCTCATTTATTCATATAAATGAGAACTTCATACCTAACTTACGTTTTTACGTTATGGCTGCAATCAAAGGTTACACAAAAACAAATTATTTTAAGTAAACCATCGAGAAAAGAAGGAACTGAAAAGGGAAAATTAAAAAATAAACTTTTGTCTGACTAAGCTTTTACCTCTATTTCTTCTGGCACGCGTGAACGGCTGAACCGATTTCGCTAATTCTTTTTTTGTTGAGTTTGTTATGTAGGGTAGTGTAGTGTAGGGTAAGGTAGGGGTAGTGTAGTGTAGTGTTAGGTGGTACGAAGTCCGTCGGGACAGCTAGTACCTAAATAATTTTGAGTCGGCGCCTTATAAACAAACAAGCAAATCAATTATTACGTAAAGTGTAGGAGCTTCGTTAGACTAAAAAGTATCTTTTTAGTTTTCGCTTTTCAGTTCCGTTCTTTTTTCGACGGTTTAATTTCAAAAGTTTTTATTTTGTGATCTTTGTAGGTGGTTCTATTATTTTTCTTTCTGTTTCAGCCTCAACAAAGAAATAAAGGTGGACTCGTTGAAACGTCCACGAGCAAACTCATCATCATCTCTGCCTGTGCCTGTGATCCAGCCACCCAAGTCTGATGCGATGCAGTTTACTGAACAGATCCAGTTTCCCAGCTCTCTGACTGTCACCACTATGAGCAAGCCAGACAAACCTGAAATTAACGATAAAAACAAAAATTCCACTTCCCTATTCGGAAACGTTTTTAACCCCTTCGCATTAAGTAAGGGCTTAGAAAAACAGGAAATTAGTAAAGAAATAAATGATAAAAAAGGTGATGCTTACATTCCCTCAAATAATATAAGCGGTTTAACTATAACGCCTGTGTCTAGTCAAACTGTAGACGACAAAAAAGTTAGTAATAGTATGGAGAAAATGAAAGAACCGTTATTAAGAGTGAAATCTCCTGCCGCTTTGAACGAGATGATTAGCAAGAAAGAAAAAGAAAAAGCGCTAGAAAATATACACAAAAAGGAGAAGGAAAAAGCATTAGAGAACATACATAAGAAAGAAAAAGAGAAAGCATTAGAAAACATTCACAAAAAGGAAAAGGATAAGTTATTAGAAAACATACATAAAGATCAGAAAGAGAGAGCTTTAGAAAACATACACAAAAAGGAAAAGGATAAAGCATTAGAAAACATACACAAGAATCAAAAAGATAAAGCTTTAGAAAGTATACATAAAAACGAGAAAGACAAAGCATTAGAAATTATACATAAGAAAGACAAGGACAAGCACAAAAGGCATGAAAAATACGATAAACATTCTTCTACTATAAAATCAGTTGAAAAGAGAGTAGATACCCCACTACACATAGACATAAGCTACCAACCCAAACAGAAAACTCCAACACCGAGTCCAAAGTCGAAAGCTGAAGGAACAACTCAGAAACAAATAGAAACCATGAGAGTAGCTGAAAACAACATACCACGTCCAGCCTTGGTTCCAGTTCATCACTCGCCGACCTTTGCCAAACCGGACAAAAGACCTCCTGAAATCAAAAAGAAAAAAGATATAGTGATAGTTTCTGATTTGGATCCGCTAGCAGACATACAACCAGAGCCAGTGGCTATAGACGATAGCAGTAGTGATGTAGAAGTTATAGAGGAAAGTAAAAGTGATAAAAATAGTGATAGTCATAGTGTAGTGCCTTTGGACAAAGTACGGGATGGAAAAAAAGCAGACCGGCATAAAGACAGGAGTGACAAGGATGATGCGGGTGCTATGAATGACGATTTCAACTCTCTAATGAAGAATCTGAGGGATTTGGAGGTGAGTTTTGAGTAAATACTAACATAGTTGTGTCATATGCACACTTCAATAAGTAAGTTTTTTTTTAAATGATGCAGGATCAGTAAAGTGGGGCTTCTACTGCTAATCATATTAAACCACCTTTCCTTACTATTTTTTTAAATTTAGATGTAATATAATACACAATCATATATGTATAAGGTGTAACAGAATTAGCTGAAACTATTTTAACTAGTGCTTCTACCCATGAAACTGAACAACTTTCCCCATGGAACCCATAGTCAAATCTCAAAAAAAATTTGGCTCTCCCATACTATCTCCATCAGCTGATCAGCCAACTTAGTATGGGAACTTTGCGATTTTTTTTGAGATTTGACTATGGATTTCATAGGAAAAGTTGTACAGTTTCATGGGTAGAAGCATCAGTTAAAATAGTTTCAGCTAATTTTGCTACACTTATATATTTGTATTATTGGTACAATTCATATTTTACACAGGTGGCATTGTAAATAAACCCTTATATGTTGCACACAATATGGCGTAGAAAAATAACAATGGTAAAAAATGGGATTTACTATGGCCTGAAATGATTTAATTAGATGCACCATGGCTAGAGGTTCTTGCTGCGTTATGGGAGAGTGGTGCGGGAAAGTGACATTTGACGTAATAGCACTGCACTGACCCGACTGTAGTCTCGCGTCACGTGACCTCACCACACCCCTTACACACCGCAGGAACCTACTGAGATGGGCTATTTACCTATAGGTACCTATGTTAGGTAATTATTATTGGGATCATTGAAATTATTGCATAGTCAGTTTGTAAATCGAAAATCTTGTTTTCCTCGACGAAATCGCCGATTTTGCTATAGTAGAGAATTGAATCTTTTGACATGGCCACACCCCGGACACTGCATACCAAACGGTCGTGAAATGTCATTTCTAATAATTGAAAACGCTAAACACGTTGAAAAACCGACTTCCATTGCAACAAATTAGTACATTTTTGCAGTATTATTTTTGGTTTTTGTTAATTTTCTACTAAATTACTACACCGATTTTGATAAAATTTATATGGGACCACACGGGAAGCACTAGCTTTCAATTAAAAAAAGAATCATAAAAATCGGTTCACCTAGTCATAAGTTCTGAGGTAACACACACATAAAAAAAAACATACAGACGAATTGAGAACCTCTTCCTTTTTGAAAGTCGCTTGAAAACAAACGACGGAGCCAATAAAATCACGGCGAAATCCCATACGTTCTAGAACCAAAGTATAACCAATCTGTATCAGTATGAGTGACGAGGGGGTGAGGTTGCAATCTAGAGAGCGGCAGGCAGTGTCCATACTGTATGTTAAGTACTAATATATACTTTGACATGGCAATGCCTTGAAGTGACTATTTGGTATCTGACAGTTTTTTAGGGTTACGTACCAGATAATAAAATTGGTACCAATCGCTAGTTACAGAGAGGAAGTGTAACGTAAGTAAGAAAAAAAGCGGTTAAAATTCAATTTAATAGGAAAACTATCATGGCTAAGTAGGCTTTCTTAGTTTGACTATTAGTCGACCAACTTAAGATGAGCAGTTTGGATTTGTAAAAAGTTCATAAATTAAACGAAAATAACAGAAATCAACAGAAAATAGAATTTTGTGTTTTTTATTTTTGGATTCACAATTGGTAGGCCCTTGGCATCATCTCATGATAATGCCGAAGGTGGAAGCGGGCTTACCAAGATTCAATTTTAATTTTAAAGGAAACATTAGTTTTTTCAATAAACTACAGCTTACGAAGTAACTAGTGTCTCATATGTGCTACAGCACCCTACTTTACACGAGTCTGACTCGCACTTAGCCGGTTTTTGTACATATGGTCGAAGAGGCTAAAAATCAAAACTTGATTTAACTTTCTCAAGCACTTCTGGTGTTCTCTATTGCAGAATTCACAAGAGCCAAAGTTAACTAATTCTCTCGGGGGAGTCATTAATAGTGGTGAGTAGTTACATTACTTTTCAAAATAATACTTGCTTCTGTACGTAGATTAATTTTAAATTAACACTCTTTTGGCGTTACACGGGAAATGACCAATCCAGTTAGACTGCTAAATT
This sequence comes from Coleophora flavipennella, assembly GCA_947284805.1. Taxonomy (NCBI): domain Eukaryota; kingdom Metazoa; phylum Arthropoda; class Insecta; order Lepidoptera; family Coleophoridae; genus Coleophora; species Coleophora flavipennella. The sequence goes on along the minus strand of OX369274.1, from coordinate 3,440,576 downwards.
ATTTAGATATGTCGCCGTCATCTAGTTGAATCTGCTATTTGATTGAATGACTAGCGCGTTCATTGAATGACGAGATTCAATTGAATCACTAAAGGACAACTCGTCAAGTTGTTGAACGTAACATTTAACGTCTTGACTGAACGTCATTTAGCGAAGTTGGGATATTCCGAATAAAAACCGACGATTTTTCTTCTGCGAAGCATTGAAGCGAGGCTCTTTGACTTTATAATCAATCGAACTTGATCGAGCCTAATATCGCTTGCTCATTTACAGTTTTTTTAGAAAAATCAAATTTTTGCCAACTCCCTCTTCGTTCAAATTTTGCGTTCATAATGTGAACAAGAACACTAAGTTACAAAGCCCTAATTCTTACAAATAAACTAAACAATAACTATGACCCAAATTTCAATCACCTGACTGATTTTACGTCCGCTCTGTTCAAAGGGCTATGTTACAATCAGCTAACTAGTTGAACGTTGAGTGACGCTTGTTCAATCAACGTTCCGCCTATTAATTGAATTGAATCTCGTCATTCAATGAACGCGCTAGTCATTCAATCAAGTAGCAGATTCAACCAGATGACTGCGACAGATACATTCAGCGGTACAATTAACAGAACAACTATTTATTTCAAATCAAGGAAACTATGAAGGTGCAGTATTAAGTTAGATCCCTGCCTACAAATGCTTCTAAGTCACAACATTCTGGTGATCCTCGGCAACCCCATAGACTGCTCCATTCCATATATTTTGCGAAATAAAAATCATTCTCTTTGTTTTGAGCAGTCTTCGGAGTTTCTGTAGATCTGCAGAACATTGTGCTCTTCGACACATTTGTAGCCAGAGATTTAAACTAATGACTGAACTATGTAGCTTCCTTACTTTAAAAAAATTGTGTTGTGCCGCTGAGTGAACTCAGTAAGACTTGACATGTTTACAGTTTTTACTGGATGCGAGAAGGTTGCATGTGTTTTTGTTCAGGTGTTCCTAGAATTTGGACTAGTTAGTTATATATAATATATACATGGTGAGTTAATTAGTTCTTGATAGCAAAGGATATGAATGTACTTGTGATTACAAACAACTTTCCCAAAGAAAATATGTCAAATCATTAAAAAAAATTTGGTCCTCCTTACATATAGTTATAGTTTCTTTGGGAAAGTTGTTTGTAATCACGAGTACATTCATATCCTTTGCTCTCAAGAACTAATTAAACGTCACCCCATATTTGGAGCAGGCTGGTTTCCACAACCAGGCGACCGATGCGCCCATTTTGCGTGGTTGGCCGGTATCAATGCCAGCCCAGCTCCTCCAAGAAGGCCAGTAACCTTCGCAGGTTGTCGACGACCTCCTAGAAGCAGGGTTCGAAGTGATAATTATATTACCTCTCTTTGATAATTATAAAATTACTTGAAAAAACAAAACGGTAATATAGTCTCGGACAAAACGAGGCTCGCGCTATATGCTGCCATGTTTATCTGAACTCGATTTGACGTTTCGTGGCGCATCGTAACGCGTCTTACGTCAAATACAATAAAAAATCATATCACGAATTAGTAAATAGGGATGACGACAGCATCAGAAATAAATTATGAACTCTTGATCACTAAATTGACCCCCTACTTAAACTTCGGAAAACCTTACTAATTTTGTTTTCTATCAGTCTTTAATTTTTAATTCACCAAAATCACAAAATGAGTACTTAAATGACGCTGCTAAACTATGACGTCACGCCTAAGTATTTCAAACATTTTTAGAACATAATGTAGTTTTTGACAGATGATAAAAATTAACTCAGATGACTAGCATTCGTCATCCCTATTGATAACAGTGATTATAAATAAAATTTTACGTAAACATTAAAAAGAGCCAAAAAGAAGAATCAACGCCTATAATTATCAAAGAAGATAGGTGTCTTGTTAATTTCGAACCCTGTCCTAGAGCGACCTCGGGTCCCGAGGTGCACGACCCTGTGCTCTGCTAGCTCCTTACAGTCCAGTGGAATGTGGGCAGACTAAGTTCCCACAAGTCTACAGGTTGCATGAAAAATTAGGGATGGTCCACTGTTTTCGTTTACTAACTATTATTATTATTCCAATGTATAGCATCATCATATGCACTTACCATCAGGTGAGATGCCTACGGCTTATTAAAAACAAAATTAAAAGAGTCCTTATCAAAAATTGTCTTCCATAAAAAATTTATAGTTATTCTAGTGTAAGTTTATGTAGTTGAGCAAACAAATGAAACTCTAGTACATTAATTTTTTGGAAAAAATATATTTTCACAAAAATATTGGGGTTTTAGGGTTTTCTAAAATGAGCTTTGAATCAAGTGTTTCGAGTAATTTTGAAATGCGCATTTCCTTTTTTTACGCAAGTGTTCCTAAATTCTAAATAAAAAAAAGCAAAAGGTAAACAAAAGTGCTATGGAATTGTCATTGGAAACTGTCAAATCCCTACTAAGTTTGTTTACATTGTGTTTTTTTGGTTGATATAAGGTTCACTATTTCGTGGTTTACTTATATATTCAAAGTTTCATTACAACCGGTCAATTCAACGTCATCATATCTATCAGCAGAAGGACGTCCACTGCTGGACAAAGGCCAATTCATTTACTAGAAATTAGAATTATTAGTTATTATAACCTAACCTTCCCGAGCTTTTATGGGTTGTTAATAAGTTATTATGGAAGACAATTTGTTAGGGAACCTTAAGAGCGTGTTCACAAAATAGTTTCCCATACAAACTTAAAATTACTACTCTTGAAAATAGATGGGCCGATTCTAATGTAACTTTATACACATAAGCAAGTCACAGAATTCCAGTTGTGAATAGATTACATTTTCAATAAAAATGTGTTGTCACTAAATAAAAGTGATTTAAGGATTTTATAGTAATCTTGAAATTCGCTATCCTTTTTTAAAATGAAGTATTTTGAAAATTTAATCTATCCACAAATTAGAAATTCGTGACTTGCTTATGTGTTTTAAGTTTCAAAATAATAGGGATGATGACAGCATCAGAAAAAAATTATGAACTCTTTTGATCACTAAATTGCCCTCCTACTTAAACTTCGGTAAAACCGTAATCACTTTGTTTTCCATCAAGTCTTCAATTTTTAATTCACCAAAATCATAAAATGAGTACATAAATCACGCTGCAAAACTTTGACGTCCCGCCTAGGTATTTCAAACCTTTTTAGAACAAAACGTCGTTTTTGACAGATGATAAAAAGTAAATCAGATCACTAGCATTCGTCATCCCTATTGACCCATCTATTTTCAACAAGTAGTAATTTTACGTTTGTATGGGAAACAGTCTTGGTGAATACGGTCTTAACTCACCTGTCAGATTGCAGATCTCGACGAGACATTATTGTTCTCAAATTGACAAATCACAGGTAAATCTTTATAAAGCGACTACAAAAGTTTAAATTAAAAAAAAACGATACTCTTTGAAAGAAAATCTAGAAAATACTTTTCTGTAGTCGTTAACAACGCTTACAACTTCGTAGTTTTCTAACATTTGACTGGTGTTTTGAAGCTAAACACGAGTCTTCCAAGCTGGCAGCGGTCAGAGAAGGCAGCGATAAAGACAAGCTGTGAGTGCTTTATTGCTTCAGCTATTAGGTCTAGTTTCGCTTGGTAAGCTTGACACTTCGGACAGGGCCTTTACGAATGTCACTTTTTTATGATAAAAAATATTTTTAATGGTAAATTTTATTAGAATCTTGTGTATTCCGTTTCGCTTTTATTTAATAATACCTGCATGGAATATTTAAGATACAAAGGTATTGAAACTTGTTACAAAAATAACTGGATCGTCAAACTTCATAGAACGCCGCTATTACCTCGTGAAGCCTAAACTCAAATTAGTTTTTAAAATAGTTGATCCTGTCCTGGCTGTGTCAATTCACAGACAATTCACAATCTATTCTTTTTGTTTTCCAAGACGCATCCGGGTTGAATTATATACAGGGTGTAACAGAATTGGTGTAGGTTTCGTTAAATGGGGCTTCTACTCATCATACTGAACAACTTTTGTTCTATGAATTGGCTGAAATCGCAAAAAAATAACTTTACAAATAGATCAGCTGATCGACCATTTTTGTGTGGAGGGTTCAATTTTTGACGTGAATACGTCTAATAAATCGATGGACGCCGGCTGCACGCACGAAAAAGGATGACTCATTGTCCCGTTACGTTATGACGTTATCACGTTAAACTGTCGTCTGTAAACCGACTTTACAGTACAGATAACCAATTTTTTTTGAATTGACTATGGTTTCCTTGGGGAAAGTTGTTCAGTATAATGATTAGAGGACCCCCCAGTTACGGGTCCTTCACCAATTTTGTTACAAATATTTTTCAATCTTAGTATAATATAATGTTAGCGTTTGCTTACCTAATTATTTTTTTAATTCACAATTGGTAAGCCCTTGGCATCATCTCACCTGATTGTGACGATGATGCCGAAAATGAAAGCGGGCTTACCAAGATTCCCCAACGCAATGGAGAACTGGCTATCTTATCTTCCAGCCGGAACACATCAATGTTAACACGGATGTTTGGCGACAAGACTCAGATAAGATGGTGGTAGCTAGCTGGCTTAGAAAATGCCCTACCACCAACCAAAACGAGTCTTACAAGATGACCCCACCGGGAATCGAACCCGCGACCTCCTGGTGTGAAGCACATGGACTAACTAATTTGCACTAAATAATGAATTTATAAATAAAAATAAAATAAAACGCAGCAAACTAAGAAGTTTTAAATACAGTGTAAACTCTATATAGCGACCCTCAAGGGACCGGGCATTTTGTGACATTATTGAGAGTTTTCGTTATACAGAGAGTAATTAGCGTCTAATAAACCAAATGGAGCTAGAAAATTTTGACGTTTTAAAGAGTGAATCGTCATATCGAGTGACGTTTTACAGAGTTTTTACACTGTATATGAAAACCAATGAAAACATCACAGATAAGTTTGTTTTCCCTTTTTTTCGGCTTCCAGTAGATAAAAAGTTATATCTGGTCATACAGCCTAGTCTGTTAGTTTGTCATGTAATTACATTGAAATCCTACATTTGAAAATTCTTGTAAACTGATAAAGAGAAAAAAATTTGTGAAAACTCCACATTACTTTCTTTACGAAACCACCAATCATTCACGTGCAAAGAGTCTATTTCTTCCGCCTGGCACTATAACATTGCTGACTAAGAAGTTTTTATGTGTGCATGCAACCAAGGAGTTTGTTTATTGATTCCTCTCATTCTCATTCAGTGACGTTGAAAAGTCTACTCTGTTATCCAAAATCCTAACTTGGCCTAATGAAAGGAAATTATACATACCTAGAGTTAATGTGGTTTCAAAATTATATATACACTTGCTTTTGCCCGCGGCTTCGCCCGCGTGGACATTGATTTTAAGACTGTCTTTAAGGGTGAGTGGTGCGTGAGCCGCAGGCGGCTCGCGAGTGTGGACGTGAGTTTTCTCAGAACCGTATCCCTGATCGGGCTATTCTGATTAGCAGTCTATGTCACTTCCCATCCCCTTAACCAATTCTATACAAAAAATCACTTCCATCCGTTGCTTAGTTGCGACGCCGACGTGCGAAAGCGTGGAAATGAGTTTTCCCCAGATCCCTCGGGAACTATGTCACGATATGCTAATTAGTAAATTATGTAATTTCCCAGCACTCAACCATCTCTGTGCTAAAAATCAAAACAGTCCATTGTTCCGTAATTGTAATAAAAGTAGCCTATGCCCTTCCCCGTGACACAAGTTACCTGCATGCCGAATTTCATCAAGATTGGTCAAGGTGTTGAAGCGTGAAAAGATAAGAAATAAACAAAAATACACATTTTCACTTTTATAACATTAGATGAGGAAAGAGTACCTAAGTATTATAAAGAAACTATATGTCAAATATGGAAAAAATTTTTTGGTCCTTCATACATTTTTGCCGCTTTGATAACTTATTATGTATCGAGGACCAAAATTTTTTTTTATTTGACATATAGTTTCTTTGGGAAAGTTGTTTGTAATCACGAGTATATTCGTATCCTTTGCTATCAAGAACTAATTAAAAATCACCCTATATATGTATTTATCGTGAATTAAAGATTAATTTGCAGATTATAAATGCTTTTTTTCGTTGGCTGGTTTAAGTTTTTAAACTTTAAGTTGTTTTTGGTATGACCTCAGTGACTTACGCTCGTGGACAAATAATACTGGTCAGCGACAAAATCATCTGTGTCTTGCAAATTAATAATATTACGTGCATGGAACTAACTTTATAATAAAGAGAATTTAATATCGTGTGACATAGAACCCCTAAATGTTATAGGTAAACTTCAAACTTGGTAATAAATTCAAATAACGTATGTTTTACTTTTGCTTGTTTTCACACTTTTGTTTTCAATCTGTCAAATCAAAATGATAAAAGGCAGTCATCATCGTCTTTCACGGTCGTTATTGAATTACTATCATGTCGCTAACACCAGAAGAATGTACTCGAATCGTCACTATGCTGGAAGAAAGCAGAAGTCTGACAAGTACAGCGAGAGTAACAGGCGTTTCACTTTCTTCAACGTTTCCGAGAAACTGGGCACAACATTAGAAGACCAGGAACCGGCAGACCGAGGTGTACTACTGCTCGAGAGGATCGATTTATTGTTACGACCATGCTCTAAAATCGACACCTCACTGAAGTAACAAATCAACTTCGAGAGACCCGAAGAGACGACGTTAGCGACCGGACTGACGGCGGCTCCGAGAAGTTAATTCGACACCACATAGACCCGCAAATGGCCAAAAACTTGCAAGGGAACGTCGAGTAGCAAAATTACGTTCCGCCCGCGAACTTGCAGAATGGGGAGACGAAGAATGGGCGAGAGTAATGTTTTCTGATGAATCCAGATTTATGCTGTATGCACAGGATGGGCGGCGAAGATTTTACCGACGGCCAGGGGAACGTTACATTCAAGCTTGTTTTGAAGAAAAAGTATCGTTCGGCAGTGGATCCGTTATGGTTTGGGCTCTAATCTTTTCAGAGTCGCATAGAGTTAGTGCTGATAGAAAATGGTACGCTAACTAGCGCAAGATATGTAGAAGAGATCCTTAATGAGCATGTCGGCCCATACTTGATTAATATGGGTGAAATTCCATATTTATGCATGCATGACAATGCTAGGCCACATACAGCTCGAATTGTTAATGAGTATCATCAAGACGTTGGCATCAATTGCATGGACTGGGCTTCGAGAAGCCCGGATTTAAATCCGATTGAGCACGCTTGGGATGAGCTCGGGAGATGTGTAAGAAGTCGAAATCCCGCCCCAGCTACACTTAGAGACCTGAAACATGCGTTAGTGGAAGAATGATACATTATCCCGCAACATCGCATAAGAAACTTAATAAACAGCATGCCCAATCGTCTGGCAGCTGCAAGAAGAGCCCGTGGAGGCAATACGAAGTATTAAAATGGCTTTTATGTTCGTTTTTGTGTGATATATGAGGTTGTGTCTTTTAATTTTTAAACGCAAAACATATTGTTATTTTGGTTTTTTTATGTAATTTTAATAAATAAGGAAATAAAGGTTTTTTGACATTTAGTGTCGTTTTATTAACTATTAAATTATCTACAACATACAGTTTTATTCATGTTGCTAGCGCTATTATTTTGAGAGTTATTCTAATTTTTCGTACCGACACATATTATTTGTCCACGACTGTATTACGTTGTCTATGGTGTTGGCAAAGATGTAAAGAGAGTAGACATTGTCTTTTTCTATCGCTTGAATGAGGCGTATTATAAAGTTTGTCCATCTGTTTCCCCTGTAAGAAGTTTCTATATCTAGTTATGTTATCAGTGACATTGGAATGGCCCTGAATATACTTTCTTTGCTGTGATCTCCTCAGTCAATAAATACCTTACGTACGTTCTTTCATGCCTCCAATTTTGGGGGTGGCGCACCTGCGCGGGCAGTGTAATGTGCAGTGTGCTAATTTGTTAGTACAGTCAGCATCAGAAGTAGGTGAGCAATGATGTGCTAATTTGTTAGTACAGTCAGCATCAGAAGTAGATAAGCAATGATGTGCTAATTTGTTATTACAGTCAGCATCAGAAGTAGATGAGCAATGATGTGCTAATTTGTTAGTACAGTCAGCATCAGAAGTAGATGAGCAATGATGTGCTAATTTGTTAGTACAGTCGGCATCAGAAGTAGATGAGCAATGATGTGCTAATTTGTTAGTACAGTCAGCATCAGAAGTAGATGAGCAATGATGTGCTAATTTGTTAGTACAGTCAGCATCAGAAGTAGATGAGCAATGATGTGCTAATTTGTTAGTACAGTCGGCATCAGAAATAGGTGAGCAATGATGTGCTAATTTGTTAGTACAGTCAGCACCAGAAGTAGGAGAGCAATGATGTGCTAATTTGTAAGTACAGTCAGCATCAGAAGTAAGTGAGCAATTGTGCTAATTTGTAAGTACAGTCAGCGTCAGAAGTAGGTAAGCAATGATGTGCAGATTTGTTAGTACAGTCAGCATCAGAAGTAGGTGAGCAATGATATGCTAATTTTTAGTACAGTCGGCATTAAAAGTAGGTGAGCAATGATGTGCTAATTTGTTAGTGCAATCAGCATCAGAAGTAGGTGAGAATGATGTGCTAATTTGTTAGTACAATCAGCATCAGAAGTTGGTTAGCAATGATGTGTTAATTTGTTAGTACAGTCAGCATCAGAAGTAGGTGAGCAATGATGTGTTAATTTGTTAGTACAGTCAGCATCAGAAGTAGGTGAGCAATGATGTGATAACTTGTTAGCACAGTCAGCATCAGAAGTAGGTGAGCAATGATGTGTTAATTTTTAGTACAGTCAGCATCAGAAGTAGGTGGGCAATGATGTGCTAATTTGTTAGTATAGTCAGCATCAGAAGTAGGTGAGCAATGAATTGTAAATAACATCTATACAATAGGAGTGTTACATTGATGTGAGCAGTTTTAACTGAGCCATCACAATGTCATATAAGTAATATTAAAAGTAAGTGTTTATGTGATATTGATTTATAAGTGCTAACAACAATTTGAATACTTTTACTGTGCATTCCTGGGTGAATTTTTGAGATGGGGCAGTTAGGGCAATTGGCAGATATTGACCGTGGGCGTGGCAGCTAAAGGAAAACGTTATTAGGAGACTAGCTCTTTTTGGGGATATTTTGACCGATTATCTGCCCTGTGGCATAAAAAAATTGGTGTGGGATCCGTTAACTGGGGGTTCTACTCATCATACTGAACTACTTTCCCCAAGGAACCCATAGTCAATTCTCAAAAAAAAAGTTAACCCTCCTTACTAAAATGCACAAAATTGGTCAATCAGCTGATGATTTGAATGAAGAGATTTTTTTATTGCGATAACAGCAGTCGTAGAACAAAAGTTGTTCAGTATGATGAGTAGAAGCCCCAGTTAACGGAACCTACACCAATTTTGTTACACCCTGTCCTGTATATTGATATTTAACAGATTTTGAAACAAGTATACAGTCAGACGAAAATGGGTACTTACAAAAACTTTTGATGACTCCAATCGATCCTGTTTCTTGTTAAGATCAAAAGTCTATGGGATCAACTAAGTTTTAGAGTACTAGAAATTTCAGAAATGTGTGCATCTGCTGCTGACTGTTCTCGATTATCATACAAGGGTTCTATCTAAACAACTTTTCATAAGGAACCTGTAGTGTAGTCATACATATAGCAAAAATGTAGGCTTCAATTAGTGTAATGCGTCGATTTAGACAACCGCTCGCTTAGCCCGTCGCGAGCCTACTGAGCGTCCTGAATGAGATTACACTTTCCTCAATAGTTTTTCTAATTAGAAAGCTAAGCGAGATGGGAAGGCAGGAGTACTACCTAGTTAGGAACCTGATCAATTTAGGAATCGACTGCATAAAACCATTACCCCTCTTTTTTGGGGAGTCGGGTTAACATCATGTATCCTGTGTTAATCAGGGGATCAAGACGAATGTATTGACACCTCGCACTTCAAAATCTAACAAGCCGGGTTGAGGCTACAGTCTCAGCCAAAGAAACGGACATACATACATACATTTAATATCCAGATACTTTTCCCTCCTTTTTTGGAAATTAAGTACCTAAGTATAAATAATGTATCATATATGAATCTGAGAAGTTTCACCGAAAACAGCTATCCCATTTAGGATCACTGCACTCTTTCCCACATATAACTCGAGCTCTTTCCCTCGCAAGTCCGCCACGATTGAACGTACGAAAGAAAGTGCGTCTAAAGGCACATTGACACATGTACTAGCTAGCATTTAAATGTAGTTTCTTGTTAATTCTTAACCTCTCTGGCTTAGCATTTTGATCTTTGTAAAGCATATCATATTATCATTCTTGTGGTAACATTCTTACAAATCACATTTCACTATATAAGTAGGTGCTAATATAGCTATTGGCAATCACAATGTATAAAACCATTTTTTTATAAATTTTATACTAGGAGGTAAACGACATTATATTATATAAGGTGTAACAAAATTAGCTGAAACTATTTTAACTGGTGCTTCTACCCATGAAACTGAACAACTTTCCCCATGGAACCCATAGTCAAATCGCAAAACAAAATTTGGCTCTCCCATACTAACTCGATCAGCTAATCAGCCAACTTAGTATGAGAAGTTCAATTTTTCTTTTTGAGATTTGACTATGGGTTTCATGGGGAAAGTTGTTCAGTTTCATGGGTAGAAGAACCAGTTAAAATAGTTTCAGCTAATTTTGTTAGACCTTATAATAAGGTATTATATTATATTATCCGGCAAAGGGTACAGAAAATTCGTTATTCCCACTACTAACGGGCGTTGCTCCATAACGCAACCGAATATTTAGTCAGTTTTTGCATTATTGTCATGAGTACAACTAGTACTCTCATTTTCTATCTTACTCAGCCATTTCCCTAATAGTTTTTTTTCTTCTCGATAACTAGTTTTTCAGGCGCTTTAAGTACATAACGCAACCACTTTGCGCAGGCAGACCGACATATTTAACATCAGAGGGTTGGCATTTATCCTCTCAACCTAAGTTTATCCATTTGCGTTATCGTTACCAAATTTGTCATGACGTCCTAGTCTAATTTGTTTTCCAGGTTTTCTGATGTTTAGTTTACAAAATGTACATATTTGATTGTAACATTTATCCACGCCATTAGATACACATTTCACATCTCATTAAGTAACTGGTTTACGTGGTGCAATCCTTACTTACACTGCTGTTTTTTGTACTCTATAATATTTTTTTGGCTACCTACTAATTTTTCATTTTTTGCTAATTCTAGAATAGATATGGTAATTTTCTTTGTATTATAGATGTGTATCTTTAAATAGTAGAAGTAAGTGACTATGGTTGCGGCCCTAGAATAGCACCCCCCCCCCCCCCCCCATCCCTTCCCGATGGTGTCCTAAGAGGCGAGTAAGGGAACAAACCGGATGATGGCCAGTAGCGTAAAAAGTTCATATGTTTTCCAAATGTTCGTTTACCAAATGCAAGAATAATGTAGTTTTTTTTTAAATATACATTTATTTTTTGAAAAGTCTACAGGACCCTACTTTGCACGATGCCGACTCGCACATGGCCGGTTTTTTATGTCTCGAACCTCGTGTCTCGGAATATATATCAAACCATAAAAATTTGCATCTCTTGGTTCTCCATCTCAGAGTTAGAGAGGGAAATTACTGACGATCTTTTAAAAGGAAACGCGGACGCCATTTTTTTCCATACAAACGTAGTCCCCTGTTTCTTCCTTGATAATGGCAATAGAGCAAAAATGTTTTTTCCATCAAACCTTTATCTAACATGGCCATGCCCCTATGTTTTGTTTTTCCCATATCCAAGCCTTCAAAAACTGAGAAAATTTTCCAATTGAAACGTCATTTTCAGACACAAACCAAAAAAATAATACGAATATTTACAATAAAATGAAAACATAGAGGCATAGATAAAGCCATTTTTTTAATTATTTTTTGCTTAGTTTTTGAGGAGGAAATAGGGGACTATGAAATGCTGTTTTGGTTAATTTTGCCTATTATCGGTGTGCGCTGCAGTTCTCCCTTTCTTGCTGTATAAGTAGAGGTTTGGGAGAGGGAGACAGCACCATTTTATTCAAATACCCATTCTTTAGAACGCGTTTCCTCATAGCACCATGTAACAGCCGTTGGGATTGGGATATCTCGGTTAATAGTGTTATATGAGGAAAACAAACATAGTCAACCCTTTTTAGGTGCCCAAGCAAGCGAAAACGAGCGATCGAGACCATTCCAAGTCCTAGTTATTTTGATTAATATTATTTAAGAGCGTCGGTGGCGTTAATGGCTAGGGCAGCCGCCTCCTGTCCGGAAGGTCGTGGTTCGAACCTGTTACGTACCAATGTGATTACATATGTACGTTTGTCCGACGCTCTTACGGTGAAGGAAAACATCGTGAGGAAACCTGCACACGCCTGCGAAAAAACTCGAAGGTTGTGTGTGAAGTCGACCAACCCGTACTGGGCCCGCGTGGTCGACTAAGGCTCGATCGCACTAATTCAGAGTAGGCTCGAGCCCCTCGGTGGGGGCGTATAAGAGCTGATATTAATGAATTTATAATGATAACAGTGTTCTATAGTAATGTCACTTGTTGCAGCGCAGAACGAGCTTCTTTAAACAAAATGGATGGATGTAACTCGGAAGCTGTCACTGGCAATGGTAAGTGCTGTAAGCAAATATCTCCACTTGACATTGGCACCAAAAAAAGCGTCGGTGGCTCAACGGTCACGACTCGATCCTCCATACCATAAGGTCCCGGGTTCAAATCCGGACATTTACCAATGAGTTTTTCAAAACTTACGTACATGTACTTACCGATTGCTTTAACAGTGAAGGAAAACATCGTTTGTTGTTGTTTTTATCTTGTTATTCTTCAACAACACATTAGGCGAGCTTAATTTAATATGACGTTGTCATATTTAGGGTTCCGTAGTCAACAAGGAACCCTTATAGTTTCTTAATGTCTTTCCGCAGTTTAGCTCAGAGCCTTTAAGTACTAGAAAACTATAATTTGGCATGGGTATACACATTGATCTCGCCGACAAAGTGGTACAATAAAATCCAGAAAAAAAACGATTTTTATGACTACATATTATGTTCGATTGAAGGCCCCAGAATTCCAAGGCCAGTCCCTCCTCAACGCAACAAAGATAAACAAACGACTCCCCCATTATTATAAAACATAAATGAAACAATTTTAGGTGCATTTTTACTTTCCTCCAGCATAACAACTCGATGGACTTTATCTGTAGAGCGAGTGAGAAAGCTATGTAGTTGCGTCTCGCTCGCACTTGGAGGCAGTGCCGTATACCTCCTCCCCGCGCCGCCCGCATATATTTTCTTGCAGCGCACCTCTGTCGCCCTACGTTTCGCCTCTCCCTATAATTCTTTGTTTCCATTGTACCATATAAAGACAAGGTGATTTTTTTGCGTTGACGTACCCTACCGTTTGGGGTATCGTTGAATAGGTCTTTCAAAACTACACTGGGTTTGCTAAAACCATTGTTCGGTGAAGGGATCCATTTGTGAAATATTTAAAGTGCTAACTTTTGTTAGATTCAAGTGTCCTCGCACTTGCAGTTGGATTTGTGAAAAAAAAATCCTATTACCAACTGCAAATATAATTTTGCTTTTTAAAATATACAATAAAGACTATAAACCTTACTTTGCGGGTGTACGACCCGCACTTGGCCGGTTTAAAAAAAAACAAATTTATATTTCAAATTCATATATTCATAAACAATGCACATTGTGTTTTGTATTGAAATTTGCAGAAAGTAACGCAAGAAATACGTATGTAAATTTCTACAAAATAATGCAAGTTTTACGATGTACAGTGTGTAACAAAACTGGTGGGTTTTACTCATCATACTGAACAACTTTCCCCAAGGAATCCATAGTCATTTCCCAACAATTTGTACCCTCCATACATTATATCAGCCGAAATACCCTCCATACAAAAATGCACAAAATTGGGTCGATCAGCTGATCGATTTGTATGAAGAGCAATTTTTTTGAGATTTCAGCAAAGTCGTAGAACAAAAGGTGTTCGGTATGATGAGTAGAAGCCCCGCCCCAGTCAACGGGACTTACACCAATTTTGTTACATCCTGTATAAGTTAAACGACCCATAAATAAATAATTCACGAAAAATTAATAAAAGTATCACAATATTGAAAAAACTTTTATTTGTTTAGTTAGAGGTCAGAAGATGATCATGCTGAATATAAAAAAAATGCTAATTGGATTTATTTCAACTTGTTCCAGGTTAAATTTCCACTGCAAACAGAGGGTACCAGTGATCTAGAATGTTAAATGAAGTCTACGATATTCCTTACTCTAGCGGCCTCAACAACTACGTGTTTATAAATTAACATTATCCTGTTTATACACATATTGGTATATATATACACTAATTCCACATAACATAAAGATACTAAATTTCGTTTGTAATTTTTTTTAAATGGAAATAGCTGGAATATGCCCATTAGAAAATTAATCTTATAATTTTAGAAGTGCGTTAAATTAATATTCTACCATGTACAGAGCTCGAAATATTTTATAAAACATAGTTTTATATCTTTTATGTGGAAGTATTGTAGACTGTAGATATATAATATACCAATATGTGTGATATAAAGTTCCACCACGAATCTACAATCAAAAGTATCGACTATTATCCTGTTTAAACACAGGAAGGATGTGTCATGCTTGATGAAGAAACTAAGTTTACATTTTGAACAAAATTGATAATGATAATTGATAATTTTAATGAATCCTATGAAGTCACTAAATGCTTGAAGTATAGAGGTACCAAATCTGAAAGTACAGTTCATAATCACGGCGGAGATCTTCGAGAGAGTGAATAGGTTTTTATTTGATATTGCGTTTTCCATCGTTGCTTAACATCAGACGAGATTGGAGACTGAATTTAAAAACGTGAAAGTAAAAATTTTTACCATAAAATTGGTTACCCGTCTATTTTTTAAATGCAATTGATAAACCCTTGGAATCATCTCACTTGCTGTTCAATTTATATTTTTAACGTCACCTGTAGATTGTGTTCAGAAAGAAACGAATTAGGCAGACCACCGCCCATGATGACCAAGCGGTGACAATATTATGTGGCAAAATTAACACTGCCTTTATATATCGAGTAATAAGATGGTAAGATCTCATTTCAAGGCCGTGTGCCTTATTTCGATGGCATAGGTATTGCATTCGTAAATGCCTTTGTTTGTATAAATAATATAGTAATGAATGTAATGATATACCTATAGATACTCTGCTATTATTAACAATGTATATTATTTTAAGCCGGTTGAATATTATGAATGGATTATGCTGGAGTCATTGAAAAAAAAACAATTATGTTCTATTTCAAGTTGGGCTAAACTATATTCAGTATCAGTCAATCAGTCCACAATATCGTTTGTAAATTTTTAAAAATGGAAATAGCTGGATTATGCCCATTAGAAAATTAATCTTATAATTTTAGAAGTGCATTAAATTAAAATACTACCATGTACAGTGCTCGAAATATTTTGTATTTTACACAAAGATTTTTTAAATCATTGCAAGGTGTAAATAAAAGCTATAATACAAGAAAAGTGGGGGTGATCACATGATTTTTTAAAAATAACAATACCTTTGGACTACCAAACGACAAACACTAGTTCAACAGAAGTGGGCACTTGCGCAGTTTATTCAAACCAAGTACCCTTTTTAGTTTTTAAACATTAAAGTACCCACTTAAAAGACTTTTTTAATTTTTTAAAAATTATAATACAAGTAGGTAGGCATAAAAGTCTAGAAAACACAATATGACATTTCGTGAGTGTTTTTAACCAGTAAGAATTAAATAATGTTTGAATCAATATTTTTTTATTATGTTATTTATATTTGTAAATTGCTGGGATAATATGTGGTGACTGAAAAAATTGCTTTTTTTTGCCTTTTGATCACCTCCAAATGCATGCCTTATAATGTTTTTGCATAAAATTACAAAGTTAATGTTAAGGTAGTTAAGGCGTGAATTTCATTTTTTTTAAGTTTTTGTTAATTATGGCTCCATTCTTTTAAGTTTTTTTAATTATGGCTCCATTTTAAATTTTTAACAGTCTTACATAATTAAGTTTCTACCATTTTAAAAACTTATCAGATGTAGAATAATACCGTCGTCGATGGTGTAACGGCTAGGGCCGCTACCTCCTGTCTGGGAGGTCGTGGTTCAAGTCCTGCCACATACCAATGTGTTTTCGAATTTCAATTTCATATGTTCGTTTATCCGACGCTCGCACGGTCACGCCTGCAAAGAAACTCGAAGGTTGTACCTACGTGAAGTCGACCAACCCGCACTGGGCCCGCGTGGTCGACTAAGGCCCGATCGCCCTAATTCAGGGTAGGCCCGAGCCCCTCGGTGGGGAGTGGGGTCGTAAACGAGCCGATACGAACAAATGTCCTTATTTTAAATATATTGAGCTATAATCTCAGATTAAAAATAATTATTTTCAATCTGAGGCTATATTAAAAAAACAGGCTAACGCAGTAAATATGCTAAATCAGGAAATTATTCCGGATATTATAGTTGACTACATCATATATAAATTATTCAATGTCACTCCCTAAATTGCCCATCGAAATTTCAAAAACGTTTACTTATTTATGCACTTGTCCTTATTTTTTAATCATACAAATGACACTAAAAGACATCACGCGTTTCCTGTTTCATACATTTTTAGAACAAAATTTTGTTTTTGGCAGATAGCAACTCGAACGACTAGTTGTCTAGCCTATTGGTAGAAAAAAATGTAAGACCGTCGCAAACTTAGAAATTTTGGAATTCGCGCCCTGACCTTAATGTAAGATAAGTAATTGCTGCTCCCTAAATAAAATAAATATGTATCTTTTTTTATCAAATGTTTTTGATTTTCTTCGCTGTAGATCTGAGTAGGTACATATCTCCTGTTCGGAAAGTTTAATTTTCATGAGTAGATAGCCGGGTGGAACGTTGCTTTTCCATCCCTAGGGAGGAAAGTATTTTCATCCCTAGGGTGGAATGGAAAGTAATTTTTTTTTAATTGCCAGCCATGGAGTCGAAGATAATTGAGATACATCATATTATTAAATTACATTAAAATAAGAGGTTTTCATATATCTTAACTCAACTATATACATTAAACGACGTGTTTATTACGATCTAAAGGTTGATATTAAATCATTTTATAGTTGGTCTATTTTTTCACAATTACAGAAGATTAAAACTAAAAATAATTTCTCTATCTGCTGCACGCCATAATGCCATGATAACGTGACACTTTTTTTTCAATTTTCGCCATGGCCACCTAGATGCACGTCGTGACCAACTTGATTAGGTACAATCTAGTCGGCCGTGGCAAGCGGCCATTGCGAAAAGGTTGGAGGCTGGGTTGGGTATAGGTAAACTTAATTTATTGATATCTAATTAATATTTTATATCATATAAATAATACGTTTCCTCGCAGTCGAAATGAAAAGTAGAGTGTTTAACTCTGGTGAAATGACCCACTTCACCCTCGAACTATTGGCGCTCTCACTTCGTTCGAGCTCCAGAAATATCTCGAGTGAAATGGGTCACTTTCTTCCCTTGATTAACAATCTACTATTTAATTGGATCATGAATATTGTAAGGGCTGTGTTACACAAATCATAATTGATTGAAGCGTCGGTGGCGTTATGGCTAGGGCCGCCGCCTCCTGTCCGGGAGGCATTATTATGGTACCAATGTGATTTCGAATTTAGATTTCATATGAACGTTTATCCGACGCTCTTACGGTGAAGGAAAAACATCGCGAGGAAATCTGCACACGGCCTGCGGAGAAACTGCCACGTACCAATGTGATTTCGAATTTAGATTTCATATGAACGTTGGCAATTAAAAAAAAGCGTCGGTGGCTCAACCGGTAACGACTCGGTCCATCTAACCAGAGGTACCGGGTTCAAATCTGGACGGCCAATGTACCAATGAGATTTCAAAAACTTACGTACATACTTACCGATTGCTTTAACGGTGAAGGAAAACATCGTGAGGAAACCTGCACACGCCTGCGAAGAAACTCGAAGGTTGTGTGTGAAGTCGACCAACCCGCACTGGGCCCGCGTGGTCGACTAAGGCCTAATCGCCCTGATTCAGGGTAGGCTCGAGCCCCTCGGTGGGGACGTATATGAGCTGTAATGATGATGAACGTTTATCCGACGCTCTTACGGTGAAGGAAAAACATCGCGAGGAAATCTGCATACGCCTGCGGAGAAACTGCCACGTACCAATGTGATTTCGAATTAAGATTTCATATGAACGTTTATCCGACGCTCTTACGGTGAAAGAAAAACATCGCGAGGAAATCTGCACACGCCTGCGGAGAAACTCGCAGGTTGTGTGTGCAGTCGACTAACCCGCACTGGGCCCGGGTGGTCGACTAAGGACCGATCTCCCTAATTCAGGGTAGGCTCGAGCCCCTCGGTGGGGACGTATATATGAATTAATTGGTTGATAAATTTAAGTTAGGCTATGTTTTTGGAAGAATGGCAATGTAAAGGCAGCTTCGGTCTGAGACAGGCTGCCTATATACTATACGTCCTCAGGCCGACCTCGACTCGATCGGGCGGAGCTCGGCACGTGCACGTTGGCTCTGAGTACGTCCGAAGCACACTTGGCGCGCGCCGTGCTCGGTAAGGCTGACGCGGAATGCGCGAGCCAAAGGGACAAAGCTATTGGTTATAATAAAATTAACAACCTATAAACGTAAAGATACCAACATTGCGGCGTTAAACCGAAAAAGTACTTTTCCAGTGATTGGTGCACCTATAACAGTTCATATCTTGAAAACTACTGAACCGATTTTATTGAAACTTGCTCAGTTCCCTAAATTGAAAGATACTTAATGCAAGGTATTGATTAGAATAGTTATCTCTGTCTTTTTCTTTACGTGTAAAGAGTAAAGAAAATAACCACACTTTTTCACTTTTCCAATGGTTTTTCATTTTAATCAAAAACTATAATGAAAGTATAATCGAATAGTATAATTACTTACTTTCTATTATCATAAAAAATATTGATGTATGTTTTTTTTAAAATTTATACTTCAAAATATTAGTCATAACTAGAGTTGAAACTTTCAACTTGAAAGTAACGGTGTAATCTTTGAGATTTTTTTCTATCAAGCCAAAATTGCTCAATCGTGTTTCTAATAGCTTTTGGCTTTAAGTAACATCATCATCAACAATAAGGGTAATTTTTTTCAACCTTGGGTTTTCTATCGTTTAGGTGTAATTGACGTCAAAAATAACGAAAATCTGTAATATTACCTTGCCTTAATCCAAAAAAAGAATTTTATTCATATATAAGTACATAACACTTTAGAAATTTGCCACACCTGTTTAGAAACCTACTGATACGAATATTGAGCAATTTCAACAATCCTTACTAATATTATAAATGTGTTTGTTTGTTACCTTTTCACGCTTTAACGCCTTGACCAATCTTTATGAAATTTGGTATGCAGGTTGCCTGGAAGGACATAGGCTACTTTTTATCCCGGGAAAATAGCATAATCTGATGCAGTTCCTGAGGGAACTAAAAAATACTCGATTGTTGTGATTTTTCGCACAGAGATGGTTGAGTAGGTGGGAAAAGGTATAATTTACTAATCACCCTTAAAGACAGTCACAAAAACGATGTCCACGCGGGCGAAGCCGCGGGAAAAAGCTAGTATTACATACATATACGGGTCGAATGGATAACCTCCTTTTTTGTAGTCGGTAAAAAGAGTGATGTAGGTCTGTCCTAGCCTTGGTCCTCGCGCTCCTGCATTTTGCAACCGCATTTATAATTGGCTAACATGGGAACAGCATCATATGAAAAAAAAATTGTACAACCACGCTGTGCATACTTTTCTTCAGCATCTAGCACAATTCACATAGCAACATTCATTGGCACAAGCTTATACAGATTTTTAATTATCTTTATGATGTATAATTTTCGATTTTCTACTTTTAAGGTTTCTTATCCAGAGATGTGGTGGTACGGAACCCTCGGTGAGCGAGTCCGACTCGCACTTTGCCGGTTTTTTACTATTATGGCAACTTTAAAAAAGAGAGGAAAAAAAACGTCTGGAGATAAAAAAAATATTACCGTAATCCAAATCTCACCCACATCCGTCAGTAGTTCGGACACTAGAGCACCGGACAGATACACACACACATAATAAAAGTAAGCCCTTCTAATATTATAAATGTGAAAATGTGTTTGTTTGTTACCCTTTCACGCTTCTACACCTCAACCAGTCTGACAAAATTTGGCATGCAGGTAGCCTGTGCCACGGGGGTGGACATAGGCTACTTTTTATCCCGTGAAAATAGCATAGTCCGATGCAGTTCCTGAGGGAACTAAAAAAGTACTCTTTTTTTGGTTAATTTCTTTTACATCGCAACGGAACAATGGTTTGTTGTGATTTTGCACAGAGATGGTTGAGGAGGTGGGAAACGACATTACTAATCACCCTTAAAGACAGTCATAAAAGCGATGTCCACGCGGGCGAAGCCGCGGGAAAAAGCTAGCTTATAATAAATTGAAAAACTCATTTTTAATTCCATTATTTTATTACTTTCAAACGACAGCGCTTGCGAGCGACGAAGGAGTGAGAAAAGTATTGTGATGGCAAAAGAACGAAGTCAAGATTTAAATGGAGATCGATTGTCTTAACCTAATAGAGTCTAAAAAACAAAAAGTGTATTGTGCCTGTGCCTGTGCGTCCGTCTGGTGCTCTAGCGGCTGTACAACCTACTGAACGGATTTGAGTATAATTTGGTATAGAGCAAAAATATTCATAATACAAAATATCTCCAACTATATTTTTCCTACCTTGATATTTCGGGGTTGCCATCATATTACAAAATAATCACTTTTCTCAAATATGGCTGTACTTTACTATTACTAAAGTATATATACTTATTAGTACTAACATACAGTATGGACACTACCTGTCTCTCTCTATATTGCGACCTCCGTCACCCAGATTGATACAGATTGCTTACAGTTTGGTTGTCGAACGTATAGGATTTCGACGCCATTTTGTTTATTCCGTCATTCCTTGTTTGAAATGTCATTTCTGGCCCGCTGATGAAGGTGTGCTTATTACTTTATATGGCCGAGGTTGCCATCATATTAAAAAATAATCACTTTTCTCAAATATGGCTGTACTTTACTATTGCTAAAGTATATATATTAGTACTAACATACAGTATGGACACTACCTGTCTCTCTCTATATTGCGACCTCCGTCACCCAGATTGATACAGATTGCTTACAGTTTGGTTGTCGAACGTATAGGATTTCGACGCCATTTTGTTTATTCCGTCATTCCTTGTTTGAAATGTCATTTCTGGCCCGCTGATGAAGGTGTGCTTATTACTTTATATGGCCGAGGTTGCCATCATATTAAAAAATAATCACTTTTCTCAAATATGGCTGTACTTTACTATTGCTAAAGTATATATATTAGTACTAACATACAGTATGGACACTACCTGTCTCTCTCTATATTGCGACCTCCGTCACCCAGATTGATACAGATTGCTTACAGTTTGGTTGTCGAACGTATAGGATTTCGACACCATTTTGTTTATTCCGTCATTCCTTGTTTGAAATGTCATTTCTGGCCCGCTGTATGAAGGTGTGCTTATTACTTTATTATGGCCCACTACACGCGGTGGTTCGTTATTCTAGGAAAAATCTGAATAAGACCGCACATACAAACTCAAGTTGTTTGTTACTTTTCTTAAAAACAGCTCTATACTCGTAGATAGTTCAACCCAATTGTGCGCACGGCTCTATGTGTGCGTACGCTTGTAATTATGCAGCTTTAACTTGTGTGTTGCTCGGACGACGACTGCCAAGCCACTGCCACACAAATAAAAGCTGCATAATAACAGCGCAAGCACACATAGAGCCGCGCGCACAAATGAGTTGAACTATCTATAACGATGTTAATGAAACAGTTGGAGTTAATAGAACGTTAGATAATAAGTCTTGATAGGCACCTCTGTCAAAGTATTATATTAGTACTAACATACAGTATGGACACTCCCTGCCGCTCTCTAGATTGTGACCTCACCCCCTCGTCACCGAGATTAATACAAATTGGCTACAGTTTGGTTGTCGAACGTATAGGATTTCGTCGCCATCTTATTTGTTCCGTCATTCCTTTTTAAAAATATCATTTCTGGCCCGTTGTATGAAGTGTCCAGGGTGTGGTAATTATGCTATTACTTTGTATGGCCCACTACGCGCGGTGGTTCGTTATTCTAGGAAAAATTGGAATAAGACCGCACGCGCACATACAAACTCAAGTTGATTCGTGACTTTTTCTCAAAAATAACTCTATGTTAACATGAAACATTGCGAGTTAATAGAACGTTAGATGACCTGGTGAAGGTCGCGGGAAGCCGATGGATGCGGGCAGCGCAGGACCGGTCGTCGTGGAAATCCTTGGGGGAGGCCGTTGTCCAGCAGTGGACGATTTGTGGCTGATATGATGATGAGAACGTTAGATAGTAAAGTCTATTAGACACCTCTCTCTGTGTTGATTTCTGTATGCTAGACAGTGATGGCTAAATGAGACATTGTTAGGTAACTTATTTTATGAGAGTTTTAAGGAATAATTTAAACAAAAACGCCAACAGAGTGTTTCAAGAACTTTTTTTTATTAATTTCACAAAAGTCATTAAAAGCCACAGTCCGAAGGCTTTTAAGCTGTTAAAGCGATGACATTACAATTTATATAATGGGATGAAGCGCACATTTAGGGCAAATTTAAATGTAACGCACTCTACTCACCCGAAACATACCAATAGACCTTTGAATGCCGCTAACGACGGACTTCTTATTAGCTGACTATTATGGAAGGCCTGCCTGCGCGGTTACCACTCGAGATCTTTACTACCCCAAAGGCCATCCGTTCCATGAACAATTTACTCTGTCCACTGCCACCTTGGTGAACCGACAACCAGATGGAGGTGAAAGCAGACGCTGGAAGCGCAGGACCGGTGGTTGTTGAATTCATTGGCGGGGGCCTCTGTGTTCAGAATGGCGGTATAATGATTTCGACAGGTATAATGATAAAAGGCGATTAATGAAAAGGAAACAGCACCTTCCATCCTTTTTTGTCAGATTGCTTTAGCCCCCCCCCCCCCCCCCCCCAGGAGACTCGGTTTCCATACAAACGTATTTCCGCTTTAATTTACTAAAACTACATGCCGGATTGAATCCAAACTTTGCAAATATATTGAGTAGACACATGTCGATGTTTGTAATTGGTTTTCGACGTACCGAGTAATATAGAACGGAAAAAAATAACAGCAGTTTCAAACTTTCAGTACAAAACTAATTTAAGCCTTCGTTTAGTTTTGTTTAAGTTTACTACGATTAAAACTAATAACAAACATCGATATGTATCTACTCAATAATTTGCAAAGTTTGGATTCAATCCGGCATGTATATTTTGTATTATAGCGGAACTACGTTTGTATGGAAACTCGATTTCCTGGGGACCCTTAAGCTATAAAAAGTCCGTGGTTTCCGTCACTTTAACAAGTTCTTTGAACATCTTAGTTTTGAAATGAGTTTCATTACGCTTGCCCTTAACAGTATTCCGTAAATGCGCTTACGATACTTCACCTTAGTGGGCTAGAAAACATGAATTCCGAAGCTATCTACCAACTACTATATAAACGTTACATTTTATTTTATATAGAAAATATTGACAATATATTATTATTAAGTATATACTTCATTTGATAAAAGGCAGTCCAAGCTTGCATTGTCACATCTATTGCATCTAGAGACTGCATCAGCGGTTAAAAAGAGATACTTACTATATTACGGAAACACCATATTAAAATTTGTCGTTTCAATTACGTACCTAGATGCTATTAACATAAGATAGAGAATAGCAAAGTACTAGGTACCTATTGTCGATATATCTGTACAGAGTCGAAGGATGGACCATTAACAAGAATATGGATGCTAAAATCAATGCATTTGAATTAAGGCTATACCGAAGAATGCTAAAAATTTCATGGACAGACAGAGTAAGTAAGTATAGACGTGGTATCACAAGAAAACTAGGTCTTAGCTCATGTGTCGGCTTCTTCGCAAATAAGTCGCAACTGGCAGCACTAGGTCCTTTTCACACAAAAAGTCAGTTCCGTAGCCTGTAGAATTTGCTCAATTGTGCTACATTCACAGATTCTTGTAAGGCTGTATCGTTAAATGACATCAGCCCTTACCCGACTGGCCCAGAGGGAAGGTAATATTAGGGTCCAGACACACGGACTGCAAGCCAGCTACAAATTTGCAGTTTGGATGCAGTTCTCATAGAAATTTGCGCTTTGACTGCATCCACACTGCAAATTTGCAGCTGAAATGAAGTCCGTGTGTCTGAAGTCTAGGGGCCCAGACACACGAACTGCAAGCCAGCTACAAATTCGCAGTTTGGATGCAGTTCTCATAGAAATTTGCGCTTTCACTGCATCCACACTGCAAATTTACAGCTGGAATGCATTCCGTGTGTCTGGAGCCTAAGAGTTCAGACACGGACTGCAAGCCAGCTACAAATTAATAGTTTGGATGCAGTTCTCATAGAAATTTGCGCTCTGCATCCACACTGCAAATTTGCAGCTGAAACGCAGTCCGTGTCTGGAGACTAAGTGTCCAGACACACGGACTGCAAGCCAGCTGCAAATTAGCAGTTTGGATGCAGCTCTCCTAGTAAGTTGCGCCCTAACTGCACCCAACCTGCGAATTTCCGTGTGTCTGGACCCTTAGCTGAGAATGCTTAATGAATTTTGGAGTACGGCATGTCGTTAGATCCTTGTTTACGATACCATTTTTTAAGTCGGGATTTTGGTATTAATAATAAATTTTTGTAATTCGTACCCCATCGGTATAGAGTAACGTGCCCATCCATCCGGCTGACCAATAAATCGGTCTGTGAAATTCGTTCCCCCATACACTTTTTTTTTATTTAGGTACTTTTAATAACCGCCAATGCAAGTCATACATAATTTCATCAATCATTTATAATATTCTTGTATAAATAATGACTTTATTTAGCTTACATTTTAACGTGAATAACACTATTTTACGTATAGTTATACAGCTCAGTGTGTCGATATTATACCGATTATTATGTAGTTATTTAGAGTGAGAAGCGACACTGATTTCTAAACATTATTGAAATATATTTTGAAGCTAGTTTGTGAGTTTCTAACTAGCTAGAACGACTAAGTCTAAATCTTTGGAAGAAAAATACCTTTAAAACGAACAATTTGTTTTGGCGCTCTGTCTCAATATTTTGTGAGCGTGCGCAGACGACAATTTTTTTTTTTGAATACTTTCTTGTTCGGGGTCTGGTTGGGCACCCAGTTTAGAATTTTGTACGAAACAACTTTCTTTAACGCAGGAGAGTTTGATTAAAGATTATTACGTTTTTTAATCAATCATGATTTGCAATTAGTTATTAATCATGTTATGTTAGTGTTTGGATAGAAATAATTAAGATTTTGAAATTACTACAATTGCAAGAGCGTACACAGGGTGTAACAAAATTGGTGTAGATCCTGTTAACTGGGACTTCTATTCACAATTCTGAACAACTTAACCCAGTCAATAGTCAATAAGTAGTCAATTCTAAAAAAAATCTAACGAACAGCTGATCGATTTGTATGAAGAGTTAAAATTTGTTTTTGCGATTTCAGCAAAGTCGTAGAACAAAAGTTGTTCAGTTATATGAGTAGAAGCCTCAGTTAATGTGACCTACTCCAAATTTTATGACATCCTGTATAGGCGGGATAAGAAGTATCCACATAAATAATTTACGGTTGTATCCCAGTCTCACTAACACAACCCTCTGCTTCAAGTTCTTTTATACAGGGTGTTAGGTTAAATAAAGCACATTTTCATTTCATTTAATTGAACTAGTTCTGTTGTACAACTTTGCTGGAATTGTCAAAGCTTTTTTTTGGACTATTCAACTTAAGTCAACCATGTTGTGTATGGGAAGTCCAAAAATTTATGATGATAGATTTTAGCAAAGTTGTAAAATAAAAGGTTTTAATTTCAAAATTGCACTCCTAACCAACACTCTGTAAAGTAGTGATTAATTATTTTCTTTTGAATCATAGGTAGGTACTTATTTTTCTTCCAAACAATTACATTTAACTATGTTTACAATTAAGTTATTTGTTCAAGTGTAACATACACAAAACACTTTATTTAACTATCTCCTTAACATTATAGTGACCTACCCTCTTTTCTCCTTGGAACTCATTTCTTGGTAATTCGAAATCTTTTACATTGTGGGTCCCAAATCGCATTTTACAGTAAAATACCTACAATATAACGTTCTGTTTTGCAACATTTACACAAATAGTCTAGCTGCCAGTTGAATGGCTACTTTTAAAGATAAATTTGTTTACACTTTTAAAGGTTTTTTTTACGCACGCTGTAAACACCTTTAGTGGTATTTTGCTTTGATTGATGTGTCAGTGATTTCGTTAACAGGTGTGACTATGGCTTTATTCATAAAACTGAACAACTTTATATGGATACATTAATAAAACTTAACAACTCTGTCCAAGGGAACCCAATTAATTAATTGATTTTCGATCGGATTTCGATCACGCCACGTAAGTAATATTATTCTTTGACGCGAATTTATATGTAAAAATCTTGCAATGAGCGGTCTAGGTATTTCATTTTTTTATGTGTAGATATTAGTGTTTATGGAATAAAAGTTGTTCAGTTTTAATATCAACTGACCAAATCAATAGGTAGATACATAACAGAAAGTAAATTATCTACAAATATTACTGGACAAATAATTTCGAAATCCTAAAAACTTTTAGGTACCTACAAGCTTTTAAAATTACATTGTCACGCGATATACATATGCTTACAGCATTTCAGCTAAATCGGAAACCGGGAAGTGGGTCAAATAAAACTTGCAAGATTTCATTACAGACACCGGGACAGGTGAAACTAAATAAAAGCTTGTAAAAAAATCAAGAATTGACATTTAAACAAAGCAAACTTTTGGTAAATTATGTAAGGATAAAATATGATTAGTGGGGTCTACTTTTTATAACTATTAGATAAGTATTACACGGAGCTCGAGACCTTGATAAATTGATAATAAGAGGTGTTTCTAACGGTGTACAACCGTTGAGGGTAGCCTCTACTTATGAAACTGAACAACTTTCTCCGAGGAAACCCATACTGTATTGAACAAAAAATTTAGCTTTTATACAAATTGTAATTGTATTAATTGGATCGGCCAAATTTTTATCTTTTATCTACAATTGAGCCCTTGACATCATCTCTTCCGATGATAAGTGACGATGATGCCGAAGCGGGCTTACCAAAAAAAATTATTAAACAATCAAAAACTTTTTTGGGCTAAATTAGTTGGTATACTCGTAGGTTCTTTGGGAAACGGCTTAACGGCTTACACACTATTAGAAAAACATCCTGTATACTTGATGACGTAAAAAATTGGTGTAAGACCCTTTAAGTGGGGCTTCTACTCATCATACTGAACAACTTTCTAAAAAACATTGATACATTTATAAAACTAAACAACTATTATAGATTCTCAAAAAAAATTCAACCCTCGGTCAATCAGCTGTTTGGATGAATAGAGATTTTTTAAGGTATTAACTGTGGACCTCTTATGAAAATGTGTTCAGTATGATGAATTGAAACCCCAACTAATGACTTACACTAATTTTGTTACTGACTGTTTATTTGGAACGAGCCGCGCTTTTAAAGAAAAACATAAAAATAAAGCTTAAGTGACTTTAATATTATGGATAAATCACTGCACTGAAAACTCTCCACCACCTACCTGAGTACAACATTAGAGACGCCTATATAAGGTGTAACAAAATTAGCTGAAACTATTTTAACTGGTGCTTCTACCAATGAAACTGAACAACTTTTCCCATGGAACCCATAGTCAAATCGCATAAAAAAAATTGGCTCTCCCATACTAACTCGATCAGCTTATCAGCCAACTTAGAATGGGAAGTTCAAATTTTTTTTAACTAATTTTGTTAGAACTTACGGCGATAGCCACTTGCAATCAGACAGATGGTTAGCCTTTTTTTACATTTTACATAAAAAAATCTTACTTTACACAAATACTACCATAGGTAGGTACCTACATGTGTTGCCATAAAAATATATATATTTTGCAATCAAATTCAAATACAGGGTAATTTTTCATTAAGCCGAAACCTCTTAAGTGGTCATTCTGTTCCCGCAACTGAACAACTTTTGTTCTACAAGTGCTGAAATAAAAAATTAGACTTTTATCAGCTTATTTTTTTTGCGATTTCAGCAAAGTCATCATCATAATAACAGCTCATATACGTCCCCACGGAGGGGCTTGACTACCTACCCTGAATTAGGGCGATCGAGCCTTAGTGGGCCCAGTGAGGGTTGGTCGACTTCACACACAACCTGCGAGTTTCTTCGCAGGCGTGTGCAGTTTTGCTCACGATGTTTTCCTTCACCGTAAGAGCGTCGGATAAACGTACATATGAAATCTAAATTCGAAATCACATTGGTACGTGGCAGGATTCGAACCACGACCTCCCGGACAGGTGGCGGCGGCCCTAACCGTTACGCCACCGACGCAAAGGGCTTGAATAGGAATTGTTCAGTTTGTGAGAAAAATTACCATCTAAGAAGGTCTGAAGGTTAGTTCGGTAAAAAAAACCCTGTACAAATAGATATTTTTACTAGCTTCAGCAAAAATAAACTCTTCTATGTATAATAGGGACCGTAGCCAATTAGATAGGTAGATATTTTAAATTCTATATTTTATATTAAACTTGCAGAATATCCTAGTTTTTAGATATTAGTCCCTACTGCTATATCATACCGTGCTCAACACCGAAAACTTTCACCTATAAGTACTTAATCTTTAAACACATACGAGTGAGAACGGTGCCATTAGGACCCAAGATCATCTTTATTTTAATGCTCTTAAGACATTTTAATTTTCAATATCATATTTCTTTGTTTCATGTGTTTCGTCCTGCTTCTACATAGGTATCTAACTAATATGCGCACATCTAAAAACACATTTTTTAGATTATTCATGGTATGGTTGGATGAAATTGATTTTTAAAAGGGGAACTCTACTCATATAACTGAACAACTTTTGTACTACAACCTTTGCAATCCTTCATCACATCAGCTCATATATACGTCCCCACCGAGGGGCTTGAGCCTACCCTGAATTAGGGCGATGCAATCCTTACTAATATTATATTAAATGTGAAAATGTGTTTGTTTCTTTAACACCTTTTCACGCTTCAACACATTGACCGATCTGGATGAAATTTGGCGTGCAGGTAGCCTGTGTCACGAGAAAGGGCATAGGCTACTTTTTATCCCGTGAAAATAGCACAGTCCGCTGCAGTTCCAGAGAGAACTGAAAAAAATACTCTTTTTGGTAATTTGTTTAACATCGCAGCGGAGCAATGGATTGTTGTTTTTTGCACACAAATGGTTAAGGGGGTGGGAAATGTCATAATTTACTAATGAGCATATCCAGACATATTATTATAGTTACCGAGGGATTTGGGAAAACTCATTTCGACGCTCTTGCGCACCACTCACTCTCAAAGACGGTTATAAAAGCGATGTTCACGCAAGCTAGTATTAGAATATGAGTTTTACGATTCCAGTATACAGTTGTAGAACAGTAGTTGTTGAGCTTTACGATACCAGTATTCAGTTGTAGAATAGAAGTTGTTGAGTTTTACGATACCAGTATACAGTTGTAGAACAGAAGTTGTTGAGTTTACGATTCCAGTATACAGTTGTAGAACAGAAGTTGTTGAGATTTAATGAGTGGAGAAACCCATGTAAAAATCGAACACCCCTATACGCAAGAACACTTTGTCAAAAATGTCTAAAGATATTATGGAGTAATTCACACTTGAATGTAACAGTTTTATTTTAATTTTTCTAGATTTAATTGCAAACTTTAATGTGGTTTGTGCCGAAAAGATGTGAGATCAATTTTTTCTCCGACATATATTTATGTAACCAATTTGTGTGTATTTTTATTGCAAAACACACACATTCATTTGCTTATCAAATCAGATGTATCGTTAACATTTTTAATCATTATAATCATAATACTAGAACTCACCATTATACCTACATCTTTGATCGTGTTACTAACAAATATTAGCTTTACAATTATAATATTTACAACTCACACGCTTTAAAATAACCATTCAATATACTAGATAATACTATTACCATTTTTCACGTCAAAGTTTTAACACTGACTTATGACTTGATCGAAGTTAAATTTAGTTGTTTTTTTTTAAATATGGCGCCGAATTTACATAAGCATTATCTACTACCGACTAGGGTTAGGTAACTAGGTAACAAGAGGTCCTGCGCAAACGGCACACTTTTGTCTAAAGCACAATATATAAGTCATTGGTCTAAAGTCTGTTTTACGTGAGAAGGTCCGTGGTGGGTTTGTCATTTTTGTTTATTTTTCAAAACGAATGGCTTCAAAAAATTTACTCCTGTCGCCTACGTCCAGGGTGTCAAACAGACTAGACTCTAGAGCTTCAATAGGGATGACGAATGCTAGTCATCTGATTTACTTTTTATCATCTGTCAAAAACTACATTTTGTTCTAAAAATGTTTGAAATACCTAGGCGTGACGTCATAGTTTTGCAGCGTCATACTCATTTTGTGATTTTGGTGAATTAAAAATCGAAGACTTGATTGAAAACAAAACGAGTAAGGTTTTCCGAAGTTTAAGTAGGAGGGCAATTTAGTGATCACGAGTTCATAACTACTACTGTCCCATTTTGTCTAGTCCTGATTTGACTAGTGTTTGCTTTGATTTCCTAATTAATAGTCTAGTCTAGTTAGACTACTTCTCATTTTGTCTAGTCTCCAAGTATATTTTAATAATCCTTCTTATATTTATCCTCTTTAAGTAGATGAAAAAGGAAAAGAAAAGATTAAGAAAAACTTATGTTTTTTTTAACTTATTTTCCGTTTTCACGCAAAACATATGCCTAGGATACTCCGAGCATCGCCTGGTCGCCCAGGTTCTGTTTTTTTATTGCACAGGAATGTTCAGCTTGTTTAGCCAAAATGGGACAGTAGTCCATTTTGGAACTAGACGATTTGACACTAGTCCATTAGGCACACTAGTTAAATCGGGACTGGACAAAAAGGCATAGTGGTCCATATGAAGCTCTAGTATGTTTGACACCCTGGACATAGTATTACAATATAGCGGCTTACAGTAGAGCAACGGATGGGTACTTGCGAGGCAGCGGGCGGCGAGGCACAGCGTAGTATGGGCTAGTACTATTTTATTTTTACTATGCTGGTACCTACGCTGGTGGCGGCATCGTGCTACATCAAAGGCGTGGCGCTGCTGTAAGCCATATCGTAATACTGTGCCCTGCTGGATATAGGCGATAGGAGCGAAAAAATCAAAATCATGCATTTAAGCGTAATCTATAAGAGTATTTGCTGTGATCCACTACATTGATTACAATGAATGCAATAGAAAAACGATTTGTGGAAAGCTATGTCGCGACCGCACCCTTCTACATGAAAAAGTCACAATAAACTGTATGTTCATTATCTGTTGTGTAATATTGTGAACTTAAGCCAGAAAAAAGTCTGTCGTTTGCGAGATACCTTATAAAAATGTAAATTACATTTTCAGTGCAAAAAAATTCAAGGTAGGTATTGCTATTTTTTCAGCCACACACAAATATTAAATATTTATTTTAAGGGTACCCAGGAGGCTCGAGGTTCCGTACAAACGTAGTTCCGCTTCAATACAAAAACTACATGCCGGGTTGAATCCAAACTTTGCAAATATATTGAGTAGACACATATCGATGTTTGTAATTAGTTTTCGATGTACTACTTAGTTTAAAACGCAAAAAAATAAGAGAAGTTTCAAACTTTCAGTACAAAACTAATGTAATACTTTGTTTAGTTATGTTTCAATTTACTACGATGAATCGAATTACAAACATAGTCTACGTAATAAAAAGATATGTGTCTACTTAATATATTTGCAAAGTTTGGATTCAATCCGGCATGTATTTTTTGTATTAAAGCGGAACTATGTTTGTATGGAAACTCGAGCCCCCTGGGGACCCTTAATGTATTGTGATAATTCTAAATTACATACTGCATCTTATTTTAAAGCCCTATAAATTACTCAGCTCAAATCAACCACCAAAATCAAATACTTAATTACAATTTTATGTCGGTTCTTACGTTCTTATCATGCTTATCATCGAAATTCTTTGGTTTTTACCTGCCAAATCTAAACACCCATTTAATTTACTGACTAAATGATTCTAGCAACATCACTCAAAGATGTGGCCGAAAGCCGTTAAAAAAACCTATCAAAAAACTTAGCATTTTTTCTATCAAATCTCTCGAAGATCCCTTGCTTCAAATTTGCGTGGCATTTAAAATTAAAGCCTTTGCACTCTTGTAAATTGCCTTCCGCAAGCAAAGAATGACTTTTATTTGTTACTGGCGAAAAAGGTGTTTTTCGGTTTAGTGAATAAAGCTTCGGTAACAAATAAACAAAAAACTATTCAAATGTTCATCCTTAAATGGTTAATTTTCTAACATATCTATATGTTGAAAACGCCGGATATGTCTTTACAGTCATTCGGAATGATTTTCCAAACATGATGTTTCGTTAAAATATTTTCATTTAAATAGGGTATTTGTTTCTGCCCAACACAAGAATACCGTCCCAACTAATTATCACTAGGTGATGACCATTACCTCTGGTTTCCTTAACAACGATAACGTTTATTCATTATTCTTCCAAGTCACCCACAAAATTAAAATGGATCTCGGGTTGCGTTAAGCGTAGCTGCAGCGTGGGTTTCGCTTCGTAGCGATATGATCTTGTGAAGTTTATATCTGAAAAATTATTATGGAAGTCGTTAGTTTTAACAATCCGTAATTAACAATTCTTCATCAATTTTGTTACATTCAGTAAGGTCCTTAAGAGCCCGCTGGAGTTCATAAATCCTATACAATCGTAGTATTTGATTCATTTGTTAGCCAAAGAACCGATTTTGAAATAATTTTAAAATCGATAATCGGATGACGTCACTTACCATCAGGTGAGATGATGCCAAGGGCTTACCAATTATGAATAATAATAAAAAAGGTATTCTGTACCGCATTACTTTTTTGAAATAGAAATTCATTATTAATCAATAAACTTGTTTTAAGGTAAAAGACGGAAAACAAGCTTATTGGTATTAAATGGATTCCTGAACATATTTAGGTTTTTTCTTGCACTATTCCACAATTAAGGTAAATAAAACAAAATTTGTTTATACTGCAACCGGTTTCGTGATCATCTTCAGGCAGTAGACTATTTTATTTCAAAGTGAGGGTAGTGTTCCACCAAGAACCTACTATATCAAGCATTCAAATGGATTCCTGTTTCGTTTTTCAAAAAAGTAATGCGGTACAGACACAGATATACGTCATCCGATGATTGATATAAAATTATCTCAAAATCGGTTCTCAGGTTAACAAAAGAATCAAATAATGCGTTTGTATGGGATTTATGAACTGCAGCGGGCTCTGAAGTACATAAAGAAACAAGTTTCGAAAGTAGCGGTGCGGGTCGGTCACGATCGGTGCGGGTGCAATCATCATCAGCCGAGAGACGTCCACTGCTGGACAAAGGCCTCCCTTAAGGATTTCCACTATAAGCAGTCCTGTGTTGCCATCATCCAGCGGGATTGGTGGGGGGGGGGGGGGGGGTTACATAACTCCATAATATTTGAAGGTGGTTCGTTTTGGTTAAGGCGAGAATTTCAAATTTTTCAAAGCAAGTAACCTGTCAGCACTTTTCTTCTGTACCCATACCGACTTGTATTTACCTATATATTTGTATGCTACCTCTCCTGTTTTTTACGCTTGTTCCCAACAAGAAATTCAAATTACATTTCTTCTTCTAACCTTTCAAACTTAAAGGTCATAGTATCTCGCGCCCACCACGAAAAAAGTTCGTAAACGAAAAAATCCTCAACTAGATTATGTTGCAACATGTACCTGTTTTCTTTCAGTAAATTCATTTCGGTATCGATCCGTACCGACCGATTTTTCGGTACCAGAAGCTGCACCGACTACACTGGAGCTGTTCTACAATGTAACGAACGTCCTTCCTTGTAAAAGTAACATCTCTCACCTGTAGAAAAGTCATTCAAGATGGCCGACGGCCCGTCAGCGAGCCGACGAACGACTTGAGCGCCTGTCCGATAGAGGCCTTGTTATCTCCTGCGCTTGATCCCGTGGAAGCCGCACTGGCTAGAGCGGCCGCCCCGCCGTGCGCGTCCAAGCATTTCTGGTAGCGGAGCTGCAAGGGAAACAAGAGGTGATTAGCTTTTGGGTGAACTGATCATACGTACCTGTGTTCTGGTTGTCTAGTGGTTACTAAAATGATGATGTATGGTCCGCTTGATGATGTAGGATGCCCCATTTAAATTTCAGTTTGATGCAGCAGTAGTTTTTTTTTACTAAGAAGATTCCCAGAAGATTAGAGCACTAGAAAACGACCATGCCAAAATGGGACACACTCTCTGATGTTTCTGCGTGAAACGGGTACTTACAGTGCCCTAATTCTTATGAGCAAAAATAACATAGTTTAATATTAAGTGTCTCATTAACTCGTTTATATGGGACTCACTAATATGCTTCCATAGCAGCTGTCCAGCTGGACAGATTCTCAACCGCGGTCTTTACCCAGAGTACCTTACATTAACATATGGAAAATAGAGTATAGTGCGGCCGTCGAGAGAATACTGATTTAACTTAAGCTAGTTTGACATAAATAGTGTTGTGCCCATAGACACCTATAGTAAATACTATGTACCTATCATGTAGATGTAACATATAACAAAACAAAATATCCATTGCCAAACCCGAGGCTAAAGTGTACTTTGTGGACCGTCGATTTTGGGGGTGGTAATGGGTGAAGGGGATAAGAAAAATTATGTGGCAGGAAACTAATTATTCGTCAAAATTAGCCAAATTTATTGTATTGCGGTTGAATATTATTATTTCTTTGCAATCTAACGCAAATTAACGTCTCGGGTAAAGTGGCTTGTTTTATGCTCTTGTTGTACAAACTACTATTGTTATTACTTAATCATATCACTTTTATGCCTGAAAATTTTATAGTTGGTTTATTTTACCACAAGAAATAATGTTTGTGTGATAATGAATCCTTACTATAATATTATAAATGTGAAAATGTGTTTGTTTGTTACCCTTTCACGCTTCAACGCCTTGACCAATCTTTATGAAATTTGGCATGCAGGTAGCCTGTGTCATGGGGAAGGACATAGGCTACTTTTTATCCCGGGAAAATAGAATAATCTGATGCAGTTCCTGAGGGAACTGAAAAAATACTCGATTGTTGTGGTTTCTTGCACAGAGATGGATAAGTGGGTGGGAAACGACATAATTTACTAATCGCCATTAAATACACGCATTAAAATGCTGTCCACGCGGGTGAAGCCGCGGGAAAAAGCTATTAATAAACGCAAAAGTTTATAAGAATGTATGTTTGTTAGTCTTTCACGCAAAAACTATTAAATGGATCTAGCTGAAATTTGATAAGTAGACAGATTAGGACCTGGAGTAACACATAGGCTACATTTACCCACGCTCGCGAGCCACTTGCGGCTTGCGCACTGCGCACCCTCGAAAAGCCATAGAAACAAATACGTTATCAGTGGTCGTTATCAGTAACATCACTATTATTAAGAAAAAATGACCATAGAACGTAACCGTTTTACTACTATTCTGTTGTAAAGCTAAATATGTGTTCTGTTAGTATTATTTAGTTAAAATAAATGTTTTTTTCACTTTTTAAGCTTAGAAACTAAAGATTGATTTGTTTAAAATTTCGAATTTTTTTTTATTTTATTTTATTAGAGAAGTTTACAGTTTATAGAATGTTACATTCTATTGCAGGCTTGAAGTGTCAAATCAGCATTCTCTCGACGGCCTGACTATAGTTACGCTTTCAAATAAGACAGCGGCCCCTAGTGGACCGATCCCAAACTAGTACAGAAATAAATATAAAAACTAATATAAAAAATTCACTGGATTCGAACTCCCGCACTCCTTAACGTTGTCACTTGAGCTCTAACCACTCCGCTGTGTATTATATGAGGTTAGCTGTGAAATTTTTAACTTAATTTTTTTTTGACTCGCGCTCATCACAATGGCTTGTGGCGCTAACTATCGATGAACCTGCAAACTACAGTTTCTCGTACAAAGAAAAATGTTCTGAGTGAAAAGGCCCTGGTCTTTACCTTGCAGGCAGCCTCAATAGTTTTGCACAGCGCTCCACTGGATGGTTCTGCGTGGAACGCGTGCGCAACGAACGCGTCCTGCGCAGTGTGCACGATGAACGCGCAGCGACGCACGTCGCGTCCGATGCCCAAGAAGGAGAGGTAGCGCACCCGGCATTCCACTATTGGTGTCGTTTCCTTAAAAAATGTTAAAAAAAACAAGGTCAGTACATTCTTCAATTAGCCTCGACCTGTAAGATCTGAAATGATCCTAGAATCTTAGTATAGGTCAGGGGTGAGCAAAGTACGGCCCACGGGCTAACTCCGTCCGCGTAGGCCTTTAATCCGGCCTGCCAACCTACCTTTCTAAAGTAGGAGCACACCCTGGACACTTCATACAACGGGCCAGAAATGACATTTCAAAAAAGGATTGACGGAGCAAACAAAATCACGACGAAATCCTATACGTTAGACAACCAAACTGTAACCAATCTGTATCAATCTTGGTGACGAGGGGGTAAGGTCGCAATCTACAGAGCGGTAGGGAGTGTCCATACTGTATGTTAGTACTAATATATATACTTTGGTGGGAGTGAGAAAAAAGAAAATATAACGTTGACATATGTGTGAAAAATCTCAGCTCTCATATCTTACGGTTTTACACTATGTAATTGTTATTCAAGGACACGCAACGAGACTTTGAAATCAAAGGCAAAGTCAAGTGATTGAAAAGCTGGTTCTTTTGTATATGCATGGAGGTAAAATGATTCCGCGATTGAAACCTTTGTCACCGTGTATGAGATGTAACTAAACGAATACAGTAAATTTAAATAGGCTACACAAAGAAATTCAAAATTAGGGTTAATATCTTAATAAATGCATTTTTTGTGTCTCTATGGCCCCTTTTGAAAAAAGTTTGCCCATCTCTGGTTTAGGTCAAGCTGAGTGAATTTCTACGAATGCATAAATTGCTTATACTCCTCCTAGGAAAAGGTTGAAACCTTTCTAAATTCGCCATATAGTGGAGAGAACAAAACCTTAATGCAAAATTTCTTACGTCATCATGTTCAGTGAAAATAACTTAGATCCCTAAGTATCCCGGCAACATCAGATCAAAGAGCAGCTAGTGACGACCGTTTGGATGAACGTTTCAGCAGTTACTTATTCCTCTTTGCCTGTTTAAGGTAGACTGTTCTAACAATAAGAACTAGCACATAAGCTTAACAGTCAGACAATAAATTACATTCATTCATTCATCCATTCATTCATTTATTCATTCTTTATTCCATAGGGAAATCAACAGCGTTTTACTTACCATAGACTAATTTCTAGGTATAAAATATAATGTGATGAAGCCTTTAAGGATTTCCACAAGTAATTTTTAAAAGGAAACACAATTTTAAAAGGAAAAATCGAGCAAAAAAGCAAATCAGACTTGACTATTTAAACTATAACAACCAGAAAAAAGAGAGAAAAAAAATACTAGTTACTCAATTATTTACCCAATCAAAATAGCAGCGTGCGTGCGTGTGTGTTTGTGTGTGTATGTGTCACGTGTGTGGACGTATATAGGTAGGGTTGTGGCTTTTGTATACATAGGATTTATTTGATGACAAAACTTGTCTGAAATCTGACCATTTTTTTAAATAAATAATTTCCATTCAAAATAGATGATCCCTAACCTAGTCAAATAATATGCTAATTTTATGTCTATCAAACACCCACTAGCTTCTTAGCTTCTAGCTTCTTGGTACCCAAAATACGTGAACTGGTTGAGATAGATCAGTTGAGATAGATCAGTTGGTTGATGGTGACTGTACTTACAATCCGTGGATGACAGAACTTTGGGATTTTCCCTACGCTCAAAACAATATGTTTTTCTGTCAGATAACGACTGTAACACACACATTATATTAGTCATGTGAATTCCCGAACTAAAAATATGTAAACATAAAACTTTTTAGATAAGAGTGGTCGGCATAGGTACATCGCATTTATTAAGGAAAACCAGACTTCAATAACAAGAGATAAATAACTTACGTGGACATTTGATAGTTGTTTGAAAAACGGTCTTAAAAATATGCAATTTAAAAGTAAAAAGGACCCTAGGTCAGTCGGGCCAATGGAGAAAGAAAAGATAAGCGAGAGAGAGGACCTACTTGGAATCTGAAGATTGTCTGAAAATTTCATCGAAATCGGTCCAGCCGTTTTGGAGTCTATAAGGAACATTTTTTTTTCCTTCACATAACACAGAGATAGACTGGATTCAAGTGCTAATAACTACAGCCTCCCTGATATAATAAAAGGATTTGAATGTAAATCACATGTTAAACGCTCATAAGAATTAGAAATGATTTGAACGATTAAAAATTATTCAAAATGATTACAAATCAAATCATTTTTAATCCTTTTTAATGATTTTGTTTAATCAGGGCTGTGATTAAAATAACTAAAAAAGAGATTATAAGGTTTTCTTATTTGTTTACTTAGCTTAAGTAATAAAAATATGTATCGTTTATTTAAGTAAATAAACTTTAAACAAAAAAAAATGTTATGAGAAAGTGGTAGCCCTAGTTTTGATAAGCATTGCTATTTAAACGGAGACGGAGGGTCGAAATGATTCATATTGTTGCAACCATTCCGGTCAAATGGAGTCCAAAAAAAAATATGTATCAATTGTGGCCGAAGTTACGACTTTAGCCGTTTTTGGAGGTGGTGCAGAGACTGCGGAATAAATAAATTTATCGAGGAGGAGAAGAAAAAAAAAAAAAATAAGTGTTAATCTTCCGTTCACACATCATGAATTTCGTGTCTAACATTTTTTTTGGTGTTTGTCTAAACGTACTATCCTCATAGATAGCAGTGAGAAGCCAGTGCTGTCGTTAGCTGGTAAAGATATTGAGTAAGTTAGTATTCTCAAGAACCTGGAAGCTATTATCGATCCGACTCTGCAATGATCTGAGAACAACCGGACTATACGCTGTTATCGCCGATTCCGGGTACATCAATGTACAAGAGCTCTTTTCTTGTCCTTGGAGTTGCTTTCTGGAACTTTGTGCCACCTGCTGTTTCAACTGCTGCTTCCCTGGATGAATTCAAGACGATGCTACAACCACTTACTTGCTATTGAGCAAGCTAAGTCGCGAGTGCATAGTTTCTGGTGTGTGATGTGCTGGTAGGGCTGTCAAGTGTTATATGATACAATACTTTTTGTAAATCGTTTTGTTTCTGTTTTTTTAAATGCCATGAGTTTTATATTATTTTTGTCTTTATTTTAAAAAAAAAGGTTGAGCTAAAGCTTTTGTATTTTGTAATGATAAAGCCTACTCGAGGGTAAGCAGGCTAAAATCTTAAAATATTAAAAATTTTAAATACAGAACATAATTATAAAAAGCGTCTGATTATGGAATCTATGTAAATGGAGAGGCATCAAGATTTAATTAATAAAAGGAAAGATACAGAAACCATAGATAAGATCTACCATGATTTAATTAAATTAAAATAATCTTTAAAAAGTACCGTTGTTACACTTTCTTGGTTAATTAGTTGGAAATTTAAATTTGCGTTTGTATTCATGTAATTTCAAAATTTGTAATTGTAAGTGTCTTTTAAACTTTATGATTATATTTATGTAGTTCAAAATTGACAACCCTGGTTATCTGGGTAGGTGATTTGAATGACTGACTGTATAATTTGTAATATTACCAACTGTACATAAGACCAGTGTTAGCACACGGTTTTGGCTGTCAGTTGACCAATAATAAGATTTATGAACGCATTGTTCATGTGACTTTATAATTTCTTAATATTATAGTGTTTTTTAACTAACGTTAAGATAATTAAAGTTAATGAATTAATTAATTAAGTTACATAGTTGGACTCACATGAGTTTATTTATTTTAATATGGTTCCAAATTTAACGGACAAAACAGGTTATAAGTATTCACCGCTATAACCTGTCCTCAGAACATTTTTTTTTGTTTAAAGTTTATTTACTTAAATAAACGATACATATTTTTATTACTTAAGCTAAGTAAACAAATAAGAAAACCTTATAATCTCTTTTTTAGTTATTTTAATCACAGCCCTGATTAAACAAAATCATTAAAAAGGATTAAAAATGATTTGATTTGTAATCATTTTGAATAATTTTTAATCGTTCAAATCATTTCTAATTCTTATGAGCGTTTAACATGTGATTTACATTCAAATCCTTTTATTATATCAGGGAGGCTGTAGTTATTAGCACTTGAATCCAGTCTATCTCTGTGTTATGTGAAGGAAAAAAAAATGTTCCTTATAGACTCCAAAACGGCTGGACCGATTTCGATGAAATTTTCAGACAATCTTCAGATTCCAAGACGGTCCTCTCTCTCTCTTATCTTTTCTTTCTCCATTGGCCCGACTGACCTAGGGTGCACGGAGAAAAAAATATCGTCAGAATAACTATTCAAAGTTTATAGTTAAATTAGTTAAAAGACGTATCGTTAATATAGCCAACTGTTTCGTCAAACTAAGGATCTGTATCGCTGAATTGGCTATACAGATCCTCAATTCTAGAAAACAGTTGACTACATCAACGATACGTCATTTAACTAATTTAACTATAACTTTGAATAGTTATTCTGACTATATTTTTTTCTCCGTGTGCTTTTTATATTAATAATATGTATGTTGCAGTCGTTATCTAACAGGACAAAGTATTATTTTGAGAGTAGGGAAATTCCGACGGAAGTACGGTACTGCTATTGGTATCTGGCAATTGCATGACACCACCTCGTGGTCAAATAATATAAGTAAAATAGTCTTTTTCTTTCTAATTTAGAGGTAAGGGTTAATTTTAAGGGTCTTAGGAAATGAAAATGTAAAAAAAAATACATAAAAGTTATGCAAATTTAAAATATGCGACATTAATACCGTAGATAAGTTTATATAGTTCAGGATCGTGTATAAAGATATGCATAGAGCTACTGTTTCGTAATTAATGTTTTACTTAAGAAGAAATAGGTCATAGATATAATTATAGAGTAATTTAGGTTTCTTCTTTGTTTGCTAGTGAAAACTGCCAATGTTTTTATGTTATTATTTATTATCTCGAGTTGTAAAAAGATTTCTTTGTTTCTGAAACTTTATATGTGTAATTAGACATTATCTTCATTAAGTTTTTATAGAGTGTATAGACTTCATTTGTGACATTTGATGTGTATTTTCGTTCATTCTCTAAAAAGCTACAAAATTTGCGAACTAGTCACAGATTTGTAAGCTCTCAGATACCATAAAATTCACTATTTATCAACCATTATGATTCAGCATAGAACGATAGCCATCCAACACATTAAATGGTCATTCTTTAGCGCCTACATGTTTTAGAATATCAAAATCCACTGAATATATGTTATGAACCTGATGTGATGTCTTGTTTACGAAAATGCCATTACTCAGCCATAATAAATCATTTCGGATAACATCTGTGTTTCATTTAACGCTCCCTGTACAATTATAAACAGTGCGCATGGTTAAATTTTTTATAAGAATTTTCTAGTTGTTTTCTTCTAATCTTTTGATGCGCACTCACAGAAAATCTCGTCGAGTTTAGTTAAGTCCTTACTTTTGGATCCGAATAAATT
Organism: Coleophora flavipennella; assembly: GCA_947284805.1. Lineage (NCBI taxonomy): Eukaryota > Metazoa > Arthropoda > Insecta > Lepidoptera > Coleophoridae > Coleophora > Coleophora flavipennella. Next base: position 3,398,394 of record OX369274.1, on the reverse strand, counting down.
CTGAGATATGTGTTGTATTGTACTTAAGTAACATCATTAACTCATTCTATAATTATACTAGTAATCAGTGATATAGGTGCGTAAGTATGTTTGGTACCAAACCAGAACATATTTCAGTTAAGGCGAGGAATTGATTGGAACAGTTGTCTCTGTCTTTTTCTTCACGTGTAAAGAGTAAAAAAAATAACCACACGTTTTCACTATTTCAATGGCTTTTCGTTTCAATCAAAAACAACAATGAAAGTATAAAAAATAATAACAATACTCACTTTGTATTATCAAAACAAATATTGCTAAACCTATACTTTTTAAAATTTATACTTCAAAATATTAGTCATTACTAGAGTTGAGAGTAACGCGGTGAAGACCTATCGTTGAGATTTTTTTTTTATCAAACCAAAACTGCTCAATCGTGTTTCTAATAACTTTAGACTTTAAGGAACATCATCAACAATAAGGATATTTTTTTCAACCTTGAGTTTTCTATCGTTTAGGAGTATTTGACGTCAAACATTACAAACATCTGTAATATTACCTTTTCTTATGCTACTATGCCAACTTACTGTATGAGAGAGTTTATTACTTCGACATACTGGCTAAACAGTAAACCAATTCTTTTGAACAAGACAGCTATTCCATACCAAAGTATATATATTAGTACTAACATACAGTATGGACACTCCCTGCCGCTCTCTAGATTGCGACCTCAACCCCTCGTCACCCTGATTGATGCAGATTGGTTACCGTTTGGTTGTCGAACGTATAGGATTTCGGCACCATTTTGTTTGTTCCGTCATTCGTTTTTTGAAATGTCATTTCTGGCCCGTTGTATGAAGTGTCCAGGGTGTGACTATGTCCTCGGAGACTTTGTACGCTGCATCCTGGAAAATCTTTATGATGAACACATGGTTCTTACCCCTTCCTCGGTTATGGTGATCATAGAAGGCGCGACCGCCACAGCGACCGGCCTCCACGCGGACGGCGCCCTGGCCGCTGCTAGTCTGTCTATCGCGTCGTTGAGCACGTCCATGCCTGTTGCTCGAGGTACTTCTGCACTGCCAAGGTACCGAGCGCGCACTGTTTTGCGGGGCTCCTCCATCGGTGTGGGGAATGATGCTCCTAGAAAAATTATAACCATTACAACTACAGTGTTCTTGCTGCTAGGTCTTGGCCTCTTCTACTTCAGATACAAACTCCTCAAATGGGGAGCAAGTTCTTAATCTTCTTCTTAACGTCCAAGGGATAGACGGCGGTTGCCTGGTGTTGCACTTAGCATCACCTGCGGTCACGTGTACGGCATTTACATTCACACCTACGGAGTCAGTTATGCAGGTTTCCTCGTAACTTTGAAAAGATCATTGGTACATTGGCCGTCCAGATTTGAACCCGGTAGCTCTGGTTAGAAGGACCTAGTCGTAACTAGTTGAGCCACCGACGCTTTTGCCCGAGATAGAAGTTCTAATGGATAAAAATAAAAATGACGAGTAGCGGTATAATAAGACGAGTCTGATTTGACATGCGTCGTTGTCTTTACTGTAAATCATGAATACTTACTGCGGAAACGTTAGGAAGAGGTCCGAGGTTTTAACCGCCTCCGTGGCGTAATGGCTAAGTCCATTAGTTCCACATCAGGAGATCGCGGGTTCGATTCCTGGCGGAGTCTAACTTTGTATAACTCGGTTTGGTTGGTGGAAGGGCATTTTCTAATCCCGCCTGGCTAGCTACACCATCTTATCTAAGACTTGCCGCCAAGCATCGATGTTAACAGCATAGATGTGTTCCGGCTTGAAGATAGGATAGCCAGTTCCCCAGTGCGTTGGGGAATCTTGGTAAGCCCGCTTCCATATTCGGCATCATCTTCACTCACCATCAGGTGAGATAACGTCAAGGGCTTACCAATTGTAAATAAAAAAAAGTCCACAAGATATAATTTCTTTGCAACGCTGACTTTAACCAAATGGGGAGCTTCGCCTGGAACTTACCATCAGGTGAGGTGCAGCCAAACGCACTCAAATTTTTAATTAAAAAAAAAACTTTACGAACGAGTGGGTTTATCTGCTTCTCCACCGGTGAATATAGGTACTTGTCCAGTATTGAACCGTTCCGCCCACACGAAACTAGTGGATACAGATCTTCAAACTTGGACAATAACAGGCTGTTTAATACCGACTCCGATAAGCAAGCTGTACCCACTGGTAGGAGAGAGGTAGCGAGCTCAGTCGATAAATCTAAACAAGAAGCCAAGCTGACCCGGTAATGGCTAAATTCTGTTTGTGTAAAAAGATCTTGTGGGGCTTTCCCCCCGGGTAGTGACTTGCCTTGGTCTATTTGGATATCTCTGATAAGACTGCGGAGTTAAGTTGGCCGATGTAGGGAGAAATATGTGTCGATGGGGTTTCTGTGACGGAGAAGAGTGTCAATGTGGAGTCAGCCCACAAACTATGACACACTTATTGGCAGTCTATGTCACTTTCCCCCACCAAGCAATTATATACACAAAATCACTTCTTTCCGTTGCTCCGTTGCGACGCCAACGTGCGCGAGCGTGGAAATGAGTTTTTCCCAGATCCCTCGGTAACTATTTCAGGATATGTTAATTAGTAAATTATGTCATTTCCCACCCCCTCAGTCATCTGTGTGCAAAAAATCACAACAATCCATTGTTCCGTTGCGATTCCCTCTCGTATATCTACCAGATACGCTAAACTATCATAAACATAAACCTGGTAGATAAACGAGAGGGAATGTTCCGTTGCGATGTTAAAGAAATAAACCAAAAAAGAGTATTTTTTCAGTTCCCTCAGTAACTGCATCGGACTGTGCTATTTTTACAGGATAAAAAGTAACCTATGTCCTTCTCCGTGACGTATGCTACCTCCATACCAAATTTCATCAAGATTGGTGAAGGTGTTAAAGTGTAAAAAGGTAACAAACAAACAAATACATTTTCACATTATAATATTAGTAAGGATCATGTTACTATACAAACAAAGAAAAAGATGGAGACGAATCATGGTACCTTTTATTATTTATTTTACTGGCTACTGCGTCAGATCAGTTGGCCACGGCAGCAGTGCAGTGATTATATCATCATCATATCAGCCGAAAGACGTCCACTGCTGGACAAAGGCCTCCCCCAAGGATTTCCACAAAGACCGGTCCTGCGCTGCCAGCATCGAGCGCCTCCCCGCGACCTTCACAAGGTCGTCGGTCCACCGAGTGGGAGGCCTGCCTACACTTCGTCTCCCGGTACGCGGTCGCCACTCGAGCACTTTACTACCCCAACAGCCATTTGTTCTACGAGTTATGTGCCTTGCCCACTGCCACTTAAGTTTAGCAATTCTGAGAGCTTTGTCGGTTACTTTGGTTCTCCTACGGATGTCCTCGTTTCTGATTCGATCACGCAGCGAAACTCAGAGCATAGCACGCTCCATTGTCCTTTGGGTGACCTTGAGCCTTCTTATGAGGCCCATAGTAAGGGACCATGTCTCAGTATAGATAGCCAATGTGTCCTCAAAAACATTAAGATCTACGAATATGTAAAATAGAGCCTCATCAAGGCTACATTAGTTAATAGTAATTAACTTATACACCCATAGATGGCACAACTTTAGCACTAATATAAATAAGAACACCACCATTGTAAAGCCCTCTTTTTCTAAAATAGACTCGCAACGCCTTTCTATTTTTTCCTCCAATTTTAGTAGTTTAGGTCTTCCTATACAATTGCAAAATATTATGATCTCAAATCGTTGGCATTGGCTGGTGCTTTTCCCAAAATTTGGTATAAAAAAAACTTACCGGACAATGGCCTGGGCCTCCTAGCTGCCGGCAGATCTGTGGGCCTCGGCGGCGGCTGCAACGATCTTTCAATCATGATGCGTTTGCAAATGTCCCTCAGAGCGTTGGCGATTGTGCGCGCTGGTGCCTCACAGCGGAATACGTGGCACATGTGCTTGCGGGAGACGCGGTCTCGGGCTACATAGGCGAAGTCCCTGAGGATGTAAAAAGAAGGTATTATTGTGTGGCACTAATCCTGACATCTCAAGGGCACACCCCGGACACAGCATACAACGGTCGTGAAATGACATTTCTAAAAACAAATGACGGAGCAAAAAAAATCACGACGAAATCCCATACGTTCGAGAACCAAACTGTATTAATCTGGGTGACAGGGGGGTGAGGTCGCAATCTAGAGAGCGGCAGGGAGTGTCCATACTGTATTTAAGTACTAAAATATATACTGTGCCCAGGGTTAGACCGGTAGGTGATAAATGACTAAGATCAAGTGACAATAACTATTAATATTTACCTCTCACTGTATCCAAAGAAGCAAGAACAGAAGAAACATATTAGATACAATCAAGTAAGTATGCAATACAATTTTGAAAACCATAAAACTTTTAGGTTCAAGCTTTTAATCATCATCATCATCATCATATCAGCCGAAGGACGTCCACTGCTGGACATAGGCATCCCCCAAGGATCTCCACGACGACCGGTTCTGCGCTGCCCGCATCCAGCTGCTTCCCGCGACCTTCACCAGGTCATCAGTCCACCGAGTGGGAGGTCTGCCTACACTACGCTTTCTGGTACGTGGTCGCCACTCGAGAACTTTACTGCCCCAACGGCCATGTTCTACGAGCAATGTGCCCCGCCCACTGGCAACGCACACTGGTCGAAGACCTTGGTCTTAAGACACAAGCTTTTAATAGATAGATAGATAGATAGATAGATAGATAAATCATTTATTCATTGACAGTTTAAACATTTGACACAAAGAACAAGATTATAATAAAAGACGTAATAAAGCAAAATTAAAAAACTAAGTTAAACACAAACAGGACGAACGATAAGTACTGCCAATGAAACGGCGCTGACTCAGCATAATGTTGTGGATTGTGTCCACAACGCTGATATTCTGTCAGTACCGGTAATATTGCATTTTATACATATGCTTGCAAAATTTTAGCTCAAACGGAAACCGGGAAGTGGGTCAAATTAAACTTGCAAGATTTCATTACAGACACCGGGACAGGTGAAACGAACTAAAAGCTTGTAAAATTACTAAAAGTAAGGACCGCAAGTCGGAAGACCAGGGGGACTGGTGATATGGTGTTAGTAAGATGATGATTATAGTCGATCATTCATCACAATAACTTTTTTTTTTTTTTTTTTATTCTCAATTGGTAAACCCTTGACAACATCTCACCTTTAACAATCCTGTTTTGGTTTGCTGATATCCTAAAAGTATCGATGATAACAACCGCCTCCGTGGCGTAATGGTTAGTCCATTCGCTTCACACCAGGAGGTCGCGGGTTCGATTCCCGGTGGGGTCAACTTTGTAAGACTCAGTTTGGTTGTTGGTAGGGTATTTTCTAAGCCCACCTGGCTACCTACCACCATCTTATCTAAGTCTTGCCGCCAAACATCAGTGTTAACAGCATTGATGTGTTCCGGCTTGAAGATAAGATAGCCAGATCCCCATTGCGTTAGGGAATCTTGATAAGCCCGCTTCCATCTTGGGCATCCTCGTCAGTTATTATCAGGTGAGATGATGCCAAGGGCTTACCAATTGTGGATTAAAAAAAAATATACATTTAATCGCAACTCGTTCGGCTAAAATTTAATTCATTGAGAGAAGGAGCGAGTGGCATAGTAAATCACTTAGTCTACAAACCTTCAATTGGTGACAGTTCTTTTTTTTAATCCTCAATTGATAAGCCCTTGACATCATCTCACCTGATGGTAAGTGACGATGATGCCGAAGACGGAAGCGGGCCAACGCAATGGCGAACTGGCTATCTTATCTTCATGCCGGAACACATCGAGTCTGTCAACATTGATGTTTAGCGACAAAACTTAGATAAGACGGTGGTAGCTAGCCAGGCGGGCTTAAAAAATATCCTACCACCAACCATACCGAGTCTTACAAAGTTAGACCCCGTCGGGAATCGAACCCGCGACCTCCAAGTGTGAAGCGAATGGACTAACCATTACGCCACGGATTAAATCGGTTCAACCGAGTATGTCAAGTGTATGTTGCGAGGAAGTTAAACCTACCGTCCATTATCCCTTCCAACCCCCCATACACGTATGGTGTGGATGGGCTGTGTGTGCAGTGTGGTGAGACTCTCAGGATCGATCAGCTTCAAGGCTCCATCGTCTAAGTCCATGAACAGGTCCTTGCCCTGATAACAAAGTTGAAAATTAATGTTTTTGTACAGAATATGATTCCGAGTCCGTTCTATGCCTATATGATCAATTTTCTTACTATCCAAAAGCCTGATGGATATCAACTCAAAAAAGATAAAGATCATTTACACATCCAGCTTCTATAACTTGGTTATTATGTCCGGGAGGACGTGGTTCGAATCCTGCCACGTACCAATGTGTTTTTGTATTTCGATTTCATATGTACGTTTATCCGACGCTCTTACAGTGAAGGAAAACATCGCGAGGAAACCTGCACACGCCTGCAAAGACACTAGCAGGTTGTGTGTGTGTCAGGTGAGTTGCAGTTAAACACACTCAAATTTTTAATAATAAAAAAGGACCAACCCGCACTGGGCCCGCGTGGTTGACTAAGGCTCGATCGCCTTAATTCAGGGTAGGCTCGAGCCCCTGGGTGTGGACTTAAATGAGCTGATATCAGTTATCTTTCAATCAACGAGACGGACGTAGGGAGAGATTCCACCTCTTTGTTGTTGATATTCAGCTTACCCGCAGGGATAGTTACTATGACGCACCAACGAGTCGTCAGGGGCTCAGTGATATAATTGAAAATACACTTGTGAGTAATGACAAAAATAGGTAGAGCTTTCTTTATTCACTTTGTAAGATATAGAGCTTTCCCGGCTGACTGATTATTAGGATGCGATTATCAGATCTAGCTAATATTGTAGTCTTGTTGTGGATATCACACTCGAAAAGAGACCTCTGTCCTCTGCGGTCACGAATAGAATGAATCTCAACTGTTTCGGAAAAACTTTCGAACGACCTAGGTACTAGTTTAGATTTAAACTTTTTTTGATTTAAGCTTTTTAACACGATCCGCGGATAGCAAGACTACAAAAGGAGATGTTATAGATGAGCGTAGAGCTATACGAGCTCTACATTACGCTTCCACATTTATTATGCGGACAGCGATGGAGTGGAACTCCTTGCCTGCATTTGTGTTTGCAGACTTTTTTAATTATGCACAATTGCTTAGCCCTTGGCATTATCTCACCTGATAGTAAGGGACAATGATGCCGAAGATGGAAGCGGGCTTCAAGCCGGAACACATCAATGTTGTTAACAATTGATGTTTGGCGGCTAGACTTAGATAAGATGGTGGTAGCTAGCCAGGAGGGCTTATAGAATGCCCTACCACCAACCAAACCGAGTCTAACAAGCTGACCCTACCGGGAATCGAACCCGCGACAGGCCCCCGTCACTCAGTCGAGCAGGCGAGATAAGTACCTACACTTTGGCGCGGCCCACAGGCCGCGCTCCGCTTATCAATCAATTGTAAGCGCTGGAATGCCGTACAGTCGCCGCCGCAATTCGTGCGCCGCCCGTGTACGCAGTTATAACTGCTAAATCGAGCGCCTTAATACCCATGTTTCCGTGTATTGTCTGACAGTGGGAAGGAGTAAGTGAATAAATGCGTAGCTATTTTCGTTTTATAAGGAAGTGCAATATCTGTTACGAAGTAACTAGTATCTCATCTGTGCCCGCGACCTCCTGGCGTGAAGCGAATGGACCATTACGCCACGGAGGCGGTTAAGAGTAAAAAAGAGGGTACTCACATCTCCCCAACGGCCGACCTGATCCAGCAGGTCGTTGCGTCCCAAACTGAGGTCTACGATGCACTTGTTGACGGCGCGACTGGACCGCTCCGGGGTAAGGTCGCCCTCAGCTATCTCCACCCAGCCGAGGGACCGCACGAAGAACCGAATTGCTTTTCCGTTGTCTGGCTCTGGACGAGCGGGGAAGCTGCGGCGCCTGGCAAGTACAGAAAGAATTCTGAATACACCGATGCGGAATCAGCTGAACTGGTCAGAAGAAGCTTTAAGATGTTATCATTAATCGATCTGTTCGACCGACTGAAGATATAGTAGAATGTCTCGCTCAGAAAATGGTCAAAAACTGAATCATACGGACAATTTGTGATTGCTGAGAAAAATCGAGATCCCTGCGTCCAAAGTTTCCAATGTCTCGCCTTAATTAAAACCACTTCCCGGTTTCCGATTATTTTAATGCATACACGTTAAATGTTGGAGTTAGGTGAGTTCAGCATGTCTTATATTACCGTAAAATAATTTTGAAAAATCTAAAAGCTTTTAAGTACAAGCTTTTAATTGTTTTTATGCTTAAAAAGCCAAATTTTCAAATGAATATAAAAAATACACGGTTCCCAATTCAAAAAAGGTGAGCACAGTGTTTTATTTCCTACGATTCTATTGAAAAATAAAAGACGATTCGGGGACCTTGATTCCACCTTCAAAGTTTATCAACTTCAAAATAACAAAAGGATATATTGTTACCGAGAATACGGCTTCATTGCAAAATTCAGGCGAAAGTTTAAAGCAACTTTGAAGATTTGAACTATACAAACATTGCAAGTTATGGAAAGCTTTTAAAAAGTGACGAAAAGGAGCTCCGTCGGCTTGGCTTATTTTTGGAGTTATACACTAGATAATCAGCGGGCTATTCTGTCAATTAAATGTCTAATTTAACCACGGCTGAGACAAATAAAAATAAATCACCCAAGATTTCAGCTTACGTGGCGCACCATTAATTAATCATTTTGTCAATAATAGCAGGAAACTTCTGAACAAATGTATTTTTTTTAGTTTTTTTAACTCTTTTGCTACATGCACGCATTATTAAGCCTATATCACTAAACTCACTTGTAAGAGATCTCCTCTTTCCTCTTCCTCTCTGCATCTTGATCCACGTGATCCAACGCTCCACTAGTGGTGCTTCTGTTCATCGATGATGTCATCACGTTGCCCTCATACTTGTTCACCTCGGAGAGATTGGAGCAGTCTCTCACCATGGAGATCCGGGACTCCTTGTGTTCCACAGGAGGCATCTTTGGTATTTCTCTTTGGATTGTGCCGCTTTTTATGTGCCAGTAGTATGGGCCGTCATTGTCTGGAAGGTGAAAATTTAATTTATAGAACACCCATGTGCTTGTGGCCTGTGTGTTTTTACTCACCTAGTCCTTAAAACTAGTTTAATTTAAAATATCAGATTTGATTCTAATTGGTCAATTCTCTCGTCATCGTTGTAATCTTATGTCTCTTACTAGCTTTATTCCGCGGCTTCGCCCGTGTGGACATCGGTTTTATGACTGTATTTTGCGGCTCGCGAGCGTGGACATGAGTTTTTTCCAGATCCCTCAGGAACTATATCGAACTATTCTGATAAGCAAGCTATGTCACTTCCCACCCCCTCAACCAATTCTATACAAAAAATCTTAATCCGTTGCTCCGTTACGACACCGACGTGCGCGAGCGTAGAAATGAGTTTTCCCCAGATCCCTCTGAAACTATGTCAGGATATGCTAATTAGTAAATTATGTCATTTCCCAGCCACTCAATCATCTCTGTGCAAAAAATCACAACAATTCATTGTTCCGTTGCGATGTTAAAGAAAAATAACCAAAAAAAGAGTATTTTTTCAGTTCTCTCAGGAACTGCATCGAACTATGCTATTTTCAAGGGATAAAAAGTAGGCTATTTCCTTCCCAGTGACACAGGCTACCTGCATGCCTTTCATCACGATTGGTCGAGGCATTGAATCGTGAAAAGGTAACAAAGAAACAAACACATTATCAGATTTTACAATATTAGTAAGGATTAGTTCTATTTTACCAGTAACATAAAGGCCAGTCACAAGACTGGCAACTTGCAATGATTTAGGTCCCTGCGCATCCACACCATCTAATTTGTGCAGATAGCCACTCCTAGCTGGACAATCGCCCCACGCTACGTTTTACAAAAACGCGGTCTTCTTTCTGCTTTCTATTACGTCTTTATGTTATAGTGTCTTCCTAGTTTACTTTTGCTTTCACGACTTTACTTTCGTGTCATTTATTAACCTTCTTTACTTCTATCATGTCTTTAGCGTTCTCTTTTACTAGAAGTCTTATAGTGTCTTACTTATTGCAAATTTCATTTATTTATTATTATTGTTTTATTTTTAATATTATTATTTTAATTACTAGCTAGTTAATATTTTTCTAACGTTCCCTTTTACGTCTTTCAACATCATCCATCATTTCAACAAGCGAATTAAAATTAGCGCGATCCTTAGTCTCAAGCATCATATGTTTCTTTTGATTTAGCTAATACCTTCTCCATTGCTTTTACTAAATTATACAGCTATTAGCTTTTGCCTGCAGCTACGCCTGCACGGAACTCGTTTTTGGCCTTTGAACTTTGTTCCCGATTTATATTCTATTCCGTGGGAATTCGGCCTTACTCCTTGTCTACATGGTAAATGGGATCTCTGTGCAAAATTTTAGCTTTATAAGTCCAAAGGTTGTGGCTGGGCGTTGATTAGTAGGTCAGTGAGTACGTCAGAACTTTTGATTTATACATTATAGAGTTAGTGTCCGAATCGTCATCCCGAGTTGCCTCTATACTTTTTCAACTTTTCTTTATTTAACGTTTTGATACAAACCTTCATGTTTTTCCCACCCTGGTGGCAGAGGTGGTTCCTTCTTCGGTCTGAGTTTAACGGGTATAGCGTAGAGGTCATCATTGGGCCCCGCCTGATGCGGTACAGGTCCCGCATGACTCTTCTCCGTGTCTTCTTGATCAGCTCGCTCCTTCTCTGGCGGGGGCGACTCGTCGCCATTCTGTTGGGGGGAGAGGAGGCCGCTTTTCTCACTGGAAGAGAAGATATAAGAGTTTCAGTGTAGGTTATGTTAAAGTGAATATTAAAGGGAAATTAGAACTGGACTCTGTACCTACATTACATTGCAGATTAAAGTCGGCAACCTATGTTGATAATTAATTAATTAACAGTCCAAATAGTTTGTTTTTGGTTCTTGTAAACCATTGTATTTATTTGATTGACTTAAACCTATCAGAAAATGCCGTAATTAGGTAACATAAAGTATTCCAGCAACATTTTACTCAAACAGGCTATGTAATGTTTTACATTCTTCTAAAAAAAAAGAAAATACTTGATATTTTCAGGATCGTCAAAAAAATTAAATGGGTATGTGATTTCATTTAATTACTGGAGAGTAGTATTTTTTTTAATTGCACAAACAATCTTATAATAACACACTGAGATGCACAGAACACAAATCTCTTACAGCCAAGTGACAACACCATAGTCGGATAAATAAAAACTCCTTGGTCCGAGGTTCGCTGGCTGCTTTTTTCAAATTTTAAACGCACCGGCTGTGATAAAAAAAAGTAAATCGGCGGAAAAGCAAAAGTGTGCATCAAGGCATTCCCTACTCTTTGGTCACATTTTTTTTTAAATCGAGTGTATTTAAATAAAATTATATTATTTATTGTTTTCATTAGCTTGCTTTGTTTGAGTAAAGCACATACAGGCCTCGGCCTGAACGGCAATCGATGGTATCGTAATAATTAAACTATCCATCCAGCAATCGCTTACTTTCCCGGCCTCGTCAGTAATTAATCGTTAATTAATTATCTCACTGTGTTTATCATTTTGTTTATTGTTTTAAATGTGTGTTTTTTTTTAATTAAAAATTGAATTCGTTTGATTCCATTTCACCTGACAATTGAGGATGGTAAAACTCAAATAATACCTATTCATTCACTCTCGCCTTGAAGATCCATAAATTGTAAGAGTTGGGAAACACAGACGTCGGCAAGGAAGTCTAACCCGTCGCTAACACTGTAGGTAGGTATTTACAAAAATAGATTGAAGAATAATTGCACATTTTTTGCACACACTGCACATCCTAAAAATATTAGACGACGCACAATAAAAGTCTTTAAGTTTTGCAATTTGCTAATGAGTTACAATTACATACAACATACAACTAACCATAATTTCCTGCGACAGCCTAAAAAACTGAAAAATGTGTCCATGAAAACTTCGAAAAACTTTGAAATGTTCAAACGATCATAAAAAATTTCATTTTTTTTGCCTCCCTTTGTTTATTGTCACTGAAAATCACACAAACTGTATTTTTTATACTTGATCTTAAAAATGAAACAACGCACGAACTGCCGCGATCAGGAGTAAAGTAAAACAACAAAGACCTTATTAAGTCCAAGTTTACTAGAGTATTGTACTATCAGGCTACATTTAATGCGTCAGACTTATGTTATGAATCATAGCGCCAAGCCAAGCCAAGGTTCAGAAGAAACAAATGTTAAGCTAGGTGGGACATAAACTTTGCTGGATTTTGGATCGTGACTGTCTTTTTGAATCGTAACTGTCTTTTTGAATCGCAACTGTCATTTGAATCGTAACTGTATTTTTGAATCGCAACTGTCATTTGAATCGTAACTGTCTTTTTGAATCGTAACTGTCATTTGAATCGTAACTGTCTTTTTGGATCGTAACTGTCTTTTTGAATCGTAACTGTCATTTGAATCGTAACTGTCTTTTCGAATCGTAACTGTCTTGTTGACGTGTTATCGAACCAAGTGGTAGTAGCTGTGCGGCGATGCGGTGTTATAGGGCGATTTTGGGATGTGTGTGTTATTCGGTGCGGCGATCCTGGTGTTATAGGGCAATTCTGAGATATATGTGTTATTTGTGTGCTAATAAAATAATAACCTTACTATAAAAATAACACTACTTTATCTTGTTTGTTTTTCTTGATTTGTTTTAAAAAATAGTATAAATAAATTAGTATAATTTTGATAAAATTAATATGGGACCACTTTTTGGCCTAACAAATAAAAAAACAGTTTTTTTTATGCACAATTGGTAAGCCCTTGGCATCATCTCACCTGATGATAAGTGATGATGATGCCGAAGATGGAAGCGGTCTTACCAGTCATCAAAATCGGTTCGTAATCGGCGAATAAATCGCGTAACATACATACAAAAAGAACTTACAGACGAATTGAGAACCTCCTCCTTTTTTGAAATCCGTTAAAAAGAGTCGAACCATGCGAAAAATACATAAAAAGTCATCTACAAAATTGAGGACTGGCCATCTAACGCCTATCCATGGCCATCTCTACCGGTCATGACGGGAGAGATGGCCAAATACATTTTGTTTATTATTTTTATACTCATTACGTTTATTTGATTTGAAGCTGATTTAAATTTAATTTGGTTTAAACAGTATTGTTTTAGTTTAAACAGTACAGCATTGTTTTCAATAAAAATGGTCCAGAGGTCTTAGTATACACAGAACGAGTCCCAAATTAAATTATAACCATGGTCACGTCACAGATTAGTACAATATGTTGGGAAGTGTGTATTGCCCAAGAAAACACTTGAAGAAGGTTGAGACGGCTTGAATAATTCTGACAGGACCACTAGATCTAAAGCCTTCACCGATTTAGCCAGTGTATAGCTATCTTTGGCTTAATTTTCCCCATATATGGGGAAAACCCGTATCCATTAGTATTAGTATAGTAACTAATTAGTAATCTGTGGTATTAGAGAAGCTATGGGTTGTAATCAACATAAATAATTTTAAAGATAACTTAAGAAATTCATTATAAAATTAAAAACCCGACTGGGTAAAAATTTAACCCCTCTTTAGTCCGGGCCAGTCGGTTAAACATGTATCCTATGTCATTCACGGGATCAAGACGAATCTGTAGATACCTCATACGTTAAAAGCCTTGAAGCCCGTCAGGCTGTAGCAGAAATCTACATACATACATACACTCGAAAAACATAACCCTCCTTCTGGGGCAATCGGGTAAAAAAGACTAAATCCCATAAAAAAATATCTTATAGAGCATCACATCAATCACACCAGATTGAATTTTTAGAAAGCTTTTTAATGAAAAACTGAGGCAAAACTAGAATTCAGCTTCATTTATGGCCGGCTTTAGTCTTGTAACTATAATACTTCGAACTATTTTTGCCAAACGATACACATCTGCTTGCACAAACTTTGCAGGAAATCATCCGAATGCCTTAGGATAAAGTCAGAACTCGTTTTAGAGAAATCCCGCAAGTACACCTACTCTAATAGATTATCCTTACTTCTTTAATAATATTACAAACTAGCCGTCCGTCCGCGGCTACGACCGCGTTGTTTACGATTTTCCTGTAGGAATAAGACGTTTTCCTCGGGTAAAAAGTAGCGCATGTCCCATTCCAGGACCTAACCTATATGTGTGCATCGCATCCTTACTTCTTTAATAATATTACAAACTAGCCGTCCGTCCGCGGCTACGACCGCGTTGTTTACGATTTTCCCGTAGGAATAAGACGTTTTCCTGGGGTAAAAAGTAGCCCATGTCCTATTCCAGGACCTAACCTATATGTGTGCCAAGTTTCATCCCGATTCGTCCAGTCGTTGAAGCGTGAAAGAGTATTAAACATCCATACATACAAACTTTCACATTTATAATATAAGTAAGGGTGTGAAAATGTGTTTGTTTGTTACCTTCTTACGCTTCAACACCTTGACCAATCTTGATCAAATTTGGATACAGGTAGCCTGTGTCACTGGGAAAGACTACTTTTAATCCCGTGAATATAGCATACTCCGATGCAGTTCCTGAGGGAACTGAAAAAAAACTATTTTTTGATTAATTTCTTTAACATCGCAACGGAACAATGGGTTGTTGTGTTTTTTTTACACAGAGATGGTCGAGAAGGTGGGAATGACATAATTTACTAATTAGCATATCCTGATTCCTGACATAGTTCCCTAGGGATCTCCAGAAAACATTTTTCCACGCTCGCGTCGCAACAGAGCCAAGGATGGAAGAGATTTTTTGTATAGAATTGGTTGAGTGGGAAAGTGGCAAGTGACATAGACTGCTAATCAGAATAGCCCGATACAGTTCCTGAGGGATCTGAGAAAAACTCACGTCCACACTCGCGAGCCGCTTGCGGCTCATGCACCGCTCACCCTCAAACGCAGTCCTAAAAACGATCTCCACGCGGGCGAAGCCGCGGGCAAAAGCTACTGAATAATATAATAATAAATAATAGAAATAATTAAATTGCTCTCCCAATGAAATACTAAAAATCTTTTCGTGTTTTCTTTTCCATCACATCTTCCACTTTTTAACTAACTTCCAAAAACGAAGAGGTTCCCAATTTGACTGTATGTTTATTTGTGTGTTTGTTACGCGACATTTTAGCAGATTGTGAACCGATTTTTGTGATATTTTTTTCCACGCTCCCGAGTTGGTCCCTTATAAATTTTATCAAAATCGGTGTGGTACTCTAACGATGGAAGTCGGTTTTTTTAACGTGTTTAGCGTTTTCAATTATGATTGATCTAGAACACAAAGTAAATCAATGACGCTGAAAAATTGTGACGTCACTCTTTGCTATTCCAAACATGTTGACCTGAATTCGAGAAATGTTCCTCGTCATCCAGGCGGGCATTCCAGAAAAACAGTGTTACCGAAAGTTAAGTAATTTTAAGTTATATTTTTTACTCTTTGCTATAAGTCAGAAGAGTGAAAATGTAAGTACGACCTTGTCTTACTTGTAGCTCTGTTCCTCTCGCTAGCCCATGATGAGCCATGGTGTCTACATGAGGCCATAAAAATTAACGAATTCATGAACAGCTAGTGTACTACTTGTACCCAACCCGATTTTTATAAACCAAATTTATTTGCCATGTTTTATACATGGTTATAAAGCTGTTAACATTGTATAGGAAGTTCTCATATTTCACCAGATTTGGCATGCAAATATCAATCTTATCATAATTTTTACTTTCTAAATTCACAGTTAATACCATACTATCAACTATACTACAAAATAAATTAATAAAACGCATTTGTCATAGTCAATGTTAATTGTCAAAATGTCTTTCTAGAAGTTCATTTACGGAATAAAATATTTTTTTCTTTAAGAAATGTCACAAGTTTGCGTTTAAATGATATAATATTAGGCATTGATTTTATGTCAGTAGGTAAAGTATTATAAATTTTAACACACATTACTACACACTGTCTATTGTAATGAGTCAGTTTGGATATACTGTTTAAAACTAGTTTGTTTGGATCTCTTACAGATTTTTTGTACACATCTCTCGTTTTTTTATATATATGTAAGTTATTTTTCGTTCCCCCATCTCGGAAATTGTATTTTTGCTCTTCGATATCTCAGTGGAAAAGCCGTTTTTATTCGCTAGAGGATAAAGTAAATTGAATTTAAAACATCGTGTGCACTAAGTTTGTGAATTCACAACATTATTAAACCTATTTACTTCTACCTCCATGGTGCCGAATTTATCACACAACCTTTTTTTAATTTGTTAAAAATTCAGACTTGAAACCTTCTTGGTGTACTTTTTTTATAATTTGCTTTGCCCGCGCCATTTTCTTTTCACGTCATATTGTCAAAACCTAAGGTTAAAAACAAGAAACTTGAAAACAAGTGAAAAACCTAAAATGAGTGATTATAGCATATAAATAGCGACGAGAAAGTTTATTTGACGCCAACAGAATTGACTGAAACTGTTTGTCATTTCCTCGCTGAGGTGGAATGAAAAGTTACGTGTTGCACTCGAGTACAAAGATTTTTCATCTCGTGCTCTTTTCATTCCCTCGCTAACGCTCAGGATTCTAATTTTTAATAATTCTAATTTCAGACTCCTTCGCTTGCTCGGTCATCAAAATTGAGCACGCGGTTAAAAGCAACTTTGCACTCTTGTATAACAAATAACTATTTTACGAAAGTAGCGACCTCTAAAATATACACACAGAGCAAGGGTAGGAGTCCTAACGACTTAAATAATGGCCTGTATGACTCACGGGATGTTTTGCCACATACAGTGCTTGTGGTTCCTTACCTGAACACTTTAAATCAATTGGGAAGAATGGCACGCACTCTCCATACTTGGTAAGCCCGCTTCCAACTTCGGCAACATCGTCACTTACCACCAGGTGAGATGTTGTCAAGGGTTTAACCAATTGTGCAAAAAAAAAAAAAGAGAAAACGTCTTTTCACCTCTAAGTATTATTCATTATTTATTCTATCATACTTAATGATTTTTTAAATATGACATTGAAATTATTGGTTTTTCTTTTTTTCAAACATCATCATATCAGCCGAAGGAAGTCCACTGCTGGACATAGGCCTCCCCCAAGGATCTCCACGACGACCGGTTCTGCGCTGCCCGCATCCAGCGGCTTCCCGCGACCTTCACCAGGTCATCGGTCCACCGAGTGGGAGGCCTTCCTACACTACGCTTTCCGGTGCGTGGTCGCCACTCGAGAACTTTACTGCCCACTTTTTTTCAATACAATTACAAATTTCATTTTTATTTGACGTTCAGTGTTTTTATGCAAAACTAATTTTGGCTATTATTTGTTTACTTTTAACCAATAATTTTAAAATAACGTAACCTTTAAACCTAGCGTTTTATTGTGTCAATAATGTAATTTAAAAATCAATATTATCTTTAATATTCAGAGGTAAAAATTGATTTCCTAAAATCCTTTGATTATTGATCATTATAAATTAAATTAATAATTTATTTATTTATTTGTCTCTCATCATCATCATCATATCAGCAGAAAGATGTTCACTGCTGGACAAAGGCCTCTCCTATGGATTTCCACGACGGCCGGTCCAGCGCTGCCAGCGACTTCCCTCGACCTTCACCAGGTCGTCGGTCCTCCGTGTGAGAGGCCTTCCTACGCTACGTCTTTCGGTCCGCGGTCGCCACTCGAGAATTTTACTGCATTTGTCTCTAATAAAATAAAATTAATTGGTGAGATAATGCCAAGGGCTTACTAATTGTGCATTTAAAAAAAAACTTCATCATAAAATCTCAAAATCCAAAAAACCAGACCATACTTAGCCAAATACGCTTTACAAAAAAAAACTTTTAATAAACATTTCACTATACTTAAGGCGAGGCATTGATTGGAACAGCTGTCTTTGTCTTTTTCTTTACGTGCAAAGAGTAAAGAAAATAACCACACTTTTGTACTTTTTAAATGTTATTTCGTTTTTTAAAAAATCAACTGGCATATTGAAGTGTGTGTTTAAACTAATCGACTAAAAAAATTTAGAGTTAAATACTCAATGAGAATCTTTTATATAACAGAGGTTTCTTTGATACATTTTTTTCTGTTATAAAAGTGAACGAATCGTGTTTCTGCAACTGACAAAAGGAATTCATTGAAATGAAGAATCAGGTTACAAAATATCACTTTCATATGTTTTGTAATTGTTGAGAAAATTCGAGATCGATGCGACCAAAGTTTCCAATGCGTCGCCTTAGATCCAATTCTTCTTATTAGCTCACATACGTCCCCACCGAAGGGCTCGAGCCTACCCTTGCGATTGGGCCTTAGTCGACCACGCGGGCCCAGTGCGGGTTGGTGAACTTCACACACAACCTTCGAGTTTCTTCGCAGGCGTGTGCAGGTTTCCTCACGATGTTTTCCTTCACCGTATAAGAGCGTCGGATAAACGTACATATGACATCGAAATTCGAAAACACATTGGTGCGTGGCAGGATCGAACCACGACCTCCCGGACAGGAGGTAGCGGCCCTAGCCGTTACGCCACCGACGCTCCTAAATTTTCCATTCATTCTGCAGAAAAAAGTCATGTTCTTTGTTTTGAGCAGTTTACTAAATTCCCGAGGATATGTAGAATGTTGTGCTCTATGACAAATTTGTAGCCAGGAACCTAAGCTATTGATACCACTTACCCCACAGACGCTCATCCAAGACTATTTAAATTTAACCCAACAATAAATACACTCTAAGTTTACCGTTTCTTACACAGCTTGCTACTTAAATGTCTCATTGTTACGAAAACTGTAATCACTTGTTTTTTTTAACCACTTCTCTATAGTTGTCAACACAAACAACACATAGTAAGTAAGTTGTTTTCGCGATCGCGCGCACAGATGGACGGACGGCCGTACAATACATCGCACGAAAGTATGTAATCGCTGCGTAATCGAGACTGCGGTCAAACGGAACGGACTGGTTAGAACAATAACTTTGTATATATCTTTAGGGCTATCAAACATTAGAGCCAATTTTTGCCCTTAACCCGGCGTGAATGAGTTCGGGTATCTCATACCCACCAATTTATAAAACACTAAATATTTCTGAACTGCGCGATTCCTGGAACTCAGCTGGCTCGGTAGCTGGAGGTGGTAGCGGTAGCGCGAGGAATGATTTTAAGTGTTTTTTTTATATATTGTGAATATTCGTGCGCAAACACGCAGCGGGTACTTAATATCCGACCTCATAAAAGAAGATAATATTAGAATGTTTTATGTTGATTTTATGTTCTCTCGAAGCTAAATTATTAAGACAGATATATTTTTTGTAATTTTGTGTGCACAGTTGTGAAAATATCTCAGTTTTTTAGATATTTAGTCATAGTTCCTAAATATTGTTGGTTTTTGTGTAATTTTATCATTTCACCTCATGTCCCATTAGTAAATTAATATGTTACAGTAATAAATAGTCATTTCAGTTATCAAAATCGACAATTTCTATATTTGGGTATGTCATACCCACCTCGCAGTTGGTGTAACTATTTTTCACCTCATTCGCGTCGGGTTAATCACCATATTTTAGACAATCTATAAAATAGGTAAATGCCTATAAAATAGGTAGGTATAATGTATGTATTTCCTTGGATGTAGTGGATCTAGCCAGGATGCCCTCACATGTATCGATTTATTTTTAAAGTAATAAGAAGATAATTATTAAGACTATATGGTGCCCGTGGCTTCGCCCGCAAATCCCGTTTTTTGCCGTTCCCAAAAGTCTTTCTTAGCGGATGCCTACGTCATAATTGCTATCTGTATGCCAAATTTCAACCCGATCCGTTAAGTGGTTTGAGCTGTGTGTTTAGACCAGGAGATTCTATACCATACAGGAGATTATATACTCATAACATTTTTATAGATATAATGCAGAAGATTCTATAGTCATAACATTTTTATAGATAATAATAATGCAGAAGATTCTATACTCATAACATTTTTATAGATATAATGCAGAAGATTCTATAGTCATAACATTTTTATAGATATAATGCAGAAGATTCTATAGTCATAACATTTTTATATATAAGGTGTCACAAAATAAGCTGAAACTATTTTAACTGGTGCTTCTACCCATGAAACTGAACAACTTTCCCCACGGAACACATAGTCAAATCTCAAAAAAAAAATTGGCTCCCCCATACTAACTCGATCAGCTGATCAGCCAACTTAGTATGGGAAGTTCAAATTTTTTTTTGAGATTTGACTATGGGTTCCATAGGGAAAGTTGTTCAGTTTCATGGGTAGAAGCACCAGTTAAAATAGTTTCAGCTAATTTTGTTACACCTTATATATCATGCAGAAGATTCTATAGTCATAACATTTTTATAGATATAATGCAGAAGATTCTATACTCATAACATTTTTATATAGGTTTCCTATATTTAAAACATTCATTCATACTTTACTTATTTAATGATTTGTAAGTGTAACTCCGACCCACATGGCGATCACGTAACTCACTCGAAGAGTGAAACTAACACTCTAACCGCCACCCATACACAAATGCAGCAGGCCGTGGTTGTTTTTATTAGCAGGCCACGCGGTTCGCTACGACCTCGCAATTTGATATCATTTTTGTATGCGTGGCCTGGTGTTAGAGACTACAGACCGAGTGTTGCAAGCTCGCATGAGCGTCCGGCGGCCTAATGTGATACAAAGTGTGGCGTGATAGTCTAGGTAATTGTTTCAATAATAAATATATATTGCTCGCAAGAGCAAATCAACACACTGAGTCACGGTCCTTTTGTACTACTGCAACACACATATGTTTTTGTATATTTTATTTGCTCTTTTTAATTTGTTAAGTTTTGTTTTTATTTTGTACGAGTATAATATGTGTGTGATTGCAGTGACAAATAAACGTGCTATCTATCTATCTAAATAAAACTTCCTTAGAAATTGGCGCGAAAATTACGGTACGGGTGCCTGCCTTACTTGGAAAGTTACGACCCACTAGCGCACCGCATGTCGATGAAAGTGTTAAAATATTTCGCTCCAACGTATGGGTGCAAGAAGTGGAGGGTTACAAAAAACATCACGCATCCAGGTTGTCGTCAACCCATGCCTCCGACATATCCTTGGTGTATACTGGCCCGAGAAGATCTCAAACGAAAATCTATGGGATGTACAAGGGCCATAACATCAAGCTACACACTTTTGACTTTGTACCATTCTTATGCCGAATGCATATGGATCAGAATCGCACTACGAGTGTATAGCTTAATGTGGCTAGCCGCTGTATGTCGCGAAACTCCGATCGGCCACCAGATCGCTCGTCGCAAGTAGACCTGGATTGGATACACTCTCAGAAGGACCCCACCCACATACCTCGACAAGGGCTAGAGTGGACCTCTCAAGGTAAGAAAGCGAGGCCGTCCTAAACAATCCTGGAGGTGCTCAGTGAAGACGATCGGGTTGTCATGGTTTGAAGTAGCCTAAGACTGAACGCAATGACGGAGCATTGTCGATGCCACAGATAAGAAAAAAAAATTGCCGCTTCAATAGATTGCTGAAGGAGGCGTGGCAGACGCATTACCTTCTTGAACAACAAGACATATGTTGCTGTTCTTCTATTCTGTGGTGGATGCCCTCTGCCCATCTTTGGACAATAAGTCAAGTAAGTCAAGTGTAAAGTGGAACTTTGTACTACTGACATAAAACAACAATTTGCCAACCCTACCGGTTAATGAGTGTAAAAAAAAGTAAATTAATCAATCACCGACCGGATTCTGTTTGACATAAGTACCACATTGTTGCACCAAGCCACACCGGCCCGGGCATGGCATGACGTTCGATAATGTTCACAATTACTTGCAAATCGTTTCTGAGATTTGTTTCTTGTTAACAAATAATTACAATACTTATAGAAAAATTTTTAGGACAGGGCTATCGGATGTTTTTATTTAATAACTTCAGGTACTGTTGTTTTTTTTAACTTTTTATTATTTTTGAAGTGGCAGTGGGCAGGGCACATAGCTCGTTGAACAGATGGCCGTTGGGGCAGTAAAGTTATCGAGTGGCCACCGCGCACCGGTAAACGTAGCGTAGGCAGGCCTCCCACGCGATGGACCGACGACCTGGTGAAGATCGCGGGAAGCCGATGGATGCGGGCAGCGCAGTACCGGTCATCGTGAAATCCTTGGGGGAGGCCTTTGTCCATCAGTGGACGTTTTTCGGCTGATATGGTGATGAAGATATTTATGTCAAATAAATGTGTGAATGTTGAATATATATATCGACAATCAAACACTTTAATTACTGCACGTTAACTCCTTCGTAAGATCTAATCTAGAACACGCATCGATCGTTTGAAACCACCAATATTTAAAACATGTAGACTTGTGGAGCGTATGCAACGCAAATTTAAAAAACGCATTAAGTATCGTTTCAAAGAATTTGAGCCAAGTAAAAGTATATTCATTAGAAATTTCCAACAATGTAAACAATAACGTAACCTAAAAATTAAATTATTTCTTTATCTTTATTATAATATTATAAACGCCAAAGTTTGTAAGAATGTATCGATGTATGTTTGTTACTCTTTCACGCAAAAACGACTGAACGGATCTGACTGAAATTTGGTAGGTAGACAGATTAGGACCTGGATTAACACATAGGCTACCTGTTTCCACGCTCGCGAGCCGCTTGCGTCTCGCGCACTGTGCACCCTCGAAAAGCCTTAGAAACGTTGTTCACGCGGGTGAAGCCGCGGGAAACAGCTAGTTTCTTTATAAAATAATTCTGATACAAATGTTTTCGGTTATTAACTAGCACATTGGTATCAGAATCGTTTTTTAAAGAAATAATTGAATTTTTAGGTTAGGTTATTGTTTACATTGTTGGAAATTTCTAATGAAAGATGGTTTACAGCTCCCAACACGAAGAGAACACAAAGATCAAATAGTGTTGTAAGTATATAAAATAGTACATTTATTTCGATTCTTCTCATCTAGGGAACAAGATTTTATCAATACTCGTATATCAAAAATTTTAGTTAAAGTTTATCCGATTATCTTATTTGTTTGTGATGAGTACAGAAGATTTTTTTAAATCGCGACACCTATCTTCCCGGGGCGTGCATCCGCAAAAATGGTTTATCGTTAATACATTCCAAAATGCTAGAAATCAGAACAGACACAGAAACGGACAGCAAAAAGGAATTTTTTTTGCAATTTACCTGCGCGTAAATTTACTTTGCGACAGCTTCAAAAGTGCAGGAAAACATCGTGAGAAAAACTGCACATCTGAAGGTCGCGTTGCACACGTCCGCCACAGTATATATATTTGCGTCCGTGGTGTACTTATATCGAAAAAAAATCCTACCCGCGCGTGATGTTAAGTGCAACACCAGATAAGCAACGGGTAATTGTACTTTATGATATTTCGGATCATCAGAAGGGTTTTGGCCGGATCTAAGAAATAAACTCGTCTTTGAGAAGTTTTGGAGTGTACAATCAATATTCACACACGTTTGCAACACGAGGCTTCACGATCATTCGGATGAAAATCGATTATTTTGTAGACTGCGATGAGTTCGGCACGGGGCTGGCTTCCCAAGTTGACAGTTCAGCTGCTCGATCAAAAGTGCTCGTAAAATAATTGGCGCCTCTGTCGTAGCCTCTGTAGGTTGGCTGCATTGTCATTTAATGGTTCGATAATCACAACGATTCTGATTGGCTAACAAACAAGTACCAACACTACCAACTTCCGGGTTCCGGTCTCGCACCGACCACGCCTTGGCCAAAGATGACTATTATTACTACCCTAGCTAACCACTTGACGTTTCAAGATAAAACACACGGTGCTTCGAAGCATGCATAGGTGGCGCCACCTCCTTGCGCTCCGACAGATAAAAAAAGTGAGCGAGACCTACAGTACTCGCATATGATGTGTAACAAATCACTGTTACACATTTCCGTCCCATTTCACGAAATCACTCCCACAAATTGCAGGAAAGCGAGAGCAAAGCTCATTCGTCAGATCGAATAGCGCGCGCTTTCGCGACTTCCTGTTACACATTTCCGTCCCATGTTACACATTTCCGTCCCATTTCACGAAATCACTCCCACAAATTGCAGGAAAGCGAGAGCAAAGATGTTACACATCAAAAAGTGAGTTTGCGCGACTGGTGTTTACTTATTAAGACTTCTTGAGCGTTTTTCATGTAAAGTTTTGACGTCTCTTGACGTTATAGGAAGGACGATTCGGGCTTCGCCCTAGGCAGAGCTCGGCCTTGGCTTCCCAAAAATTAGGCGGTATAACCATGGAGCCTTAGCCTTGCGGAAAATGTAAATGACATAAAACGTGACACCTTTATGTTTTCTAACACATGGTACATTAATATACTTTTTTAGACCATGATGTTAACACTTGTTTTTTCTCGCCATCTGTTTTTCATACGGCGTGCTATAAATAAAAGTAAATTCTTAAGGAGTAAACTCCAATAAGCCCCAAAAAAGTGAAAGTAAAAATAATATAATGGCTCCTTTTGAACCCTTTCGTTACACGAACATTCAAAATTCATATAGTTACATAGATAATTGTGACTCACTTTGTTTTCGTTACTGGAGAACAGGCCTCATCTTCGACTCTGCAAAAAAAGAAAATATGGGTCTTTAACGATTCACAAAAATATGCTTAATAAAGTTCTTAACTTTTCAATGATAAATTAACACTTAATACTATACAGGTGTAACAAAATTGTTGTAGAATCATAAACCCGCTTGACTGTCAGATTCCGGGACCCGGAAAAAACTCCGTATCCTTCGACCTTTCCGGGAGCCGGAAAAATTACGGCGGGTCAAATTAGCGCCTAAAAATACGCCAAAGGCAGTGACTTATATCTGTGGCCAAAAGTTGGTAGGCCCGATTTAGAATGCAAATCGACATGTATAGGAGTGACAATATAAAATATTCAGAGAAACTTCACTCAAAATTCGGTTGTCGTACTTCAAGGTCACGAGTGTGTCATTTATTTGTTTTGTTGTTTTCTTTGTTATTTTGTTGTTTGTTAGTTGTATTTAGTTTTTATTATATTATAAACATACTTAGGTATAAATTACAGTCACAAAAAGTTCACTTATAGTTTTATTTTTATCCAAGAAATGTAGTTATTTTAGGTACCCCATAGTAAATATCATAATGTTAAAGTATCAATTATCATAATATTAAAGTAAAAATAATGAAAGGAAATAAGTAAAACACCCTAATTAGAATAATATACAATATTTTATTTAGATTCACAGAAAATCCATAAAACGCGCCCAGAACCATGTCTGTCGCATTTCCGGCTCCCGGTTGCGACAGACATGGGGGGTGGGAGCTAATTACAGCTTGACAGTTAAGAGGTTAACTGGGGCTTCAACTGATCATACCGAACAACTTTCCCCAAGTAACCCATCCATAGTCAATTCTCAAAAAAAATTTACGCTTTATACAACCTTTAAGCTTTGTACAAAATTGGTCATTGGTAAGCTTTTTTTTTTATTCCCAATTGGTAAGCCCTTGGCATCATCTCACCTGATGGTAAGTGACGATGATGCCGAAGACGAAAGCGGGCTTACCAAGATTCCCCAACGCAATGGGGATCTGGCTATCTTATCTTCAAGCCGGATCACATCAATGCTGTTAAGAATGATGTTTGGTGGCAAGACTTAGATCTTCTTCTCTCTTCTCTTATCGTGTGGCACAACTAACAGTGCCTGACGGTTGCCTGGTGTTGCAGTTAGTATCACCCGCGGTCACGTGTAGGGCATTTAGATTTACACCTACGGACGTGTGCAACGCGACCTTCATACACATCTTGAATCAGATGTGCAGGTTTCTCACGATGTTTTCCTTCACCGTTAAATCAATCGGTAAGTATATGTAGGTATTTAACTCATTGGTACATTGGCCGCCTGGATTTGAACCCGGGACCTATGGTTAGAAGGACCGAATCGTTACCGGTTAAGCCTCCGAACGTAGTAACTAATTAGTAATCTGTGCCTACGACGCTCTTAGACTTAGATAAGATGGTGGTAGCTTGCCAGGCGGGCTATGAAAATGCCCTACCACCAACCAAACCGAGTCTATAAAGTTGACCCCGCCGGGAATCGAACGCGAATGGACTAACCATTACGCCACCAGGCAACCACCGTCTATCCCTTGGATAGCACGGTTAATTGTGCCACACGATAAGAGAGAGACGCCACGGAGGCGGTTAAATGATCTGCTAATCGATTTTTATGAACAGTTCTAAATTTTTTTGCGACTTGACTTTGGGTTTCTTGGGAATAGCTGTTCAGTATGATGAGTGGAAGCCCCAGTTAACGAGTTCCGCGCTAATTATATCTAAGTCTTGCCGCCAAATATCAATGTTGATATCATTGGTGTGTTCCGGCATGAAGATAAGATAGCCAGTTCCCCATTGCGTTGGGGAATCTTGGTAAGCCCGCTTCCATCTTCGGCAACATCGTCACTTACCACCAGGTGAGATGTTGTCAAGGGTTTACCAATTGTGCATTAAAAAAATAATAATTTTGAAACATCCTGTAATAGTAAGGCAACTAAAACTAAAAAAAACAATAATAATTTTGAAACATCCTGTAATAGTTAGGCAACTAAAACTAAAAAAATAATAATCTTACAGGGCAGAGTATTTCCGATATACTCGTATTTACAATTTGGACTGATATAGTTCAAAATAAAAAACCGGCCAAGGGCGAGTCGGACTCACGCACTACTAATATATTTTTACGATAATGAAAAAAAAAACTTTAAGCCGAGGTATTGGAACAGTTGTCTCTGTATATTTCATTACGTTTAAAGAGTAAAGAAAATAACCACACTTTTTAACTGTTTTTCGTTTTAATAAAAAATAATAACATTACTCACTTTGTATTCATCCCATCAGCTCATATATACATCCCCACCGAGGGGCTCGAGCCTACCCTGAATATCATTTGTATAGCTGTTTGTATTATTATCATAACAAATATTGTTGTCTAATTTTTAAAATTTATACTTCAAAATATTAGTCGTAACTAGAGTTGAAAGTAACGGTGTAGACCTATCTTTGGGATTTTTTTTCTATCGGGCCAAAACTGCTCAATCGTGTTTCTAATAGCTTTTGACTTTAGGGAACATCATCAACAATAAGGGTATTTTTTTCAACCTTGGATTTTCTATCGTTAAGAGTAATTGACGTCAAAAATAACGAAAATCTGTAATAATACTGCCTTAAATACACGTTTCTTGTATGATCCTTTAGTTTTTTTTATTGATATTATTTGTTGGTAAACCCCCTATAATAGCACATATTCTGTGAAAATTTTAGCCAGTTATCTATTACGGTTACAAAGATACAGCCTTTACAAGTCGAACAGACAGACACACGGACGGACGGACAGACGGACAGTGTAAATTTAGTAAAATAGGGTCCCGCTACCTGGTATGGAACCCTTAAAAGTCCTTTATGAGAGATTTTATCAGTAAATCATTTTAACTGCCCTATTCTCCGTAGGTAATCAAAAATTTCCAGCCAATTTCAATGCGAAACCAACGGCTATACTTATTCGTCAAACTTTGCCAACTTTCGGCAAACTTTTGGCAAATTTTAGCAGACTTCGGCAGTTACCACTCAATACGAGAGCTGTGTCGGCGTGAAATCACGCGCGTATCTGTTTAACTGCCCTACTGGGGTATGATTTTAGGGTTACCTACCTATACCTTTATTTTTTTGATGTGTAACATCTTTGCTCTGGCTTTCCTGCAATTTGTGGGAGTGATTTCGTGAAATGGGACGGAAATGTGTCCCATGGGACGGAAATGTGTAACAGGGAGTCGCGTTTTTTCAGGCTTTAAAAGCGCGGAAAAGGCAAAGGTATCTATGACCATACAGCCTAGTCTGCCGTATCTTTGCCGTCCTTTTTTCAGGCTTTAAAAGCGCGGAAAAGGCAAAGGTATCTATGACCATACAGCCTAGTCTGCCGTATCTTTGCCGTCCTTTTATAAAGTATTTTGTCACATGTTACACATCATATGCGAGTACTGTAGGTCTCGCTCGAATTTTTTTTTTTGATTTTATTCACAATTGGTAAACCCTTGACAACATCTCACCTGGTGGTAAGTGACGATGTTGCCGAAGATGGAAGCGGGCTTACCAAGCTTCCCCAACGCAATGGGGAACTGGCTATCTTATCTTCATGCCGGAATACACCAATGATATCAACATTGATATTTGGCGGCAAGACTTATATAAGATGGTGGTAGCTAGAGGCGGGCTACTAGCTACCACCATCTTATATAATGCCCTACCACCAACCAAACCGAGTCTTACATACAATTGACCCGCCGGGAATCGAACCCACGACCTCCTGTGTAAAGCCAGTGAACTTTGCCTCTGAGCGACGTAGGCGGTTTTTTTTTATATGGACAAAACGGAACCATTACAAAATCACACGCGCGTTTGTCAGTCTGTCTGTCTGTCTGTCTCAGAGTCTGTTTAGCACAGAAAGATAAAAAAATGGTGAATAAAATTGGCAAGTTCGGTAAGCACAAAAATCTCCGAATAATTCTAACATTTGTGGTTACTGGTTACATTGAAAGGGTTATTTTAAAGCATTAAAGAAATATACTTGTTATTAAATTTTATCCCCTTTAATTTTGGCTCTAAAATAGTGCTGTATTCAAAAACGTTGTTCTTGATTTTTAGGGTTCTGTAAACCCAACGGGACCACTAAGCCTAAGCCGCTGTCTGTCCGTCTGTCAGCGGGCTGTATTTCATGAACCGTAATAGGTAGACAGTTCAAATTTTCACATAATGTGTATTGCTGTTGCTGCTATAATAAAGAATACTAAAAATTAGAAAAAGTGAAAAAATAAGGAGGGTCTCCATACAGTTTTTTTTTATAGGCCTTTAGAAGTAATTTTGATTTAGCTCTATCATAAAAACGGTAATACATACAAGCGTGAAACTTGGTATGATTATAGTACTAATACTAAAGTAAAACAAAAAATAATAAAAACTGGTCAATTGTGAGTCGTACTCGCGCTAAGGAGTCCAAACTGAATGACAAAAAAAAACATACTTTTGTCGCTCGCGTTGATATCTTTCAATTGTAATATGAATAGGTATCATTGTTATTGTACTATGTAGTATGTAGTTGTGTGGAGACGTGTGGTGGTATGGAACCCTTGGAGTGCTAGTCCGACTCGCACTTGGCCGGTTTTTTATCCTTACAAGAGGCCGCATTTAAAAATTAAACCCCAGCCTCATGTAAGTAGGTCAAACTGACTCGCAGTGCCATCGACAAAGTGTCCATTTTGTCGTCTTAACGATGCGCGAGGGTCTTACGGTATAAATTACGATGAGCTTACGTTACGAACGTAATTTGATCAGTGTGAAAGGTGAAATTTTGGGAATCGTCTCATCGTTACCATAGCCTTTTGCGTCAACGGACGAGTTACCATAGCCTTTTGCGTCAACGGACGAGTTACCATAGCCTTTTGCGTCAACGGACGAGTTACCATAGCCTTTTGCGTCAACGGACGAGTTACCATAGCCTTTTGCGTCAACGGACGAGTTACCATTTTTGCCTCAACGGACGATTTAGTCAGGTCCTTTCCTTGTGGTGACTTTGCTTCGCTCGGGAAACGATTAGGGAAATGCAGGGCTACCTTGGACCTGCTTCACCTTCTTGGCAAAGATTAAAATAAACATGGAACCTTTATAATTCCGCCATGTCCATCTGTCCGTCTGTCTGTCCGCGGTTTAACTCAGACTTTTAGTACTAGAAAGCTGTAATTTGGCATGGCTAGATATATTAATCACGCCGACAAAGGGTACAATAAAAGCTTGGAAAAAAAAGGGGGGGTACCCCCTACACGTAAAAGCGGGGGTGTTTTTTTTTATTCGTCTTTTCAATGGCGTGTGTGTCGTTAAATTGGCCGTTTAAAAATATAGTAGGTGTTTGAAAAATGAAAAATGTTTAGCTTCAGGGATCTGTTTGCGAAATACTAAGCTTTAAAGTGCTAATTTTTGTTGGAGTCGAGCTAAACCACCATTCCAAGACATATTATTTAAAAAAAAATATGCTTTCATAGTGACAGTATGGACGGACACTCCCTGCCGCTCCCTAGATTGCGACCTCACCCCCTCGTCACCCAGATTGATACAAATTGGTGCTAGTATGGTTCTCGAATGCAAAGGATTTTATTTGATTTATCATTTGTTTTTAGAAATGTCAGTTCTCGCCCGTTTTATGAAGTGTCCGGGTGTGGTTTAGGAGCAATAATCCAAATTAAGATGTGCAGTTAGATTTGAAAAAAGTTCATAGATTTTACATACAAATAAAATAAATAAATAAATATTCTGGGACAAATCACACATGGTCATCTGGCCCCAAAGTAGGATTCCCTGTGTTATAGGTTACCAGAGACTGATATACATACTTATATATGTTTAAATACATACATATATAGATATAATTTAACACCCAGACACAGAGCAAACAAATCTGCTCATCACACAAATGCTTGCCCTGGGTGGGGATCGAACCCACGACTCTCGGATCAGTAGTCAAGGGCACTAACCACTGAGCCACCGAGTCAGTCAAAAAGTTATATATTGTAAATTTGATAAGTCAAAGCTCTTTGTTTTTAGTTTAATCTTTATTGAAATGAAACTTTTAATTTACTTTTATGTTGTTTACTTTATGATGTTACAATGCAGTTTTTATCTTTCAACATACCAAACCAAAAAGAAAGTAGAAAGACCTAAGTCCTCAGACTATATAAAGATAGACCATATATAGATACTATATATGGGATGGACATCGCTTTCAACATATAATAACAGTGCATTTTTTATTAGCCATTTATTTTTTGAAAAGACTACGGACCCCTACTTTCCGCGTGGCCTGAAAACACTTGGCCACTTTTTTCACATAGCTGTACAGCCCTTTTGGGAAATTTGTTTATTTGTAATGAGGTTACTCTATAAGGAAAATATGAATGGGAAGATACATCCTGTAGATACGCATTTTTTTCTATAAAACAAGTAAAATGTCAACTATTTTATCTCCAACAACGTCAAGCGATATTTTATACAAAAATATTGCCCGTATAGCTACATACGGTACGTTCCTCCACTCCACCGACTGGCACAAATCGATTTAAAATTGCAACAACATCCCATCGTTCTGGAATAACATCGCGTAACATAAAGCCTTAAGCAACTGAACAAACAGCTACAACACTTTATACGGGATACGGGATGTTATTTTTATTAATTTTTTTTATTCACATTTGGTAAACCCTTGACAACATCTCACCTGGTGGTAAGTGACGATGTTGCCGAAGATGGAAGCGGGCTTACCAATATTTCCCAACGCAATGGGGAACTGGCTATATCTTATCTTCAAGCCGGAACACATCAATGTTGTTAACATTGATATTTGGCGGCAAGACTTAGATAAGATGGTGGTAGCTAGGCAGACGGGCTTAGAAAATGCCCTACCACCAATCAAACCGAGTCTTACAATTGACCCGGCCGGGAATCGAACCCGCGACCTCCTGTGTAAAGCCAGTGAACTTTGCCTCTGAGCTACGGAGGCGGTTATAAAATTGGGGTAGGTCTAACATCCGTTAACTGGGGCTTCTGTTCATAATAATAATAAATAGATTTTAATTGTACAAAAGAAAGATTTACAGAGAACTATGAACCTTAACTTATAGGTGGACACCTGTTTAACAAGAGTTCATGACTAATGCTGAGCTGAACAATATAGGCCGCGGCTAGCAAGGTGGGGTGGCGTTGTACTCTGAGCACAAAAAATATGGAAACAAAATAAGAGTTAAAAAAATATAACCTGACTACGCCGACTACCCAACAGCATCCTAAATACCATAGCTGACAGATATACATCGCCCCTATAGAGGTCTCTAGTGCGGAGAGTGATCACGGAAACAAGCTTTTCTCCCTGATCACTCTGGGCATGCCGATTGTATATATCTGTAGAATTACCTTTTTTCCCCATTTTTTTGTTTCGTTCTCTTATTATTGTTACTAATGTTATCTTTCAGTTATCCGAAATAAACCATTTTTATTTTATTTATTTTTACTACGGTTTTCCATACTTTTGTATGGAAACAAAAGCCGCCTAAAATCATAGCCTTTCTTTTACCCTTTATCTGACAATCTGGCAAACTCAGCTCCACAAGTACCGTTCCGTTGCTCTGCGTAAGTACATTCGTTGCACTACTGTAAGCCGCTATATTGTAATACTGTGCTATTAGGCTGCGGGAATGAAGCTAATAAAATGTGATTCTGTATAAACTTGTGTGGAGGGTTTGATAAAGTTGTATGTAGCTCTAACTGAGGCTAGTAACTGTAAAGTAAAGGATTTAAGGCGGTAATAGGATGGGTTGAAATAAAATGCGTTGTTGCTATTTAGAAAACTTAGCTGTTAGAAAAGCTTAATTGCGTTCTTAATAGGAAAGATATCGAATTGGAAAAGCCCATTGTTACGGGGCCGTCTATTAACCACGTGAGGTTCAAAAGGGGGGGAGGGGGTTCGGAAAAATCACGAAATATCACAAGGGGGAGGGGGATGTAGTAAGATATCAGGTGTATTTATTTTTTCGTAAACGAGGCAACAAACAAAGTCCCCGTAAAACATTATATATCGATGCCGTAAAATTGGATTATTTATACCTGTATTTAAAGAAAATATTCTAAAATTTTTAAGATTCTTTGTAGGTACTTAAAAATACACGTGATTTGGGGGGAGGAGGTTAGTTTTAAACCTCATCACATCAGCACATCACGTATCACCAAGGTGGAGAGGGGGAGGGGAGGTTTAAAATTACTAAAAAAAACATCACGTGATTAATGGACGGCCCTAATTAGCATGATGACCATTATCACATCAGTTAAAAGACATCCACGGCTGGACATGGCCTCCCCCACTCTTTTAAAAGGATTTTTCTGTAATCGCCACGCTTGACAGGCGGGTGGTCCCAGTGTGGTGGAACTGTATGCAGAAAAGACTCTGCTGCCCATCCTCCTCTGTTCCCTTAATCGCCTCTTACGACAGCCTCCGGGAAGAGACGGTGTTGTTCTATTCTACGACACCCTCGGGAAGAGATGGTGTGGTTCTATTCTACGACACCCTCGGGAAGAGATGATGTGGTACTATTCTACGACACCCCCGGGAAGAGATGGTGAGGTACTATTTTACGACACCCTCGGGAAGAGATGGTGTGGTTCTATTCTACGACACCCCCGGGAAGAGATGGTGAGGTACTATTTTACGACACCCTCGGGAAGAGATGGTGTGGTACTATTCTACGACACCCTCGGCAAGAGATGGTGTGGTACTATTCTACGACACCCTCGGGAAAAGATGATGTGGTAATGTGTTTTACATTAACGTTGGAATGTGATTCACGCGATCTAATTAGAAATGAGGTGGTCTGTAGGAGAACCAAGGTAACCTACATAGCTTACAGAATCAGTGGGCGGGGCACATAACTTGTATAATGGACAGCTGATGGGATAGTAGAGTTCTCGAGTAGTAACGGCACACTGGAACACGTAGCGTACCTTCTTCTCGGTAATACGCTAAAGGTAGCAGGAAGCCGCTAGATTCGGGCAGCGCAGGACTGGCTGGTGTGGAAATCTTTGGTGAAAGCCTTTGTCCAGCAGTGTACTTTTTTTGGCTGATATAATGATGAGAGAGATTCAAGAGGATTTAATGTTCCCACTAAAACGGAAACAGCAACGGATCCTCAAGATAGAACGAAAATTACTTCAGTCTTAAACTTCTAATAAAATCCTCACTCGCATTTTAACAATTTCATCGCCATGCGGTTCGCCAGTGGGTCATAACTTTCTAAGTAAGGCAGACCATACGGGCGGCCGGCGTACCGTAATTTTCGCGCCAATTTCGAAGAAAATGTTATTTATTATTGAAACACACTAGACCGCCGGACGCTCATGCAAGCTTGCAACAGTCGGTCTGTAACAACAGGCCACGCATACAAAAATGATATCAAACTGCGAGGTCGTAGCGAAACGCATGGCCTGCTAATAAAAACAACCATTGAACCCACCGGCCGCCCACACAGCCTGCTGCACTTGTTATAGTTTTTTCGCATGGCTTGCTGAACTTGAAAATTTTATATAATGCTATTTGTCCTGTTAACTGTGGGTTGTACTCGTCATACTAAACAACTTTCTCCAAGGAACCCATAGTCAATTCTCAAAAAAAAATTGGACCCTCCATACTAAAATGCGCAAAATCGGTCGATCTGCTGAAGAGTAAAAATATTTTATTACATTTTCAGTAAAGTCATAGAACAAAAAATGTTCAGTATGATGAGTAGAAGCCCCAGTTAACGGGACCTACACCAATTTTGTTACACTCTGTATATGCTGGGTGGCGGTTAGAGTGTTAAGCCATAGTAGAAGTGTTAAGCTTTAATTTTCAGAACAAAGAGAAACTAAAATTGAGAGAAAATACTCGTACAAAGCGTCGGTGGCTCAACCGGTAACGACTCGGTCCATCTAACCAGAGGTACCGGGTTCAAATCTGGACGGCCAATGTACCAATGAGTTTTTCAAAAACTTACGTACATATAATTACCGATTGCTTTAACGGTGACGGAAAACATCGTGAGGAAACCTGCACAGGCCTGCGAAGAAACTCGAAGGTTGTGTGTGAAGTCGACCAACCCGCACTGGGCCCGCGTGGTCGACTAAGGCCTAATCGCCCTGATTCAGGGTAGGCTCGAGCCCCTCGGTGGGGACGTATATGAGCTGATATAATAAACTCGTACAAAAAATGGAACCGAGAACGAAAAGGCGAAGGCTAGCGCGTGAGAAATTTTCAGTGCCATTCTTGTGCACATTTGAAGAGGAAGAAAAATAGTGAGGACTACCCCCTACGGACTGCTACCAAGGGAATGAAACAAAGTTAAGTTACACGAACACAATATTGCGGGGAGAATATTGGGAACTGTAAATGCTTCAACGAGAAAATTTTATCTTTCTTACAAAGTTTTGAAGCTGTACAAGTGTGTGCTGTGTAGCCACAAAAGAATAATTTTGTCCACGATTGGAAAGCCCTTGGGATGACCTCATCTGATGATAATATTGACGATGACTGCTAGTCATTTAAGTTACTTTTTAGGATACCGTATACCGAACGGGTGACCAACGGGACCCTATTACTAAGCCTCCGTTGTCTGTCCGTCAGTCAGCGAGCTCTATTTCATGAACCGTAGACTGTTGAAATTTTCACTGAATGTTTATCTGTATGAATCTTTATCTCGGGAATGCGTGGAGGTATCGAGTTAAAATTAAAACCAAATACTACGGTCTATAGTCCTTGAAGCTGTAAAAAAATCAAACTTCTAAGTTAACGTAAAAAAAAGATACGGCCGTTTATTCGAAACTCTCAAGGGAATCAAAATTTAAAAAAAAATTAAAAATTATTTTCCGTTGACCTAGAACTATGAAATTTGGCAAGTAATGCCGTCTTATACTACTAGTATAGGGAAAAGTCTAAAAACTATACATTTTTAATTAAATCATAGAAAATAGACTTTATTTAAAGTATTTGACTTTATTTTATGCAAGGAATGACGGCGGTCCAAATTTGAATTGAGTTAGCCGTGCGTGTCGTGTGGGGTATCATCGTATGAAAGGGCTTCATTGACACAAGCTTAAACAGATTATTTTTTTATTTTTATGATGTATAGCTTTCTATTTATTATTTTAAAGTTTCCTTATCCAGAGATGTGGTGGTACGGAACCCTCGGTGAGCGAGTCCGACTCGCGCTTGGCCAGTTTTTTTTTTTAAATTAAAACAAAAATAATTTTTAAAATTACCAAGTTTTACCTGACGATATTACTGATTTTTTTTGTACAATATACCACAAATGATACGAGATATATTCATATCTCTAACCCCAAGAAAGCAATTTTGAAAATAGTTTCATTTAGTATTCTTTTTATTTTTCAATATTATACAATTTATGTACCGTATCTGCAGTACAGTTCCATAAGTCTCGTAAAATAGGTAGTGAAGAAGAACTGTGTCACTTTGTCCACTAGTAATATAAATATTATCCAGGGTGGTTCCATATATATATTATCCAAATTGGTTAAATACCTTTTTTAGAAAATTAACAAAAACAAAAATAGATGCAAAATTGTACTTACTTGGTTGTTGCGATTGAAAATGATTTTTTAACACGTTAACAGTTCCGTGTACCGTATGTGGTACACGGCGAGCGGTTCCGCCGAGTTCGTGTACCCTATGAGACACACGAGCCCTGTGTTACTCTACGTGCTCACACATATGGGCATATGGCGTGTTTGTATGGGGACTGTTAACGTATCTATCGTGGTCGTGGTAGACCCGTGTTTCTTCCAGACATGTCCCAGTTTACGAGTTAGAAAGCAATATTTGACATCACCAGCTTAATCAGCATCAACATCTACCGCTCGTTTATCGAGATCAAGTACCTCAACAACATTTTGGAGCACACGTTTAGTCTTCTTAAGAAATACACTCGACAGCAAAGAAAACGGGTCGGTAACAAAAACCTCACAATAACTCACAAAATATTGTAACTAGCTTTTAAAATAAAGACTGTATGATAGTCAATTTTATATTGCTTAAATAAAAATAAATATAAGTCATAAAAGTTCAAGATTATAAAGTTAATTTTGAATAAGAGTAGGTTGAGTAAAAATGACAATTTTTCACAAGATTTCTAAAAATGTGCTACGATGTCAAATGAGCAGTTTTCACAAATTTTAGTATTTTTTGATTACCACCAAGAGCTATTAACACAGCTGTTACACGATTTGGCATGCTTTCCACCTAATTTCTGAGCTGATGTTGAGGAATATTCACCCATTCCTCTATTAGTGCTTCTTTCAGTTCACGAAGCGTGATTGGAGGGGAATTTCGCTGAAGTACACGTCGTCCCAGTTCATCCCCAGGCATGCTCGATGGGGTTCATGTCCGGGCAGCATGCTGGCCACTCCATGCGTGTGATAGAGACATCATCAAGGTAGTCAAACACTATCCGAGCTGTATGGGGACGAGCGTTATCTTGCATAAAGATGGCGTTCTCGCCCATTTTTTGTAAAAATGGGCCACCATACTCATTTTAGATTTCATTCATGTATCCCTCTGCAGTTAAAGTTCTATTTTAGATTACCACTAGCTTGCTGTGGCTTTCGGTAGAAACTCCAGCCCACACGTGTATGGAGCCTCCGCCGAATGACACTTTCCCTTCAATGCCAGTTTGGTTATAGTGCTCTCCTGGTCTTCTGTTGACTTTTTGCCTCCCATCGTGCTTGTATAGCATAAATCTCGACTCGTACGAAAACAACTGTTGACCAGTCACGAGAGTTCAATTCATGTGTTCTCTAGCGTAACTCAGCTTTAAATTTCGATGCTTCCTTTCGAGTTTTGGACCATTGGCGGGTCTAAATGGCTTCAAGTTTGCTTCAGTAAGACGCCGCCTCACTGTACACGTGCTCGGATGGCTCCCTCTAGTACTTAGAAGGTGATTTTTGACTTCAACTGCCGTTTGAAATCGAATTTTCAATATTGTTGACACCATATATCGATCCTCCCGCGCTGTCTTGCACCTTGTTCGGCTTGTTCATGGTCTGCGAATATTGGATCCAGTCTCTTCAAATCGCTGGAGCACTCTTTGAACGGTGGATAGCGACACACCAACAGTTCTATAGTGTAACACTGACTGCGCCCGTCTTCAAGCTTTGTCAGAATTCTGGTACACTCTTCAGGGGTTGGTGACATGTTTTTAACTGAGTTTGATCAGAATAATGAATTTCTGCACAAGAAATGCCCTATTTATACGACAGAACAGAAACAAAAGTGAAACAAATGGTTCCAAATTTGATGGGCACTTTTTTGAAATCGTCTTTAGTTTTTATTTATGGTTTTTAATACAATCACCAAAAATAAAAAAAAGGTTTTACTCCTTCATTAATTCGTAATGAAATAAACTTTAATTTAGTTTTAATTTTGAAAGAACTGCTCAAATATTTTAAAAGATATCGCATTTTTTATAACCGACCCGTTTTCTTTGCGACCAGTGTAGTAAGTTTCATTTTATAGGTAACTAACAGCAACACAGCACTAAAGAGAGTTTAATCTAGCTGCAGCCCGTCTTTTGTTACCCCGGCATCCCAGGGTGCATTCAGACGGAGCTACGTGAGCGGCTCTCGCATGGTTTAGATTAAAAAATAAATTGCATTTTCGACACGTCTTCTGCAGCGGAACTAATCAGATTTGGAACGTGGAAAGGAGTTTATGTGACTGCAGGAAAGCGTTTCTTCTCTTTTTGGGAATGCTTTATTGTGGGTTTTAATAAAATCTATTAAAAGGACCCCGACCTTAAACATCTCCACTGCTGGGGTATCTTTCAAACTCGGGAAGGGTCATACTCCACACACGGGAGCTAAGTGCAGTCCGGGTTGATGGAGGTTGCTGTGTTATTGGGTGAACCCCGCTCTGTCAAAAGTTTAACAAGCCGACACTGACATCTTGACGACTGTTATCTAGTGACGGCATCCAACGCCAACGGCTTAGTCGGCCTTGCAAAGCACGAAAATCACGCAATTTAAGCTGAGCTACGACTCAATGAACAACACTAAACACCTTATACACCGACTTTTGTTTTTTGTTATTTAAAAAATAATACCTAAGATTCCTTGAAGCTTCCTACTATACTAACCAGATACTGATATACAACCTCAAATTCCTTGAAGCTTCCTATTATAGGAACCAGATAGAGATATACAACCTCAAATTCCTTGAAACTTCCTATTATGGGAACCAGATACTGATATACAACCTCAAAATCCTTGAAGCTTCCTACTATGGTAACCAGATACTGATATACAACCTCAAATTCCTTGAAGCTTCCTACTATGGGAACCAGATACTGATATACAACCTCTAATTCCTTGAAACTTCCTACTATGGGAACCCGATACTGATATACAACCTCTAATTACTTGAAGCTTCCTTCTATGGGAACCAGATACTGATATACAACCTCAAATTCCTTGAAGCTTCCTTCTATGGGAACCTGTCCGTATGGTTCCCGGCTAAGAATAGGACCATCCCATCTCTTCCAATGGGTGTCGTAAGAGGCGACTAAGGGACTTAAAACCGGAGGATGGGCAGCAGCGTCTTTCCGTGCATTGCAACACACCTGCAATCAAACTGCGATCGCCAACCCGCCTGCCAAGCGTGGCGATTACGGCAAAACCCCCCCAATGAATTTCACACCCAGAAAACGGCCCCTAGTCCCCGGCAGCCCCGCTATTCCTGGCTCCGGTAGCAGTCATGGTAACGGCGGGGTAGGGGGTGCGAAGAATCCCCGGCAGATGCCAGGCTACCAAACCCAACGACCTTTGGCCCTGGCAACTTACAACACGCGCACACTGCGGACTGACGAGAAACTTGCAGAACTCGAAGAAGTATTGAGCAGGTTACGGTGGGATATCGTAGGTTTATGTGAAGTCCGAAGAGAGGGAGAGGACACCATGATCCTCAAATCCGGAAACCTGCTCTATTTCCGGGAGGGCGACCAACAGTCCCAGGGTGGTGTCGGGTTTCTCGTCCACAAGTCCCTCATTAACAATGTGGTCCAAATCGTGAGCGTTTCGACAAGGGTAGCATACCTTATACTCAGAATCACCAAACGGTATTCGATGAAGGTCATACAGGTATACGCGCCGACTACGGAACACTCCGACGACGAGGTAGAGGCTATGTATGAGGACATCTCTACAGCCTTACATAGCACCAGGACCCATTATACCGTTGTTATGGGGGACTTTAACGCGAAACTGGGCAAACGAAGCGATGGTGAGCTGAGAGTGGGGCAATTTGGATATGGAGTAAGAAATGCACGTGGCCAGATGCTGGCCGACTTTATGGAGAAGGAGAGCCTCTTTATGATGAACTCCTTCTTTCAAAAGTCCAAACAGCGGAAGTGGACATGGTTGCATCCCAATGGCGTAACAAAAAACGAGATAGACTTCATCTTGTCGACAAGGAGGAAAATATTCAATGATGTCTCCGTGATCAATTCAGTCAAAACAGGAAGCGATCACCGGATGGTCAGAGGCACATTGAATCTAAAGACCAAGCTAGAAAGATGTCGACTGATGAAGTCTACGCTCCGACCAGCGCCCATCCAGCTCCAAAACCCCGAGAGCTTTCAGCTCGAGTTGCACAATCGTTTCGAATGCCTAGGAGATTGCGAGAATGTGGACGATTATAATGACAGGTTCGTGGAAATTGTTCAAACGGTCGGGTCTAAGTTTTTTAAAACTCGCCGTTCAAACAGAACCAAAAAAATCTCCGACTTCACCAGCAACCTCATGGAACAAAGACGCAGATTGGTTTTGCAGTCCTCTGAAGACGCTACTCAGTATCGGCAACTAAACAGGCAGATCTCTAAGTCCCTAACTCGCGATTTACGCCAATATAATACAAATTGTATTAAAGAGGCGATTGAGCACAACAAAGGCTCAAAAGTGTTCGCGAGAGATCTGTCTGTTGGACAAAGCCAACTGACTAAGCTGAAGACTGAGGACGGCAGGACCATATCGTCTAAGACTGAGTTGCTGGAAGAAGTTGAGAAGTTCTATGGACAATTGTACAAGACCACACGTTTGCCTGTCAGTGATCTGGCTGAAGACCCAAGAGCCAGACTAACCCGACACTATACCGAAGATATCCCGGACGTCAGCCTGTACGAGATTAGAATGGCTCTCAAACAGCTCAAGAACAACAAGGCACCGGGTGATGATGGAATTACGGCTGAACTTCTGAAAGCAGGTGGATCACCGGTACTAAAAGCTCTTCAGAAGTTATTTAATTCCGTTATACTCGAGGGACAAACGCCTAAGGCATGGCACAGAAGTGTGGTCGTGCTTTTCTTCAAAAAGGGCGACAACACCCTGCTGAAGAACTACAGACCCATCTCACTTCTGAGCCATGTCTACAAGCTGTTTTCGAGAGTCATTACGAATCGTCTCGCACGCAGGTTTGACGACTTCCAGCCTCCCGAACAAGCCGGTTTCCGAAAAGGCTTTAGTACCATAGACCACATACATACGCTGCGGCAGATTATACAGAAGACCGAAGAGTACAATCAGCCACTATGCTTGGCGTTTGTGGACTATGAGAAGGCCTTTGATTCAGTCGAAACCTGGGCTGTGCTACAGTCTCTCCAGCGGTGCCAAATTGACCATCGATACATCGAGGTGTTGAAGTGCCTGTATGAAAACGCCACCATGTCGGTTCGCCTCCAGGACCAGAACTCGAAACCTATCCAGTTGCAGCGAGGGGTGAGACAAGGAGACGTTATATCTCCGAAACTGTTCACCGCCGCCCTGGAAGATGTTTTTAAGCTTCTGGACTGGGGTGGACTCGGCATCAATATCAACGGCGAGTACATATCCCACCTCCGATTCGCTGACGATATCGTGGTCATGGCTGAGACTATGGAAGACCTAAGCACAATGCTCGATGGCCTCAGTAAGGTCTCTCAACAAGTGGGTCTTAAAATGAACATGGACAAGACGAAAATAATGTTAAATGTC
The DNA here is from genome assembly GCA_947284805.1 of Coleophora flavipennella. Classification (NCBI taxonomy): domain Eukaryota; kingdom Metazoa; phylum Arthropoda; class Insecta; order Lepidoptera; family Coleophoridae; genus Coleophora; species Coleophora flavipennella. The sequence goes on along the minus strand of OX369274.1, from coordinate 3,356,559 downwards.
CGTGTCGCACCCACTCCTCTAAAGGTTGGAGACTCTACACTGGAAGTTGTTGACGAATATGTATACCTGGGACAAACAGTCCAGCTAGGTAGTTCCAACTTCAAGAAAGAGATCAATCGACGAATCCAACTCGGCTGGGCAGCGTTCGGGAAGCTTCGCAATATCTTCACGTCCCAAATACCGCAGTGTCTCAAGACTAAGGTCTTTGACCAGTGTGTGTTGCCAGTGATGACTTACGGAACTGAGACATGGTCGCTTACTATGGGCCTCATAAGAAAGCTCAAGGTCACCCAAAGGGCAATGGAGCGTGCTATGCTCGGAGTTTCTCTGCGTGATCGAATCAGAAACGAGGAGATCCGCAGGAGAACTAAAGTAACCGACATAGCTCACAGAATCGCTAAACTGAAGTGGCAGTGGGCAGGGCACATAGCTCGTAGAACAGATGGCCGATGGGGCAGTAAAGTTCTCGAGTGGCGACCGCGCACCGGAAAACGTAGCGTAGGCAGGCCTCCCACGCGGTGGACCGATGACCTGGTGAAGGTCGCGGGAAGCCGATGGATGCGGGCAGCGCAGGACCGGTCGTCGTGGAAATCCTTGGGGGAGGCCTTTGTCCAGCAGTGGACGATTTGTGGCTGATATGATGATGATGATGGGAACCAGATACTGATATACAACCTCAAATTCCTTGAAGCTTCCTATTATGGAAACCAGATACTGATATAGCCTAGCAGGCAGGAGTACTAACCACTATGCCACTGGGTTGATCATAAATAGAAGTCAAATAATAAAACTCATTAATAAAGGGTATAATTTAAGTGCTCACAAAAATATTGTTTAATACCCTAAGACTAAGTATCAAATAAAATTATTACAAAACGTTTTGTATAAATATTATTTTTGGCTTGCAAAAATTTATAAATGCGCACACTTGTTTTACTGAAATGAGCGAGCGAAGTGAGCGATGTTAGGTTCGGTCAGGTTAGATTGATTATTCAGTCAAAGAGCCTCGAAAAGCGAGGCTCCCTCCTGGGTAGCAGAGGGCTTCGCAGAAGAAGAAAGCAATATTATATATTCGGTATTAAAAAAATGGTAACATCTATTTAGCTGTAATATATATTATTTGGTCTGAAATTAACTTTAACGGCGCTTACATATTTTTGTGGTATGCAATAAAAGGAAATTAGCTACAGAGCGTGCCAAAGAAAAAAATAACCTCTTTTTTGGATAGTCGAGTGAAATGTACCCTATGTCACGACAAGTCAAGACAAGTCTAATGACATCTCGCACCCCAAAATCCATCAAGCCGTTTATGCTGCCGGGCGTGCTAAAGAATTACACATACACACATACGAGTGCACTCGAAAAACAACCCTCCTTCTGGATCAGTCGGGTCAAAATATAACCCTTCTCCTAGCGCAGTCGGGTAAAAAGAATTTGGAGGAAGATCGAAAGAACAAAGACGCACGCGCGCACGCGGCTCCGCCTAGCTTACACAGGCCAAAAGCCGATTGCAGCGAGTCACGTACAACATCACAGCACACAGTTATTGCTGCCTGAGGCGTAATTGAAGAAATGAGCCAAACCAGGTCGGGGGAACGCTCTAGCAAGATTTTTTTCTACACATCATATCAGCCGAAGGACGTCCACTAGACTGATCTTAATGAATTCTTTGTATATTTGTCAAAACAATACTTTAAAACGGATTTTATGAAACAAGCTGCTTTGGACGTGAAATATCTACCAATATTAATTACAACTTAGGTACAATATCATCATCATATCAGCCGAAAGACGTCCACTGCTGGACATAGGCCTCCCCCAAGGATTTCCACGACGACCGGTTCTGCGCTGCCCGCTTCCAGCGGCTGCCCGCGACGTTCACCAGGTCATCGGTCCGACGAGTGGGAGGCCTGCCTACCTTTTTCGGTGCGTAGTCACCACTCGAGAACTTTACTACCCCAACAGCCATCTGTTCTACGAGCAATGTGCCCCGCCCACTGCCACTTAAGTTTAGCAATTCTGAGAGCTACGTCAGTTACTTTGGTTCTCCTACGGATCTCAAGCCATCTTAATTTTGTAAATAATATATTAATATCCTGTACACTTCATAATTTGTACGAGTTGGCTCTCGTTATTAGTAACTAGCTTTTGCCCTCAGCTTCACCTGGGTTGGCTACGGAGAGCCAGGGACCCCAAGGTCAAAGTATATATTATATTAGTACTAACATACAGTATGGACACTCCCTGCCGCTCTCTAGATTCCGACCTCACCCCCTCGTCACACATATTGATACAGATTAGTTACAGTTTGGTTATCGAACGTATAGGATTTCGCCGCCATTTAGTTTGTTCCGTCATTCGTTTATTGAAATGGCATTTCTGACCCGTTGTATGAAGTGTCCAGGGAGTGCCAAGGTACCAAAGGAACTACGACCTACCGGACAGGAGGTATCGGCCCTAGCTGTTACGCCTCACTTACTCTCTTATGATGATGATTGATGAAGAACATCATTGGCATGGTTATATACAGGGTCTTAACAAAGGTATGCACGTATTTTTAACTGGAGCTTGTACTCATGAAACTGAACAACTTTCCCCATGAAACCCATGGTCAATTCGCAAAAAAGTGTTTGAACTTTCCATGCAAATCGATCAGCTGATGGCGGGCAAACTTTGTATGGAAGACATATATTTTTTTTGCGAATTATCCATGTGTTGCTTAAGAAAAAGTTGTTTAGTTTTATAAGTACAAGCTCCAGTTAAAAATAAGTGCATCAGTTAAAATAATCACGCCGACAAAGTTGGACAATAAAATCTTGGATTTTTTTTAAATGGAGGTACCATAATATAAAGAGGGACTGAATTTTGTTTTGCTTACGTACCTAGCGTTGCCAGGCGTCCGGATAAAGCCGGACAGGGTTAGGCTTTTTGGATGCATGTCCGGTCAAATTAGATGATGTCCGGCCTGTCCGGTTTTTGTTAGGCTTTTTTATATTTCGTGATCCTCCAGTCACGTGGATATTCGGGCGAACGCGCCGTCGTGATAAAGTGACTCAAGGGGACGGCGCTTCGTAGTCTGATTATGACCTCGTCTAAACATACAGATTGACTAACTAATGCACTAAATTTATTCATGTCTAGAGCGGGCTTTAAAGGAGTCCGGACTTTTTACCCAAAAGTCCGGCTTAACTTAGTAGTCTGTCCGGCTATTCAGTTTTAGGACCTGGCAACCCTATACGTACCCTATCGTATATCGTGTGGGGCATCCATGAATAGGTCTCAAAACAACTGAGGGTCTGCTAAAACTATTTTTTTTTATTCAGGGACCGGTTTGCGAAATATTGAGCTTTAAAGTGCTAATTTTGTGAGAGTCAAGTACGGACATCTGAAAGAATTGTAAATAGTATGACATACAGGCTTTAACAAAATTGGTGTAGGTCCCGTTAACTGGGGATTCTACTCGTCATACTGAACAAATTTCTCTAAGGAACCCATAGTCAATCCTCAAAAAAAATTTGGGCCCTCCATACTAAAATGCACAAAATCGGTCGATCAGCTGATCGATTTGTATGAAGAGTAAAAAAAAATTTACGTTTTCTGCAAAGTCGTAGAACATAAGTTGTTCAGTATGATGAGTAGAAGCCCCAGTTAACGGGACCTACACCGAGTTTGTTACACCCTGTATAATCAATTTAATAGGAAAACTATCACGGCTAAGTAGGCTTTCAAAGTTTAGAAATAATAATCGACCAACTGGTGTGCAGTTGGATTTGTCAAAGTTCATAGATTTTCCATACAAAATGATCTATTACCAACTGTAAATATAAATTTGTTTTTTTAAAATAATCATTTATTTTTTTAGGCCGGTTTTTATCCTTTAGACGCCTCTTAAGAGTTATGACACTATCGGGAAGAGATGGGGTGGTTGGTACTATTCTAGGGCCGCGCCACAGGCCACTAACTATCAACTGGTTCTTAACTATATCGCGGATTAGTCTATCTTAATTTAACAAATCGATTTAAAAGTTTAATGTTTGATCACATCAATTGCGAAATGAGATTAAGGCCTTAAGATGGGTCAAATTACTATATTAAATTCAAATTATTGAAAGACATTGTAATATAAAGCTAAATACTTCATTATGTAAAAAATATATTATACATTAAAAGTATTAAAAAATCGATTTAATTGAATACAATTTTTAAAATATTACCACATTTGATGTAAAAAATTATACTGTTTTTGGCATTAATTGTAAAATTTCTCGAAAACATAGTTAATGTTGAATGAAATCAAACAATGACACAAAAATCGTTGACTTTAACACCTTTAATTTTAATTGAAAACATTTTTTAAAAACCTTTTTTTAAAGTGAAGAAAAGTCATAAAAACATGTAAAAATCGAGATTTAGGCGTTCGGTTGGTTTCAACGCAACAGCCGCGTTGAATCCCGCATTGATTTGAAACTAAAATAAATAGACTAAGGTTCGATATTATTTTAACACGTAGATGCTAGTTCAAATTTTTTGGGTAATTACTATTAAATATCGGTCTTGCAAAAAATATTGGACATACGAGTTCTTAAGGATAATTTCAGAGGTATGTGCTAATATGTTACACGATAATGTGTACTTGACTCGATCATAAAAAATCCCAAAAACAGGTCTAAAACGTCTAAAAAAAGTCTAAAACAAATTGTTTATTAATAAAATTTCTAAATTTGCACATAGTTTTTATATGGAGACATTTCTTTTCAAGTACTACAGAGAATCTGCTAAATTTTAGTTTTTAAATTGAAATCTTAAGAGAAATAGCAACGTAAAACATTGAAAAAGTGCAAAAGTGTAGTTATTTTTTTGACTCTTTACACGTAAAGGAAAAAACAGAGACAACTGCACTTACAAAGAAACCGCCTCCGTAGCTCAGAGGCAAAGTTCACTGGCTTTACACAGGAGGTCGCGGGTTCGATTCCCGGCGGGGTTAATTGTAAGACTCGGTTTGGTCGGTGGTAGGGCATTTTCTAAGCCCGCCTGGCTAGCTACCACCATCTTATCTAAGTCTTGCCGCCAAATATCAATGTTGATATCATTGGTGTGTTCCGGCATGAAGAAAAGATAGCCAGTTTCCATTGCGTTGGGGAATCTTGGTAAGCCCGCTTCCATCTTCGGCAACATCGTCACTTACCACTAGGTGAGATTTTTGAATAAAAAAAAATTAAAAAATGCCTCGCCTTAAAGCCTTAACTAACTCTGTCCCCCGAAAGTTGCGAGCCGGAAGCGTGGAGCGATCGATGCAGCGGCTGCGCGATGCGATGCAGGTCAATGCACCCGGTACCCGTCAGCTGGCGTGACGTAACAACATGGCCGCTGAGCGCTGATGCACATTGTTGAAGTGCATCCAGAATGAAGTGTGAAAAGCTGGGGTGAATTTAGTGGAACTGCATTTTCAGGCAACGAAATTTCGGAGGAGATAATAAAAAAAATGTTTATTTTCTCCATATAGGTAATGCATTAACACGACTATGGCTGGAGCCTCCTTTTAAGCTAAAAAAAAGCCTGTGTCAGGAGGCACCGCTCTTCCTTATCTTTACATACTATAGAAACTATACCTAAGCTGATTATACAAAATCAATAAAAACAAAACTTACAAAAAATAATAATAATAAGGTAATAATATGGATGTAATGGTAGGTACCTACTTACTCCTAGTTACAACAAAAGTTACATAATGGCGGTATACAGGGTGACTGGTAAGACAACGGACGCATTTTAGGACGTAAATTAAAAGACGAAACTGAAAAACTTTTCCCAGGGCACCAATGGTCTATTCGTAAAAAAAATGGTCTTTTCATACAAAGTTGGTTAATGAGCTGAGCAATTTGTATGTAGTCAATTTTTTTTTTATATAATTGTCTATAGGTTTCTTGAGAAAAGTTGTTCAGTTTCTTCTTCTGATTCACCTCCTAAAATGCGTCCGTTGCCTTACCAGTCACCCTGGATAAGCAAAGAATACTAAATTAAATATATAAGGTGTAACAAAATTAGCTGAAACTATTTTAACTGGTGCTTCTACCCATGAAACTGAACAACTTTCCCCATGGAACTCATAGTCAAAACGCAAAAAAAAATTTGGCTCTCCCGTACTAACTCGATCAGCTGATCAGGCAACTTAGTATGGGAAGTTCAAATTTTTTTTTGAGATTTGACTATGGGTTTCATGGGGAAAGTTGTTCAGTTTTATGGGTGGAAGCACCAGTTAAAATAGTTTCAGCTAATTTTGTTAGACCTTATATAAGTAGGTAAAAGAGTGAATTTTTTGAGGAGGGCTTCCACTCACGAAAGTGAACAACTTTTTTTCTTCAACTTCGCTGAAATCGTTAAATTGTTTTGGACTTCCCATACAAAGGGGTTGGAACATTTTTGTATGGAGACTAGCATAGTTGTGTCAGGAAGCCCTTTGTCCAGCAATGGACGTCTTTCAGCTGATATGATGATGACGATGACTTACATAGTGTTACCTATGTTACCGGCCAATCCCGATTTTAGGACAAACTAGTTTTTCCTAGGCCAAACCAGTTCACCTATATGCGATAGCATAAACCGGTATAGACTAGGCTAAACTGGTCCATCCTATGGCCGATAGGAGAAACTAGTGTAATCTATAGGCTGAACTTTTTATATGTCGCAGCCATTACGTAGAATACGCCGCCGTTTTCCAAAACGGCGCGATAAATGGCGCCGGATTGTAAAACAGCGACGTTTTGTAAAGCGGCGGATTTTGCGCCGCTTTGTAAACTAGGTAGTGAGTAAAAAAAAACCGGCCAAGTGCGAGTTGGACTCGCGGTATGAGAGTTCCGTACCACAACACTCTCCACACAACTATGACAATGATACCTATTCACATGACAAACAAAAGACACAAACGCGAGCAACAGAAAAATACTATTACTAGCACTATCTAGTGGTGTTTTAGTTAACTATTTTTCCGTAAGTGAACGTATTACATTGAGTTTACCACTTTGTTTTCAATTGTTAGAATTCTTATAGGTTTTCCTGTTATCTAAAAGCAATTTTGAATTTTTAAAAAATTTTTAGGATTAATAATTTCGGAGATCAGGGGTGGGAATAGTAAATTTTCGCCTTCTTTTGTGAATAAAATCAAAAATATTTATTTAAAAATAATAACAAAAATATATTTGATATCCTCACAACGAGCCCTTTCATTTGATATATGACACAGTAAGTTTTACAAAACTTTTTTTAAATTCCCTACTTTTTCCCCTGAAAATGACACTTATTTTCAAAATTAATTGTAGTTTAAATTGAAACGAAATAACATTAAAAAAGTGTGAAAGTGTGGTTATTTTCTTTACTCTTCACACGTAAAGAAAAAAAACAGACAACTGTTAACCTTAAATAAGCGAACGAACTTTAGCTACAGCGACGACGCCTCCGATAGCAACCAACAACGGGTCACGAGTGATGCTGAATGTAAAGCAACCGCCGTCTATCCCCTGAGATAGCACGGTCTGCACCACACCATAAGAGAGAGAAAGAAAGAACGAACTTACCTCCTATTGTCGAGGTAGGCGTCAAACTCGTCGAGTGTCTTTTCGTCCCGCATGTCGTCGTACAGGTCGGCGTAGATCGCGGACTCGAGGCGAGACGGATCCAAGTGGTAGTTTGGATTCTCGTATGAGAGCAGACCATTCTCTGTGGACAAAAGAGGATCAGGTATAAATTAGGTATACATGTTGAATCTTTATTTCAATTTTCGAGAAGCATTTAAGAAAAATGTGGGTTTGTCCATATACTCGATTTGTAGAGAAACTGTTGGACCGATGTTGATGAATTCTTTGTATATTTGTCAAAACAATACTTTAAAACAGAATTTATGATTTTAAGCTGCTTTGGACGTGGAATATCTAGCAATTTTGATTAGAACTTAGGTACAATATCATCACCACGTCAGCCGAAAGACGTCCACTGCTGGACATAAAGGCCTCCCCCAAGGATTTCCACGACGATCGGTCCTGCGCTGCCCGGATCCAGCGGCTTCCCGCGACCTTCACCAGGTCGTCGGGCCTGCCTACGCTTTGTCTTCCGGTGCGCGGTCGCCACTCGATAACTTTACTACCCCAACGGCCATCTGTTCTACGAGCTATGTGCCCTGCCCAATGCCACTTCAGTTTAGCGATTCTGTGATCTATGTCGGTTACCTACTTTGATTCTCCTGCAAATCTCCTCATTTCTGATTTGAGATACAATATACTTAAAATGTTTTTATTAAACTCCTTATCTGCATATAAACAGTTTATGGCTTATATACAGGGTGTCAAGGTGTCGAATTACTATAAGGTGGACTTGTTCTCATCTAAATGTTCAACTTTTAGTCTACAACTTTGCTGAAGTCGCGATTTTTTTTCTTCGGATTTTTCATACAAGTCGGTCAGTTGATTTTTCACACAAGTCGGTCAGTTGATTTTTCATACAAGTCGGTCAGTTGATTTTTCACACAAGTCGGTCAGTTGATTTTTCACACAAGTCGGTCAGTTGATTTATCATACAAGTCGGTCAGTTGATTTTTCACACAAGTCAGTCAGTTGATTTTTCACACAAGTCGGTCAGTTGATTTTTCATACAAGTCGGTCAGTTGATTTTTCACACAAGTCAGTCAGTTGATTTTTCACACAAGTCGGTCAGTTGATTTTTCATACAAGTCGGTCAGTTGATTTTTCATACAAGTCGGTCAGTTGATTTATCATACAAGTCGGTCAGTTGATTTTTCATACAAGTCGGTCAGTTGATTTTTCATACAAGTCGGTCAGTTGATTTTTCACACAAGTCAGTCAGTTGATTTTTCACACAAGTCAGTCAGTTGATTTTTCATACAAGTCGGTCAGTTGATTTTTCATACAAGTCGGTCAGTTGATTTTTCATACAAGTCGGTCAGTTGATTTTTCATACAAGTCGGTCAGTTGATTTTTCATACAAGTCGGTCAGTTGATTTTTCACACAAGTCAGTCAGTTGATTTTTCACACAAGTCAGTCAGTTGATTTTTCATACAAGTCGGTCAGTTGATTTTTCATACAAGTCGGTCAGTTGATTTTTCATACAAGTCGGTCAGTTGATTTTTCATACAAGTCGGTCAGTTGATTTTTCACACAAGTCAGTCAGTTGATTTTTCACACAAGTCGGTCAGTTGATTTTTCATACAAGTCGGTCAGTTGATTTTTCACACAAGTCAGTCAGTTGATTTTTCACACAAGTCGGTCAGTTGATTTTTCATACAAGTCGGTCAGTTGATTAATCATACAAGTCAGTCAGTTGATTTTTCATACAAATCGGCCAGTTGATTTATCATACAAGTCGGTCAGTTGATTGGCCGGTTTTGTATAGGAAGTCAAAAAATGCGAATTGATAACGTGTCTTGCAGAAAGCTGTTCAATTTGACAAGTGGAAGCGCACCTTTAAATATCACCACATTTTTATATTATACACCCTGTAGATTAGGCTTAGCATTAATGTATTTTTTTACGTTTTTATGCAAACAAATAAAAACATAGTTAATTCCTTCCTCTCCGAATTGCCTAGAAATCCTACCCTACTTAATATAATAAACGCGAAAGTATGGATGTATGTTTGTTACTCTTTCACGCAAAAACTACTGAAAGAATCTGGCTGAAATTTAGTAGGTAGACAGTTTAGGACCTGGATTAACACACAGGCTACTTTTTTCCATGCTCGTGAGCCGCTTGCGGCTCGCGCACTGCGCACCCTCGAAAAGTCATAAAAATGTCCACGTGGGTGAAGCCGCGGGAAACAGCTTGTTATTTTATAATGTGATGAAAAAAAAAACTTTTTCAACCTCAATATTGCAATTTCACCGCATTTTTACTTCGGCGTAGTCGGGTTGTAAATTTATTAAAATTAATAAAATCTCTTGCAAACACAATGTTTCATAGAATCCACTGTTTTAATTTGTGGACACTGGACTGGAAAGTTGTAAGGTAACGAATGGCCTCAACGAGGCACTTGATAGGCCTCCGATGCCGACGAAGCCCTGCGGTTTTGTTGTCGACAAAATTATTTCATTGTGTGACTCAGAGGGTTGAGGTAAAAAAAGTGATTTTCATTTTATTTTTATGGTGTAGTTGTGTAATACGCTATTTTACCGTATTACAAATAAATTTAAACACTATTCAATAAATAGCATTTATTCTAGAACTCCGGGGTGTGCTATGGGCATATTTGGAAAATTGTTCAGTTAGCTAACAGGTGCTATCTCGTCACTAAAGAGCGAAATTTAAGTTTTTTTAAGACTTTATGTAACATATGACTCCATCAGATATTATTCTAATATTTCTGGATTTTAGAAGATTTAAGACATTCATACATAACGTATACGCAATACATTTTGGACATAGTCTACACTAATTTTGTATTTTTGTGTGTGTGTGTGTGTATGTTTGTAATGGATAAACTCAAAAACTACTGTGCCGATTTCAAAAATTCTTTCACCATTAGAAAGCTACATTCACCCTAAGTAAAATAGGTTATATTTATTGCTAGAAAAGATTAGGGATCTTTACTAAAACTTTAGTAACGTGACCCAATGTGTAAAAAAATGCCATAAAACATCTTTCGTCGCATGCGCTGCGGAAACTATTGATGATAGAACAAAACTATGTTGTACAATATTAAAGAACCTATCAATATCTACAAAAAACTTCGTGATACTATATGTCCAACTTTTATCGTTGTGTCACAATAACCACTTTTATCGTTGTGTCACAATAACCACTTTTATCGTTGTGTCACAATAACCACTTTTTACATTTCAAAAGTTGATAGAAATACCGACCAAAATTAGACCATGTTATTCATTCTTCTGTTTAAATCCTTATCCAAATAAATCATATTGTTTTCAAGACTTTTTCAATTCATGTAGATTACTTTTTGAATTGTTCAAATCGGCTATTCCATTCAATAGATATTACGAATTCAATAAGCTAGTTCAACTCGCACTTGGCTGGTTTTTATTTAAAAAGGTGATCTACCCACAAATTTGAATTTCGTGACTTTCTTATGTGTACAAGTTTCATTGGAATCGGCCCATCCATTTTTAAGAAGTACCTAAGTAGTAATTTTACTTTGTATGGGAAACGATTTTGTGAATGCAATCTTATGTATATTGCGCCATGATAAATAAAGGTACTTGTATGTAATTTATGGACATATTTTGACCCTTCACCCTTCGTCGTTAAAGTAAATTGTGATTGTTTATGATAAGTAACTCTAATAACGGATGGCCGTTAGGGTAGTAAAGTTTTTGAGTGGCGACCGCTCAACGGAAGTAGTAGGCAGGCCTCCCACGCGGTGAATGGATGACCTGGTGAAGGTCGCGGGAAGCCGCTGGATGCGGGTAGCGCAGAACCGGTCGTCGTGTCCCCGAGTCTTTGGGGGAGGCCTATGTCCAACAGTGGACGTCCTTCGGTTGATATGATGAAGTAACTCTCTACTCTACAATTTGACTAAACCCTAACCAATATAATAGTAGGTACTATAACGTACAGTATGGATACTCCCTGCCGCCCTCTCTAGATTCAACCTCACCCCCCCGTCACGCAGATTGGTTACTAGACTGGTTACCGAACGTAAAGGACGAGCTACGCAAGCGCGCTTATACTAATATTATACATATTATACTTTGGCTTAACGTCACCGCGCGCTCCCCACAAGTGATTATATTCACCGCCCGCCGCCCCGCGGCCCGGCCGCTGTGATTTCGTTCTCCGAAATAAAAACCAACTAGTATGCTAAATTGTTCAGTTTTTGAGTTTTTGAGTGCATATTGTGATGAAGGCACTAAACGAAGCTTTTATACCTAGATATCCTTTGGATGAAACAAGAAAAGAAGGCACTAAACGAAGCTTTTTTACCTAGATATCCTTTGGATGAAACAAGAAAAGAAGGCACTAAACGAAGCTATTATACCTAGATATCCTTTGGATGAAACAAGAAAAGAAGGCACTAAACGAAGCTTTTTTACTTAGATATCCTTTGGATGAAACAAGAAAAGAAGGCACTAAACGAAGCTATTATACCTAGATATCCTTTGGATGAAACAAGAAAAGAAGGCACTAAACGAAGCTATTATACCTAGATATCCTTTGGATGAAACAAGAAAAGTACTACCGAACGAAAAGGATGAGCTACGTTACCGCGCCCCGACCGCTGACTGTGATTTCGCCCTAACCCAATAAGCCAACACCGCACAGCTACAACTCCGCCACATTACATACAACCCAAACAGCACTAAATATGAACGATTATGGCGCACTTATGGTGTTGTATCCGTAGTTACTAGTCCCGTAATGTAATGAGTGGTGTCGGTTGGGGCAAAATTGCGATTATGGCGCACTTATGGTGTTGTATCCGTAGTTACTAGTCCCGTAATGTAATGAGTGGTGTCGGTTGGGGCAAAATTGCGATTATGGCGCACTTATGGTGTTGTATCCGTAGTTACTAGTCCCGTAATGTAATGAGTGGTGTCGGTTGGGGCAAAATTGCGATTATGGCGCACTTATGGTGTTGTATCCGTAGTTACTAGTCCCGTAATGTAATGAGTGGTGTCGGTTGGGGCAAAATTGCGATTATGGCGCACTTATGGTGTTGTATCCGTAGTTACTAGTCCCGTAATGTAATGAGTGGTGTCGGTTGGGGCAAAATTGCGATTATGGCGCACTTATGGTGTTGTATCCGTAGTTACTAGTGCCGTAATGTAATGAGTGGTGTCGGTTGGGGCAAAATTGCGATTATGGCGCACTTATGGTGTTGTATCCGTAGTTACTAGTGCCGTAATGCAATAAATGTTGTCAGTTGGAGCAAAATGCGATTATGGCGCACTTATGGTGTTGTATCCGTAGTTACTAGTCCCGTAATGTAATGAGTGGTGTCGGTTGGGGCAAAATTGCGATTATGGCGCACTTATGGTGTTGTATCCGTAGTTACTAGTGCCGTAATGCAATGAATGTTGTCAGTTGGAGCAAAATGCGATTATGGCGCACTTATGGTGTTGTATCCGTAGTTACTAGTGCCGTAATGTAATGAGTGGTGTCGGTTGGGGCAAAATTGCGATTATGGCGCACTTATGGTGTTGTATCCGTAGTTACTAGTGCCGTAATGCAATAAATGTTGTCAGTTGGAGCAAAATGCGATTATGGCGCACTTATGGTGTTGTATCCGTAGTTACTAGTTCCGTAATGTAATGAGTGGTGTCGGTTGGGGCAAAATTGCGATTATGGCGCACTTATGGTGTTGTATCCGTAGTTATTAGTGCCGTAATGCAATGAATGTTGTCAGTTGGAGCAAAATGCGATTATGGCGCACTTATGGTGTTGTATCCGTAGTTACTAGTGCCGTAATGTAATGAGTGGTGTCGGTTGGGGCAAAATGCGATTATGGCGCACTTATGGTGTTGTATCCGTAGTTACTAGTGCCGTAATGTAATGAGTGGTGTCGGTTGGGGCAAAATGCGATTATGGCGCACTTATGGTGTTGTATCCGTAGTTACTAGTGCCGTGATGCAATGAGTGGTGTCGGTTGGGGCAAAATGCGATTATGGCGCACTTATGGTGTTGTATCCGTAGTTACTAGTGCCGTGATGCAATGAGTGGTGTCGGTCGGGGCTAAATGGACAAATGGAACAAAAGAAAATGTGTTGATTGTATCGGAAACTGTTGCCTTTTTTGGAACGTTTCTTATAAATCCAATGAATGGCACGTCATGTTAAGGGTCTGAATTGCTTCAGAGAAAAAGAGGAAAAGTAGAGCTATATGATTTTATCTCTTAAATATTCTCTACAGGGTGTAACAAAATTGGTGTAGGTCCCGTTAACTGAGGCTTCTACTCATTATTATTATTATTTCAAGATATAAAATTTAAGCTCCTCTGCTCACTTGGCACGAGGAAAAGTGGCAGGAGCTCCTCCAGCGGAAGCACAGTCGGCTGGAGTTCAGTGCGACGGGGAGAGAAAGCGTCGGACTATCCGGGCATTATCGAGGAGGACTGCCTTCTGCATTTAGGCTCCAAATGCATGAATGCTTGGTGCAGCCTCGCTCGGTAGCCCATCCGACGATATTATTATTATTACTATACTGAACAACTTTTGTTTTACGACTTTACTGAAATTGCAAAAACATTTTTTTTTCTTCATACAAATCGATCAGCTGATCAACCAATTTTGTACATTTTAGTATGGAGGGACCATTTTTTTTTTGAAAATTGACAATGGTTTCCTTGGGGAAAGTTGTTTAGTATAATGAGTAGAAGCCCCAGTTAACGGGTCCTACACCGCTTTTTTTCACACCTTGTATAGTTTAAAAACCTCTACTTAAAAACGATTTCTTATAAATAGCGAATCAGTTAACGGTTTTTATAAGGGTTCCGTACCTAAAGGGTAAAAACGGGACCCTATTATACTAAGACTTCACTGTCTATCCGTCACTAGGCTGTATTTAATGAACCGTAATAGGTAGACAGTTGAAATTTTCACAGATACGATATTTCTGTTGCCGCTATAACAACGAATACTAAAACCAGAATAAAATTAATATTTAAGGGGGGCTCCCATACAACAAACGTGATTTCGTGAAGACACTAGCGACATCTAGTACGATGGTACGGTACCCTTTTGTGCGATTTTTGACGAAATAAATAAATAAATAAAATAAATAAATAAATAATTAATAAAATAAATGTTCACAGAATATATGTATTTCTATTGCCGCCATAACAGCAAATACTAAAAAAATCAAAAAATTAAAAAAACAGGGGAGTCTCTGGGTATTCAAGAGGTATTTTTTTGATTTAGCTCTTTTGTAAAAACGGCAATACATGCAAGCGTGAAACTTAGTGTGATTATAGTACTAATCCTGAAGAAAAACAACAAATAACAAAAAAACAGCTAAGTGTGAGTTGTATTTGGGCTAAGTGGTCCGAACTGAATAAACAAGCATATTTCTGTAACTAGCGTTGATCTCTTTTGTTTGTTATGTGATACGTTCGGGTACGTTTTAGGAACTGAACCCACAACCTCTCCCAGCAGGCTACGACCACTGGACCATAATAATACTTATCACAAATCATAAAATCGAGGCATAAAAAATGTAAAGCTCACGAATGGATACTATACTACCTCTAGTACCTCTGCAACTACACGCCACACAATGAAAACTGAAAACATGACCTCGTTTGACCCCAAGATCACGTGACTACGCGTCCCACGGATCAGATAAATAAGGTTGGATTGGAAATGTGCGCTGGGCAGGCGCGCCTTAAGTATGATTAGACAATCATACTTAACCGAAGCACGCGTTCATACTTTTTATTTGCGTGCGGTTGTGTGTAACGTACATACTCTATAAGACACAATTGCAGCCCTGTGTTCTAAGTGTGTTTTGTTTATTAGTGCGCGCAATTCGTGTATATGTGTTATTATTGCTTGTATAGTGGAGTTGATGGGTGGGAGACAGGCGGCGACTCTGGTTTTCAATCAAAAGTGTGACTATTGCCAATCCAACCTTTATTTATCTTATCCGTGACGCGTCGCATCAATTAGGAATGTAGGTACCTACCTACGTATCGTTATTCGTTCCGGAACGATTGCGGTCGGAAACAAATGACCAGCAATGCAGTTACTGTTGTTTTTGGGACAATGTGCTCGCCCTAATTTCGTGTTGGAGCTCACATGTTTTCGCCTTTTAGTTTCCGCCAGTGTTGCCAACTTGGCGACTTAGTAGCTAGATCTAACATATTTTCGGAGCAGTCTAGCGGCATAAAAATCGACGCTTCATTCATTTTTGCGACTTTTCAAGCACAGTTAACCCATACATCTAGCGACAGAATTGCCATTTATATTGTTCTAGCGACTTTTCAAGCGTACAACTAACGACTTTTTGACATATAGAGTTGGCATCACTGGTTTCCGCAGTCAAAAATGCCCCTTATGGTTTCGCCATGTCTGTCTGTCCGTCTGTCCGTCCGTCTGTTTAACTGTGAGACTCTTAGTAGGTACAAGAAAGCTGTAATTTGGCATGGGTATACATATTAATTAATTTGTTTGTGTTTTGAACGCACGCATGATCGTATTAATCAGGCTTGCAAGGGATAAAGGAAAAAATTCTAGTGACAAATTACTTAGCATCTACAAACCACTCAAACCCTTTTTTTGAACTTATTGAAAGTCGTGACATCCCTGCTTCTACCTGACACATTTTAATGTCATTTGAATTGAAGTTCTTGTAAAATGAATAGCTGGCCGTACCACTAGATATTTGAACAAATTCTGCTTAACATTTGTTGCTCACCTCACATTAAAACCTCGCATGAAAAGTATTTGTTACAAAGCTGCATTGCATTCCATTTTTTCCAACATTGTTACAAAGAAAAGTGGCGTAACTCAGAATCTAATGGTTTCCGTAAAGGGCAATTTATGCTTTTCAATTAGCGGACTAAGGCAAGCGGTCACGGTCGCTAGTAGGGCTGTCACTTGTTAGACGTTATGTCCCGACGTTTTATCAGTACCTTAAAAAGTAACATACTAGAAATATAACGGTTATTTTACTCAAAAGAAGATTAATTTTACTTTTTCAAGAAATCTACGCTATACATTTTATTCGTGACCTAATATATTGTTTTCCTTGTATCTGTTTTTTTTTTGTTTTTTTCTATCCGTTTTTTAGCAGTACCTTAAAAATTAACATGCTAGAAATTTAATGGTGTTTTCACTCAAAAGAAGATTAATAATTGTTTTTCTTGTATATATATATATATATATATATATATATATATATATATATATATATATATATATATATATATATTTATCCGTTTTTTAAGCATACTTAATTAGTTTTTTGCTATACCCTTGCTAAAAAATCTAGGTATTTTTCTGGAACTTTAATTTTGGACAAAAGGATTTTTATTGTTCTGATTGCAAACAAAACATCGTAGCTTAAAGTATACAAATGTTTTTACTTATGATATACTTTCATCACTGCACTATCGCTATGTTCGTATGTGCGTGCGTGAAAGTGAGAAGTCACTCTCGCAGGTGACAGCCCTAATATGGGGCCTCCCATAGACGTGGGAAATGTAGCGATTAGATGCGTCACTATTATGTGGAAAACGTGTCATATTGCGGTCATGCGACGACGTAGATATTGTGTACTTACCTATGTCGTGGGAAAAGTTAAGCATGCTTTGTGACAAGTATTTAAAAAATGTATTTATTAGCACTTTTAATTAATTGATCAGTGAAATTGTTATTAAACTTTACAAACTAATTACTTTGCTGGATAATTATTTAGTTCCTTTTTTTGTGCGCTTTGTAATTAAAATACAAGTATTTAAAAAATGTATTTATTAGCACTTTTAATTAATTGATCAGTGAAATTGTTATTAAACTTTACAAACTAATTACTTTGCTGGATAATTATTTAGTTCCTTTTTTTGTGCGCTTTGTAATTAAAATTTCAATTCTCCAAAAAGAATCGGTCATAAAATAAGTTTAAGGTGAGTTCAGTAGGTAAGCTTACCTACTCACCGCAATAAAACACGACTCTATGTCTTAAGCGTAAGTATGCTTTTTTTTATCCACAATTGGCATCATCTCACCTTGATGGTAAGTGACAATGATGCTGAAGACGAAAGCGGTCTTACCAAGATTCCCTAACGCGATGGAAAACTGGCTATCTTATCTTCAAGACTTACGATATTATGATGGTGGTAGCTTGCTGGGAGGGCTTAGAAAATACCCTACCACCAACCGAACCGAGTCTTACTAAGTTGTGCTTCGTCAGGAATCCAACCCGCGACCTTCTGATGTGAAGCTAGTTGACGCCACGGAGACTGTGTAAAAGAGCCTAACCTCATACGTAATATTATTTTGCTCAACCTAGTAGACTCTCGATCAGGCAAACAATAATTTAAAACGCTATACACGTTAAAAAACCGACTTCCATCATTCATCGCAACAACTTCAAACAAATTTGCATTATTATTTTTGGTTTTTGTTAATTTTCTAAAAAAGTACTACACCGATTTTGATAAAATTTATATGGGACCACACGGGAAGTACTAGCTTTTGAAAAAAAAAAGAATCATCATAATCGGTTCACCCAGTCAAGAGTTCTGAGGTAACACACATAAAAAAACATCCACTCGAATTGAGAACCTCCTCCTTTTTGGAAGTCGCTTGAAAACCCTAGACCACTGTTGTGCTGAAAACAAGCAAATCGATACCACTCAAGTACACTGAATGGAACAAAAATCCCACCTCTTTTTGTTAATTTTCTAGTTAAGAGTCTCCAGGAGGCTCGAGTTTCCATACAAACTTAGTTCCGCTTTAATACAAAACCTACATGCCGGTTTGAATCCAAACTTTGTAAATATATTGAGTAGACACATATCGATGTTTGTAATTCATTTTCATTAAACTAAACGAAGGCTTAAATTAGTTTTGTATTGAAAGTTTGTAACTGCTCTTATGTTTTTCCGTTTTATATTAGTAAATCGAAAATTAATTACAAACATCGATATGTGTCTCCTCAATATATTTGCAAAGTTTGGATTCAATCTGGCACGTAGTTTTTGTATTTAAGCGGAACCACATTTGTATGGAAACTTGACCCTCCTGGCGGCCCTTCCTTAAATAATTATATAAAACCGTATTCACTAAATCGTTTCCCATACAAAATTAAAATTACTACTTCTTGTAAAAAATTCTAGTTTTTGGATAGATTACATTAAGAAAAATTGTGTTGTCACTAAACAATATGGTGATTTAAGGTTTTTATAGTAATAGTAAAAAAATAAATATATGGTGAAGGTCGCGGGAAGCCGCTGGATGCGGGCAGCGCAGAACCGGTCGTCGTGGAGATCCTTGGGGGAGGCCTATGTCCAGCAGTGGACTTCCTTCGGCTGATATGATGATGATGATGAAAAATATAAGAAAATGCCTTTGTCCAGCAGTGGACGTCTTTCGGCTGATATGATGATTAAAAAATTGAATATTTCGAAAATGTTATCTATCCACAAACTAGAATGTCATGACTTGCTTGTGTGTATAAAGTTTCATTAGAATCGGCCCATCCATTTTCAAGAAGTAGTAGTTTTAAGTTTGTATGGGAAAAGATTTTGTGAATGTATTTTACAATGGCTTTGACTGAAATTAGCGAAAGAATCATGAAAATCGGTTGAAAATTAACCAAGATATCGCGTAACGTACCTACAAAAACAATTACTAAAAAACATACAGTCAAACAAAAGGAGGTCAAAGCAATGCTCAAAACTAAAAACTCGTTTGAAAATTTGTGCAACTAGCGTGGTTGTGTCGATCACGCAGGTTAACTCACAAGTAGCACGGTCAAAACCCGGATTGGTTTGACGGTTAGTGTCATTTATAAATACCATTTCTATGCTTCACAAGACACACATTGGAATCTTTGATCGCAGCGATCTCGATTTTTCTCAGCAATTACAAACTATATAAAACTGATATTTTGTAACCTGATTCTTCATTTCAATGATTTCATTTTGTCAGTTGCAGAAATACTATTCGTTCACTTTTATAATAGAAAAAAATTTATCAAAGAAACCTCTTTTAAAACACAGATTTGCATTCTACAGGCAAACCCTAAATTTTCTTAGTCGATTAATCTAAACACACGCTTCAATATGCCAGTTGGATTTTTCAAATTAATTGTAGTTTTTATTAAAACGAAAAAACATTAAAAAGGGGCAAATGTTTGGTTATTTTCTTTATTCTATACACATAAAGAAATAAGACAGAGATAACTGTTCTAATCAATGCCTTGCCGTTGGTATCACTGGATGGCAGTCGTTAAGCCGTGTCAAAAGTCTTATATGTGGCTTGAATCTTTGGCTTGAAGCTTTGAATCTGAATATTAATCTTTAAAGTGCAAATTTGTTCGATCCAAAGGTCCCCCCCACACACACACCACATTTACGCCTACTACAATAAATAAGAACGACTTTTTTAGTAAAAGCACACTCAATAATAAGAACGCTTGCACGCACACTACAATAATAAGAACGACTTCTTTCCTTTTACAATACATATACTGTGTT
The DNA here is from genome assembly GCA_947284805.1 of Coleophora flavipennella. NCBI lineage: Eukaryota > Metazoa > Arthropoda > Insecta > Lepidoptera > Coleophoridae > Coleophora > Coleophora flavipennella. Next base: position 3,336,404 of record OX369274.1, on the reverse strand, counting down.
TTTACTAAGGAACTAACTTTTACCACAGTATATGTATTAGTCTTTTACTAAGGCCTACTGGCGCGCACACATACAAACCGCGCGATGTACCACTGTAGTAAGATAACCTACTATTCTTTCTTTTTACTATGGCTAAGTGTATGGTCCTCCCGAGTCCCGACTACACAATTCAATTTAATATATTTATTTAAAATAGGTGCAAATTACACTCTTTCTGATAGTCATAAAATAATAATAACAATGTCATTTGTGAAGAATCAAGAAATAAACAATAATTAGTTAATAACGTCAAAATTCATACCTTGATATAAACCAGATTATGTCATTAGAACATGAAAACAATATGACTCGCGTTATATATATATATATATATATATATATATATATATATATATATATATATATATATATATATAAGTATAACTTATAAATCATTGAATGCATTTAACAAGAGTAGGCCAGTTCACACGGACAGCACCAGGTCACGAGTATAACGCGAGAGTCAGCCATCGCTCCCATCAACCATATTAGAGGGAAAGGAACGACCCGACACCGGCCGTCTGTGTTCACAAGAACACGAAGGTCGCTCTCGACGATCGATAAACAGCTCCCGAGCACAACGGCTACGTCATCCATTCAGACGGACAAACAATCACATTATTTGTACATACAGAGTGGAGAGACGAGACTGTATTGTTGTTTAATTGTGAAAGCTGTTCAGTGACATGAGTAGAGTCTACCATTTGTCGTTAATTGATAAGCAGTAATCAATCACTCTGTATATTATACACTTGTGTCATGTAAGGATACATGCTTTGGAAGTTATTTTTGAAGTCATCCATTTACCGACTAATTCAAATGGTAAAGTAGAAATGTAACGTAAATCGGAGCTATCCAGATGTTTGCTACCGACGTGGCGCAACGGCAAGGGCCGCTACCTCCTATCTGGGAAGTCGTGGTTCGAGTCCTGCTACGTACCAATGTGTTTTCGAATTTAGATCTCATATGTACGTTTTTCCGACGCTCTTACGTACGGTGAAAGAAAACATCGTGAGGAAACCTGCACACGCCTTCCAGGAAACTCGAAGGTTGTGTGTGAAGTTGACCAACCCGCACTGGGCCCGCGTGGTCGACTAAGGCCGATCGCCCTAATTCAGGGTAGGCTCGAGCCCCTCGGTGGGAACGTATTATATGAGCTGATGTGATGAAATACTTCTTTAGGTATAAATGTGTAATTGCCTAAAATGAAGTAACAAAGTGGGGGGGGGGGAATGATGCCATAGACTCCAGTAAAGATTTTACAAGTCATCTCAATAAATCGAACTTTATATCATAATGGAAGAGAGATGCCACAGAGTTAAACGAATATTTTTGACGTGAGAACGTCTTATAAATCGATGAACACCGGCTGCACTCACAAAAAAGTGTCACGTCATTGTCACGTCCCGCCTAAGCCGAGAGTGCAAGCGAGAGCGCGGAACAAGCGATAGAGAGGCACGATCGGTCTAAGCGTTCGGCTTGTGACACGTTATCTATCACGTAAAATTATCGTCCGCAAAGCGGCTTTACAGGCAACCAGTTTTTTCCTAGTCAATTTTCTATAAATAAAATAATAACCTACGCTTATGCCTTTATATTTTGTTTACATTAGAGAGTTCAAAAACAAACAAACAAACAATATCAATGAAAATTACAATATTAGGGGAGAGTTGGCAATTACCGCGCCCCTAAGGACTGAAGACTATATCAAGGCTCTGGTTAGAATTAGAAAAGCCAAATCGTCATTTATAGGTGGGATATTTAATTGGCTACACTTTCAGTACATCTGGAATTTAAGAAAATAAGTAATTTATTAAATATTGCTTACTTACAAAAAAATGAGTAAGCGCGATATTAACGAACAAGTCCGATAATATAGTGCCCCCCTGCTGTAATACCGTGAGCAGCTTGACCATCTTGTAACCATCTTCACTAGTAACTATGTATTCCTAACCATTTTTTTCAGTTGCAACATTTAAGCACAAAATACCTTTGTTATCGTACAAACGCCCCTTGAGCGCGGGTTTATCAGGCCTAAGCACGAAATTATCATACTCAGCCGTTTTCTTTTATTAACTCAAAAATAAATAGACACCTTGCGATACGTGCAACGGCATTTTGCACATAGATTTTGCAATGTTTTCATTCGTTAATAGAATGAAATAGTTCACAATACTGTGATTTTAACAAAGTTTACATCTTACTGAAAAGAACTGCAAAAATATAGCGAAAAATGTTATTTTTCTTTGGAGTGCGTGACTGGCGTGTTGTTGCTTGGAAGTAACTGGGAGTGGCGGCGGGGAGGTAGGCTACGTTCGAACAACCAGTGTAGAAGTCGCTTAGGCCTATATTACGTATAGATATTGAGATCGGGCGCGGAATTACCAACCGGGAGGTAATTGCCAACTCTCCCCTATATCTAAATTATTCAGCCATTGGACCGTGTTTTTATTAAGAGTGAAAAGATCTATTAATAGAATTTAAGATACAATTTATCAATCCGATTCATTCGGAATGCGAAAATACACTCGCGTCAAAAAAACTGCATCATCTATTTTTTCTCAATAAAAGATTACAATAGATTCCTAGCTACCAATATCTCATAGAGCACAACATTCTACAGATCCTCGGAAATAGGGATGACGAATATTAGTCATCTGAGTTACTTTTTATCATCTGTAAAAACGACATTATGTTCTAAAAATGTTTGATATACCTCGGCGTGACTTCATAGTTTTGCAGCGTCATTTATGTACTCATTTTGTGATTTTAGTGAATTAAAAATCGAAGACTTGATGAAAAACAAAACGAGTAAGGTTTTCCGAAGTTTAAATAGGAGGGCAATTTAGAGAGTTCATAATTTATTTCTGATGCTGTTCGTCATCCCTATTCAGTAAACTGCTCAAAACAAAGAACATAACTTTTTTCTGCAAAATGAATTGAAAATTTGCCATTTTACCGTAGGCTCTATTTTTGAGTAATCTAACAAGTTCCCGTGGTTTTGCAGAATGTTGTGAATTTGTAGCCAGGAATCTAAGCTGTTGATATCACTTTTTGTTTTATTTTAGTTTTCTTTATTTAAATAAGTTATCGTGCTTTTTTGGAACCGCCTTTTGTAAGAAAAGGTATTGAGAAAATCAGATGATGCAGTTTTTTTGACGCCGAATGTATCATATTCAACATATTTGCTTTATTCCTTGTAGCGTATTAAGATGCCGCTAAGTCATTTCTTATAATCAAATATTTTGACACAAAGTTATTTTTACTTTCCAATGACGGAGGAGTGACGAAGGTATTGTGATCGCTAAAACAAATCGAAGTAGAGATTTTGACGGAAGTCGATCGTTTTACACTAAAAGAGTAATAATCATCAATTAGTTTAAAAAACTAAAAAACACGCTTTTAGTAAACACGTTAAGTTAGTTATCTTGGATGTCCGCCATGTTGCATTTAAGTCACGTGACTATTTTTTTTTCGTATTTCTGACAGCAAACCCTTTCATTTGATACCCATATCATGGGGGTGGATTTCAAACAGCCAGTCCGCCATCTTGGGGAGGCCGCCATATTGGATTTGTAATGACGTTTCTTAGCTAGTCATGTGTTGTTATCAGAACTCAGAGCGTGTGCAAAATTTCATCCTAATCGAAGACCGGCAAGTGGGTCAAATTAAGATTCCAAGATTTTCTTACATACATAGTTAGTTACAAGTGAAGCTAATAAAAGCGTGTTAAAAAAAACGAGCGAGCCTTATGACTTGTGACTATTTATGAATTATCGGGTCGTACATTCACGGGCCGGGCTTTCAGATAGTAGGTCATCTTTGTCTTCGGCCTCACATTAGGCAGCATGGTCATTTTACCTTAGCCTTAGTTTATAACCGCCTCCGTGGCGTAATGGTTAGTCCATTCGCTTCACACTAGGAGGTCGCGGGTTCGATTCCCGTTGGGATCAACTTGTAAGACTCGGTTTGGTTGGTGGTAGGGCATTGTCTAAACCCGCCTGGCTAGCTACCACCATCTTATCTAAGTTTTGCCGCCAAACATCAGTGTTAACAGCATTGATGTGTTCCGGCTTGAAGATAAGACAGCCAGTTCTCCATTGCGTTGGGGAATCTTGGTAAGCCCGCTTCCATCTTCGGCATCATCGTCACTTACCATCAGGTGAAATGATGCCAAGGGCTTACCAATTGTGAATTTAAAAAAAAGCCTTTGTGACTTAAAAAACGTTCGCATTTCCTGTTACACTCTGTGTCCCATTTCACCAAATCAAACCCACAAATTGCAGGAAGGCGAGAAGAAAGATGTTACTGTATGTTTGTATTGTGCTCTAGCGCTTTAGCTACTGAACGGATTCGGGTACAATTTGTGGTAGGGCAATATTATTATTATATACTGTTAAATTTTTTCCTTTTTTGATTTTGTAGGGTTGCCACTATAGTAAAAAAACGTTTTTTTGTCAAAAATGGCTGTAACGATATTAGTTAGTGTACGGCTGCACTATGAACTCAGTTGACCTAGAAAAAATCTAAATAAGGTAATTCCTATTATCGGTTTCAATTATCGGTTGTTTTTTTTTTGAAAAGTATCTAAATATGTTATTGTAACTTTGTGAGTTTTTATAATTAATAAGTAGGCCTTATTTACACTTATAATACACTGGGTAGTTCATTGCTTCAGAAAAATCGTAACAAGGCACTTTCCATACAAATCATGATTATTTTTACATTATTAAGATAAGATAAATTTTTATTCCAGACACTCACAGAATATTAAAATGTTATGTTAGAACAATATTACATTAAACTAAATATAAATATAATAAAATAAACAATAAATAAATATACATCAACGTAAACGATGAAGAAGTAAGCTTCGCGAGAAAGTATGTACAGCGTGGCTGTACAATTAATTTACATTTATCATTTTACATTTAACGAAATGAATCGTTTAATTTTTAATGAATAATGAAAGTTTCCAAGAAATGATGTCTCAATTTTGATAACTTCTCATTTAGTTTATACTTGCTTTCATATTGAATCATCAGGATAAAATTATTGCATATTTGCATGATTTTCAATAATTTTATCTACTTCGCGGTTTCATCTTAAAACATTTTGACAGCAGTAAAACACTTTGCAAATAATGAAAGATTTGTTTTGTTTGCTCGCATATAGGACTGACTCGGTGGCTCAGTGGTTAGTGCTCTTAACTAGTGATCCGAGGGTTGTGAGTTCGATTCCCACCCATGGCAAATATTCGTGTTCTCAGTGACTCAGTTGGCTCGATGGTTAGTGCTCTTGACTACTGATTTAAGGGTTGAGGGTTCGATCCCCACCCAGGGCAAACATTTGTGTGATGAGCAGATTTGTTTCTCTGTGTCTGGGTGTTAAATATCTATAATATAATATGTATGTATACAACATGTATGTATATGTACGTATATAATTATGTATATCACTAAGAAAGGATTTTGGGAAATTATCACGGGAACGGCAAAAAACGGGATCTGCGCGGGTGAAGCCGCGGGCAATAGCTAGTATAAAATAAATAGTTAGCTTTTTTACCCGAGTGCCTCAGAAAGAGGGTTATGTTTTTCGAGTGCATGTATGTATGTAGATTTCTATGTTCCCTGCTACAGCCTTAACGGCTTGAAGGATTTTAACGTATGATCGTTTGATTCGTCTTGATCCCTTAAGTGACATAGCATACATTTTTACCCGACTGGCTAAAAAGAGGGGTTAAGTTTTTACGCAGTCGAGTTTTAATTTTCAATGAATTCCTAAAATAGGAATGACGACACCATCAGAAATAATTTATGAACTCTTGATCACTAAATTGCCCTCCTACTTAAACTTCGGAAAACCGTACTCGTTTTGTTTTCCATCAAGTCTTCGATTTTTTATTCATCGAAATCACAAAATGAGTTCATAAATGACGCTGCAAAACTATGACGTAACGCCTAGGTATTTCAAACATTTTTAGAACAAAATGTCATTTTTGGCAGATGATAAAAAGTAAATCAGATGACTAGCATTAGTCATCCCTATTCTAAACTTTGTTATCTTTATGTATGATAAGATAAACGTAATAAAACTTTCACAAAAACATTATTCAACTGTTAATGAGACGACAAGAAAATATGTTAATTAGAAAACCATTGACACATTACGACTGTTGTCTTGCTAAACACACAATAGACACTTATATTTAACACTTACTTTTTTATTACCTGTTCACTTGTATGTACTTACTTTCCCTCTTATGTAGTCCCATGATAGTTGAGTAGTTCTCTGGTGATGCACTAACTGATGGACACACACATACTGTTAACACTTTCTAGCACTTTTCACTTTCAGCACATCTTTATTCCGAGCACATCACTAAAGTAAGGCTGGGCTTACACTGGAGTTCAGTTTATATCTCTAGTAACCTGTTTGTTTTTTTAAAATCACTTTGATAGTTGAATAAGTTAGCTGATCACTTTGTGATTTATTTTGACTAAAATTCTGATAAAATAAATATCATGTAACTAAGAGACGATATTTAATTGCAACAAGTGATTTGGCCTACTCTTTGTCAAAGCTTTCCCAATAGAAAAAAAAAACAATATTTTTTAAATGATATCTATCTATGCTTTTATGTTCCAATGACATTAGGCATAACGAATAACTAATGATTTAATACTGACATTAATTCTGATGTACTCAATATATTTACTTTGATTTAACCTAAATTACTATTTATTATAAGAGTTTCATTTCGTAGAATCTGGGCGAACGAGCCTGCTCAGAATCTCTTTTAAGCATGTAAACCAAATATGTTATTTATCCTAAACTATAAAACACCCAAGGTTGAAAAACATACTCATATATTGTTGATGATGTTCCTTAAAGTCAAAAGCTATTAGAAACACAATTGAGCAGTTGTGACTCGATAGAAAAAAAAACCCAAAGATAGGTGTACATCGTTACTTTCAACTCTAGTTATGACTAATATGTTGTAGTATAAATTTAAAAAAAATATACAACAATATTTGTTATGATAATACAAAGTGAGCAATGTTATTATATTTTTACTTTCATTCTTGTTTTTGATTGAATCGAAAAACCATTGAAAAAGTGTGGTTATTTTCTTTACTCTTTACACGTAAAGAAAAATACAGAGACATCTCTGTTCCAATAAATACCTCGCCTTATGTCACGCGTTTTTATTTCAAGAATGAGTTATAATATTTTGTTTTGCACCCGGAGGAAATAGCGGGCTTGTGTGTGTGTGTCTGTGTGTGTGTGTGTGTGTCGTCGCTACGCACACGCGCAAGCAGCGCAGTGACCGCTGTTAAATTCATAAATCTGTGTTGAATCCATGTGTAGCTACAGCACAAAAGTCAAAACCATAGACTAAACGCTCGGCGCGCTTTTAAACCGCAGTGTGGATCGACCTTAACAACTTGTACCTATGTAACAGTTTGCGCCATGAGAACATCTCTTGAATGTATTATGGTTAAGTTTGTTTTACGCTTTTTTCTATACAATTTTCACACACATCTCTATGTTAACGAGTTTTCGGTCTCACTTTCATTTTAATGGTGAGACTTGTTCAGATTGCTCGCTAATTAGTATAATTAGAGCATGCGCGTTATCATAAAACTAAATGATGTAAATGTGTTTAATTAATTGAAATAGAAAATTCTTGGAGCTTGGGATTTTTGACGTTTTAATTGCTTTCATCAGAGTTATTTGCGCAGTGGCGTATATTAGAGCGTCGGTGGCGTAACGGCTAGGGCTGCCGCCTCCTGTTCGGGCGGGCGGGAGGTCGTGGTTCGAATCCCGCCACTTACCAATGTGATTTGAATTGAGATTTCATATGTACGTTTATCCGACGCTCGTTGAGTGAAGGAAAACATCGTGAGGAAACCTGCACACGCCTGCGAAGAAACTCAAAACCCGCGCTGTGCCCCAGAAGGTCCGATCGCCCTAATTCAAGGTAGGCTCGAGCCCCTCGGTGGGGACGTATATGAGCTGACATGGTATGATGTTAGGGCGAAACTAAAAGCATAAACTAACTACCTACATACCATTTGCTACTTAGAAAGTAAGTACTAAGACAAATCTTTACCTATTCATTAAAGTGCTATAACGAGCTAACAATAGGGGATCGGACTGCTGGTCATTTGAGTTACTTTTTATGATACTTCAAAAACGTTTTTTTCTAAAAATGTTTGAAATAAGTACCCAAAAGTGACGTCATTCATAGATTTTGCCGTCATTGAAGAACTTATTTTGTGAATTTGATCAATTAAAAATTGAAGACGTAATGGAAAAAAATTAAAGTTTTAAAAAACAAAAAACCGACTTCAAAATGAAACTCACTCAAAAGTATGAAATAATATACTTAAATACACAACATTAACCAAAAAATCAAAAGTGGGTACGAATTAAATTAGGGGCTTAAATTTTTTTTGAGGTCGGTAGCAGCACACAGTTACTTACGTATATCTGTTTTAGATTCGATGGTTTGCTGACACCGACCTCAAAAAAAATTTAAGCCCCTAATTTAATTCGTACCCATCTTTGATTTCGTTATTGTTGGTTAATGTTGTGTATTTAAGTATAATAATATTATTTCAAATACTTTTGAGAGAGTTTCATTTTGAAGTCGGTTTTTTGTTATTTAAAACTTTTATTTTTGTTTTCTTTATTTTCAGTCATAGTTTTATCTATCTAACAACGTTAAACCCAATCACCTACTCACCAATAGGAATTATCAAATCATAAAACATGTGTTTTATTGACAGATACAAAGTCCTGTGGCTTCCGTCATAATCAGCTCATCTGAATAACCTGAAAGAATATAACCTATCGGTCTTTGCATACCTACGTATATATCTATGTAGGTATAATATTGAAAGAATTTTCCTCCAACTCCTAACCTAGGAGTTGTACCTTCCTTCATCAGCTTATCAACATGCGATGATGACTAACAGACGCGAGTATTTTAATAGCTTTAGAAAACATATACGTAATGAGTAATTTGAGGGTTTCTCTCGATTTCCCTGGGATCCCATCATCAGATCCTAACTTGGTGACAATGGGACCCCCTCGTGAGTATACTCTTTGGAATGAAAAAATAATTTTGAAAATCGGTCCACAATTGACGGAAAAATCGGTGAACATACATAAAAAAATATACAGTCGAACTTAGTACCTCCTCCTTTTTGAAGTCGGTAAAAAACAAAACAAGTAAGGTTTTTTGAAACTTCAAGAGGAGAGCAATTTTTGATCCGATCCCCTATTCTGATGTTTTACTAAATTATTGAATTTGCCTGCAGATTTGAAAGCAAACAAACCAATAAAAACAATGTAGGCCTGCTGCGCTACATCAACTTGTAACGTGTCCGTCTGTCTGTCTGTCGGCCTTGAGTTGGCTAACAGCTTTATCAGATCATAACACAATGCCCTAAAGTAAAACACAGTTGCTTGTGTCTGACTAAAATGAGAGTTTGCAGGTAAGATGTTGATTGTGCTAGGTCAGTTGCCTCATCATCTTCATTACTTCAGCCAAAAGACATCCACTGCTGGACTTAGGACTTTTGCATACAAAATTTAAATCCATAAATTACGTAGGACGAGTATATAATATTTCAGTATCATATCAGTAGAGAGAAGTATGTACACTGCTGGAGAAAGGCCGCCTCAAGGATTTCCACAACGCTAATTTAAGCCTTCGTTTAGTTATGTTTAAATTTACTAATTACAAAGTTTGGATTAAATCCGGCATGTAGTTTTTCAGGGTTCCGTAAATAAAGGGTAAAAACGGGACCCTATTACTAAGACTCCGCTATCCGTCCGTCTGTCTGTCTGTCTGTCGTTCTTTCACCAGGCTGTATTTCATGAACGGTGATAGCTATACAGTTGAAATTTTCGCAAATGATGTATTTCTGTTGCCGCTATAACAACAAACACTAAAAATTGTAAAAAGTGTATTTTTTAAATGTGAAGAAACAGCACCATGTAGTCGATGGTATGGAACCCTTTTTACTAGCGCCATCTAGTATGATAGTACGGAACAGTTTGTACTAGCTCCATCTAGTATGATGGTACGGAACCCTTTGTGTGCGGTTCTGACTCGCACTTGGAAGGATTTGTACTAAAACGGAAGTACATTTGTATGGAAACTCGAGCCTCCGGGGACCCTTAACTGGACAGGTACATAATATTTGTGTAGGATGTAGGAAACAGGAAAATCATCTTCCTACTATCGAATAAAACTGCTCAGAATTAAATGACAAAGAACAAGAGGCAAGCAACACAATATACCTACACTGTGGCATAATTAAAATTAAAATCTTGATTATAAGGAAGTATTTTTAATTGAAACATCCTAATTGTTGAAAATTTGACTACCTAATTAGTAGGTCATCATCATCATCATCATATAAGCCGAAAGATTCAGCCGATTAGAATAGGAAGGTAATTAAGTATAGTTATTGTATAATTAAAGCGTCGGTGGCGTAATGGCAAGGGCCGCTACCTGTTGTCCGGGGGTTGTGGTTCGATCCTACCACGTACCAACCAAGGTGTTTTCGAATTTCGATTTCATACGTACGTTTATCCGACGCTCATAAACGGTGAAGGAAAACATCGCGAGGAAACCAGCACACGCCTGCGAAGAAACTCGAAGGTTGTGTGTGAAGTCGACAAACCCGCACTAGGCCCGCGTGGTCGACTAAGGCCCGATCGCCCTAATTAAGGGTAGGCTCGCGCCTTTCGGTGGGGACGTATATGAGCTGATGTGAAGTGGTGTGGTTGTATAATTATTATATATTGTTAACATCTAATGCTTAGCTAGATACCTAGATATTATAATATATCATTAAATAGAAACCAGAGACTGACATACATACATATGTACTGGTATATTATATTATACGTTTAAATACATAAATATGGTAAGGTGCAGCCAAACACAATCAAATTTTAAACAAAGAAAAATAGATATTGCCTTAAGGGTCCCGGCTTAGAATAGGGCCATCCTATTTCTTCCAATAGGTGTCGTAAGAGCCGACTTAAGGGACTCAAACCGGAGACTGGGCAGCAGCGTCTTTCCGTGACTTGCAGCCAATCTGCAACAACACTGCGATCGCCAAGCCGCCTGCCAGTTTCTTCACGTTTCAATTAAAACAAGTTTTTTGTATAGAAACTCTCACTTTTTCTTATTTTTAATTCGTTGTTATAGCGGCAACAGAAATACAAATAGATCATCTGTAAAAATTTCAATTGTCTAGCTATCATGATTCATGAAATACAGCCTGGTGACAGACGGACGGAAGGATAGCGGAGTCTTAGTAATAGGGTCCCGTTTTACGGACCACGGAACCCTAAAAAAAGTTTCTAGTTTATTACAATTCTTATAGGTAGGTATGTGTGGAGCTTGTTTTTTTATCCGACTGCCCACGAAGGGTATGTTTTTTGGGTATTTGTATGTATGTATGTCTGTTTCTGCCTCAACGGTTTGATAAAAACCTCAAAGGGTAAAAAAATGGTATTGTTTTGATGTAGTCCGGTTTTAATTTGGTTTATAAATTAATGCAGTATTCCATAAAGACATATTTTAAACAGGTACTAATAAATCAGCTGTTAGATATTGAACCTTGGCATTTCTAAGGCGTTTCTATAATTCTTTGGCGGCAATCATCAAAAGATCTGATTTACGCAAGGTTACCTATTGAGACAGCTGGGTTACGTCAATGTACAGAGGCCAGCACATCAAGCTTACACACTTTGGATTTTGTATCGTTCTTATGCCGTACGCATATGGATCAGAATCGCACTACGAGTGTCTAGCTTGATGTGCCGGCCTCTGTATATTGTACATGAGTGTATACAAGCGACCTAGGGGTGACACGTCATGTCCAAAAGTGGACCAGAACGGGTTGATGATCACAAATTTTGAGGTTAACGTCATCCTCATTTACAATCCATAAACCGCCTCCGTGGCGTTATGGATATAGTGCATTTAAACCAGGTGGTCGCGGGTTCGATTCCCGGCGGGATCAACTTTGTAAGACTCGGTTTGGTTGCGGTAGGGCATTTTCATAGCCCGCCTGGCTAGCTACTACCATCTTATCTAAGTTTTGCCGGCAAACATCAGTGTAAACAACATTGATGTGTTCCGGCTTGAAGATAAGATAGCCAGTTCTCCATTGCGTTGGAGAATCTTGGTAAGCCCGCTTCCATCTTCGCCATCATCGTTACTTAACATCAGGTGAGATGATGCCAAGGGCTTACCAATTGTAAATAAAGAAACCCGTTGTCAAAGCGCATCTACCTTTCATTTTTGATCTGAGCTCAGCAAATGTAATGTAGGGTAGGAACTTCCAACATAGGTAAGCGCTATATTTACCCTCTCAGTTTTTTTTGGAAGGAAATTGCGTTTTCTATTTTCATAGAATGTCATAAGTAATTTTGTATATAGCTTTCCAAAAAGGAACGTTTCGTACGAAAAATCACGAAATTCCCTGGGCAATGTACTTAGGTTACTAAATCTTCCCCACTCTTTGCTTAGGTACTTTATGATTCGTCCTTTTACATACGGTCAGGCAAATTATATAATGGCGAGGGCGGGCTCTTTGACAGTTTAAACCTGACCGAACCTAACATCGCTCGCTTCGCGAGCTCATTTACAATCTGCCGTACGGCATCTTGACAATTTGCGTACAGAATTTTACGTTTTGCCTGACCGTTTACATACGGACGAATTATTACAGATTGCCTGACCATTTGTAAAATGACTAATCATACATTCACTTCTTCATTTTACAATCGACGTACAGCATTTTACAAGTTGCCTGACCGTTTACATACGGACGAATTGACATTATGTAAAATGACAAATCATACAATTGCCTGCCACATTTCCACGGCAATTAGTGTTATATTAGAAAGACTTAATTTTGATTTATGTAATTATAAAATATATAATAATAGAGAATATGCATCTACACGCGATTTGTCTTATTGAAAAGGTCAAAGCCTCGATTAGTATGTAGTTAAGTAATCTGTGCCCCGATGACCTAAGTCTGACCTTAAACTTAAAAGCGCTTAGGTAATCAGAACAAGGATTACATTAGTTTCTGAAAAATAAAATACGGTTAGATCCAGCTCAAAGGACCAGAAAAATGTTATTAATTTGGAGCCCCGATGACCTAAGTCTGACCTTAAACTTAAAAGCGCTTAGGTAATCAGAACAAGGATTAAATTAGTTTCTGCAAAATAAAATACGCTTAGATCCAGCTCAAAGGACCAGAAAAATGTTATTAATTTGGAGTGGACTGTATAAATAAATAGTTATCACAAGTTGTTCGGCACTAGATATATTTCACCAATTGAACGCAATTTACAGTTTTTAGGTTTTATCATTTTTAACTTAAGTCTCCTCCGTCCCTACTCGATTCACGATGTTTCAAACATCGAACGAAATACCTTGGAAATAAAATTCTTGTCAGATCGTACTGCAACGTGATTGTTACGTCAATCGCTGCGGACGAATCGTGCGAAAATTGTGGTTTTCAATTCATTATAAATAAAATAAAAAGAATTCCCAAAAAGTAAGAAAACAAAATAATTTTATATTGTTTAGATAAGAAGTTCATAAATTATCATAACGTTTCGATTAAAATATCAGCAGTTCTATATGGTCACAACTAGACAAAAAAGGGTGCATTAGGACATTTTTTTCTTTATTTCTGTGTATTAAAATAGAATTTAAGGAAATCAAAATCATTTATGTAAATTACAAAAAAAAAATCGATAAAAAATCCTTAATTGAAGTAAAAATTGGTTACAATGTTGGTCCTTGGCGGTGGTGGACTTCATACACCCTGGACACTTCATACAACGGGCCAGAAATAACATTTCAAAAAAGTAATGACGGAACAAACGAACTGTAACCAATCTGTATCTATCTGGGTGACGAGGGGGTGAGGTTGGAATCTAGAGAGCGGCAGGGAGTGTCCATACTGTATGTTAGTACTAATATGTATATACTTTGACGAAAATGAGTGTGTGTGAGAGAGAGAGAGTGATACTGATTGAAGGAGAAAACAACTTTGCGTTTTAGAAAACGCATAAATAATTGATATTGAAGGGAATAGGTAATTCTTTATTTGTTTGTTTTTATTATTTTAACTTCTTCTTTTACTATTATTTGTTAGTTTATACAGGATTGAATTGAAATCTTTAGCCATCCCATCAGTGTATGTATCTGCTCATGAAACTGATCAATTTTTCCCAAGTAACCTATACAATTTAAGCAATTTTTTTGGGCTTTCTATACAAAGTTGGCCAAGCAGCTAAAAAAATGTGTTTTCACTATGGATTTGTCTATAATAGTTGTTCAGTTTCACGAACCTCTCCTAAAAAATCTGCACTAATTTACCAGGGTCTATACAGACGACTGCATTTGGACTGCATGCAAGCTGCAAATTGCAGTTTGGATGCAGTTTGATTGCAGTTGGCACAGCTGCATCCAAACTGCCGACCGACTGCGCAGTCCGCTTGTAGTTGAATAGCAGTTCTAACAAGCGGACTGTGCAGTCGGTCGGCAGTTTTGAACCAATTTGAACTGCATCCAAACTGCACATTTTGCAACATAACATGTAATTTCTATAATACTGAATTATTATTGTATTGAATTTTTAATTTTCAGATTTTCATGTGGTGATAATATACTATATCTGGAATCTGGATAGTCTTGTCACGGAACTGAATTTTTAGGTAAAATATATTATCAACATGTCTTATCATGTTTAGTAATTAAAGATCATAGGTGTACAATTTAGCATTTACAAACAAAAAAGTTCCTTAAGCGCTATACACACGACGACTGGGCGGGGCGGGCCGGTCAATTTCGCCAACGATAGCACAAAGGGAATCCTATACTACTATATCAACGCACATGGAGGACAAAGAAAACGCTAAACACGTTAAAAAACGTCTATTATTATTTTTGGTTTTTGTTAATTTTCTAATAAAGTACTACACGGATTTTGATAAAATTTATATGGAACCACACGGGAAGCACTAGCTTTCGAATAAAAAAGAATCATCAAAATGTTAAATGTCCGTGTCGCACCCACTCCTCTAAAGGTTGGAGACTCTACACTGGAAGTTGTTGACGAATATGTATACCTGGGACAAACAGTCCTAGCTGGACTTCAAGTCCAACTTCAAGAAAGAGATCAATCGACGAATCCAACTCGGCTGGGCAGCGTTCGGGAAGCTTCGCAATATCTTCACGTCCCAAATACCGCAGTGTCTTTGACCAGTGTGTGTTGCCAGTGATGACTTACGGAACTGAGACATGGTCGCTTACTATGGGCCTCATAAGAAGGCTCAAGGTCACCCAAAGGGCAATGGAGCGTGCTATGCTCGGATTTCTCTGCGTGATCGAATCAGAAACGAGGAGATCCGCAGGAGAACTAAAGTAACCGACATAGCTCACAGAATCGCTAAACTGAAGTGGTAGTGGGCAGGGCACATAGCTCGTAGAACAGATGGCCGATGGGGTAGTAAAGTTCTCGAGTGGCGACCGCGCACCGGAAAACGTAGCGTAGGCAAGCCTCCCGCGCGGTGGACCGATGACCTGGTGAAGATCGCGGGAAGCCGATGGATGCGGGCAGCGCAGGACCGGTCGTCGTGGAAATCCTTGGGGGAGGCCTTTGTCCACCAGTGGACGATTTGTGGCTGATATGATTATGATGATCAAAATCAGTTCACCCAGTCAAAAGTTCTGAGGTTACACACATAAAAAAAACATACAGTCGTATTGAGAACCTCCTCCTTTTTGGAAGTCGCTTGAAAAGACCGCACCGACCGTGCCGCCTCCATGTGCGTTCGTAGTAGATTCCTTCTGTGCTATCGTTGGCGGCGAAATTGACCAGCCCGCCCCGCCCCGCCGTGTGAAAAGCACCTTAGTATTTGTGAACTCAATGACTTCCGTCGAAGGCTGTGCCAAATGGAAACCCATAAACGGAGCCACATATTATCTGTAAGTAGGGCACAGCCTAGGCTGTGTTTGCTGGCCTTACCACACCACTAATAACATGGCATCTTGAAGGATCTATTTGAGTTAACGACTACTTGTGTATACAAGTACAATACACAACACAAACAATACCTGACAAAACACCAAATATATCACTTGTATTTTTCGCTTTAAAATCATAGTAGTTGGGTTTTAACCACCTCCGTGGCGTAATGGTTATGGCGACGCATTGGAAACTTTGGTCGCAGGGATCTCGATTTTTCTCAGCAATTATTAAACATCTGAAAGTGATATTTTGTAAACTGATTCTTCATTTCAATGGCTTCATTTTGTCAGTTGCCAGGTAGCTAGCCAGGCGGACGTAGAAAATGGCTATCCACCAACCAAACCGAGTCTTACAAAGTTAGACTCAACCTGGAATCGAAATCGCGACCTCTGGATGTGAAGCTAATGGAGTTAACCATTACGCCATGGAGGCGGTTAAACTAATCATTAAGTATAAAGAGCTTTTTTATTTTCGGATTGACTGTTTGTCTCTTAAATTTCTTTGTCTCTTAAGTCTCTTAAAATTCTAAATCACTTTTTCCAGACTGTTCGTCTGGAAAAAGTGATTTAGAATTTTAAAGTTAACGGGTCCCACACCAGTTTTGACCCACTCCCCTGTGCAATACAATATCTGGCCCTAAATCTAACGGGATATTGCACAGAAAATAATGTTTACAAAAATCCAGGAACTAAATAAAGAGGGGTCCTGCCTGCCACAATGGAACCACTAAACACATTTCGATACAGTTCAACGCTTGGACAGGCGAAGCCCTGCAATAATTAAATTTTGGTCACAGCGAAAGTATTACTCGTTTAAATCACACATACAGGCTGTAACTAAATTGGTGTAGGTCCCGTTAACTGGTGGTTCTACTCATCATACTGAACAACTTTTTTTGTATGACTTTGCTGAAATGCCAAAAAAAATAACTCTACATTGAAAATACTGAACAACTTTTGTTCTATGACTTTGCTGAAATGGCAAAAAAAATTAACTCTTCACTGAAATTGTTTAGCTGAATGACCAATTTTTTGCATTTTTGTATGGAGGGTCCAATTTTTTTTGGAGTAATGACTATGGGTTCCTTAGGGAAAGTTGTTCAGTATAATCAGTAAAACCCCCCGTTACACGAATTTTGTTACACGCAGTATAACACTCATTTTAGTCATATTAGTCCCTTTAATTGCTCAAAATCTGTAATTAATTAAACAACATGTAACTCGGACCTTAACCGGCAAAAACGAACAACTGTAATAAACTCGCTTATTCAACCGACTTCCAAAATGACCGTATTTTTTTAATGTTTGTTACCTCAGAACTTTTGACTGGGTGAACCGATTTCGATGATTCTTGTTTTATTTGAAAGCTAGTGCTTTCTGTGTGGTCCCATATAAATTTTATCAAAACCGGTGTAGTACTTTATTAGAAAATTAACAAAAACCAAAAATAATGATGCAAAACTGTACTAAGTTGTAGCGATGGAAGTCGGTTTTTTAACGTGTTATGCGTTTTAAACTAATGATATTTTCACCATATAATGGGTTTGTAAAAGGCTTACTTTTTCTGGATAGTGGTGACCATATCTTAATTGTCTCAATAATAAACAAATTAAAAAAATAAAAATTTATCTCATGGCCAACTGAGGATCACAAATTGTTGTTGTAACTTAAAGTTCTAAAATAAACAAGATAAGAAGAATTAAACTTATAGACGGGTTTGGTTGCTGTCACATACTTACACCATAAAATGGGTTTGTAAAAGGCTAACATTTTCTGGATAGTGGTGCCATATCTTAATTGTCTTAATATTAAACAAATAAGTAAAACGGAAATTTATCTCATGGCCAACTAAGGATCACAAATTATTGTTGTAACTTAAAGTTCTAACATTAACAAGATAAGAAGAGTTTAATTTATAGATGGGTTTGCTTGCTGTCACAATAACTCTGTAGCAGTGATGCATGGGTAGCTATCAAACCTAACGATGATCATGGCCGGGATGCTGTTCGCGCTGCTGCGCAAATTGCGCACCTAAAGGCCGATTTACAAGCAGTTTAGTTAAGCAGCGAGTAAAGTTATGGTTTTATGTTATGGGACTTATGGACGGGGATTTGCCAGTTAAGTAGTAACTTGATGATTAAGTACAGAGAACATAATGACGTTGTATTATTCGGCGAGTCAAGTGCAAGTCTACTTAACTGGCCGGTGTGGACGGTAATCTGAATAGATATAAGGTAACAAACATACAAAAAACTGGTTGTATGTCAAGTCGGTTTACAGACGATAACAAATTTTACGTGATAAGTGACAACGTGTCACAAGCCGAACGCTTAGGCTGAACGTGCCTCTCTATCGCTTGTTCGGCGCTCTCGCTTGCACGCTCGGCTCAGGCGGGACGTGACAATGAGGACGTGAGAAGGACGTGACACTTTTTCGTGAGCGCAGCCGGCGTTTATCGATTCATAAGACGTTATCACTTCAAAAAAAACGTTGAATTAAGTAAATCCTCCTTTTTGGAAGCAGTTTAAAGGGTCGCAACGCCATCATTCGAGTTCCAGCTAATTTGATGTGCTAACTGTATTTCAGTAAGGTCGAAAACCCCGATCAATCAAAATGACCCATTTTATTCCTACGCAGTCCATTTTCCCGGTCCGTCCATCAGTTGTGCCGTTGTTCTCTAATGTTTTCGCGAATGCCGTGATAAGGCACAAACCGTTCTGTTTTGGGTCTCAATGTAAAGGAAATGAGGTTGACGTATATGAATTATTTATTTAAACTAATTGACGTTTGTTGTAGTATTATTAAATCACTAGCTTTTTCCCGCTTTGATATCATTTCATGAACGGTATTTGGAAATTGGGGATTACGCGGTGCGCAAGCCGCAATGTTTATCTTCGTCCCTCGGGAACTTTTATTTTTTCCGGAATAAACGGGAAAAAAGTTATGCAAACCTAACTCTGTCATATATAAGGTGTAACAAAATTAGCTGAAACTATTTTAACTAGTGCTTCTACCCATGAAACTGAACAACTTTCCCCATGGAACCCATAGTCAAATCTCAAAAAAAATGTTGAACTTCCCATACTAAGTTGGCTGATCAGGTGATCGAGTTAGTATGGGAGAGTAAATTTTTTTTTGCGATTTGACTATGGGTTCCAGAGGGAAAGTTGTTCAGTTTCATGGGTAGAAGCACCAGTTAAAATAGTTTCAGCTAATTTTGTTAGACCTTATATAAAATGAAGGGGCTTGTTATGAGGATCGCAAATATATTTTTGTTATTATTGTACAATAAATAGTTTTGATTTTATTCATGAAAAAAAGACAAAAATTGAACATTCCCCCCCCCCTGATCTCCGAAACTACTGAGACTAGAATTTTGAAAAAAATATAAAATACATTGCTCGTAGATTACAGGAAAACCTATAAGAATTCTATCAATTGAAAATAAAGTGGTAAACTCAATATAATATGTTCACGTGGTCGGTGGTAGGGCATTTTCTAAGCCCGCCTGGCTAGCTACCACCATCTTATCTAAGTCTTGCCGCCAAATATCAATGTTGATATCATTGGTGTGTTCCGGCATGAAGATAAGATAGCCAGTTCCCCATTGCGTTGGGGAATCTTGGTAAGCCCGCTTCCATCTCCGGCAACATCGTCACTTACCACCAGGTGAGATGTTGTCAAGGGTTTACCAATTGTGAATAAAAAATAAACTTACGGAAAATAGTTCACTAAAACACCACTAGATGCGCGAGTAGTAGTTAACTCGCGTCTTACTGTGAGGATTTCAAATGTGATACCTATTTTGTATTTGTCTTTGGCATTGTACGGAATCCTCTCCACGCGAGTTAAACTCACACTTGGCCGGTTTTTTTCTACATAATATTTTTGAGTTTTATAAAAAAATTAAAGAGCCAAAAATAAGAATCAATACCGATAGTTATCGGATAATTATCATGATAATTATCAAAGAAAATAATTATCTTGATAATTTCGAACCCCGATATTAAATGGGCAATCTACTATTGCACACAAAACATTTTCTGAAGCGACCATTGTTATATTTTATTAGCTACTAGCTTTTGCCCGCGGCTTCGCCCACGTGGACATAGCTTTTATGACTCTTTTTGAGGGTGAGTGGTGCGCGAGCCGCGATCAGCTTGCAAGCGTAGACATGAGTTTTCTCCAGGTACCTCAGGAACTGTATCGGGCTATTCGGATTAGCAGTCTTTGTCACTTCCCATCCCCTCAACAAATTCTATACAAAAAATCACTTTAATCCGTTGCTCCGTTGCGACGCCACCAACGTGCGCGAGCATAGAAAACAGTTGTCCCCAGATCCCTCGGGAACTATGTCAGGATATACTTATTAGTAAATTATATCATTTTCCACCTCATCTCTGTGCTAAAAATCACACCAATCCATTTTTTCGTTACGATTTTAAATAAAACGAACAAAGAGTATTGTTTTAGTTTCCTCAGGAACTGCATCGGGCTATGATAATTTCCACAGATAAAAGGTTGACTATTTTATTCCCAGTGATACAGGCTACCTGCATGCCAAATTTCATCAAGATTGGTAGAGGTGTTGAAGTGTGAATAGGTAACAAACAAACAAATACATTTTTACATTTATAATATAAAGTAAGGACTTCTAAATCTTAAATAAAATATAGAGCGTCGGTGGCAAAACGGTTAGGGCCACTACCTGCTGCCGTGGTTCGAATCCTGCCACTTACCAATATCTATACGAATATCGATTTCATACTGGTATGTACGTTTATACGACGCTCTTACGGTGAGAAAAACATCGTGCGGAAACCTGCACACGCCTGCGAAGAAATTAGAAGCTTATGTGTGAAGTCATTCAACCCGCAATGGGCCCGCGTGATCGTCTAAGGCCAGATCGCCCTAACTCAGGGCAGGTCGAGCCCCTTGGTGGGGACGTATATAAACTGATATGATGAAATATTATCAAAAACTTAATTTAAATCATTATAGGTATCAAATCTAGTAATAAAATTTCCTTACAATATTAATATGGGTCAAATCCTTGAGTCGTATCAGCTCCAAAGGAGCCCAAGACGAACTTCTCGTTGCCGCGCTGGATGGCAATAGACAACCTTAGCAGCAGGTAGGACCTCACGTCACATCTCCTCTCTCGAAGGCGAAGGCCAATCTTCTTTGTGAAGGCAAAGGCCTCTGAGGGTTCAGCAGCCGGTTGTCTCACAGACCAGAGGCACAAAGCAGTAATTTGCCTCCAAGACCGAGTACTTATTATGCTTCTTACTCACCGCAAATTGAGCAGCAGTACCGTACGGGTGAGGAGTGAGGCAGAAAAAGTGGCTTCCCAAAGCAGACACGTTCCTCTCTGCCATAGCACCTGTTTAAACCCTCCGGCCTTTTGCCATCAGATCGCCTAAAGCCCGGTCGGCGGCTGCATCAAAGATGGAATATTCTATCTGGCCGAGACCAGTACCCTCCGAGTGAGGTCATTAAGGAATTGGTGACGTGGTAATCTTCACAAACACGACTGCAACTCAGTGAGTGATGGCCAATTGCCTCCACCGAGGAACCGCAAATACATTGATGAGGTTCACAGATATTGATATTGCAGGCGGAGAGCAACTGCCACACGCAAATAGTCGCCGTCAGAAGAGTTCCCATATCTGTGCCTCCTGTTAAAAGATGTTGAACTCGATTTACGTGTTTTTATTTTTTTACACGATTGGAATCTGTAAAAAATACCCATCTGTTCGTCTATGAAACACATCGCTACGTGCCATTGTTCCAGAGTTAGAGTTGTGTAAAGTAGCGTATGCTGAAAAATACATAAAAGAAATCCACTCAAAAGTATGAAATAATATTTTAATGTTTTAATACAACTTAAGCGCGTTTTATTATCCCTGCAGTGCCATCTATTGACATTCTGCTACTATGATTATAATGTTTGGTATGTGTAGCTAATATACAGAAAAAGTTCTCTATTGTTATTATTGTAAGTATCGATAGATAATTTCCCACGGGACCTCTTTAGTTTTCCGGGATAAAGAATACCCGACTATACAATGATGGTCAAAACACCCCATCCAAATGTAAAGGTTTCATATTGTTACGTTGAGTCATTCTAAAGATACAATTTTTTTGCATTCCTGTAGGAACCCTAATTTTTTTGGGATTCACAATGTCCCAGTTTTAGTTCGCGATAAGGGTATCAACGTGTAAAATTTGATTGTAATAGGTCAAGCCACATTTGCGTGGTGAGCCACTCTATAAATGAATACTTTTGATTTTCCCACGGGAACTCTTGAATTTTCTGGGATAAAAAGTATCCTATATGTTAACCCGGGCTATAAGGAACCACCATACAAAATTTCATCAAAATCGGCCTGGTAGTTTTTGCGTGATGCGCGAACATACAGACAGACAGACAGACAGACAGACAAAAATTCCAAAAGTTGTTGTTTTGGCCTCTGTATCGTTAGTAATATCCACCACAGTTATTATTTTACAAAAATATTTCATGTACAGACACGGCCCCGTTACAGTTTTATTATATTATAGATGGTGGCATAGGGTTGTCATCACCAAATTCGGAATACCAGGACATTTATCTCCAAAAAAAGGACACAATATAAGAACATCAGTTAATAGCCATTATCTAATGAATATAAGATCAATGAAACTCAACTAATAGAAAGAATTAAGCTGCAGTTCCTTCATAAGCTAGGTAATTTTTTTCTCATTGATCAACAATATCTTAGAGAAAGTGTCTAAGGCTTTAGAAGTCCCTGCCTCATCTGGCCTATATGTGGCCTTTTTTGGATGCTCTTCAATGTCTATCGCACCTCTACTGGGTATAAATATACTTAATTCTCAAATAAGACAATTCACCCAAAAATCCAGGACACTACTTAAAAACTATCCAGGACACCTCAAAAGCAGGAAAAGTCCTGGGAAAACAGGGCGCTTGGCAACCCTATGTTAACCAATACCAGTTCCCGAGCCGACTTAATCTCAGATAAGCTGCGGCTTAAGCCTAATTAAATTGAAAACCCGTTGCGTTGCACAAATGACGTAAGTACCTAACTACCTACTGACCTAATACATGTACCACGTCATAACTTTAAATATCTGTTTAGTCTGCACTTTTGATTGGCCCTTTTCTGGAATGATTTCTTTTTGAAATAAGTTGTACAGGAAAGTCAGCGAGAGATGGCTATTGCAATTGTGTGAATGCACAACGATATTGCCTGTGTGGCATTAACATAGAAATAACTGTATTTACGTCTGTCCCTAAGGATATAGTTATATAAGGTCTAACAAATTTAACTGAAACTATTTTAACTGGTGCTTCTACCCATGAAACTGAACAACTTTCCCCATGGAACCCATTAGTCAAGCTCAAAAAAATTTTTGAACTTCCCATACTAAGTTGGCTGATCAGCTGATCGAGTTAGTATGGGAGAGCCAATTTTTTTTTTTTGCGATTTGACAATGGTTTCCATGGGAAAGTTGTTCAGCTTAATGGGTAGAAGCACCAGTTAAAATAGTTTCAGCTAATTTTGTCACACCTCATATACCGGTCGATAGTGGCGTAACGGCTAGGGCCGCCGCCTCCTGTCCGGGAGGTCGTCATTCGTATCCTGCCACGTACCAATGTGGTTTCGATTTAGATGTCATATGTACGTTTATCCGACGCTCTTACTGTTATGGAAAACATCGTGAGGAAACCTGCACACGCCTGCGGAGAAACTCGCAGGTTGTGTGTGAAGTCGATCAACTTCAAAAAAATCAGGGTAGGCTCGAGCCCCTCAGTGGGGACGTATATATGAGCTGATGTGATGATGATGATGATCTTGGTTATTTTTATAGTTACTTATTTAAATATATTTTTTGTTTACCGTTTCTTATATGAATGAGCTTTTATTAAAGAAAAAAATAATAATCATGCATATTCCCCATTATATCTATTCTTCTCTCTTTTCGTTATATCACGGCCTTTTAGGGTTCCGCACATCCAACGGGTGACTAACGGGACCCTATTACTAAGCCTCAGCTGTCTGTCCATCTGTCAGCGGGCTGTATATCATGAACCGTAATAGATATACAGTTGAAATTTTCACAGAATGTGTATTTCTGTTGCCGCTATTACAACAAATACTAAAAATTAAAAAAAATTGAAAAGATAAACCATGTGTTTTAAAGTATTTAATAATAATAGCGATAAGACCGCCCAAATTGTACCACTATAGTTCCTTTTTTTACACTGTGTTTGTTTTTTTTATATTTTTTTTTTAAGTTTTTATAATTTAAGTATATTTTTATTCTAGTGTGTACAATAAAGAGTTTTTATCTTATCTTATCTTATTTTTGATTTAGCTCTATCGTAAAAACGGTAATACACACAAGCGTAAAACTTGGTGTGATTATCGTACTAATAATATAAACAATAATAAAAATCGGCCAAGTGTGAGTCTTACTCGCGCTGAAGAGTCCGAACTGAATTTCAAAAAAAGCATTTTTTTGTCGCTCGTTTTGATGTCTTTTGCTTGTAATCTGAATAGGTATCATTGTCATTACACTATGTAGTAGTGTGGAGAGATATTGTAGTACGGAACCCTCGGAGTGCTAGTCCGACTCGCACCTTGATCAGTTTTTTCTATGTTACTGCGACACACTATATACCGTCTTCAGGCGCGCGCCATAGCAAAGCTCCTTGTCGTCTTATCTTATCTATGATCCCTGCCCGCACTGATTAGATTCGACTTGATTAGACCTTCTATCTCTTTTGCACTCACACTGATGTAAAAGCCATATCTCGTTAATTTGATTTGACTGTGAGAACCTACTCACTTAATTTTCTTACAACTGAGACAACTGAAACAACTTTGAAACCTTTCCTTTGCCTGGCAGTACTTTGAAAATTTATCACATTTAAATAGTTATTTGAAAAGTACTTAATTTTGAAATCAATCTAAAACATCTAAAAAACGGGTAGGTACTAGTAACTTTTTCAATGCCAAGATTAAATTTAATCAACCTCTACCTTATAATTGGAACCAAAACACGCAACAACACAACAACAGGATCTAATAATAATTTACCTAACCTTTTTTTCAATCGATAGTTACTCTACCAAAACACTAAAATCTTTGCACAACACTATTAAATAACTCCAAATTAAAAAAGTCAAATCACACAAATTCAAATATAAAATTCGAACGCACTGCGCTGTCACTTGTTTTTTTTTACTAGCAGCAAAGACACACGAGCGTATACAGCCACCCGCGGTCACAGACTGGTTTCGCTGGGAGGCAGTGGTTGGGCGGATGAGGTGGGAGTGTAACTCCACGCCCGCCCGCCCAGTCGCTTAGGGCGGACGAGTTTTATTGGATTCATAAGACTGTATTGTTCGCATTGTTTAATAGTTGGTACTTACTTGGTACGCAGCGTTCGTAATTGTATTGTGATCTGCATGCGTATTTCATTCTTAAATTTGTCTGGAGAATTAGTATACCTATTATAAAATTTTGTCAGTGTTGTCACAGATGAGATACTAGTTACTGTTATGTGGGTGGGTACGACATAATGCAATGCAGAATTTTTTGTCTAGAATCTACAGCAGCAAACATATCTAGAGGTAACTCTTCATACTTTATACAGGTGTAACAAAATTAATGTAGGACCCGGTAACTGGGACTTCTACTTCTTATTCTGAACAACTTTCCTCAAAAAACCCACAGTCAACTCTAAAACACGAATTTTTACTTACTTTTGGTCAATCATCTGATTAATTTGTATGAAGAATTGATGAAAAAAATAACGAATAGACTATTGCTGTTCTGGGTTGTTGTTCAGTATGATGACAAGTCCCAGTTAACAAGGTCTTTCACCAATTTTGTTACAGTCTGTATAAGAGACTAGACAATTGTGTCATAAGTCTGTATACGGGACAAGACAATGTCTGTATACGAGACAAGACAATAGAGTTACAGCCTGTATAAGAGTCTAGATAATTTTGTTACAGCCTGTATGCCTGAGACTAGAACATTAATTTGTTACAGTCTGTATTAGAGACTAGAACATCAATTTGTTACAGCCTGTATAAAAGACAAGAACGTTAATTTGTTACAGTCTGTATTAGAGACTATAACATTAATTTGTTACAGCCTGTATAAGAGACTAGAAAATTAATTTGTTACAGCCTGTATAAGAGACTATAATATTAATTTGTTACAGTCTGTATTAGAGACTAGAACATTAATTTGTTACAGGCTGTATAAGAGACTAGAACATTAATTTGTTACAGTCTGTATAAGAGACTAGAACATTAATTTGTTACAGCCTGTATAAGAAACTATAGAACATTAATTTATTACAATCTGTATAAGAGACTAGAACATTAATTTGTTACAATCTGTATAAGAGACTAGAACATTAATTTGTTACAGCCTGTATAAGAGACTAGAACATTAATTGGTTAAAGTCTTTTTCTTTGTTCACAATTGGTAAACCCTTGACAACATCTCACCTGGTGGTAAGTGACGATGTTGCCGAAGATGGAAGCGGGGTTACCAAGATTCCCCAACGCAATGGGGAACTGGCGATCTTATCTTCATGCCGGAACACACCAATGATCGAGGAATCGAACCCGCGACTTCCTGTGTAAAGCCAGTGAACTTTGCCTCTGAGCTACGGAGAAAATAATATATATAGCCTGTATAAGAGACTAGAACATTAATTTGTTACAGGCTGTATAAGAGACTAGAACATTAATTTGTTACAGTCTGTATAAGAGACTAGAACATTAATTTGTTACAGCCTGTATAAGAAACTATAGAACATTAATTTATTACAATCTGTATAAGAGACTAGAACATTAATTTGTTACAATCTGTATAAGAGACTAGAACATTAATTTGTTAAAGTTTGTATAAGAGACTAGAACATTAATTTGTTACAGTCTGTATTATAGACTAGAACATTAATTTTTAACAGACTGTATAAGAGACTAGAACATTAATTTGTTACAGCCTGTATAAGAGACTAGAACATTTATTTGTTACAGCCTGTATAAGAGACTAGAACATTAATTTGTTACAGCCTGTATAAGAGACTAGAACATTAATTTGTTACAGCCTGTATAAGAGACTAGAACATTAATTTGTTACAGTCTGTATAAGAGACTAGAACATTAATTTGACCAGATGATTAAATGTTTAGAAAATCTTTTTTTTAAGTGATAAGTGAGTATGTGGGCAGCGCAGGAACGGTCGTTGTGGAAATCCTTAGGGAAGAGGACTTTGATCAGCAGTGCACGTCTTTCGGCTGATGTATTATGAAGTAGTAGCATGAGCCTCTCGATGGAGACGTATATGAGCTGATATGATGATGATTATGAAGTTTGTATACCTAAGGCAAAGTATACAGGGCGTAACAAAATTTGCTGTAGGACCCGTTAACTGGGGCTTCTACTCATCATACTGAACAACTTTTGTTCTACGACTTTGCTGAAGCGTAAATTTTTTTTTTTACTCTTCATACAAATCGATCAGCTGATCGGACGATTTTGTGCATTTTAGTATGGAGGGTCCAAATTTTTTTTTGAGAATTGTCTATGAGTTTCTTTGGAGAAAGTTGTTCAGTATGACGAGTAGAACCCCCAGTTAACGGGACCTACACCAATTTTGTTACACCCTGTATACGGTCGAATTGAGAAACCTCTCCCTTTTTTGAAGTCGGTTAAAAAAGAGATGCCAATTGGCATCTTTATATTTGCTTCACTTTTAGGACGCACGCAGAACCTATCTACCTCCCCTTGTTCAGTATGATGAGTAGAAGCCCCAGTTAACAGGATCTACACCAATTTTGTTACATCCGTGTGTGTTCGCGGATAACTTCGAACCGAATTTGATGATTCTTTTTTTGTTGGAAAGGAGATATCCCAAGGGTGGTACCATGATAAGGAAACCAGGATCTGATTATAGCATCCCAGAGAAATCTAGGGGAACCTTAGTTTCCTTTTTGAAGTCGTTTTTTTTTGTTCAATATTATCTTAGTAGCAGTTGGTGCAATACAAGCGAACTACCTATAATAATATTGTGTGTATAGTATAAACTAGCTTTTGCCCGCGGCTTCGCCCACGTGGACATAGCTTTTATGACTCTTTTTGAGGGTGAGTGGTGCGCGAGCCGCAATCAGCTCGCAAGCGTGGACATGAGTTTTCACCAGGTACCTCAGGAACTGTATCGGGCTATTCCGATTAGCAGTCTTTGTCATTTCCCACCCCCTCAACAAATTCCATACAAAAAATCACTTTAATCCGTTGCTCACGATAGTAACATTATATATCATTGCGTTGCTCCGTTGCGACGCCACCGACGTGCGCGAGCGTAGAAAACAGTTGTCCCCAGATCCCTCGGGAACTATGTCAGGATATACTTATTAGTAAATTATATAATTTTCCACCTCATCTCTGTGCGAAAAATCACACCAATCCATTTTTTCGTTACGATTTTAAATAAAACGAACAAAGAGTATTGTTTCAGTTTCCTCAGGAACTGCATCGGACTATGATAATTTCCACAGATAAAAGGTTGACTATTTCATTCCCAGTGATACAGGCTACCTGCATGCCAAATTTCATTAAGATTGGTAGAGGTGTTGAAGTGTGAATAGTTAACAAACAAACAAACACATTTTCACATTTATAATATAATAAAGTAAGGATTTCTAAATCTTAAATAAAATATAGAGCGTCGGTGGCAAAACGGTTAGGGCCACTACCTCCTGTCCGGAAGGCCGTGGTTCGAATCCTGCCACTTACCAATATCTATACGAATATCGATTTCATACTGGTATGTACGTTTATCCGACGCTCTTGCGGTGAGAGAAAACATCGTGAGGAAACCTGCACACGCCTGCGAAGAAATTCGAAGCTTATGTGTGAAGTCAATCAACCCGCAATGGGCCCGCGTGATCGTCTAAGGCCAGATCGCCCTAACTCAGGGCAGATCGAGCCCCTTGGTGGGGACGTATATAAACTGATATGATGAAATATTATCAAAAAAATTAATTCAAATCATTATAGGTATCGATCTAGTAATAAAATTTCCTAACAATATTAATATGGGTCAAATCCTGGAGTCGTATCAGCTCCAAAGAAGCCCAAGACGCACTTCTCGTTGCCGCGCTGGATGGCAATAGACAACCTTAGCAGCAGGTAGGACCTCACGTCACATCTCCTCTCTCGAAGGCGAAGGCCAATCTTCTTTGTGAAGGCAAAGGCCTCTGAGGGTTCAGCAGCCGGTTGTCTCACAGACCAGCGGCACAAAGCAGTAATTTGCGTCCAAGACCGAGTACTTATTATGCTTCTTTCTCACCGCAAATTGAGCAGCAGTACCGTACGGGTGAGGAGTGAGACAGAAAAAGTGGCTTCCCAAAGCAGACACGTTCCTCTCTGCCATAGCACCTGTTTAAACCCTCCGGCCTTTTGCCATCAGATCGACTAAATCCCGGCCGGCGGCTGCATCAAAGATGGAATATTCCATCTGGCCGAGACCAGTGCCCTCCGAGTGAGGTCATTATGGAATTGGTGACGTGGTAATCTTAACAAACACGACTGCAACTCAGTGAGTGATGGCCAATTGCCTCCACCGAGGACCCGCAAATACATTGATGAGGTTCACAGATATTGATATTGCAGGCGGAGAGCAACTGCCACACGCAAATAGTCGCCGTTAAAAGAGTTCCCATATCTGTGCCTCCTGTTAAAAGATGTTAAACTCGATTTATGTGTTTATATTTTTATACACGATTGGAATCTGTAAAAAAATACCTGTCTGTTCGTCTATGAAACACATCGCTACGTACCATAGTTCCAGAGTTTAAAGTAACATATGCTGAAAAATACATAAAAGTAATCCACTCAAAAGTATGAAATAATGTTTTAATACAACTTAAGCGCGTTTTATTATCCCTGCAGTGCCATCTATTGACATTCTGCTACTATGATTATAATGTTTGGTATGTGTAGCTAATATATAGAAAAAAATACTCTTTTGTTATTATTGTATGTATCGATAGATAATTTCCCACGGGACCTCTTTAGTTTTCTGGGATAAAGAATACCCGACTATACAATGATGGTCTCATATAGGTTTCTCATAGGTTTCATATTGTTACGTTGAGTCATTCTAAAGATAAAATTTTTTGCATTCCTGTAGGAACCCAAATTTTTTTGGGATTCACAATGTCCCAGTTTTAGTTCGCGATAAGGGTATCAACGTGTTAAATTTGATTGTAATAGGTCAAGCCACATTTGCGTGGTGAGCCACTCTATAAATGAATACTTTTGATTTTCCCACGGGAACTCTTGAATTTTCTGGGATAAAAAGTATCCTATATGTTAACCAGGGCTATAAGGAACCACCATACAAAATTTCATCAAAATCGGCCTGGTAGTTTTTGCGTGATGCGCGAACATACAGACAGACAGACAGACAGACAGACAGACAGACAGACAGACAGACAGACAGACAGACAGACAAAAATTCCAAAAGTTGTTGTTTTGGCCTCTGTATCGTTAGTAATGTCCACCACAGTTATTATTTTCCAAAAATATTTCATGTACAGACACGGCACCGTTACAGTTTTATTATATTATAGATGGGTTCGATTTTCAAATGTTGTTTGTTAGAAAAATACCCATCTGTGGTAACAAATCTCTGGATAGTGCCCCGTTTGTACAAAAGTAAAAAAAAAAAAATCTCTAAAATAACGTCTGAATGCGGACTGCGTTTTAGTCTCCTTACGACTAGGCTTACCAGACGTCAGGATTTGTCCCGACATGTCAGGATTTTTAGGCTTCTGTCGGGATTCCAGCCGGACTTTAAAAATGTCAGGATTTTTTGCATTGTTTAGATGTTTTTTTGGCCCTCACCAATATAATGGTGATTTTTCACTGTGTGGAGAGTATAAGTAGCCTCTATGGCGGATTGTGAATCGGCGAGTGATCGGTCGGCACTCAAAAGGAATATCATTAATGGTATTTTATTACTTTGACTGTGCGTCGTCAAACCGCGAAAGCGCCCGTTTCAGTACAATGTCAGGACTCATTGTTAAAAATCGGGCTTTTTGTCAGGAATTTTCAATTTAACATCTGGTAACCCTACTCACGGCAGACTTTTCTTCACAACGAAAACACTTTTCTACTTAGGCATTTAAAAGTAATTTTCTGTCTTCTACTTCTACTGAATAAAACTTTTAGAAAAAAACGTATCTACTTTGAGAACAAATTAAAACAAAACTTTCCACTCAGAATATCTCTCCATAGATAATAAATGTAATGTTATCTTATCTCGGTGGAGGTAATCTAATTTGTTGTCCCAAACTCGAGTTGATAAACAAGACTTGTAGATGACAAAACAGTAAGAAACTTTGACCAAAATATTCAATGGGGGAAAAAAATCGGGTGGGGCGAGGGTGGCGCTGTGTCCCGGCTCAATGCCGTTGGTTTAAGGCCTTAAGACGGAAAAAAAATTATGAAAATTTTCAAAAGACAATATACAATTCAAATTATTGAAAGACTGTGTAAAAATATCACCATGGAAAAAATATATAATATACTTAATTAAAGTAATAAAAAATAGATTTAATTGAATACAATTTTAAAAATATTACCACTTTGATGTAAAAAATATACTGTAGACCCTGTTTTTGGCATTAATTGCAAAATTTCTCGAAAACAAATAGTTAATATTGAAAGAAACTAACACACAAAAATCGGTGAATTTAAGACCTTTAATTTTAATCGACCATATTTTTTTAAACTTATTTGAAAGTGATGAAATGTAATGAAAACATGTAAAAATTAAGAATGGGGCGTTCGGTTTCAACGTAACAGCCGCGTTGAAGACCGCGTTGATTTGAACTTAAAATGAATAGACTTACATTCGATATTATTGAAACACGTATCAACCTGCTCGAATTGAGTGATCTTAGCGCCTTCACGTGAAACGTCTAGTTTTGGCGTCCCGGACTTTTTTAATTTATTTGTTTGTTACTTGGTCGCTATGTTGGAAACAGATTCTTTCGTCACTTCCTTCATAAGGACAGCATGTTTTAATTTGGCTGAATAAGAGGACTGGTTATGGGATGACGCTTAATTAGCTCTTGATAACAAAAGGTATGTATGTACTCGTGATTGTAAACAACTTTCCCAAAGAGAGTATAAAGTCACCTTGAATAATAATGACGAGCTGTTTCATGGTATACCTTGTTTTGATATTTTGTATCATTTGTGGACCTGAAGGACTACCGTTATGTAACTCCTGAGTCCTGACGTTGTGCCTTATATTATGCAAAATTCAACATTTTCCTTTAATTTATTCGCCTATATAAGGTCTAACAAAATTAGCTGAAACTATTTTAACTGGTCCTTCTACCCATGAAACTGAACAACTTTCCCCATGAAACCCATAGTCAATTCTCAAAAAAAAATGTGAACTTCCCATATTAAGTTGGCTGATCAGCTGATCGAGTTAGTATGGGAGAGCCATTTTTTTTGCGATATGATTATGGGTTCCATGGGGAAAGTAGTTCAGTTTTATGGGTAGAAGCATCAGTTAAAATAGTTTCAGCTAATTTTGTTACACTTTGTAGCACTGTTAATCAGAGAATTCTTGTAATTTAGAAAGTTATTTTAATTAAAAGACCAAAATAATGTTGGATAAAGTTTTTAAAACTTAAAACTCACGCGATGCAAGAAAAGCAACATAAAATGAAATGCTGGGGCGGCCATGTCATGTTTTGTGCAAAAAAAATGAGATTGAATATGGAATTCTCGAAGTAAACGCTTGACTTTTTCACAGACTTTATAAGACATACAATACAATACAATGCAATACAATATAATATACTTTGTAAAAAAAGAAGATAACAACATAGCAGAATCCCATACTAATATTATAAACGCGAAAGTTTGTAAGAATGTATACGGAATTACGGATGTATGGATGTATGTTTGTTATTCTTTCACGCAAAAACTACAGAATGGATCTGGCTGAAATTTGGTAGGTAGACAGATTAGGACCTGGATTAACACATAGGCCACTTTTTTCCACGCTCGCGAACCACTTGCGGCTCGCGCACTGCGCATCCTTGAAAAGTCACAGAAACGTTGACCACGTGGGTGAAGCCGCGGGAAACAGCTAGTAGGTACATACTTATTCTGTACAGACGAAATCATGTCACGACTGTTATCGCGTCTGCACAAAGTTATCTTGGCTCATAATTTGGCAGAAAACTCTTCGACGTATAGGGGTGATTGACCTGAGCTATGGGTGGAATTGGGGTTCGGCTTGTTTGTCAGGACAAAGTAATCGTGTTAAAAAAGCGCTGTAAAGGACAATGGTCAAAGTTGTACAAAGGCGCTATTTTATTATTTAAAAATATCTCATTAAGCCCATTAATTTAAGACAACACATAACTACGAAGTACCTATTAACTGTGACATATCATGGTAAAAAAAGGTATAGAACCACGAAATTCGATGTGCTAACTATAAATTTATTCATATATGATTATTATTTGTATATTTTAAAAGTAAAATACAGTTATGCTGCCTGCCACACCTACAGAGGTGATGAAATTTCAATATGCGAAATCTAAATATTTCTTTTGCCATAAATACAATGGATATTTCAATAAGACTGTTCTACTGTGATAGTGATGAGTCAGAAAATGCTTCAAAGGTAAGGACTCTTTCTCACATTTTCCTTTCATCACAAAATGATCATGCACGTATTTTTTTAAATCCACAATTGTTCTGGAGTGATTAAGTGGCAGTGGGCGGGGCACATTGCTCGTAGAACAGATGGCCGTTGGGGCAATAAAATTCTCAGGTGGCGACCACGCACCGGAAAACTTAGTGTAGGCAGGCCTCCCACTCGGTGGACCGATGACCTGGTGAAGGTCGCGGGAAGCCGCTGGATGCGAGCAGCGCAGAACCGGTCGTCGTGGAGATCTTTGGGGGAGGCCTATGTCCAGCAGTGGACATCCTTCGGCTAATATGATGATGATGAATATATATATAAGTATTTAATTAAATAATGAATAAAATCACGACACATATTATAATAGTAAGTTAATTTAACAATGAAGATACGATGGAGGGACGGGTTATTTTAGGTGTTTTAGATGTTTTATTTAAGGAATTTAAGGTGTTTTATTTTAAGTATTGTAATTAGTGTGATATTATTTTTAAGACTGATTAATTAAACTTATTGTGATATCTTCATTAAAAAAATACTATATTTATATGATTAACTAGCTGTTTCCTGCGGCTCCACCGGAGTGGACGTTTCTATGACTTTTCGGCAACAAGCGGCTCGCGAGCGTGGAAAAAAGTAGCCTATGTGTTAATCCAGGTCCTAATCTGTCTATCTACCAAATTTCAGTCAGATCCATTTAGTAGTTTTTGCGTGAAAGAGTAATAAACATTCATCCATACACTCTCGCGTTTAAAAATATTAGTAGGATGCGTTCCAACATGGTACCATTTAAGCCCCAACTTACAACATAAACAATAGATTCTTAATTATGCCGGTACAAAGATGACGCAATCCTTGCATTGGGCAATTCGTAACGCTCTACTGCCTACGGCTACCAGGCTGCCTGCAGCGCCCTACATACAACATAGGTACCTTGCTTGGACAATGGCCACTCCTTGGTCAACGTATATATGTCGCAGTCATCTGGTTGAATCTGCTATTTGATTGAATGACTAGCGCGTTCATTGAATGACGAGTTTCAATTGAATCACTAGGCGGAACTCGGAACGTTGATTGAACAAGCGTCACTCAACGTCCAACTAGTTAGCTGATTGTAACATAGCCCTTTGAACAGAGCGGACGTAAAATCAGTCAGGTGATTGAAATTTAGTTCATAGTTATTGTTTAGTTTATTTGTGAGAATTAGGGCTTTGTAACTTAGTGTTCTTGTTCACATTGTGAACGTAAAATTCCATACAACGAAAAGGGAGTTGGCAAAAATTAGATTTTCTAAAAAAAACTGTATAAATGAGCGAGCGAAGCAAGCGATATTAGGTTCGGTCAGGTTTGATTAATTATACAGTCAAAGAGCCTCACGAAGCGAGGCTCCCCCCATGGGTAGCAGAATGCTTCGCAGAAGAAGAAATCGTCGGTTTTTATTCGGAATATCCCATGAACGTTACATTCAACAACTTGACGAGTTGTCCTTTATTGATTCAATTGAATCTCGTCATTCAATGAACGCGCTAGTCATTCAATCAAATAGCAGATTCAACCAGATGACGGCGACATATATATTAGTACTAACATACAGTATGGACACTCCCAGTCGTTCTATACCCCCTCGTCACCCAGATTGATACAGATTGGTTACAGTTTAGTTCTCGAACGTATAGGATTTCGCCGTGATTTAGTTTGCTCCGTCATTTGTTTTTAGAAATGTCATTTCGCGACCATTTGTATGCAGTGTCCGGAGTGTGGCTTGGCCATAAGTAGACAAACACATTTAAAACTAAGTTGCGCACTTTCGAATACAGTAATTGAAAACTTTACCAAAGCGGGCAAAGCCGCGGGCAAAAGCTAGTGGGATCATATTCTTATTTCTTCTTTTTCTATGTTGAAAACGTACCTTATCGTGTAGGGACCTATTGTTACTTGTTCTGTGGTGTAGGGTAGGGTTGCCAACCGTCCTGTTTTCCCAGGACGTGTCCTGCTTTTGGGGTATCCTGGATAGTTTTTAAGTAGTGTCCTGGGTTTTGGGTTAATTGTCTTATTTGAAAATCGAGTATATCTATACCCAGTAGAGGTGCGATAGACATTGAAGAGCATCAAAAAAAAAAGGCCAAATACAAGATTACTGTCTTAGGCAGGGACTTCTAAAGCCTTGGACACTCTCTCTAAGAAATTGTCGATGAATGAGAAAATAGTAGGTACCTACCTTATGGAGGGGCTGCAGCTTAATTTTTGCTATTAGTTGAGTTTCATTGATCCTATATTCATTGCGTAATTGCTATTAACTATTGTTCTTATATTGCGTCCTGTTTTTTAATCAGAAATATCCTGGTATTACGAATTTTGGGATGGCAACCCTAGTGTAGGGTATCGTTTAATAGGTCTTTCAAAACCATTTTTTGATTCTGGGTTTCGTTTGAGGAATATTAAGCTTTAAAATGTTAAAGTAGGACATAATATCATCAATTTTAAAGAAAAACTATTACGGCTAGTAGACTTTCTCAGTTTAGGAGTAATAGTCGACCAACTTAAGAGTCTCCAGGAGGCTCGAGTTTCCATACAAACGTAGTTCCGCTTTAATTCAAAATCTACATGCTAGATTGAATCCAAACTTTAAGAATATATTGAAGAGACACACATCGATGTTTGTAATTAGTTTTCGATGTACTAATATAAAACGGAAAAAATTAAGAAGAGTTTCAAACTTTCAGTACACTAAACTAATTTAAGCCTTCGTTTAGTTACGTTTAATCCTCACATAAGCCTCCTGGCGGGCCATAAGACGTGCAGTTAAAATAAAAAGTCCATACATTTTCCATACAAAATGTTCTATTCCCAACTGCATTTTTTTAATAAACATTTTTATTTTTTGTTTCTTTTATTCACAATTGGTAAGCTCTTGGCATCATCTCACCTGATGGTAAGTGACGATGATAGAAGCGGGCTAGATTTTTTTTTAAAAGCCTACGGAACCCTACATTGCGCAATTCCGACTCGCACTTGGCCGGTTTTAGCAATAAGATGGTCTACTTTTACAACTTGCTTTTCTGTGTACCTATAGATTGTTGTTAGTGTCTGTATTGTGTAACAAAGTCGTGTTTGTATATACTTATATCCTTACTTGTGATATTATAAATGTGAAAATGTGTTTGTTTGTTTGTTACCTTTTCACGCTTCAACACCTTGAACAAACGTAATGAAATTTGGCATGCAGGTAGCTTGTATCACGGGGAAAGACATAGGCTACTTTTTATCCCGTGAAAATAGCATAGTCCGATGCTGTTCCTAAAGGAACTTAAAAATGTTTTTTTTTGGTTGATTTCTTTAACATCGCAACGGAACAATGGATTGTTGTGATTTTTTGCACAGATATAGTTGAGGGAGTGTGAAATGACATAGACTGCTAATCAGAATAACCCGATCTGGGATAGGGATCTGGAGATAAGTAATGCCTATACACTCCAACACTCACCCTCAAAGAGAATCATAAAAACGATGTCCACGCAGGTGAAGCCGCGGGCAAAAGCTAGTACTTAACGCAGTGTGTTAACGGTATGCTCGAACCTTACAAAATCGATACGAGCCGATTCCTCACATAATGTAAAATCGATATTTATGTATTGAGCTCAGCACCATTCTTTATTCAGGCTTCACTATTCCGAGCCTTTCCTTCAATACGCTAGTTGTTAGTCCTTAACTAATATTATAAATGTGAAAATGTGTTTGTTTGATTATTTGTCTGTTTGTTTGTTACCTTTTCACCCTTCAACACCTTGACCAATCCTGATGAAATTTGGCATGCAGGTAGCCTGTGTCACGGGAAAGGACATAGGCTACTTTTTATCCCGTGAAATTAGCATAGTCCCATGCAGTTCCTGGGGGAACTGAAAAAAACTCTTTTATTGGTTAATTGCTTTAACATCACAACGGAACAATGGATTGTTGTGATTTTTTTGCACGGAGATGGTTGATGGGGTAGGAAATGACATAATTTAATAATTAGCATATCATGACATAGTTCCCAAGGGATCTAAAGAAAACTCAAGTCCACGCTCGCGAGCCGCTTGCGACTCGCGCACCACTCACACTCAAAGGCAGTCATAAAAACAATGTCCACGCGGACGAAGCCGCGGGCAAAAGCTAGTGGGGAATATGCATGATAATTATTTTTTTGCTTTAATTAAAAGTCATTCATATAAGAAACGGTATACAAAAAATATTTTTGAAAAACTACAAAAATTACCAAGATCTAAGCCATTAAAGGTTTATCTAGAGATCTCTTTCTAGCAAAACAGAATTTAGCATAGAGTTTATATGGACCTTGTGTTTTGTGTCGGTTTATTAAGTAGTTGAAAATTCTTATATCTTCCGTACTTCTTATGTCCAGCGGTGGACGTCCTGCGTCTGATATGATGATGATGATGAACAATTATGTATTTGGCCAGTACAGCAATTTCGATTTATCTCGAAGAAGGTTGTCAAAATAATGATCAAATTTCCAAGCAAGTCTGAGAAAAAAGATATTACTTGATGGGAACCGATCAGAAAAAGTAAAAGACGAAAAGAATAAAGCCTCTGATATATTTATAAACCTGTCATCACCATCATCATCACATCAGCTCATATATACGTCCCCACCGAGGGGCTCGAGCCTACCCTGAATTAGGGCGATCGCACCTCAGTCGACCACGCGGGCCCATTTAACCTGTACTTTTACTAAAATATACTAAAACTCGCCTTGTTTTTTTTTATTATTCTCAATTGGTTAAGCCCTTGGCATCATCTCACCTGATGGTAAGTGACGATGATGCCGAAGATGGAATTATCAAGATTCCCCAACGCAATGGGGATCTGGCTATCTTATCTTCAAGCCGGAACACATCAATGTTGTTAACACTGACGTTTGGCGGCAAGACTTAGATAAGATGGTGGTAGCTAGCCAGGCGGGCTTAGAAAACGCCCTACCGCCAAAACCAAACTGAGTCTTACAAGTTGACCCCGCCGGGAATCGAACCCGCGACCCCCTGGTGTGAAGTGAATGGACTAACCGTTACGCCACGGAGGCGGTTAAAAGTGATTACGAAATAAGAGATCACTTATCCAGGCAGTTATCCATGCAATAACATTTCCCAAAGGCGCTTAGCTTTCGCTACCGTTTCGATCACGCACGAAGCATCAGGAGCTCGAAGTAGACTGACAGTTGTTGACTATACAGGTTGTAACCAAATAGGGATGACGAATGCTAGTCATCTGTCAAAAACGACATTTTTTTCTAAAAAATTTTGAAATACCTAGGCGTGACGTCATAGTTTTGCAGCTTCATTTATGTACTCATTTTGTGATTTTGGTGAATTAAAAATCGAAGACTTGATGGCAAACAAAACGAGTAAGGTTTTTTCGAAGTTTAAGTAGGAGGGCAATTTAGTGATCATGAGTTTATAATTTATTTCTGATGCTGTCGTCATCCCTATAAGTGTTGGTCATCATTCAGAACAACTTTTCCCAGGGAACCCATAGTCAATACAAAAATGCACAAAATTGGTCAATCAGCGGATCGTTTTTTATGAAGAGTTCTAATTTTTTTTACGATTACAGCAAACTTGTAGAACAAAAGTTGTTTTATGCAATGTCATCGAATCTAAAACATTTGAGACGTAAGTAGCTGTGTGCTGGTACGGACCTCAAAAATAAATTAATTTAATTCCCTATTAATGCCCCTAATTTAATTCGTACCCACCTTTGATTTCGTTATTGTTGGTTAATGTCGTGTATCTAAGTATAATAATATTATTTTATACTTTTGAGTGAATTTCATTTTGAAGTCGGTTTTTAAGTTTTTTTAAACTTTTATTTTTATATTTAAAAATATACGGTTCCACATTCAAAAAGGTGAGCACAATAAAGTCTAGTTGTTTGGATTGAAAAATAAAAGACGATTCTGAGACCTCGATTCCACCTCCAAAGTTCATTAACGGATCATTTTCAAAATACCAAAAGGATCTATTGTCACCAGGAATACCGCTACAATCCAAATTTCAGCTCAATCGGACCCCTGGAAGTCGCTCTAAAATCGATCACAAGATTTAAACTAAACGATCATACATACAAACATTGCAAGTTAAAAAAAAACTTAAAAAAGGTAAAGTTTGTCTATCTGTATGTAGAGGATAATCATCTAAACTACTCAACCGATTAAAAAAAAACTCTCACCATAAATAAGAATGTAATTTCAGGAAGGATATAGGTTAAAAAATCCCCGCTCACACTCCACATTCACGGGGTCGAAACCGCGGGCAACAGTTAGTACTACATATTTTTGATTTCATTGCAAAGGGAACTCCTATTTTACGTGACCATGGCCACAGATTAGATAATAGTTACCCAAGGCCGTGCGTGTGTGGTCAAGTATCTACATTTCATTAATTTTTCTCCTATTAGTGGATATTTGTGACAAAACTGATGACTTACTTTCATATTGTACAATTGCTAGCGCCGAAGGCTTCCTTGTGATGATGATAAAGTTCCCCAGGAAATCGTTAAGACAATGATTGGAACAGTTGTCTCTGTCTTTTTCTTTACGTGTAAAGAGTAAAGAAAATAACCACACTTCTTAACTTTTTCAATGGTTTTTCGTTTAAATCCAAAACTACAATAAAAGTATAAAAAATAATTACATTACTCACTTTGTATTATCATAACAAATATTGTTGTATATTTTTTTTTAATTTATACTTCAAAATATTAGTCGTAACTAGAGTTGAAAGTAATGGTGTAGACCTATCTTTGGGATTTTTTTCTATTTAGCCAAAACTGCTCAATTGTGTTTCTAATAGCTTTTGACTTTAGGGAACATCATCAACAATAAGGGTTTTTGATGTGTAACATCTTTGCTCTCGCTTTCCTGCAATTTGTGGGAGTGATTTCGTGAAATGGGACGGAAAAGTGTCCCATACATAAGTTCTTCGTAGCCCATGGGACGGAAATGTGTCCCAGGGAGTCGCGTTTTTTCAGGCTTTAAAAGCGCGGAAAAGGCAAAGGTATCTATGACCATACAGCCTAGTCTGCCGTATCTTTGCCGTCCTTTTATATAAAGTATTTTGTCACATGTTACACATCATATGCGAGTACTGTAGGTCTCGCTCGAATTTTTTTTTCAATCTTTTGTTTTTAATCGTTTACGAGTCATCATATCAGCTCGTATACGTCCCCACCAAGGGGGTTGAGCTTACCCTGAATTAGAGCGATCGGGCCTTAGTCGACCACGCGGGCCCAGTGCGAGTTGGTCGACTTCACACACCACCTGCGTGTTTCTTCGCAGGCGTGTGAAGGTTTCCTCACGATGTTTTCCTTCACTGTAAGAGTGTCGGATAAATATACATATGAGATCTAAATTTGAAATCACATTGGTACGTGGCAGGATTCGAGCCGCGGCCTCCCGGACAGGAGGCGGCGGCCCTAGCCGTTACGCCACCGACACTCTTAGGAGTAATTGACGTCAGAAATAACGGCAATCTGTAATATTCCCCAGTAATATAGAAGTCATTGAATATTACCGCCTTAATCTGCACATCGAACAACAATTTCTCAATAGACAAGTACTTAGTCACGACCGACCTAATATTTTTTTCTACGAAAATTCAGCGGTACAGAGTATGACTAACAAAGTGTACTTGTATGAATGAAAAGGTTTCAGTTAGGTCCTAAGCACTAAAATACTATCTCAACAACTACTGATGAACTCTTAAACTTTACAGCAGTAGTTTTATGGTTGTATTTTCGTTATAAACGTTTGGGGTTTACGCCGTTTTGTCGCTAAGCGGAGGTCGTGAAGCTGCTTTACGTCGTTTTTCTATTGGAGTGAGGGTGGTTAGGGAAAACCCGCTGAAAGGTGAGTCATGGACTGAAAACTGGAAGTTGGATATAGGCGCCGTAGTGGTGTGTCGTTGGTGCAAAGTTAACTTTGAATTAAATGCTGGGTTTAACTAAATTGGTGTGAGACCTATTAACTTGGGTTGCTAGCTGCTACTCATCATTTATGATACCTTTAGCACACCCTGGATACTTCATAAAACGTGTCAGAAATGACATTTCAAAAAAGGGAACGACGGAACAAACAAAATAGCGCTCAAATCCTATAAGTTCGACAACCAAACTGTAACTAATCTGTATCAATCTGGGTGACGAGGGGGTGAGGTCGCAATCTAGAGTGTCCGTACTGTATGTTAGTACTAACATAATTATATACTTTGCCTGTAGTCAATTCGAAAAAAAAATTCGCTCTTTTAAAAAAAATGTGCGTTCGCCTGCATCTCACCTGATGGAAAGTGACAATGTAGTCGAGGATGGTACACGCAAACTTAAATAATGCCTATTCATTCTCGTCTAAAAGATTCCCAAATTGTAGGAGTCGGGAAACAGACGCTATGGCAACATTTACTCCACCGCTGTCCGCATAATAAATGAGGAAGCGTAACGCTTCGTGCGTATATGCTGAATATCAACAACAAAGGGGGGTGGAACATCTCCCTGCGTCTCGTTGACCGAAGGTGGAATGGAGCTGGGGGAAAGAGGTCGTGCAGTTCTTGTGCACACTCTCCGAAATGAATTCGATAGAATACCGAAAGACAGGCAACTTTGCGGCGATGCTCAAGGCTCAAGGCTTTGAAGCTTGTTTTTGACAAGCTCATCGTTCGCCAATGAGGCTCCGGGGGAGTCGGACAACGGCATAACTGTAAGCTCCTTTTTATTGAAGTGAAAACTTATTTAGCGGCGTTGTGCACTTTTTTTGTAATGGGTAAAAAATGTTAAACTCGCGTCAGGACACGTGACCTGATCGAAAATTCGTAAGACGGACGGAGTTGATTTTTCTGAGATATAAACTTTTTAATGTAATATAAATTGTCATGTTTGTGTACGATAGCGCAATAAATAAATATTGTATTCTACCACATAAATGATACTTTTATACTGATAATCAAAGCAATTCGTGCAAAATTATTCCCTAACCATTCCAAAATATCAAAAATGCACAACTATAATATTTAAGTTTTCACTTCTGCCTGCACTCCCGGAGTGTTTTATTTTTTTAATTATACATAAACAAGACCCTTCACAAAATGAGGTGAGGGTAGATGGAGGCGTTCCTGCGATGCGCCGGCGGCGATGACACCGCGGCTTCAGTCAGCTCGTGACCACGGCTATCGAAGCATAGTCGAAACGTTGAGGTGAAAACAACATCAACACCTGTTCATCTAAATATATACAAATCAATGCCACTTACCGTTGTAGTTTTATAACTTAAGAACTGCTGGACCGATTTCGCTAATTCTTTTTTTTTCGAGTTCGTTATTGTCAGGAGAAGGTTCTTATGTAGGGTAGGGTAGTTTAGTGTAGTGTAGGGTAGGGTAGTGTAGTGTAGGGTAGTGTAGTGTGGTGTAGTGTAGGGTAGTGTAGTGTGGTCTAGTGTAGGGTAGTGAAGTGTGGGGTAGGGTAGGGTAGTTTAGTGTAGTGTAGTGTAGGGTAGGGTAGGGTAGTGTAGTGTAGGGTAGTATAGGGTAGGGTAGGGCAGTGTAGTGTAGTGTAAGGCGGAACGTAGTTCACCGGAACGGCTAGATATTTTATAAAATCACGTCAAGTCCCGCTTTCAATTTGTCATTATGAATAATCGTGAAAGTTTAAAACATTTAAAAGATATCAACATAAGCTCTATGGTAGGTACTCCGCCTACTGCACGATTTGGTAGCTTGCCAATCCAT
The DNA here is from genome assembly GCA_947284805.1 of Coleophora flavipennella. Taxonomy (NCBI): domain Eukaryota; kingdom Metazoa; phylum Arthropoda; class Insecta; order Lepidoptera; family Coleophoridae; genus Coleophora; species Coleophora flavipennella. The sequence continues at coordinate 3,292,734 of OX369274.1, read as the reverse complement.
TACACTGCCTTAGCCCGGTTCAGCTCCGCCGCAAAATTTTTATAAAGATATTCCCCAAGAGAAATCAAAGAGAGATTCACTATTTTTATTCACCTGTCTATGGTATTGTCATTTTTGTGATTAAAAACAGAAATTAAAAAAAAAGACGTTGGTTTAAATTAACCACACCCTGGACACTTCATACAACGGGCCAGAAATGACATTTCAAAAAAGGAATGGCTGAAGAAACAAAATGGCGGTGAAATCCTATACGTTCGTCAACCAAACTGTAACCAATCTATATCAATCTGGGTGACGAGGGGGTGAGATCGCAATCTAGAGAGCGGCAGGGAGTGTCCTACTGTATGTGTATGTTAGTACTATTATATATATATATACTTCGATTTAACTTAAGACGTAAGTACAATAAGGTAAGCTAAGGTATTTTTTATCTACAAGCTCTGTCCAAGTTAATTAATAAATGTTAAAGTTAGTTATTTTGCGTCTCAGCTGAGACTGCATGTGTAGAATGAATTACTTATTTAATCAAAATATTGTCAGGGGTGCCACTTTTCGAAAAACGCAGGTATGAAAAGAAATCTATAACAAATATGTACACATATACTTAGTAATAACAAGCATTCGTTTAAAATTTAGTTTTCGCTATTTTAGTACCATTTTTCTTTGTAACCTCATCATATCAGCTTATATACTTCCTGAATTAGGGCGATCGGGCCCTAGTCGACCATGCGGGCCCAGTGCGGGTTGGTCGACTTCGCACACAACCTGCGAGTTTATTCGCAGGCGTGTGCAGGATTCCTCACGATGTTTTCCTTCACCGTAAGAGCGTTGGATAAACGTACATATGAAATCTAAATTCGAAAACACATTGGTAAGTGGCAGGATTCGAACAGGACAGTGGCAGGACAGGAGGCGGCGGCCCTAGCCGTTACGCCGCCGACGCACCTTTTTTTAACCTATTTATATTAAAATAGGCAAAATAACTAATGCTTACAACCATTTGCTTAAGGTGCTCCTGAAATATCTGCTACCGCTGCAAGTGGGACTTCTAGATATCACTGAAACTAATTAACTTTGCCTTACCAACTAGTCAATTCGCAAAAAAAATTGAACTCTTTAAACAAATAAATCAAATTTGGCGTCCTTAATTGTTTATAATATTACTAGCTTTTAGCCGCGGCTTCGCCCTTGTGGACATCGTTTTTGTGACTGAGTTAGAGGGTGCGTGGTGAGCGAGCCGCAAGCGGCTTGCGAGCGTGGACATGAATTTTCTCCAGATCCCTCGGGTACTATGTCAGGATATGCTTATTAGTAAATCATGTCATTTCCCACTCCCTCAGCCATCTCTGTGCAAAAAATTACACAATCCATTGTTCCGTTGCGATATTAAAGAAATTAACCAAAAAAGAGTATATTTTCAGTTCCCTCGGGAATTGCATCGGGCTATGCTATTTTCACGGGATAAAAAGTAGTCTATGTCCTTCCTTGTGACACAGGCTACCTGCATGCCAAATTTCATTAAGATTGGTCAAGGCGTTGAAGCGTGAAAAGGTAACAAACAAACACATTTTCACATTTATAATATTATAAGTAAGGATGTGGAATGTTCAAATATGTTTATCAAACGTTCACACGCACTCGTTATTGTGTCCTTTTGACAACCCTAGCACTGGTATTTCACCGAAACAGCTCGCCAGTCACGCGAGCTCCTATCATCAGACATCTTGGCGCCACCCCTCCCCCCGCACCACTACCCCGTCTGACGCAAACGCAAGCCTCCCCTGGGCCCTAGTCTTTAGTGCATTAAATTCCTTGCTTTTAGTATTTATACAGGATGTTACAAAATTTGTCCCATAACAGTGATTTTACTCATCATAGTGAACAACTTGTACTATTAAAACTCATTATTGTGGACTCTGATTACGAAATTGCTCAATCAGCTGATCGATATGCTTATAGACTTTTTTTTGTGAAAAGGGTCTCTTTAGAAATGTTGTGCACTATGATAAGTAGAAGCTCCATCAGTTAACGGGTCGTACACCAATTTTTTACAACCTGTTTAACAGTTACATAAGCTGATACAACATTGAAACCTATACTATTTATTTTAGGTAAATTAACGGTTTACATACCTACTTTATTAAGTACTTAATGGTCCACCCCCCCAGGAGGCTCGAGTTTCCATACAAACGTTGTTCCGCTGTAATACAAAAACTACATGCCGGATTGAATCCAAACTTTGTAAATATATTGAGTAGACACTTATCGATGTTTGTAACTAGTTTTCATCGTAGTAAATTGAAACATAACTAAACCAAGGCTTAAATTTGTTTTGTACTCAAAGTTTGAAATTACCTTATTTTTAAACGACTTCAAAAAAAAGGAGGTTTTTCAATTCGACTGTACATATTAAATTTTTTTTTTGTTTGTTCGCGAGTAACTTCGTCGTTTATGAACCGATTTTGATGATTCTTTTTTTGTTGGAAAGAAGATATCCCAAGGGTGGTACCATGATAAGAAAACTAGGATCTGATGATGGGATCCCAGGGAAATCGAGGGCAACCCTTAAATTTTATAGGCAAGTATTACGTGTGGCAAGTGTTTTCTAAAGTTGGTAAAGTATTTGCATTTGGCAGTCATTATCTCATGATGATGAACTGATTAAGAAAGTTACAACTCATTAACGGGTATGTGTAAGTGGATAATTCTTTAAATATAGATAGATACGTAGGTACGCATAAACCGATAGTTGTATTCTTTCAGGTTATTCAGATGAGCTGATGACGGAAGATTGAACTCTCATGCTGCTGAGATGATGATGGAAGCCACAGGACTCTGTATCTTTTAATGAAACACATGCATTATGATTTGATGATTCCTATTGGCGAGTAGGTGATTGGGTTTAACGTCGTTGTTAGATAGACAGCATTATCACTAAAAATAAAGGAAATGAAAAAAAGTTTAAAAAAACTGAAATAAAATTTGAGTTCGGTGTCAGCACACAACTACTTACGTATCAAATGTTTTAGATTCAATGGTTTGCTGACACCGACCTCCAAAAAAAATTAAGCCCCTACTATAGTTAGTACCCACTACCCACCTTTGATTTCGTTATTGTTGGTCAATGTCGTGTATTTATGTATAATAATATTATTTCATACTTTTGAGTAAATTTCATTTTGTAGTCGTTTTCAGTTTTTTTTTTATTTCCATTTTATATTAGTACATTATCATCATATCAGCCGAAGGACGTCCACTTCTAGACGTACTAATATATATACTTTGACATCAGTACTAATATATATACTTTGACATAGGCCTCCCCCAAGGATTTCCACGATGACCGGTTCTGCGCTACCCATATCCAGCGACCTTCACCTGGTCATAGGTCCACTGAGAGGGAGGTCTGCCTACGCTACGATTTCCGGTGCGGTTTATATTAGTACATCGAAAACTAATTACAAACATCGGTATGTGTCTACTCAATATATTCGCAAGGTTTGGATTCAATCCGACATGTAGTATTTGTTTTAAAGCGGAACTACGTTTGTATGGGAACTCGAGCCTCCTGGGGCCTTAAGTTGATCCATAAAATTTAAGGACTCCTCCAGATTTTTAAAGAAATTGCTTTCGTTTGAGCAACTTTTGTCGACTGCCTGAACCTTGGCTCGGTGTATCGAACGCAACAAAATGTTGTACAGTCTTGAAGTGGCCTTACATGTGAAAGACCTTAGAACCGCCTCCGTAGCTCAGAGGCAAAGTTCACTGGCTTTACACAGGAGGTCGCGGGTTCGATTCCCGGTGGGGTCAATTGTAAGACTCGGTTTGGTTGGTGGTAGGGTATTTTCTAAGCCCGCCTGGCTAGCTACCACCATCCTATCTAAGTCTTGCCGCCAAATATCAATGTTGATATCATTGGTGTGTTCCGGCTTGAAGATAAGATAGCCAGTTTCCCCATTGCGCTGGGGAATCTTGGTAAGCCCGCTTCCATCTTCGGCAACATCGTCACTTACCACCAGGTGAGATCAGAGATGTTGTCAAGGGTTTACCAATTACGAATAAAAAAAAATGAAAAAAAAATATATCTAAAAGTTGGCTGAAGTGCCAAGTTTAAAAACGTTTATTAAATCGGCAACCTATCCAGAGTCACAGTCCTTGACATCGGAACACAGGACCATACGGTATGTGGTACATTGATCAGAGTTGCCTAAAAGCAATGTATACATATTATTAGTACTAACATACAATATGGACACTCCCTGCCGCTCTCTAGATTGCAACCTCACCCCCTCGTCACCCAGATTGATACAGATTGGTTACAGTTTGGCTTCATACAAAGAGCCAGAAATGTCATTTCTGGCTCTTTGTATGAAGTATCTAAGGTGTGACGAAACGTCACCAAAAGCAAAGTACACTAATTTAGATTGATTCTAGATTGAGACCGCACCTCCTTGTTATCCAGATTGATACAGATTGGTTACAGTTTGGTTGTCATTTGGTTTGTTTCGTCATTCCTTTTTTGAAATGTCATTTCTGGCCCGTTGTATGAAGTGTCCAGGGTGTGTGCTAAAAGTGTCCTTGAATGTGCATAAGTGACCCAACTCAGAGAACGAAATGTCACCAAAAGTGTCATTTTCTTTCCTACTTTTCTTATTATGGTTCCTAAAAAGTCTATAAAAGTATCAGTATTAAATGTTTAAAAGTGTCTAAGATTGCCCTGATTTTTTCTAAAGTGCCTTAAATTGTCTACAAGACTGACCTATAAAACTGGTCTGGTCGTCGGCGTCGATATGCGCCGCGTGCATGACGAGCGGCAGCAGCGCGGGCGCGGCCACCGGCAGCGGCGGCGCCAGTCCGCGCAGCGACACCGGCGCGGCGGACCACACGGCGCCGCACAGCATCACCTGCGCGCGTGCATGACGCACGAGAACCGTTCCTGTGAAAAAAGGTCCTAATTCATTTAACAGTAATAACTCAATGGCGTCGGTAAAAATGTTAACAAAAATAATACCTATTAAACTAGCTAGCTACCTGCATGCAGCCTTACTGTATAAAATGTGTATTTTATGTATCCAGTGTACAATAAACTATAAAAAAAAATACTACCTATTAGTACTATGGCCGCATTGCATGAGGCTCCTTTTTATGTAAAAACCGGTAAAGTGCGAGTCAGAACCACGCACAAAGGGTTCCGTAACGTCATACAAGATGACGCTAGTTTCTTCACGTTTCCAAAAAAACACTTTTGTATGGAGACTTTTTATTTTTCAAATTTTTAGTATTTGTTGTTATAGCGGCAACAGAAATACACCATCTGTGAAAATTTCAACTGTCTAGCTATCACGGTTCATGAAATACAGCCTGGTGACAGACGGACGGACGGACAGCGAAGTCTTAGTAATAGGGTCACGCTTTACCCTTTGGGTACGGAACCCTAAAAACTACTGTAAATAAAATTTAAATGAGCGAGCGAAGCGAGCAATATTAGGTTCGGGCTCCCCCCCCCCTCCTCGAATAGCAGAATGCTTAGAAAACGCAGAAATCATAAGGAGTTTTTTTTCTCAATATTTTATAATTCGCCGTTTTGCAAAGCAGCGCAGCAATGGCGGATTCTGCATAACAGCTGCAATATTAACACACCGTGCGAGATCTTATTCCTCTAAATTATAAAGGCGTCTTAGGTAATCAAATGCACTACACATAATACGTGATCCCGGGTAATACTAAATGCTATAACCGACTCGCCAAGTAGTATCCATTTGGATTTCAATTGTAGTAACACGCCGTGAAACCTCATGCCTCTAAATCGAAAACCGTTTATGAGTAGGTAACAATCAACAATACCCTACACCCTACACGTGATCCAGGGTAATACTAAATGCTATAACCGACTCGCCAAGTAGTATCCATTTGGATTTCAATTGTAGTAACACGCCGTGAAACCTCATGCCTCTAAATCGAAAACCGCTTATGAATTGGTAGGAATTAACAATAGCCTACAAGTGATCCCAGGTGATACTAAATGCAATAACCGACTTGTGGAAGTAGTGTCCATTTACAATTCGAAGCGAGTAGGTATGTAGTACACGCAATGAAATCTCTAAATTAAAAAGCCGTTTAGAACGTTACCGTTTAGGTAATCAATCACTAATCAATCAGTTATGCCATAGTATTACGATTTAAGCCGTTACATTGTAATACTGTGGTAAATGCTCTACACATGATCCCGGGTGATGCTTAAGGCTTCCTCCGTCCCAAAAATTAGCAACTCAATTCACGATGTTTCAAACATCGAACTAAATAGCTTTGAAATAAAGTTCTTGTCGGCTCGTACTGCAACGTGGCTGTTACTTTAATCGCTACGGACGAATCGTGCGAAAATTGTAAGTTTTAATTAGTTATAAATAAAATAAGTAGACTATACAAAAAGTAAGATAACATAATTATTTTATATTGTTTTATTGAGAAATTCATAAATTATCTTAATGTTTCGATTAAAATTGCAGCAGTTCTATGGTTACAACTAGACAAAATAGGGCGTATTAGGATTTTTTTCTTTAGTTCTGTGCATTAAAATAGAATTCGAGGAAATCAAAATCCCTCCTCATATCCTGTTAATTACAAAATAATGTTATTTTTCGATGAAAACATCCTTAACCCGGCGCGGAGCCAATGACGTGTAAAAAATGACGATGACGCTGGGTCAACAATATGGACCCAAATGTTTTTTTTTCTTAATTATCTGGTTATCTGCTGAATTATAACAAATTTAATACAAAGTAAGAACTATTGCATGACCATGAAGTTATTGTAGTACCAAGATGTTTAAGTTAATTTAGATATCAAACTATAATTTGGTTTTAATGCAGAAACCTCAAAAGGGCAATTAAAATAATTTCTATTTTGGAACTAAAAATGTATGGAGCTGTAGCCCTTTTTTTTAAGAAAAGGGATTTTACCACTCTTCACTGGCGCTTGCTCACTACACTATGGTACAAATCATATGAATTGAGGTCTTATCTCCAGCTACTGAGAAAACCAATAACGTTTTTAATATGTTTTTTTTGAAATTTCCCCAATTGAAAATCGCTCGGGTCAATATGACCCAGCTTCATTGTCGCCGGGTTAACTGAAGTAAAAAGTGGTTACGAAGTTGTTCGTTGGCGGCGGTATAATAAGCCTTAATGCAATAATCGACTCGCCTCGTACTATTTAGATTTTAATACGAAATAAAGTGTGTAGTGTTAACACACCATGAAATAAATGCCTCTAATTTAAAAAGCCGTGTAACCCTCATTGAGCGGTCAAGTTCACCACGCTAATGCTGTTACATACCTACCTACATACGTACATTGTTGACTCAAACACACAATTGACGTTCAACCTTTTGACCTTTATTTTTATGAGTCATCACATACTAAAGCACAAATACTGAATTTAATTAAGTATCTGATGACGTTTACAATGTGGAAATATTTCTACTTCCTGTAAAGAAAGGTCAACATCAGGGCCTGATGACATTTGGCAAACACATAGAGTCCAGACACACGGACTGCAAGCCAGCTGCATATTCGCAGTTTGGATGCAGTTAGGGCGAAACTCACTAGGAGAACCCCGTGACCTTCTGGTATGAAGCGAATGAACGTACCATTACGCCAGGGAGACGGTTAAGGCTGCGGACTGCAAGCCAGCTGCATATTCGCAGTTTGGATGCAGTTAGGGCGCAACTTACTAGCAGAACCCCGTGATCTCATGGTATGAAGTGAATGGACGTACCATTACGCCACGGAGACGGTTAAGGCTGCGGACTGCAAGCCAGCTGCATATTCGCAGTTTGGATGCAGTTAGGGCGCAACCTACTAGCAGAACCCCGTGACCTCTTGGTATGAAGCGAATGGACGTACCTTTACACCACGGAGACGGTTAAGGCTGCGGACTGCAAGCCAGCTGCATATTCGCAGTTTGGATGCAGTTAGGGCGCAACTTACTAGCTCGACGGTTAAGGCTGCGGACTGCAAGCCAGCTGCATATTCTCAGTTTGGATGCAGTTAGGGCGCAACTTACTAGCAGAACCCCGCGACCTCCTGGTATGAAGCGAATGGACGTACCATTACGCCACGGAGACGGTTAAGGCTGCGGAGTGCAAGCCAGCTGCATATTCGTAGGTTGGATGCAGTTAGGGCGCAACTTACTAGCTAGACGGTTAAGGCTGCGGACTGCAAGCCAGCTGCATATTCGCAGTTTGGATGCAGTTAGGGTGCAACTTACTAGCAGAACCCCGCAACCTCCTGGTATGAAGCGAATGGACGGACCATTACGCCACGGAGACGGTTAAGGCTGCGGACTGCAAGCCAGCTGCATATTTGCAGTTTGGATGAAGTTTGGCTGCAGTTCTCCTAGTAAGTTGCGCCCTAACTGCATTCAAACTGAGAGTTTGCAGCTGGCTTGCAGTCCGTGTGTGGCGTGAAAGAGTAACTGTCACTCTGTTTGTTACAAACTTTTGTACATACAAACTTTCGCGTTTATAATATTAGTAGGATATTTATTTTTTATTTTTTTTGATTTGAGTGCGTTTGTCTGCAACTCACCTGATGGTAAGTGATGATGCAGTCGAGGATGGTACACGCAAACTCAAACATACAAACATACACTTATGAAATTTGGCACACCTGTTTAAAGAAGCCCACATATACTAATATACTCGAATATTTTATAATTCCAACAACATACATACTACATACGGGTCGAATTGATAACATGTTTTTTTTTGAAGTCGTTAAAAATAGTGGGAAGTTAGACGAAAATCATAGTAAGTACCTATCTGCCTACCTTAAATGACAAACAACAAAGAAAACGAAAGTTCTATCTGCTGTCACTCGAAGATACCTCATCATAATTATAACCTTGAGATGTTTTTGATTAATTACTCCAAGCATTGTTACTCAATATCGATCTTTCATATTGTTAGGACTCCTTCTGTCCGACCTTAAGGCGGTAATGTTACAGATTTCGTTATTTTTAAAAGAACTTATATGATACGCATAAAGAACATGCGTTACCCACTTTTTGTCATGATTGTTGTATGAAACTCAATATCTATATTATTTGATTAAATCAAATGTGCTAGCTAAGTATTTTTTGTAGCTTTTAAAAAAAACATGTTCTGTATCAAAAAAATAAGAGACAAGTAATACAAATACATAACTTTAAGGCGGTAAAATTACAGATTTCGTTACTTTTAACTTAAATTACTCCTAAACGACGGAAAACCCAAGGTTGAAAAAAAATACCCATTGTTGATGATGTTTCTTAAAGTCAAAAGATATTAGAAATACGATTGAGCAGTTTTGGCTAGATAGAAAAAAATGACAAAGATAGGTCTACACCGTTACTTCCAACTCTAGTTATGACTAATATTTTGAAGTATGTATAAATTTTAAAAAACTATACAACAATTTTTGTTATGATAATACAAAGTGAGTACTTACATAATGTTATTATTTTTTATACTTTTATTTTAACTTTTGATTGAAACAAAAAACCATTGAAAAAGTGAAAAAGTGTGGTTGTTTTCTTTACACGTAAAGAAAAAGACAGAGACAAATGATCCAATCAATACCTCGCCTTAAGAGCAGGCTTCCAGTGCGGCACTGTCACAACCTATTATTTAATCTTATGGGATCAGCTTTACAGTTGAATTTCGCTTAAGTGTCTTAACGCGACCCACGTTCCTTACTTCTTCTTAGTAAACATTCTAGGAAAATTTCGTCTTAGTCGTTTTATCAATACCTTTATTCACTTACTGTCAGTATTTCTTTCATGCGCCTAACTTATGTAGGAGAAAAATCGAATAATCTCTCAAAACTACATAGTTTTACAAAATGAAAAGTTTCGAGATAAAACCAATAGATCGTGTTTTTGTTTTAGCCATACGAAAGAAGAAAGTTCAAAATATTAACTGTGTAGTTTTTACGTTCAGCAAGCTTGCGGCTGGCTCAACATATTCTAGCAAATATGCACAAATTTTGGGAGCCTGCTCTCGTTGAGCTGTAGGTATATGTATTTTGAACCGTGATAGGTAGCACTAAGGTTGAAATTTGACATATACAGAGGTTTTTGTCGGGATTTGTGGTGAACTTATTTTGTTGTTTTTGCACTGCTTCCTGCTTGAATTTTGTTCAAGAAGTGGTGCATTTTGGAGCTAATCGTCTGGTGCACGTGAGCAATGTGGAGAACAACAAAATAAAGTAAAGGAGGACGTGAAAACCCCATTTGCACTGGGTGCTGTTTTATAGACGCCCTACTGCTACCGGGTGTTCCACCTCAGAATGAGGCTGCTGTAAATGCTATCAAGAACTCCAGAGAATATTTACTCCAGAGAATAAACACAGGCATTGCAAATCAAACTTAGAAATGAAGATGAAAATTAAGACAGTCTCAATAGGGCTTGTACCCAGAGACGTTAATAATTATATTGTTACCAACCCAACCTTGAAATATTCACAGAATTATTTTGGTAATGGCGGATTCCCTAACAAATAATAATAATAATAAAAAGTGAAAGATTCAGGAGCGTTTTATTTTACATGGCCCTCTGTGATTTGCCCCTCGTACTATGATATGAGAAAATGAGGTGTTGTGAAAAAACAAGCCTCAATTACTTTTTTTTTACTCCACAATTGATAAGCCCTAGGCATCCATCTTGCCTGATGGTAAGTGACACAGAACAAGGAACAATTGTTACTTAGGTAAGTGACGATGGCTTTCTCTCCGATCCTCCCACGTCTTCTCTCCGATCCTCACACGTCCAAGCAACGACCTAAGCCGAGGTCCGTGCCCACCTGGGCGCTCTTAGGCAGTTGCATCTTTTTGCTTTGCACTAGGTTGAGTGCCTTCCGTACTCGCCTCCCCTGCCCGGTGAAGTTGTAAAGGCCCCAATGGCCAACAACAAACTTGTCCTTTCGAAAAAAAAAGTGACGATGATGCTGAAGATGAAAGCGGGCTTACCAAGATTCCCCAACGCAATGGGGATCTGGCTATCTTATCTTCGAGCCGGAACTCATCAGTGCTGTTAACATTGATGTTTGGCGGCAAGACTGAGATAGGATGGTGGTAGCTAGCTAGCCAGACGGGCTATGAAAATGCCCTACCACCAACCAAACCGAGTCTCACAAAGTTGAACCCGCGGGGAATTGAACCAGCAACCTCCTGGTGTGAAGTGAATGGACTAACCATTACGCCACAGAGGCGGTTAAATTTTTGTTGTATATTATTGTATTGTATCTTATATATAGCATATATATTATTATATATAGTGTATATAGTGTATTGTATTGTATTTTTGTTGTTCTCCTATCGAAGACCGCCCCATGGGATCGTTATTTTAGATTAGGCCCACGCATAGTCTCGTTTCTTTTAGGTACCTACTTCAATTAATTAGTGTCGTAGCTACGAGTAAGGTCATGGGCTCTAAGGGCACAGATTTAATAATAGTTACCCCAGGGCAACATTTGGATTTTGCGCCCCCCAAAACTTTTTTATTACAGGAAGTGTAAAGCGTACCTGTTTAAGTTTTTTAAACATTGAAAGTATGAGATAAAAAAAAATAGTTCTTGCTTATTTTGTAGGAAGAGACGAAATAAAACAACTTTCAAGTCCAAAAATATTTTGTAAGTAGGTAGCATATGTTCACACATATGCTCGCGCTTTTTTTAGACAATCCGGTATTTGACTGCTAGTCACTTGAGTTACTTTTTATCAACTGTCAAAAACTACATTTTGTTTTGAAATTGTTCGTGTAACAAACTTGTGACGTCATTGTCATTGACGAACTAATTTCACAGTCTAATTTAGTGATTTTGATATAAATAAAATTGAAATTAGAATAAAATGTTAAATGAATAAGTTTTTATGCTTTTTTAGGAGAAATGCTATTTAGTGAATAATATTTTTTAATTTATTTTAATCACTGTCAAATACCCTATTCGTAAGCCCTTGGCATTATCTCACCTGATGGTAAGTGACGATAATGCCGGAGACGGATGAGGGTTTACCGAGATTCCCCAATACAATGGGGAACTAGCTATACTATCTTCAAGCCGGAACACATCAATGCTGTTTACATGGTGGTAGCCAGCTAGGCGGGCTTAACAATGCCCTTCTACCAACCAAACCGAGTCTTACTAAGTAAGACTCCGCCGGGAATCGAACTCGCCACCTTCTGATGTAAAGCTAATGGACTTGACCTTTACGCCACGGAGGCGGAGCTTATTTTTAGGATAGATAGATAGATAGATAGATAACACGTTTATTTGTCACTGCAATCACACACATATTATTACAATCATACATAATATAAAACAAAAGGACGGAAAGATATCAAGACATTACGCCGCCATCTTTACAAGATGTATCAAAATTGGTAAATCACGCGTCATGCTTGGGGTCATCATGGTTTAGTTAGGTTCACGTCCAAATTGGTCTAGTCATTTAATAAAATAAAGCTTCTAACATTCCCTTTTTACTTCAGGTAAAAATTAGGGAAGGGGAAAAGCCCACTACAGTTAAAATGGCGAAAGCGAAACAATCTCAATTTTTTTTGGTTTGTTTTTAGGGTTCCGTACCTTAACGGAACCATTATAGAATCACTCGAGTGTCTGTATGTCGGTCCGTTCATCTGTCACAGTCAATTTTCTCCGAAACTACTGGGCCGATTGAGTTGAACTTTGGTACACATATGTAAGTTCATGACCCACAGACGGACGTGTAACGTAAATAATTCAAAAATGGAGGCCACTTTTGGGGGGTAAATTAGGAAATTAAAAAGCATTGTATATTGTGTGACATATCAAATCAAAGGACTTGTTGTGAGAATCTCAAATACATTCTTTTATAATTTTAAGATAATTAGATTTGAAATTACTTAAGAAAATAGGTAGAAATTGACCATTCCCTCCTCTCCCCCTCGCTTATCTCCGTAACCACTGGGCTTAAATTCTTGAAAAATCACAGTACAAGAGTTTGAATACATAGATTACAGAAAAACTGCTTGGCCGTTTTGGAGTCATGAAATTACAGAGTGATAGACGAGGCAATTAAATACCTGGCAACGCATAGAAAAAAAACCTGCACCACAAAAATCTCGCTTCGCTCGCGTCATTTTTTAAAAACGCTTAATATTAGAAAATGACGCGAGCAAAGCGAGTGCAGATTTTTCTTTGTTATAAAAGCGCCCAGATATGGCTTAAGCAAAACAACTGTGGAAAATTACAGGCAAGCGCCCTTGCGCCTTGCGACACGCCGCGCCAGAGCTTGCCAATTATGCCTCCAATTATACCCCATGTCCAGCGCCTAGAGTGACCAATCCGTTCGTGTTATACCAATAAATAAGGGCAACCCTGCACAGCGGCCTGCATGCTGCGGGTCTGAGAGTGGCGTCCCCTTGAGGTTTGCGCCCCTGGCAGCAGCTCTCGTGGCCAGCCCCTTAGTACGTCGCTGGTTTTGATGTCGATTTGGTTTTATTAATGTATGTGGGCCCTAGTAGGTTTTAAAATGGAGACTAAAATAAATTAGAGAATGTTGAAACTACGTTTTTCTCTAAGGCACTAATTAGTACATACACCGGCAAGCGCAACGGATTGAAGTGATTTTTTTGTACAGAATTGGTTGAGGGGGGTGGGAAGTTTCATAGACTGATCAGAGTAGCCCTATATATAGTTCATTAGGGATCTGGAGAAAACTCATGACCACGCTCGCGCGCGCGCCACTTACCCTCAAAGACAGTCATAAAAACGATGTCCACGTGGGTGAAGCCGCGGGCAAAAGCTAGTATTAAATAAATAATACTCCATTCACTTTTGTGGCAGCCCTAAATTCTAGGCTCTTGTTTTCCATCGATCTTTATATCGTGCATGTGGGTTGAGTTGATAGTTAATTTAATTTTGACTAGCTGGGGTACCCCGCTTCGCCCAGGGAGAAGCTCCACCCACACAAAAAGGCTTTGAATGGTTCAAACTGTTCCAAAACACTCAACAACGTTCGAGAGTATTCTGGAATGTTCCACAATGATCTGGGATGTTGTTAGGGAATACTTTCGAATACTCTCAAACGTTCTGCGCTGTACTATAAATTTCTAGAGGGCGAAACATCCAGTCATTATATCTTCAAAAGCACGCCCTTCAGGTAAAAACGGGAACCTTCTTCATGGATGGGGGATAGATGGCTATCACACCATATAACTTCCTTGATCGTACCGGGTTTAGTTTCTGAGTTTTAGCGGCACGCACACTGTAAACTTTCTTTCATAATGTATCTTTTTTAAACTAGAGCTTGCACTCATGAAATTTACCAACTTTCTCAAAGAAACCCATGGTCAATTCGCAATAATTATTTTTTCATTAAATTATCAACTGCTCAGAATACAACTCCCAGCTGGTATCCGCGTTAATACAAAGTTTAATGACCGCGCCGGCTCGCCACGCCGCCGCGGTATGGCCGTGGCGTATTCTGGCGAATTCCGCGCAATTTAATAATTCTAATTAAAGAAACAAAAGCGAATTGACCATGGGTTTCTTGGGGAAAGTTGTTCAATTTTTATCAGTACATGCTCCAGCTAAAAAAAGTGCGTACCTTTGTCAAGGCCCTGTATGTGAATCACTACATAGTATAAAACAAAGTCGCTTTCTCTGTCCCTATGTCCCTTTGTATGCTTAAATCTTTGAAACTACGCAACGGATTTTGATGCGGTTTTTTTTAATAGATAGAGTGATTCAAGAGGAAGGTTTATATGTATAATAACATCCATTAAATAGTGGAGAAGTACTGTTATTTTTGAGGTTTCTAATGTGATGTCGTAAATAATTACATTTTTTCCGCTTACATTGCAAACGCAGGATGAACCCTACGAGTTTTATCAAAATAATGTACTTAGTATTGTACACATTGAAAAGGTCTACAGAAAAGTCCGTGATGGTATATTTTATGTCTATCTCTTATGGATAACCCACAATAACTTTTTTTTGTCATTTACTTTTTACGACAAATAATGGCTAATTTTCGAAGCGATTTTAACCAATACAGCATTAATCCTTAACCAATTAAATACCTTGAATACATTGTTCATTTAATATAGATCTATATGGCCCGTTACACCGTATGATTTAAGTGAATATTTTCGAAGATATTACAGATTTAAAAATTGCGTCCAAGAGTTAGTCAACAATGTCTATCCTGACATTGATAACATAAGTTATAAGACAATATCTTGGTTTAAAGAAAGAGCGATTCTGTCACCAACTGACGAACAAGTAGATAAAGTAAATAACTTGATTCTTTCAAAGATTGATGCGCCGACGAAAATATACTACTCGGTCGATACTGTTCTCGATTTGGAAGAAGCTGTTCATTTTCCTACAGAATTTCTAAATTCTTTGAACCCGTCTGGACTCCCTCCTCACAAAATGGTGTTGAAAGTTGGTTGTCCTGTTATTTTATTAAGAAACCTGAATCCACCTAAACTTTGCAATGGCAGGCGTTTGCTGGTAAAATCATTGAAAACTTTCATAATAGAGTGCACAATACTCACAGGATGTGGTACCGGAGAAGATGTATTGATTCCCCGAATCTCTCTGATACCATCGGATTTACCCTTCCAATTTAAACGTTTACAGTTTCCGGTAAAGACATCTTTTGCAATGACCATTAATAAATGGCAGGGTCAAACCTTCAACGTTGCAGGCTTAGATTTGAGCGTTGACTGTTTTTCACATGGACAACTGTATGTCGCTCTTTCAAGAGTGACCTCCATAGAAAACATGTTTGTATTGTCTAATGACAAGAAAGCTGTGAACGTTGTTTATAAAGACATTCTGTAATATGTTGTAAAAATAAAATAAATAGTTAAAAATGTAAAAAGTAAATAAGTAAAAATGTAGTGTATGAATTTAGATATTCCAAAGAAATTCATGGTATAGGGAAAGGGGGATTGTTTTACTCCAAATTTAACGCGTGCGGGCCACGGGCAGTAATGAATAAATCAAAACTACTGAATCGATTTTAATCACATAGGCTATATATTTTATACCCGTGCGAAGCCGGAGCGGGCCGCTATGTTTTTATATACAACGTTCTCAGTTTTTCTGTAGTGTATTTAGTATCAGCATTGCACCCGTGCGAAGCCGGGGCGGGTCGCTAGTTGATTATAAAACCTTATTCATAGCGAGTGTCACGACTCACGAGTTTCTTCAGACTCTCTAAGACGGTAATATTACAGATTTTCGTTATTTTTGACTTCAATTACTCCTAAACGATAGAAAACCCAAGGTTGAAAAAAAAACCCTTATTGTTGATGATGTTCCTTAAAGTCAAAAGCTATAAGAAACACGATAGAGCAGTTTTGGCTTGATATAAAAAAATCCCAAAGATAGGTCTACACAAGGTCTACACCGTTACTTTCAACTCTAGTTATGACTAATGTTTTGAAGTATAAATTTTACAAAATATACAACAATATTTGTTATGTTAATAAAAAGTGAGTAATGTTGTTATTTTTTATACCTTCATTGTAGTTTTTGATTATAATGAAAAAGTGTGGTTATTTTCTTTACTCTTTACACGTAAATAAAAAGACAGAGATAACTGTTCCAATCAATACCTCGTCTTAATAAGATTTTTTTTATTTTGAACCAGAGTACCACTTGTTCTTGTAATAATACCTACTCTTTACCAGTACTCGAAACTTTTTCTTGACAGGATTTAAATGTAGTACTATATAGTAAATTACGTGTACACTACCTAAACTAGTGTGTCGTTTAGATTAGATTTCACAGAAGTAGTATGTGTGTGTGTATGTGTGACCATACTATCCATCTTCCTCTTGGACACGGGATGACCACAACCCTTACCGCAGCTAACCCACTTCATGAACTCGCTCGTCGGTCCTTATTGCCGGATGAGACAGACGCCATGTTGGTTTGTTATTACGTAATATATTCTGTTTGTTGCGACGTGCCTTGGAGAGGTGTGAGATTAAAGTACTAAGTCTTTTTATTATGACGCCAATTTATTTGAAATTTTACGTTTTTAAGAGTTCCGTACGTCCTTCGTCTGTCTGTCTGTTTAACCTCTAAAGGGTTGTATCTATTAAACCGTAATGGGTTGCAGGTTGATATTTTCAGAGTATGTGGTCGTATGACAGATTTCTTAATATACTTAATTTTTAAAAAAAGTATACATGAAATGTGTTCTTTTTTTTTTGTTTTTTCTAGAGCAAAAGAAATATTAGTTTCTAAAAACAGTATTGATTTTAATACATGGCAAGCGTCAAACTCAGTGTAATTAATTCGTTATGGTGCAAACCACAGAATAGAAGAATTAAATAGAACGCTGATGTTTATTTTTTAGTACTAGCACCGAGCGAGCCATTACACATACAGCACACTACAAACAGGTTGATGCTATTGGGTATTTTTTTAAAGTAACCTCCCCCAAAAACAAAAAAACAAACCTTTAAAATCATTTAATAAAAATAGACTTAAAACTGTATTAAATAAGATTGAGTTTATGAAAATTGACAGAATGACAACGGTAAGGTGATACCAGAATAGTAAAACTGCCCAGTTTAATTGATGAACACTAAAAGTTTAAAAAATATTGTGATTGTTTAGAACTAAATAAATAATATGTAATGTTGTGCAATTCATTAAAAAACATTTATTTCGAACAAAATTTCAGATCGTAATACTAGAAGTAAGGTTATTCAATTGAAACTTTCCGTGCAATAATTTTTCCAAAAATGGTATCATTTTCATAGTGTTGTGGTTATATTAGGGCATTTTTTAAATATCGATAGATTATATTAGGAATGCGAGGTATGGTAGGTTTTTCAGTTACTGCGTCAATTGTTACGAAAGTGACCACGGATCCGTCGTCAGAGACCTCAAGGACCGTCAGATATCGATTAGGTGTTTATAACACGTACTATAATATTACACGTACGTACACTTTACTATAATATAGTGTCACAGTTCTGTGCAATGCGCGCTGCGATGCGGTCGATTTACTGAGTCAGGGAATTAATAGTGATACATTTTACGTGTCGAGCGCGGCTCGCACCGCTGCTCGCGTCATCAAGAGCACCTCCGACGCGCCACTCATCGTCAAATAGCTCCTGGCGTTCCTGCAGCAGAAGCTGGACGTGATGGACGAGCTGTCTGCCATCCACATCTGTTCCAGCAACTTCAGCGTGAGTGACATCTGCAGCGCCAAAGAGGTGCTCTACCGGTCACTGAAGATCTGCGGCACCTTCGCTCCCCATAGAAGGGGTGATGAATATGGAAAGAAGTCCCTTCAAGACATCATTAAGGTCCTGAAGGAGACGGACTCTGACGATATGCCGTCGTTTGTGGCGCGGGAGCTCGCCAAACTACCGCCTGTCAGGTTCGACCACGTCGACGTCACCAGCCTGCTGAAGGACATCGTGTTCCTAAAAAAGAGTCTGACCGACATGCAATGAAGTACGTTCGCTACGCAGCACTGAAACTAGGCCAGCTTACATCGACACGCTACGTGGAGCCCTCGACAAACAACCGACGTCGAGCTCCGTCGTATCAGCGATTTCGTCGCAGCCTGTGTCCGACAACCCAACGCCGCTGGTTCGTGCGAGCTGCCGTGACTTCACCGCCACCGCACGCCACCGCCGGCGACCCGCACCACCTAAGTCGTCCGGAAAACCGAGGTCGCCGCCTACATCGAGCGACCCCTCTCGTGCCAGGGTGGATGAGGAGGGTTTCACCTTGGTACAGAGGAGGTGCAAATTCCGAAGGAAACCTCGCAGAAGCTTGTGTGGTACGGCCGCACCGGAAGAGGGCTCCGTGCTGCGTGCCGCCACACCGAACGTCGCGCTCTACGTGTCGTGGCTGCACCACTCGGTCACGGCTAAGGACGTGACGGAGTGTGTCCACCAGAAGTCCTTCTACGGCCTGCGGGTGTTCCCGCTGGAGTCGCGCCACTACGTGCACTTCACGTCGTACGTGGTGCGCGTGCCAAAGCCTCTGCTGGAGACCAACGCCAGTACCGACTTCTGGCCGAAAGATCGTGTTTCGGCGGTTCCCAGGCACCATGCCTATCAACGCGTCACCGAAACTACTAACATCTTGGTTAAGTTACACTCTGACATACATATAATGTATTATATTTATAGTATCTATGTAATGTTATTTTTATAAGTTTTTTATATATCTATGGGTCTGTACTTTTAGTACTAAGTAACCTGAGAATAAATGAATAATAATAATTATATAGTAATTGAACCTAGCGGATCGAGTTCGGTACATATTACGCTCGAACATCTTTAGCGTGACCGAACTCGAAGGACTACGACGCGAGGTCGTTCCCGCCTCAAGATCCTCATTAAATGGCTCACGCCGTTTATCAGCGCCGCAAGTGGCTGAGCCAATTTTAGACCCACCACCTCCAACATCACTTGACGAGGTTTATGAGGCGGAAACGATATCCCAGGATTTGGAGCAAATCAGGAGTATACTAGAGGAGGCGATTCAGGAATTCCGCACTTTGTCTCCCGAGGAGAGGCCACGGCTTCCACGATTGCCCCTTAGCATCCGAAATCGGGATGTCATTGAGGCCGTAAATCGCATGCTGCCAGAATATCTGGCGAACAGCTGCGACCTCAGTGATACGAACTCAATCCTCTTTGGCGCTGCAATGGCAGTCAGCCGTTTTATCGGAGCCAAAATGCCGGAGCCGGCTCGCACATCCCGTTCGTGGGAAAAGCCGGCATGGCAGAAAAGGATTGAGCGTCGTATTGCTGAGGCTAGAGTACTCATTGGCAAACTGATTGCTTTCAGGTCGGGCAACAGTAGGCCCCGAGTGATGCGCTCTGTCAGGCTCGCTTTTGCGGAATCGGACATTGATCCCGCAGGACGCAATGCCATGCGATTAGTGACGGAGCGCATCGATGACCTGAAGCAACGGATAGCTGCGTGGGCAAACCGTATTTGGCGATACTCGGAGCGAGTAGACCGGTTTCGCCAGAATCGCCTCTTCATGAGTGATCAAAAGAAGTTCTAAAGATCACTGGACCGACGTGCTGTGTTGAATACAGGCGAGAGACCGGTACATGAGGGTATTGTTGCCTTTTGGCGTAACCTGTGGTCCCGGCCTGTGCAACACGACGAGGGGCAATGGACAGCTGAGCTGGAGGAGGCATGTGCTCACATCGAGCCTATGAACCCCGTAACCATTAGTGCCAATGATGTGCTTCATGCGGTCCGTAAAGCTCCGAACTGGAAAACTCCAGGGAGCGACGGACTGCACCACTATTGGCTCAAGGGGTTCTATGCGAGTCACGAGACCTTAGCCAGCCAGTTCCAGCAAGCTCTCGAGCAGCGTTAGGTCCCGAGCTTCTTGACTACTGGGATCACTCATTTAGCTCCCAAGTCGAGTAATATCGCTGACCCTAGTCAATACCGCCCCATAACGTGTCTTTCTACCACCTACAAGACACTTACATCCATTCTGAAGGCCAAAATTGACGCCTTTATTGAGACGAATGATATCATGGCGATTACTCAGAATGGATGTCAGGGCGGAAGTCGCGGTACAAAGGAGCTACTCCTGATTGATGCGGTCGTGGGCAAATTGGTGAACCGCAATCGATGCAATTTCTCCGCTGCCTGGATTGATTATAAGAAGGCTTTCGAATCGATCCGCCATTCATGGTTAAAGAGGGTCCTTGAACTGTACAAGATAGATGAGACAGTTCGAAACTTCCTCAGATCGTGTATAGGGCAATGGAGTACGATCCTTAGTCTCCATGGTCAGCGGCTATCGAATGCGGATTAAGAGGGGTATATTCCAGGGTGACTGTCTGAGTCCCCTTTGGTTTTGCCTGTCCCTGAATCCACTCAGCTTTTTGCTAGAGAAATCTGGGACGGGATTTCAGTTTCGGAGAGGTGAATCACGCATGACCCACCTTTTCTACATGGACGATCTCAAACTTTTGTTTCAAATGCAACACGGTTGGAGGAACTGTTAAAAATCACTTGTGATTTTAGCAGTTCCATCAACATGGAGCTTGGAGTAGATAAGTGCGCGATCCTTCATGTGGACAGGGGTAGGGTGGTGCATTCAGACAGAGTTGAAATCGACTCCATGAACATCCGCACCCTCTCTGAAACTGAAACATACCGGTATCTGGGTATGTCGCAGAGCATTGGTGTTCACGAGGCAGCGGTGAAAAAGGCGGTTTGTGACGTGTTCTGGGAGCGCCTGACAAAAGTTCTTGAGAGCTATTTGTCGGGCGTTAACAGGATACGAGCATTCAACGCCTGGGTCATACCTGTTCTTTTGTACACCTTCGGCATACTCAGATGGTCACAGACAGAATTGGATGCCCTGGATCGAAAAGTCCGCACTACTATGACACTCCATAGAATGCATCACCCGAGATCTTCAGTGATGAGGCTGTATATCCCACGGAAGAGTGGCGGTCGTGGCCTTCTAAGTGGCAAACAAATGCACAACCGCGAGATATGCAGCCTCCGAAATTACTTCCTGACGAAAGTCGATAGTAACTTGCATAGAGTTGTCATAGCCTGTGATAGAGGACTAACCCCTCTATCCATGGCCCAAGAGAACTGGCAGGCGCCGGCTGTACTTAGCACTGCTGAGCGAGAGGCCATCTGGAAAGACAAAGAGCTGCACGGTAGGTTCTTTAAGGTTCTTTGTGGATCCTTCGTAGATCAGAAGGCCTCCGTGCACTGGTTGCGCTTCGGAGACCTTTTTGCGGAGACCGAGGGTTTTGTCTGTGCAATACAGGATCAGGTGGTCAAGACGAACAACTATAGGAGGTTCATAATAAAAGACGGCACCTTGGACGTTTGTCGGTTGTGCCGTCAACCAGGGGAGACCCTGCGTTATATAATTTCCGGTTTTTCCATGCTTGCCAACACTGTGTATTTGCACAGGCACAACCAAGCAGCCAGGATCCTACACCAAGAGATTGCTCTAAAGTATGGACTCATATCTCGGCGGTTGCCGTATTACAAGTACACGCCGGAGCCGGTTCTCGAAAACAACCGCGCCAAGCTCTACTGGGACTGACCGATCATCACGGACAGGACTATTCCTTCGAATAAGCCTGATATTGTGTTGATGGATCGGGCGCAGTCAATGGTGTTTTTGGTTGATATCACTATCCCATATGACGAAAACCTCGTGCAGGCTGATGCCAATAAAATATGTGGCGAGTGGAATCCACAGAAATCATCCCCGTAGTCCTGTCCGTGAACGAACTAATTAATTATTAATTATTAATTATCTAATTGGGTCTAAGTCAAAACGAACCCAACAAAACATAAATGTGAAATGGGGCCAAGTTCGATATAAAAAAATCACAGCGATCTAAATGGGTAGGTACCAAGTTCTAGGTATAGTGGTTCCTAAAATTAAATCATAGCTACGGAACTTCAAATAGAAATATTTATTTTAGACTTCTCCAAATAACAGAAAAAAGTACAACAGTTTTCAGTTTCTTAAAAAAGTTGTTATGTTCTGTGCTTCTGCATGGTGTAACTTGGAAAGATTTCAGTATTCAATTTTATTCTATAACTAGCTTTTGCCCGCGGCTTCGCCCACGTGGACATAGCTTTTATGACTCTTTTTGAGGGTGAGTGGTGCGCGAGCCGCAATCAGCTCGCAAGCGTGGACATGAGTTTTCACCACGTACCTCAGGAACTGTATCGGGCTATTCGGATTAGCAGTCTTTGTCACATCCCACCCCCTCAACAAATTCTATACAAAAAATCACTCAATCCATTGCTCCGTTGCGACGCCACCGACGTGCGCGAGCGTAGAAAAAAGCTGTCCCCAGATCCCTCGGGAACTATGTCAGGATATACTTATTAGTATATTATATCATTTTCCACCTCATCTCTGTGCTAAAAATCACACCAATCCATTTTTTCGTTACGATTTTAAATAAAACGAACAAAGAGTATTGTTTTAGTTTCCTCAGGAACTGCATCGGACTATGATAATTTCCACAGATAAAAGGTTGACTATTTCATTCCCAGTGATACAGGCTACCTGCATGCCAAATTTCATCAAGATTGGTAGAGGTGTTGAAGTGTGAATAGGTAACAAACAAACAAACACATTTTCACATTTATAATATTAAGTAAGGATTTCTAAATCTTTAATAAAATATAGAGCGTCGGTGGCAAAACGGTTAGGGCCACTACCTCCTGTCCGGAAAGCCGTGGTTCGAATCCTGCCACTTACCAATATCTATACGAATATCGATTTCATCCTGGTATGTACGTTTATCCGACGCTCTTACGGTGAGAAAAACATCGTGAGGAAACCTGCACACGCCTGCGAAGAAATTCGAAGCTTATGTGTGAAGTCAATCAACCCGCAATGGGCCCGCGTGATCGTCTAAGGCCAGATCACCCTAACTCAGGGCAGGTCGAGCCCCTTGGTGGGAATGTATATAAACTGATATGATGAAATATTATCAAAAAACTAATTCAAATCATTATAGGTATCAATCTAGTAATAAAATTTCATAACAATAATAATATGGGTCAAATCCTCGAGTCGTATCAGCTTCAAAGGAGCCCAAGACGCACTTCTCGTTGCCGCGCTGGATGGCAATAGACAACCTTAGCAGCAGGTAGGACCTCACGTCACATCTCCTCTCTCGAAGGCGAAGGCCAATCTTCTTTGTGAAGGCAAAGGCCTCTGAGGGTTCAGCGGCCGGTTGTCTCACAGACCAGCGGCACAAAGCAGTAATTTGCCTCCAAGACCGAGTACTTATTATGCTTCTTTCTCACCGCTAATTGAGCAGCAGTACCGTACGGGTGAGGAGTGAGGCAGAAAAAGTGGCTTCCCAAAGCAGACACGTTCCTCTCTGCCATAGCACCTGTTTAAACCCTCCGACCTTTTGCCATCAGATTGACTAAAGCCCGGCCGGCGGCTGCATCAAAGATGGAATATTCCTTCTGGCCGAGACCAGTGCCCTCCGAGTGAGGTCATTAAGGAATTGGTGACGTGGTTATCTTCACAAACACGACTGCAACTCAGTGAGTGATGGCCAATTGCCTCCACCGTGGACCCGCAAATACATTGATGAGGTTCACAGATATTGATATTGCAGGCGGAGAGCAACTGCCACACGCAAATAGTCGCCGTCAGAAGAGTTCCCATATCTATGCCTCTTGGTTAAAAGATGTTAAACTCGATTTATGTGTTTTAATTTTTTTACACGATTGGAATCTGTAAAAAAATACCTCTCTGTTCGTCTATGAAACACATCGCTACGTACCATAGTTCCAGAGTTTAAAGTAGCGGATGCTGAAAAATACATAAAAGAAATCCACTCAAAAGTATGAAATAATACTTCAATGTTTTAATACAACATAAGCGTGTTTTATTATCCCTGCAGTGCCATCTATTGACATTCTGCTACTATGATTATAATGTTTGGTATGTGTAGCTAATATATAGAAAAAAGTACTCTATTGTTATAATTGTATGTATCGATAGATAATTTCCCACGGGACCTGTTTAGTTTTCCGGGATAAAGAATACCCGACTATACAATGATGGTCAAAACAACCCATCCCAATGTAAAGGTTTCATATTCTTACGTTGAGTCATTCTAAAGATACATTTTTTTGCATTCCTGTAGGAACCCTATTTTTTTGGGATTCACAATGTCGCAGTTTTAGTACGCGATAAGGGTATCAACGTGTAAAATTTGATTGTAGTAGGTCAAGCCACATTTGCGTGGTGAGCCCCTCTATAAATGAATACTTTTGATTTTCCCACGGGAACTCTTGAATTTTCTGGGATAAAAAGCATCCTATATGTTAACCCGGGCTATAAGGAACCACCATACAAAATTTCATCAAAATCGGCCTGGTAGTTTTTGCGTGATGCGCGAACATACAGACAGACAGACAGACAGACAGACAGACAAAAATTCCAAAAGTTGTTGTTTTGGCCTCTGTATCGTTAGTAATGTCCACCACAGTTATTATTTTCCAAAAATATTTCATGTACAGACACGGCCCCGTTACAGTTTTATTATATTATAGATGAATATTATTTACTTTTAAAAAGTAAGCTTTGCTTGCTTGGCGCCTTGATCATTTAAACTTGCCAATTTAAACCATTTAGTAGGACAAAACATTTTTTTTAACTGAAAACCGTTGTACTTTTTCTATTATTTGGAGAAGTTGAGAATAAATATTTCTGTTCCGTAGCTATGACTTAATTTTAGGAAGCACTATACAACTTGGTACCTACCCATTTAGATCACTGTAATTTTTTAACATCGAACTTAGCCCCATTTCTAATTTATGTTTTGTTCGGATATCATTAAATTATGTAAAGTACAAATACTAATTTCCTATCCTTATTTAAGTAATAGATATACATATAAGATATTTTTGGTGGTACTGAACCCTCGGTGCGCAAGCCAGAGTCACACTTAGCTAGTTTTATAATTTTTACTTAATACGTCCAATAAACCCATTGCGATTCCAAATCTCAAATTAAAAAAGTCACCTGGAAGTGTCCCATATAATTATTCCAATGAGCAGTGCAGTGGTGGTACGGAACCCAAATTGTGTGAGTACGACTAACACTTGGCCATTTTTTGAGTTATTCTCTTGTATACGTCCAATAACCTACCTCGGTGCCAAATTTAAAGTTTCTAAGTCACCTGGAAGTGGTCTATATATTATTATATGAGTATTGGTGATACGGAACTCTTGGTGCACGAGTACGACTCACACTTGGCTAGTTTTATAATTTTTCCTTTATATATGTCCAATAAATTATCTTCATGCCAAATTTCAAGTTTCTAGTCTTCTTGTCGAACTCTTTTGGAACTGGTAATTGTGTCTTCAACTACGTGCTGTTTTCGTTTCAGAGCCGATCCAGAAACATTGTCTGCTTTTATTGGACTTTTATCAAACTGAAAAAAAATCGAAGTACCTATATAGGATGTTAATAGAACACATTTTTTTAAGAAAGCTACTCATGAAACTGAACAACTTCTGTTTTAAAACATTACTGCAATTTCAGAATTTATACAAAGTTAGAATACAACAACAACCTAACAACCTGTACATAGAACAGATGGCTGTTGGTGCAGTCAAGTTCTTGAGTGGCGACCGCGTAAGGAAAAACGTAGATTAGGCAGGCTTCCAACTCGGTGGACCGACAACCGCTGCTTGCAGGCAGCGTAAGAGCGGTCGTTGTGGATAACCTTGGGGGAGGCCTCTGTCCAGCAGTGGACGTCCCTTGGCTAATAAAATGATGTACCTAAAGCGGGTTCCGATGCGAAGATAATAAAACCCTTAGTTACTATTTTTAAACAATGTAATGTTACTATACATAAATACTTCGTACTTACAAAAAGTAAACCTAATAATTTACTACCCTAATATTTAATATTTACCGTAGTCCGCGGACTGCTTAGTCGTGCCACTGTAAATAGGTACTTATTGCTGTTTATAACTGTCAACATATGCGTTGCTTAGCAACCTTTTTCTGTTGACTTCGAGTTTTATGTTTTTACGAATGGGTAACAAACTATTACGTTTTTTAAGCCACGAAATACTTTGTTGCTTACCTGTACTAATGATTTATTTCAAGGAAAACTAAACTAAAGCTTTATTAAAACTATAATTTTTGCTACTTAAAGATGCTTACTAGATACTTACCTACTTACAGTAAAAATATTCATGAACAAATCAAACACTTTCATCTAGCCCCAAACTATGTTTCCCAGTACTATGGGGTTGTAAATTTGTAAAAAGTAAAGAAAATATTAGAACGACCGATACGTACTGAAGTCAGTATGCAAACGTCTACATGAGGCAGAGCAAAACATTTTATGTATTTTTTGTTTGGTGTAACCACAAAGTCATCATCGTTAAAATGCTTTGAGCAAACAGTGCTTGTTTTTGTGGGAAACCAATTACTGTTACGCCCTGTACTTGTGATCCACTTTTCCTTCAATTCAGGATTTTTTGGAAAACTGAAAGTAAAAATAAAAATATATCGTTGAAAAATATCGACAACACCCTCGCACTAAATTACAAAGACCCAAAAACAAATATTCATATTTTTATATAACTATTGATTTTCATTAATGTTTTTCACTTACACATGGTAAGAAACTCCTCCATTTTTTAAATTCACTTTACTACTTGCATTTTTGCAGCTTATTATAGCACATTTCGGCATTTTGTCACAAAAATACTCGGAGCTCAGCTTGTCATGAAGTTGTGCAATTTCTGCGCAGTACAATCATTTACGAATGACAGCAACATACCCGTTTATGCATGAAGGCGACGCGTGTGCCACGCCTCCTTACGCAATCTATCGGAGCGGAAAAAAATTTTCTTATCTGTGGTGCAAACTAAGTAAAGTAAAACAACAAGTACTTAATAAAAACCGGTCAAGTGTGAGACGGACTCGCGCTAAGGATTCCGAACTGCATAAACTGAATGACAAACTTTTTCTGAAGACAAGGCGGTATGGCTAACGAGCCTAAGCCTGCCCTAAAGGGCGAAAAAAAAGATGTACTTTTTTTAATGAAAAGTTTGAGTGCATTTCACCTGATGGTAAGTGACGATGTAGTCGAGGATGGTACATTATATGACTGCGAAAGACTGAGGGTAGTGTTTTTCATTGTTTCGATAATGCGTCTTGGGTATATATTTATGTAAGTGTTTGTATAAAGTTCAAACAAGATCCTTCCCGTAGTTTTACATGGTATGAAATAATGTTGGGCTCTTAAAAATGAGCCAAAAAAGAGGGGCCACGATTGCGGAGTAAATTGCTCAACTTCAAACTGATACAACTTCTTTCATCTTATCATCATCGTCTCAGCCGAATAACGTCCACTGCTGGACAAAGTGTCTTATATTTGAATGTTCCATGTATTTCAAGTAAATTGGGCATTTCAATCGCATATTTATATCCGTCTGTTGCAGGCTCTACTTTCTAAATTCTGTACGCACTACTATAGGCAAGTTCCATGTAATTTGAGTAATTTGGGCATTTCAATCGCATTTATTTATCTGTCTGTTTCAAATCCTGATGACACTCCTCTAGACATATTTAGGTTTTTTCTTCCACTATTCCACAATTAATGTAAATAAAACAAAATTTGTTTATACTGCAACCGGTTTCGTGATCATCTTCCACCAAGAACCTACTATATCAAGCATACAATCCTCTAGACATGTTCGACGTATTTTAAGTAAGTTGGGCATTTCAAACGCATTTATATTCGTCTGTTGCAGGCTCTACTTTTCATATCCTGATCACACTCTAGACATGTTCCATGTAATTTAAGTAAGTTGGGCATTTCAATCGCATTTATTTATTACCGTCTGTTGCAGGCTCTGCTTTTCCAATCCTGATCACACTCCTATAGACATGTCCCATGTAATTTAAGTAAGTTGGGCATTTCAATCGCATTTGTTTATTACCGTCTGTTGCAAGCTCTACTTTTCATATCCTGATCACACTTCTATAGACAGTTCTATGTAATTTAAGCAAACTGGGCATTTCAATAGCATTTATTTATTACCGTCTGTTGCAGGCTCTGCTTTTCCAATCCTGATCACACTCCTATAGACATGTCCCATGTAATTTAAGTAAGTTGGGCATTTCAATCGCATTTGTTTATTACCGTCTGTTGCAAGCTCTACCTTTCATATCCTGATCACACTTCTATAGACAGTTCTATGTAATTTAAGCAAATTGGGCATTTCAATAGCATTTATTTATTACCGTCTGTTGCAGGCTCTGCTTTTCCAATCCTGATCACACTCCTATAGACATGTCCCGTGTAATTTAAGTAAATTGGGTATTTCAATCGCATTTATTTATATCCGTCTGTTGCAGGCTCAACTTTTCAAACCCTGATCACGCTCCTCTCCTTTAGACATGTTCCATGTTATTTAAGTAAATTGGGCATTTCTATCGCATTTATTTATATCCGTCTGTTGCAGACTCTACTTTTCAAATCCTGATCACACTCCTCTAGACATGTTCCATGTAATTTAAGTAAGTTCGGCATTAAAATGCCCTTCTACTGCAGACTACACCTTACAACCCAGTTCACACATCTGTCACCGAACCGACATTGAAAATCCCACTTGAACTTCGTCCAATAAATTTTAATATGAACAAAACGGTTATTGATGGCTCTTTCATTATGGAAATTTAAGGCCCTCCCTCGTCGTAAGGCCCTAATTTATGGCCTATCTCCACTTGTAGAACAGACTTCAATTTGAATACCAGTTGAGACTGGTAAAAATTGTAAAATACCTAAAGATCAACAACAAATAATAATAAAACGGTCAAGTAAGAGTCGAATAGCGCTAAAGACTCTAAACTAAAAAAAAACATTTTTCAGTTACTCTTGTTGATGTCTTTGATTTGATTTTTATCAACTTTTTTTATTTAAAGTTTGATATTTTTAAGATTTATAGGTGATCCGTAAGAAAACCACAGTAACCGACATAGCTCTTAGAATTGCTTAACTTAAGTGGCAGTGAGCGGGGCACATTGCTCGTAGAACATATGGCCGTTGGGGTAGTAAAGTTGTCGAGTGGCGACCACGCACCGGAAAACGTAGTGTAGGCAGGCCTCCCACTCGGTGGACCGATGACCGACGGCCAGCGCAGAACCGGTCGTCGTGGAAATCTTTGGGGGAGGCCTATGTCCAGCAGTGGACGTCCTTCGGCTGATATGATGATGATGATAGCTGAACAGTTTAAATTTTCACAGCTGATGTATTTCTCTTGCCGCTATAACAACATATGCTAAAAATTAGAAAAAGTGAAGGTCTCCATACAAAAATAGTGTTTTTTTATTAAACGTGAAGAAACTAGCGCCATCTAGTATGATGGTACGGAACCCTGTGTGCCCGTTTTTGACTCCCATTTTACCGGTTTTTCCTTTTCAGATGTAGATAAACAACTCTTTGCAGATTCAGATTTTATTTTGAAAAATTCTTTATAAGTACACCTCAATACCATCTAAAGAAAATTATAAACAATTAAAAGTATTTTTTTGTATTTACATTTCAAAATCACTGTGCTAAGTATTTTAAATAATTCGCTTTATAATACCTGAAGCTAGTGGTTTCTCTAGTCAATTTTAGAAGTAACCCAAGCCAAGTGTCCATCGGAAGGTATATTACCAAATAGCACACATAAATATAACCATCTCCGTGGCGTATTGGTTAGTCCATTCGCTTCACACTAAGAGGTTACGGGTTCGATTCCCAGCGGGGCCAACTTTGTAAGACTCTGTTTGGTTGGTGGTAGGGCATTTTCTTAGCCCGCCTGGCTAGCTACCACCATCTTATCTAAGTCTTGCCGCCAAACATCAGTGTTAACAGCATTAATGTGTTCCGGCTTGAAGATGAGATAGCCAGATCCCCATTGCGTTGGGAATCTTGGTAAGCCCGCTTTCAACTTCGGCATCGTGTTACTTACCACCAGGTGAGATGATGCCATTTTTTATGTGAATAAATAAATATTAAAAAAAAATTCGAGCGAGACCTACAGTAGTAGTAGGTATTCGCGGGCTCTAGACCACTTAATATGCATGGCTGGCTTTTTTTTAATAGCGACTCGTTGTTTTCGCAAAAAACGCCAGCGACGACCCTAATTAAGGGCTCGGCCCGGCAGTAGTAGGTATTCGCGGGCTCTAGACCACTTAATATGCATGGCTGGCTTTTTTTTAATAGCGACTCGTTGTTTTCGCAAAAAACGCCAGCGACGACCCTAATTAAGGGCTCGGCCCGGCAGTAGTAGGTATTCGCGGGCTCTAGACCACTTAATATGCATGGCTGGCTTTTTTTTAATAGCGACTCGTTGTTTTCGCAAAAAACGCCAGCGACGACCCTAATTAAGGGCTCGGCCCGGCAGTAGTAGGTATTCGCGGGCTCTAGACCACTTAATATGCATGGCTGGCTTTTTTTTAATAGCGACTCGTTGTTTTCGCAAAAAACGCCAGCGACGACCCTAATTAAGGGCTCGGCCCGGCAGTAGTAGGTATTCGCGGGCTCTAGACCACTTAATATGCATGGCTGGCTTTTTTTTAATAGCGACTCGTTGTTTTCGCAAAAAACGCCAGCGACGACCCTAATTAAGGGCTCGGCCCGGCAGTAGTAGGTATTCGCGGGCTCTAGACCACTTAATATGCATGGCTGGCTTTTTTTTAATAGCGACTCGTTGTTTTCGCAAAAAACGCCAGCGACGACCCTAATTAAGGGCTCGGCCCGGCAGTAGTAGGTATTCGCGGGCTCTAGACCACTTAATATGCATGGCTGGCTTTTTTTTAATAGCGACTCGTTGTTTTCGCAAAAAACGCCAGCGACGACCCTAATTAAGGGCTCGGCCCGGCAGTAGTAGGTATTCGCGGGCTCTAGACCACTTAATATGCATGGCTGGCTTTTTTTTAATAGCGACTCGTTGTTTTCGCAAAAAACGCCAGCGACGACCCTAATTAAGGGCTCGGCCCGGCAGTAGTAGGTATTCGCGGGCTCTAGACCACTTAATATGCATGGCTGGCTTTTTTTTAATAGCGACTCGTTGTTTTCGCAAAAAACGCCAGCGACGACCCTAATTAAGGGCTCGGCCCGGCAGTAGTAGGTATTCGCGGGCTCTAGACCACTTAATATGCATGGCTGGCTTTTTTTTAATAGCGACTCGTTGTTTTCGCAAAAAACGCCAGCGACGACCCTAATTAAGGGCTCGGCCCGGCAGTAGTAGGTATTCGCGGGCTCTAGACCACTTAATATGCATGGCTGGCTTTTTTTTAATAGCGACTCGTTGTTTTCGCAAAAAACGCCAGCGACGACCCTAATTAAGGGCCCGGCCCGGCAGTAGTAGGTATTCGCGGGCTCTAGACCACTTAATATGCATGGCTGGTTTTTTTTAATAGCGACTCGTTGTTTTCGCAAAAAACGCCAGCGACGACCTTGGACAAGAGGGCCACGGGCGCTAAGAAGAAACCCGCCGCAAAGAAGTTGGCTTTGCCGGGCAAGTCCACGGCCACAACGCCCCAGGCGCAAAAAACCACTAAGCCGCCTACGAAGAAGCCGAAAGCGTCGAAACCCAAGAGGACCGCTGCCTGAAATCCTCCGGTGCTGGCATAAAGAAACATCCTGCGTACACACACCTGGAGCACCGACACCACCGTCGTCGTCGCTTCGTTGGTCTGTCGGCTAGTGGCTGCGAGAAGTAGTAGCGGATGACCATGACCTACAACCTGCTAAAACAATCGACTCAAATAATCCTGTGCGTAGGTATACTTTGTAACTGAATCATAGTGCGTATAATACTTACATCATTATTCTTCATTGAATTTTTTTCTTTATAATTTAAAAAAATGTAAATAATAACCCTTTTTGCGGTCAATCCACATTCAATATAAATGAATGAATAATATTAATTAAAAAAGATGTAACCCTGGGTTTGTATCTGGGCCTAAGTTACTTATCAAACCAAACGGCACATTTACAAGAGTTGATTATAACCTAATCAATTTGTTCTCACAATAGCAAGAGATACGTGCCAGTGTGTCAATTTCTTAACCCTCTGCTTTTTCCAAGTCGGGCAACAGGAATTTTGCATCTTTCTACTGTAACTTATTTCATTCGTTCCCATATAAATTACAATGAGTGTCGTATATTTAGCCTTTGTAAAACGTGAGAAATGCGGGGTTTTTATACCCACTAACAATTAAAATCACTAATTTATTACTAGCCTCTATCCTGAATGTATGAGATATTAAAGGCTTTTGGAGACTCGATGTCCATCCGACACACACAAAAAAACTGTTCTTTAAAATATCCCTCGCTCCAATCACAAAAAAACTGATATACTACACAACAGGTGCAATACAAACGCTCCCACGATCTTCGCGTCGGTTCCCCATACGTAAGTCCATCACTGCCTCTTTGATCACAATAGAAGTCGACCTGCATGTGACCAGTCTTTCATAAATTTAAAAATAAATCCATTAAGAGACCCTTTTTTTTTTACACATATGTGATTGGATCAGTGTACGCAGCTTAGACATGTCTCAACTTGCTGATTTCCCTTCCTAAACAAAATAACTACCATAAATAAAAAAATATATGGAATGCATGCAGCTGCAACAGTGGTGTTTCTGAAAGTAAAAAACGGAATCTATTAAATGGCCCTTTTTTATGCATATCTGTCTTAAACGACGGAGGCAAAGTTGCAGGTGTGCAATGAACAAGTTTTGACGTGTTCATCAACCCTTCCTATAAAACAAAATGATATTGCATAGATAGAGCCAGTAACAACACTACCTTGATCCGATAAACTATAAAGTTTATAATACCGGTGTATTTGTGCAGTGCATTTTATCATACCTATATCAGTCCGCTGATACTATGACGGTAAGTTTTTCCTTGTTTCATAATTTTTCAGAAATTAATTTCTAGTGTCTCCTAAATCATCATCATATCAGTCGAAAAACGTCTACTTCTGGGCAAAGGCCTCTCCCCTCATGATTTCCACAACGAATGGTCCTGCGCGGTCCACATCCAGCGGCTTCCCCCCGCCATCTTCATCAGGTCGTCGCTCCATCTGCTTACGCTACGTTTTCCGGTGCGTGGTCGCCACTCGAAAACTTTACTGCCCGCATGGCCATCTTTCGGTGTTCTAAATAATTTATTTTATTTAAAATACACATTTTATTAACTCTTTACAGCAATTTAACAAATGCTTAGTTCTTTTTATTTCAACTAGTGGTTTCGATTGTTTCAGCTAGCAAATGCCGACTCTCTGGAATTGCCGAACACATTTAAAAGTTATTATTTTAATAATAGTATGAGTGATGAGGACGAAACGTGCTCCATGTTATTGACTCATAAAAACAAGAAAAATGGACTCAAAAGACCAAACAATATTGATTCATTTTTCGAAAAACCCAAACTAAAGCAGAAGAAAGTAACATTATCTTCGTGTGTTGGTCATGCAGTTGAAGGAGGCATGTCTTACGTGTCAAACAATGAAGAAGATGGATCTAGAGCCAGTCACCTTATAAAAATCGAAATTTTTAACTTAAAAGAGTTAAAAGGTGTTTCACCTGCAAATCATTGGAAACACGCTGAATTGCGTGTTAAATATTACGCACAATCTGAATCAGACATCAATCAACAAAGCACGCGCGATATAATATACAATATCACGAAACATATTGCAGGGAAGCCCGACTGCAAAAAATACTTTTTTGCAACAGATTCCGACTAAAGCCTCCCTTTTTTTTGCTTCAAACTAACCGTCTCCCTACCATCTCAAAACTGAACCTCGCAAATATAAAGCGCTGGCCTCATTCACTACCCAACAATCAACCATGGACATTTATAACCTTCACAACGACTTGTACGACAAGGAATTATACGAGATAGCTGACATGGACATTCATAACCTCCACAACGACTTGTACGACAAGGAATTATACGAGATAGCTGACGATGCCGAAAGACAACTGGGATCAGATCGTGCTCGAGCAAGGTAAAAAAAAAATATATATATTATTTTTTCATATTTCCCGAAAGGCGTCCACTGCTGGACAAACGTCCACTGCTGGACAAACTCCTTTCCCCCAGGATTTCCACGACGACCGGTACTGCGTTGTCCGCAACTAGCGGCTTCCCTCTCGATCGTGTAGGAGGCCTGCCTACGCTACGTCTTCCGGTGCGAGGTCGCTACTCGAGAACTTTAGTGCCCCCACGGCCTTCTGCAATTGTTTAATGTTCTAAAATTAATTATTTTTCTTCCTTACTTCCCTATTATGTACCGCTTGTATATCTCTAATGCGATACATAACTTTCCGGGGAGTAGGGGCGGGGAGAAAAAGTATTTAAACTGTAAAAACTCATTTACATGTGCAGTCTTTAAAAAAGCTGTTCAGCTATCAAAATGATTTCTCTCACTAGTGATGAAATTAGTAGAATTGATAAATCTATTATTTTAAATAAATTTCATCGGTATCTTAGATTGTGGTACTTGCAATCTCAACTACCTCAATGGATGGTTGAAGATATCAGCATTTCCCCATATTTTACGCCGTGTAATGGGCATTTAAATTCAAATTCATTTCCATCGAATGATCAGGATGAAATTGACGGAGTCATGCAAATGCAAGCTTACTGTGTTCGATGTAAAAATAAAAGTTTGTATTTTTAATTACGCTAGCAAAAACATAGTAAAGAGATCCACATATTAATTGAAGTTTTTTTTTTGTTTTAGCAGCTCAACAGCAGCCCTCAATAGTTCTGGAAAAAAAAGAAAACTGTCCCTGAAAAGATCCAACTCGTCTATCAAGAGCGCACGTATTGAGCCATCCGTGTCGAATGAAGCCATACCCACTTCATCTACAGCTGCCACACAAAATGTGAGTACAAGCAACAATAACCAGATTGAATGTACCGTGTGCGGAGTTTTTGTGAAGAAACAATTCCATGCCAGTCATTTAAAAAGTAATTTACACAAAAAAAACGCAGCAGCTGCTCATCCGGAGCTAAATAATGTTCGCATAATAGAATCGGCTTTTGGAAACAGAATCGTAACATATAGGATAGTATCATCTGAAAAACAAGATAGTGTTCAATTTCAAACTCCTGAATTATTTTTACAGGGAATAAAAGACACCATGTATAAATTAATTAAAAAAGGCATAAACGAATTAACGGTGATCAAAGTTAATTTTATTTTGAATGCCGATTTCGTTCAAGAAACAAAAGAAATATCAAATAATTTTGATTTCCAAACATTTAATTACATGTTTTGTCAAGGTGATGATATCGATACTATATTTAATTTATTGGAAAAAGAAATCTCTAATAAAGTGTGTAACTTTGAGAAAAAGGATAGCGGTTGGAGTCTTGACAAAATAAAATATCTTGATATGAATGTTAATAAATTCAATCCACTTCGGGGATCATCATACATTGATCTACCGCACTGTATTAAGTTAAAAAAAGCCGTTATAAATGTAAAAAATCTTGATGTGCAGTGTTTTAAATGGGCTGTCTTATCTGCTTTATACCCAGTGCAACGTCACGCAGACAGGGTAACTTCATACATGGGGCATGAAAACAGATTGAACTTTGATGGTATACCGTTCCCTGTAAAAATAAAAGATATTGGGAAATTTGAAAAAAATAATAATATTAGTATCAATGTATTTGGGTTAGAATGTGACACTCAGTCAAAATCTTACAGTGTTGTGGGGCCGCTGCATTTTACTAAATGTCGTAAGGAGACTCATATTAATCTTTTGTACATCACAAGTGGAACCCGGGGGCATTACTGCTACATCAAAAATATCTCACGATTAGTAGCTAGTCAAATGACATCTAGAAATATAGCAGTTAATATTTGCGATGGATGTCTTTTAAACTTTACAACGCGCGAAAAATTAATAGAGCATCAACGGCGCGATTGTGGTCATATACGTGTAGACTTACCGAACGAGAAAAAAACAAAAAAAAATTGGTTTAACGAAATAGTACCGGATAACGTTCTGGAATTCGATAACTATCAACGACAGCGTAAATTACCTTTTGTAATTTATGCCGATTTTGAATCATTTTTAAGGCCAATCGCAACTTGCGATAACAATCCGGAAGCTTCATTCACTCATAACATACAAAAACACGAAGTATATAGTTACGGATATTATATTAAATGTGCATATGACGATCAAAATTCTTTATATAGGACATACAAAGGTCAAGATTGTGCTCAACACTTTATGCAGTCTATTAAAAGTGATTTACAAAATATTTGTGCCAAAAATTCATTTCAAAAAGAACCTCTACTATTGTCAGAAGAAGACCTCAGAGATATAGAACAAAGTGATGTATGTAAAATCTGCCAGAGGCCCGGAATAAGTAAAGATACTCATGACTATGATTGGCATACAGGGCGCTACATGGGTGTTGCTCACAAACTATGTATTCATAGGTGCATTGTACCCAATTATGTCCCAATTTTTTGTCATAACCTCAGTAACTATGACGCTCATTTCATAGTACATGCTTTGAACTTTGAAAAAGGGGAAATTGAAATAATTCCCCAAAACAAAGAAAAATATATTTCTTTTACTAAGAATGTACAAGTTAATGGTCGTACAATGAAATTAAGGTTTTTAGACTCGTTCAAATTCATGTCAAGTAGTCTAGAAAAATTAGCAACAAACTTAAAACCGGAACAGTTTAAAGAACTCCAACTGAACTTTCCTCATGAAGAAGATTTAAAACTTCTTATTCGTAAAGGTGTTTATCCTTACGAATATATGACGTCATATGAGTCATTAAAAGAGACCGCTCTCCCCTCCCAAGAAAATTTTTATAGTTCGCTAACTAAAAGTCATGTATCCGACAGTGATTATGAACACGCCCAAAAGGTGTGGGCTCACTTCAAATGTAATAACATGGGAGATTACTCAGATTTGTATCTAAAAACTGATGTTTTGTTATTGGCTGATATTTTTGAGAATTTTCGTAACGTTTGCCTAAAAATATATTGTTTAGACCCTGCTCACTATTATACAGCTCCAGGATTAAGCTGGGATGCAATGCTAATGTACACTAAAATAAAACTTGAATTGCTAACTGACTTCGAAAAAATAGCATTCTTAAAAAAAGGTATAAGAGGGGGGACGTCTCAATGCAGTAACAGACATGGCTTAGCAAATAATAAGTATATGGATAACTATGACAAAAAAATGCCATCATGTTATTTGTCTTGGTACGACGCAAATAATTTATATGGTATATCAATGTCACAGTTTCTACCTACTGGTGAATTTGAATGGGTAGATAACAACACAGATTTTAATATTCCTGATGAAGCTGATTTTGGTTTTATTCTAGAAGTTGATTTGGAATACCCAGAAAAGTTACATGATGATCATTCAGATCTGCCATTTTGCCCAGAACTTATATGTCTGGGGGAAACTAAAGATAAAAAATTGGTTTCAAATCTTCACAATAAATTTAACTATGTGATCCATTATAGAAATCTTAAACAATGCCTGCGAAATGGATTACGGCTATTGAAAGTTCATAAAATACTCAAATTTAAACAGAGTCCCTGGCTGAAAAAATACATAGACCTTAACACATCGATGAGAGCTCAATCATCTTCTGAGTTTGAGAAAGATTTTTTTAAACTTATGAATAACTCAGTTTTCGGAAAAACAATGGAAAACATTAAGAAACGAGTAAACGTAAAATTGTTAAATAAGTGGAGTAACAATGGAAAATCACCCGGTGCCGAAACTTTGATAGCGAGACCAGAATTTCATAGTTTGTCTGTTTTCAGTGAAAATCTAGTAGCGGTGCAGCTAAATAAAACAAAACTTTTTTACAACAAACCGATATATTTAGGATTTTGCATTTTAGATTTATCAAAAACTTTCATGTATGAATTCCACTACAATTACATGAAATCTAAATTCAAAAATAATCTTAAACTTTTGTATACTGATACCGATAGTTTTGTATATCAAATATTTACTAATGACTTATACAAGGACTTGAAACCCGATCTTGATACCTATTTCGACACATCTGACTACCCCGCTGACAATGTGTATGGCTATCCTCAAGTAAACAGGAAACGATTAGGATTCTTCAAAGATGAATGCAATGGAAAAATCCTAAAGGAATTCGTGGGATTACGATCAAAAATGTATGCAATGGATATACAAAATAAAATAACTGCTAAAGCAAAGGGGGTGAATAAAAGCGTGACAAAATATTTCAAAATAGACGACTATAAAAAATGTTTAATACAAAAATCTAAGCAATTTTGCGACATGTTGAGATTCAAATCTATAAAACATGTGATATACACACAAAAAATTAATAAGGTTTCATTATCATGTAATGATAGCAAAAGATTTTTAATACCGAACTCTACGGACACTCTGGCATGGGGTCATTACAAAATAGATTCAATTAAAAAACAATGACGGATACATTCAATCTGAAATTATTGCTTGTACAAAATTTTGTTTTAAGTTTTAGTAAATAAATATTTTTTTGTAAAATTATTTGAGATGTAAAATACTAATTAACCGATTTTTTAAAATTGTGAAATATTTTTTTACATTCTTAATGTTTGCTCAGGGCGGGAATCGAACCCCCGAACCCTTAGTTTAGCAGGTATGAGTACCGACCACTGGACCATCGAGTCAGTCAGTAATGCTATTTGTAATTATTCTACTTTTTAGGTTGGAAGATATTTTTAAGATGTATAGTCATCATATCAGCCGAAGGACGTCCATAGGCCTCCCCAACCCCAAGGATTTCCACGACGACCGGTTCTGCACTGCCCGCATCCAGCGGCTTCCCGCCACCTTCACCAGGTCATCGGTCCACCGAGTGGGGGTAGGCCTACCTACACTACGCTTTCCGGTGCGTGGTCGCCACTCGAGAACTTTACTGCCCCCACGGCCATCTGTTCTACGAGTTATGTGTCCTGCCCACTGCCACCGATGAAAGATGCACAGTAGATAAAAATATTAGTTAATGTTCGTACTGGTGGGAACCGAACCCACGAACCCTTAGTTTAGCAGGTATGAGCACCAACCACTGGACCATCGAGTCAGTCAGTAATTCTATTCATAATTATTGTACTTTTTAGGTTGGTAGATATTTTTAAGATGTACAATAGATAAAAATATTAGTTAATGTTTGTACTGGTGGGGAACCGAACCCACGAACCCTTAGTTAAGCAGGTATGAGCACCGATCACTGGACCATCGAGTCCATTGTACTTTTTAGGTTGGGAGATATTTTAATATGTAAAGTAGATAAAAATATTAGTTAATGTTTGTACTGGTGGGGGAACCGAACCCACGAACCCTTAGTTAAGCAGGTATGAGTACCGACCACTGGACCATCGAGTCCATTGTACTTTTTAGGTTGGGAGATATTTTAATATGTAAAGTAGATAATAATAGTATGATGTTATTTTTGAGATACAAAATATAAATTATGAAGGTCTTTTCAAGTTGATAAATGTTTTTAATTGTATGATTTTCATAGGTACGATTATTTGTATTTTAATGCAGAGTTTCTTGCCGTTTCTTCTCTGCGACTAATTTTCCGAAACGGTGGTAGAGATCAACAAAAAATAATTAAATAAACTTAATAATTGATAACTATAATGATTGATTTTATTTTTTCACGTTCTCATAAAACCGTTCCTTTTTTAAACTCGGCTCATTTATTGATCATCTTTTTTATAGGATACACGTATTTTATTAAATTAAAAAATGTATCACTTTATTCACCCTTTTACAGCCATAGTAGCAGGCCCCAGTGGCTGTGGAAAATCTAATTTTGTTAGCAACTTTTTAAAATATACTTCACAATTATGCAATGTTGAGTTTACCAAAATAACTTGGTGTTACGATGAAATGCAACCATTATATAATTTGAGTAAAGTAAATTACAGTCAAGGTTTACCGGATCTTAGTATGTTTGATGGTGAAGAGCCCCAATTGCTTATAATTGACGATCTTATGAGAGAATCTGATGGTCGTATTGTAGATATTTTTACTAAAGGGAGCCATCACAGAAACCTTAGTGTCTTTTATCTAACGCAAAATTTATTT
This sequence comes from Coleophora flavipennella, assembly GCA_947284805.1. NCBI lineage: Eukaryota > Metazoa > Arthropoda > Insecta > Lepidoptera > Coleophoridae > Coleophora > Coleophora flavipennella. The sequence goes on along the minus strand of OX369274.1, from coordinate 3,252,003 downwards.
CATCAAGGCAGGGGCCAAAGAGATATTTCATTAAATTCCAGTTATATTGTATATTTTAAAAATCCTCGAGACAGAGCACAAATACGCTACCTCGCGCGCCAAGTTTCACCTGATAATTCCAAGTTTCTTGAAGAAGCTTATGGAGATGCGACTACTGAAGCACATGGTTATTTAATGATTGATCTGAAACAAAACACTAATGACATGTGCCGCTACAAAACTAAAATATTTCCTTTTGATCAGTTTTGTGTAGTGTATGTAGTTAAAAAAGGATTTAAATATGGCAAACATCATCAAATCCATATCAGTTCTTAACCATGCATGGTAGAGTAACAACTCATCGTGACTTTCTAAATGCTCTGCATACTCTTAAACCTAAATATCGTAAGGTTTTACTAAAGGCGTGTGATAAAGAAGAAATCAATTGCATCTGTGAGTGTATATTTAACGTCTTAAATGGGAAAGTTTCCCTTAAAGAAAAAGAAAAAAAGAAACTGAAAAAATACAAAAATATACTACGAAAATTGGTGTCTAAAGGAGTAAACAAATCGAGAAAAAATATTATAATTCAAAAAGGTGGTGCCTTTTTACCGATTATTTTGGGTTCTGTTTTAAGTGGTTTACTGAGCTCTTTTCTCAAACAATAATGGAAAATACAAAGAAAATGTTATTGGTGGAACCGGGTGTTTTTGAAAGATTAAATAACAAGGATACCACACCTGAGAATGCTTTGTCACGTTTGGATAAGGAAATGCAAAAAATCCTTAATAGCAAAGTTGAAGACCGTAAAAAATGGTCGTTATACTTACAAAGTTTACAGAGATATTTACATTTTACAGAGGAGGACCGCCAACCTGTAAAATTACCTATTATTATAGAAGAGAGTTTAACGAATTCGGATAAAACTGATAGTGAACTCGATAAAACTATAGTTGAAGATACATCCACAGCCGGAAAACACGTACTTAAAACAAAAAAAATATCAAGTTATACCCCTAATCTTCTGTTTAAATTAATACCAAAAACTTATAAAAAGAAAGGTGATTTATTACTAGCTGCATTACTAAGTAATGAGGATAAAATTCAATGGAATGATGAGGGAATAGTGACAATCAACAATGAAATGATACCTGGTAGTAACATAATCGATCTAGTGAATGATACATTGCGTCCATTAAAACGCCCCAAACCAATTGGGTGGGAAAAATTTGCTTGTGGACTAAATGATATAAAAGTACCTCTATCCTGCATTGGCAACCCACAAACACTGAAATTTATAAATCAAAAAAATACTGAAACTAATAATATAGATTTACTTACAGAAAAAATTATCACGCCAAAAACAAAAGTCTCTTATAAACAACTGAAAAGTAATAAACATAATCCGCGCAGAAAAATTGATTGGCAAAGATGGACCCCCTATTAGATGTTTATCGTATTTATTACGACGTTTCACATCCAGCTAGTTTTAGCAGTGTGGATAAACTAGCAAAGTCCATGCAAGGTCGAATGACCAAAGAAAAAGTAAAAAAATGGCTTCAATCTCAAGAAACTTATACCTTACATAAACCAGTCCAAAAAAATATTCATAGAAATAAGTATATATTATCTAATTTCAATGAACTTTGGCAGGCTGATTTGAGTGATATGCGCTCTTACAGTCAATATAATGATGGCTTTAAGTATATTCTGTGTTTTATAGACGTCTTTAGTAAGTACGCATTTGCTAGAGCTTTAAAAAAGAAGAACTCGGAGACCATTAAAGAATGTTTTGAAAGTATATTTTCAGAAGCAAAAGCTACTCCTAGACATATTCAGTCTGACAAAGGAACTGAGTTTGTATCAAAAGATGTTAGGAAATTCTTTAAAAATAATAACATTAATTACTACACTACAAACAACCCTGATATCAAAGCAAGCATTGTAGAAAGATTCCAAAGAACTCTAAAAATGAAAATGTGGCGCTATTTTACATATAAGAATACAAATAGATATGTTGAAATCTTGCAAGATATACTACATTCTTACAATCACACATATCATTCAAGTATAAAAATGTGCCCATTTGAGGTCAATTCTAATAATATTATGACTGTTTGGCGAAATTTATATGAAAAAAATCTTTCAAACACTATCATAAGAGTACCTAAATTAAAAGTTGGTGATCATGTTAGGATAACAAAATACAAACATATTTTTCAAAAAGGATATGAAACGAACTGGAGCGATGAAATATTTATTATTGCTTCTATAATATATAGAACACCGTGGGTTGTTTATACTTTAAAAGATTTACAAAACGAACCAATAATAGGCACTTTTTATGAAAAAGAACTTCAAAAAGTTAATTACGACCCCACCATTCCTTACAAAGTAGATAAAATACTACGTACCCGGTACTCTGGTCACAGAAAGGAAGTATTAGTCAAGTGGAGAGGATATCCTGACAAATTTAATAGGTGGATCCGTGCATCAGACCTAGAGGAAATATGATAAACCAAGATAGTTTTTATCTCACTTTGCTGAGCAACAGTTCAGTATCATATTTTCCAGATAATACTACGACTAACTTTGTTACAAAGTTGCCAAAAACCATTACTTTGGAGGGAACTTGGGCTGTGGGATTAGTTGAGTTTCACTATCCTTGTACAATGCTTAATGTGCGTGAAGGAGAAAATATCATAACCATTCAGAAAGATAACATGGATATGCCAGACGATTCCGTAGCAAAAGTAGAGTATAAAACAAATATTCCTGCTACTAACTATGATAATATTAATCTTTTCTTGAGTGCTTTTAATCAAAACTCCTTGTTAAAACATCACGTATTACTAGAATACAATGAGGTTACGAGACTAGTACATGTTAAGCTATAAACGGATCAACTTTCATCTATACAACTTACACCTAAACTTAGCATGCAGCTTGGTTTCGAACCAAACGTTAATTTATTAAAAAATACCGTAGGTAAATTTCCTGTAAACCTATCTATGGGTTTGCCGACGCAATTTTTTGTATACTGTAATATAATAGAACCTCAAATAGTAGGAGACGTAAAGACTCCTTTACTAAGAATATTAGCATTTGACCCTACAAAGTACCTTTATGGAGCTTATCGTATGCACTCTTTTAATCCTACACACTACCTTCCTGTAATGCGTCGGGAGTTCGACACAATTGAGATAGATATAAGAACAGGTGAAGGTTATGCAGTACCATTTCAGTTTGGAACTTCATGTGCAAAGCTACACTTTAGACGTTTAAAATAATATATACATATTAATCATGATCTGTCCATATGAACATTACTATTCTCATCAAGCTGGTTCAGGGGTTGGCATTATTTACAAGGGTATACCGCACCAACGAGGACATGGTATCGGAAGCTTCTTGGGAGGACTATTTAGATCAGTACTGCCTCTTTTGACTAATGGAGCTAAGGCCGTTGGTAAAGAAGCTCTAAATGCGGGAGTTGGTCTTTTATCTGATGTTGTAAGCGCTCGACCACTAGACGAATCTTTAAAATCACGATTTAAAAATGCCAGTTCTAATTTAAAGAGAAAAGCTGATGAAAAAATCGAATCGATGTTGACAGGTTCTGGATATAAAATAAAAACACAAAGAAAGAAATCCATCACTTCTCGCAAGGCCTCCAAACGAAAAGGTTCTAAAAAAACACAAAAAAAGCAGTATAAATTAAAAGATATTTTTTCAGATTAAAACTATGTCGTTCTTACATAATAATTCATGTGAGTGTGTGAAATCTGAGTTGGACTTGTTTGCTCTTCCGTCAACACAGACCAGTATTGAAAGTGGACAATGGGTACATTACAAACCAATATCTTCTTTAAGCGATGATGGGCCAATAGAGTTTTTAGTTCCTGGGACTGGTGATGACTACATTGATTTGTCTCACACGCTGCTTCACGTTAGAGCAAAAATCTTAAATCAGGACTCCACCTCTATTGCTGCTACAGTTAGTGTTGCACCGATCAACAATTGGTTACACTCTTTGTTTAATCAGTTGGATGTATTTTTAAATCAGAAGCTCGTATCACCGCCAAATAATACATATGCATACCGATCTTACATAGAAACATTGCTAAACTACGGACCAGCTGCAAAACAATCTCATCTTACTTGTGGTTTGTGGTATCAAGATACACCTAAGTATATGAATGCTGCTAATGGAGATAACAAGGGCTATGTCAAACGAGAAGAGTTAGCTAAAGGAAGCAAGGAAGTGGAAATGATAGGACATTTACATGGAGATATTTTTAATCAAGAAAAGTACTTAATTAACGGTGTGGAAATGCGTGTTAAATTAGTGCGTACAAAAGAATCTTTTAATCTTATGACTGCTTCCAATGACGTTAAATTTAAAGTACAGATTTGCGATGCCACTCTAATCATACGTAGATCAAGAATCAATCCATCTGTCTTACTAGCTCATCAAAAAGTTTTATCAACCACCACTGCTAAATACCCCGTAACACGAGCTGAAGTAAAAGTATTAACAATTCCTTCTGGAGTTCAGGGCAAAACACTTGATAATATATTTCTTGGTCAAGTACCAAAAAGATGTATTGTAGGGTTTGTAGATAATGCGGCATTTAACGGTAGTCTGAATACAAACCCTTTTGACTTTCACAACCAGGGCGTTAATTCATTTAGTTTGTATGTGGATGGACAGCAGATTCCCTCTAAGACCTTGCAACCATCTTTTGGAGACAAAGTGTTCACTTCTGCATATCACACTTTATTCTCGGGAACTGGAATTCATTTTCTGAATGAAGGCAACTCTATATCTCTGGAGGATTACCCTGAAGGTTATTGTCTGATGGCCTTTGATTTTACACCAGATTTATCTTCCAATTCCAATTCGCACTGGAATCTAATAAGACATGGTAGTGTCCGGCTGGAAGTGCGATTTGATCAGGTTCTTACGAAAACGTTAAATTGCATCGTTTATGCAGAGTTCGATAACGTGATTGAAATAAATAAAAATCGAGATGTGAATGTAGACTACAATAGCTAAAATATAAAATATGAAGCTTATGTATTTTATCATTATTCATCAACTGATCCATTGTTGTTGTAAACGTATTTGTACTGCAAAATGAATACACATCAACTACAAATGTTTATGAGGAAAATTAACCCTAAAATAAAGTTTAATGTGTTTGCTGCAAATCAAATACCAATTTTTGTTAATGCGCCATTTGGTTTGATAAGTAATTTAGACCCCGATACAAAACCTGGATCACATTGGGTTGCTATTTGTATAAACGAGTGTGGTGTTGGAGAATATTTTGATTCTTATGGGCGGAAACCGACTGGATATCATAAGTCTTTTTTGGATAGAAACACAAAAATGTGGGTTTATAATAGCATGAAATTACAGAATTATTTCACATCAGTTTGCGGATATTATTGTTTAGTTTATTTGTACTTCAAATATAAAAATAGCACAATGTTAAGGTTTTTGAAATGTTTTTCTGATAATTCTTTATGTAATGATATATTGATAGTAAATATGTTTCAGGCAATATTTTTGTAATAAATTCATAAAGTACCTTGTAATGAAATAGGTTTGTAAAAGTTTTTGATAAATAAATTTTGTAAACATATATATATTTTTTTATTTCAATTTGTAGTAAGTACCCAAATCTTAACCAATTAAAAAAATCAATATAAAAAAGCCAGCCATGCATATTAAGTGGTCTAGAGCCCGCGAATACCTACTACTGCCGGGCCGAGCCCTTAATTAGGGTCGTCGCTGGCGTTTTTTGCGAAAACAACGAGTCGCTATTAAAAAAAGCCAGCCATGCATACTAAGTGGTCTAGAGCCCGCGAATACCTACTACTGCCGGGCCGGGCCCTTAATTAGGGTCGTCGCTGGCGTTTTTTGCGAAAACAACGAGTCGCTATTAAAAAAAAGCCAGCCATGCATATTAAGTGGTCTAGAGCCCGCGAATACCTACTACTGCCGGGCCGAGCCCTTAATTAGGGTCGTCGCTGGCGTTTTTTGCGAAAACAACGAGTCGCTATTAAAAAAAAGCCAGCCATGCATATTAAGTGGTCTAGAGCCCGCGAATACCTACTACTGCCGGGCCGAGCCCTTAATTAGGGTCGTCGCTGGCGTTTTTTGCGAAAACAACGAGTCGCTATTAAAAAAAAGCCAGCCATGCATATTAAGTGGTCTAGAGCCCGCGAATACCTACTACTGCCGGGCCGAGCCCTTAATTAGGGTCGTCGCTGGCGTTTTTTGCGAAAACAACGAGTCGCTATTAAAAAAAAGCCAGCCATGCATATTAAGTGGTCTAGAGCCCGCGAATACCTACTACTGCCGGGCCGAGCCCTTAATTAGGGTCGTCGCTGGCGTTTTTTGCGAAAACAACGAGTCGCTATTAAAAAAAAGCCAGCCATGCATATTAAGTGGTCTAGAGCCCGCGAATACCTACTACTGCCGGGCCGAGCCCTTAATTAGGGTCGTCGCTGGCGTTTTTTGCGAAAACAACGAGTCGCTATTAAAAAAAAGCCAGCCATGCATATTAAGTGGTCTAGAGCCCGCGAATACCTACTACTGCCGGGCCGAGCCCTTAATTAGGGTCGTCGCTGGCGTTTTTTGCGAAAACAACGAGTCGCTATTAAAAAAAAGCCAGCCATGCATATTAAGTGGTCTAGAGCCCGCGAATACCTACTACTGCCGGGCCGAGCCCTTAATTAGGGTCGTCGCTGGCGTTTTTTGCGAAAACAACGAGTCGCTATTAAAAAAAAGCCAGCCATGCATATTAAGTGGTCTAGAGCCCGCGAATACCTACTACTGCCGGGCCGAGCCCTTAATTAGGGTCGTCGCTGGCGTTTTTTGCGAAAACAACGAGTCGCTATTAAAAAAAAGCCAGCCATGCATATTAAGTGGTCTAGAAGCCGCGAATACCTACTACTGCCGGGCCGAGCCCTTAATTAGGGTCGTCGCTGGCGTTTTTTGCGAAAACAACGAGTCGCTCTTAAAAAAAAGCCGGCCATGCATATTAAGTGGTCTAGAGCCCGCGAATACCTACTACTGCCGGGCCGAGCCCTTAATTAGGGTCGTCGCTGGCGTTTTTTGCGAAAACAACGAGTCGCTCTTAAAAAAAAGCCGGCCATGCATATTAAGTGGTCTAGAGCCCGCGAATACCTACTACTGCCGGGCCGAGCCCTTAATTAGGGTCGTCGCTGGCGTTTTTTGCGAAAACAACGAGTCGCTATTAAAAAAAAGCCAGCCATGCATATTAAGTGGTCTAGAGCCCGCGAATACCTACTACTGCCGGGCCGAGCCCTTAATTAGGGTCGTCGCTGGCGTTTTTTGCGAAAACAACGAGTCGCTATTAAAAAAAAGCCAGCCATGCATATTAAGTGGTCTAGAGCCCGCGAATACCTACTACTGCCGGGCCGAGCCCTTAATTAGGGTCGTCGCTGGCGTTTTTTGCGAAATCAACGAGTCGCTATTAAAAAAAAGCCAGCCATGCATATTAAGTGGTCTAGAGCCCGCGAATACCTACTACTGCCGGGCCGAGCCCTTAATTAGGGTCGTCGCTGGCGTTTTTTGCGAAAACAACGAGTCGCTATTAAAAAAAAGCCAGCCATGCATATTAAGTGGTCTAGAGCCCGCGAATACCTACTACTGCCGGGCCGAGCCCTTAATTAGGGTCGTCGCTGGCGTTTTTTGCGAAATCAACGAGTCGCTATTAAAAAAAAGCCAGCCATGCATATTAAGTGGTCTAGAGCCCGCGAATACCTACTACTTACAGTACTCGCATATGATGTGTAACATGTGACAAAATACTTTATAAAAGGACGGCAAAGATACGGCAGACTAGGCTGTATGGTCATAGATACCTTTGCCTTTTCCGCGCTTTTAAAGCCTGAAAAAAGGACGGCAAAGATACGGCAGACTAGGCTGTATGGTCATAGATACCTTTGCCTTTTCCGCGCTTTTAAAGCCTGAAAAAACGCGACTTCCTGTTACAATGGGACACATTTCCGTCCCATTTCACGAAATCACTCCCACAAATTGCAGGAAAGCGAGAGCAAAGATGTTACACATCAAAAATAGCAAAAAACAATCCCTAACTTTTTAGGGTTCCGTAGACCCAAAGAGTATTACTAAGCCAGCGGAGGCTGTCTATCTGTCTTTTACCGGGCTGTATTTCATGGATCATATAGGTAGAGATTTAAAATTTTCTCAGTCTGTTTTGCTATTGCCGTTATAACAAAAACAATTAAAAATAGAAAAACTGAAAAATTAAAAGTTTCCGTACAAAAAAAAGTGTTCATTTTAGAGGTATTTTGGATTTTGCTCTATCGTAAAAACGTTATGTACATACAAGCGTGAAACTTGGTGTGATTATAGTACTGATTCTGAAGTAAAACAGCAAAAATTAAAATAGGCCAAGTGTAAGTCGTACTCGCGCTAAGGAGTCCGAACTGAATGAAAAACAGGAGGATTCACGAAAAATAAAATAACCACTCTGCTGGCAAATGCCTGACTATGGTCCGCGGCGACGACGAATCAGCTGGCGCTGCCAGCTGCGCCATTTTGTTTCAACTGGCGGGGCTCTTCGTGGGTGGCCGCCATTATTGTCAAGGGTTACAAAAACAATTATTTCTCAATGTCTTTGTATGGACACTATATATAAAACTTATAACGGTGAAATCGTCATAAACTGACTAATCTGACTAAAATATTTGAGTATTAAACTTTGTGAAATATGATTCAACAGTCTCAGCCAAAGATAGGGTAAGTAGGTATTAGTAGGTATTGCACTTGAACGTAAAAAAAAGTGAACTGTGAATGCTACAATAACAATAGATAATATAATAACATGTCAGTTTTACGTTAGACAGCTGTCATCCAAAATGAATATCTGAAAGTAGTCCAGAATCAGAAGTTTCCGAGATATGACCATTTGAGTCATACACAATTGGACCCGGTCGGGAGTCAAACCCGCGACCCGCAGGCAGGCGGTATAGGAAACAGTTCTTCATTAAACTAAAACGAAGTTTTATTTCCCGCTGGAAACTTGTCTTGGAACCCTCATGGAATTTGTTCTGATATTCTAATCAATGTCAACATCATCGTATCAGCTCGTATAAGTCCCCACCAAAGGGCTCGAGCCTACCCTGAATAAGGGCGATCGGGCCTTAGTCGACCACGCGGGCCCAGTGCGGGTTGGTTGCCAATCTATGTACATTTTCCTTAATCGAGCGATGCCATTTTTAGGGTTCCGTACCCAAAGGGTAAAAACGGGACCCTATTACTAAGACTTCACTGTCCGTCCGACCATCTGTCTGTCTGTCTGTCCGTCTGTCACCACGCTGAACAATTTCACGGTGGCACCTAATTTTCAGAGGACACTTGCGCTCAAGACGACTTCGGCGGGCGATGAGGCGGGTACATGGACCGTGATAGCTAGACAGTTGTTTTCACAGATGATGTATTTCTGTTGCCGCTATAACAAGAATTACTAAGAGTTAGAAAAAGTGAAAAATTAAGGGGGTCTCCAAAGAAAAAACGTGTTTTTCAAACGTCAAGGAACTAGTGATATACCTTGATAAATAGACAGTTGAAATTTTCACAGATGATGTATTTCTGTTGCCGCTACAACAACATATGCTAAAAATTAGAAAAAATTAAAAAAGACAGAAAAACCAGTCAGACTGGTTTTTCTGTTCTTATATCTTCAGTTAACCAAAACATATCTTAATTTTCCGCTACAATTTATCTTGGTTCCCTCGTAGATTTTGTTCTGATAATACAATTTTTGTACATATTTCTTTTACTAGCTGTTTCCCGCGGCTTCACCCGCGTGGGCAACGTTTCTATGACTTTCGAGGGTGCGCAGTAAGCGGTTCGCGAGCGTGGAAAAATAAATAAATAATAATAATTCTATAAAATAATTCTATAATAATAATAAGCCTACCTACCAAATTTCAGTTAGATCCGTTCAGTAGTTTTTGCGTGAAGAAGTAACAAACATACACACTCACATACTCACAAACTTTCGCCTTTATAATATTACTAGTGGATGCCCGCAGCTTCGCCCGCGCAGATCCCGATTTTTGCGGTTTCCGTGGGAATTTCCCAAAATCCTTTCTTATCGGATGCCTACGTCATAACATCTACCTGCATGCCAAATTTCAGCCCGATCCGTCCAGTGGTTTGGGCTGTGCGTTGATAGATCACTATGTCAGTCAGTCAGTCACCTTTGAGTTATATATATTTAGATTAGTGTGATTGGTTGTGATAAAACCTTTATTTATACCCATGGTCATTGGTACGGTTTCGTCTCGTTTATCCACAATTGGTAAGCCCTTGACATCATCTCATTCTCTTACTTTTTACGCGACATGGTCTGAATTCTAATTTGGTCGCTTTACTGTGCCGAAGTTGTTTGTTAAGTATCAATAACTTTTAAATAGCCAAGTAGCCTCTTTTAAATAGCCACAAGTAGCCTCTTTTAAATAGCCAAGTAGCCTCTTTTCTGATCTCTTCAACGGTAAATTGCATGTTTGTTAGTTGTTTCAAGTTTTAGAATTATTCAGGTTCTCTTAAAATAATTTCACGGCGGCACCTAATTTTCAGAGGTCACTTGCGCTGTCTTAACGACCTCTACGGGCAATGAGGGATACAAATATAGGGTCTTAACAAAGGTACGCACTTTTTTATAACTGGAGCTTGTATTAATAAAACTGAACAACTTTCCCCAAGAAACCCAATTCGCAATTATTATTTCTTAATTAAATTATCAACTGCTCAGAATACAACTCCCAGCTGGTATGCGCGTATTGACAAAGTTCAATGGCCACGCCGACGCGGCGTATTCTGGCGTATTCCGCGCAATTTAATAATTTTAATTAAAAAAACAAAAGCGAATTGACCATGGGTTTCTTGGGGAAAATTGTTCAGTTTCATGAGTACATGCTCCAGTTAAAAAAAGTGCGTACCTTTTTTAAGACCCTGTACATGTTTTTGTACTGTCGTCAGATGGATCTTATAGGTGGTATACCTATTTATTGTTTTTCTATCTTCTACGGTTAAGCCGTACGAAGCCACGTTTTACTTATAACGCAATTTTTTACATCATCATCATATCAGCTCCTATACGTCCCCACCGAGGGGCTCGAGCCTACCCTGAAATAGGGCGATCAACGCGGGCCCAGTGCGGGTTGGTCGACTTCACACACAACTTTCGATTTTTTTCGCAGGCGTGTGCAGGTTTCCTCACGATGTTTTTCTTTACCGTATGAGCGTCGGATAAACGTACATATGAAATCTAAATTCAAAAACACAGGATTCGAACCACGACCTCCCGGACAGGAGGTAGCGGCCCTTGCCATTACGCCACCGACGCTCTTCATAACGCTTTTTTACATAACGCTATTTTTCTGGAATGCCCGTTGAGATGTCGACGGTGGTAAACGAATTTCATCGAATTCACGTTAAATTTAAAAGCTTTATTTAAATTGCAATGTTTGTATTTATGTATGTTTGTTTAGTTCAAATCTTGTGATCGTATTTAAAGCGACTACCAGGGGTGCAATTAAGCTAAAATTTTGAACGAAGCCGTATATTCCCGGTGACGATATATCCTTTTGTTATTTTGAAGTTGACCTGAAAATGAACTTTGAAGGTAGAATCAAGGTCCCAGAATTATTATTGTCCTTGTTTTTCAATAGAATTGTAGGAAATACAATACTATGCTCACCTTTTTTAAATTTGGAACCGTGTATACTTTATATTCGTTTAAGTATTTGGCTTTTTGAGCATAAAATCTCTTTTGAAATAAACGCGTGTACCTAAAAGCTTTTATGTTTTTCGAAAATCATTTTTAACCGACTTCAATAACACTTCAAAACAGGAGATTTTTAACCGACTTCAATAACACTTCAAAATAGGAGATTTTTAACCGACTTCAATAACACTTCAAAACAGGAGATTTTTAACCGACTTCAATAACACTTCAAAAAAGAAGGAGGTTTCTCAATTCGACCGATTTATGTGTGTTCGCGGATAACTTCGTCGTTTATTAACCGATTTTGATGATTCTTTTTTTGTTGGTAGTAAGATATCCCAAGCGTGGTACCATGATAAGGAAACCAGGATCTGATGATGGCATCCCAGAGAAATCGAGGGAACCTTAGTTTCCTGTTTGAAGTCGTTTTTTGTTGAAAATTATTATTATTATTTTTATTTATGTTTGTAATGTGAATAGGTATCATTGTCATAGCGGAGTGGACGGGTGTGGTGGTGAGGAACCCTCGGAGCGTGAGTCCCACCAGCATTTTAACTAAATAAATAAATATTCTGTGACAAATCCACAGATCTACTAATTCAATAGATTAAACACAAATTAAAATAAAACTGCGACGATATTGCTGTGTGCTTACGCAAACTAATTCTCCATATGAGAAAAGGAGATGACTCTATTCTTGTCAGTAAGCCGATTTCATGCCCCATACAGCCCTAAATGTCAAACTCTGGCCACCAGGGATGTGCCGTACAGATTTAATCGATATCGAAAGAACCCAAAAGCTGGCAGCTACCATAATTTAGCTATGGGCATGTTTTATCCTTACTATTCCTTACTTATTATTTATTATATCAGCTCATATACGTCCCCACCGATGGGCTCGAGCCTACCCTGAATCAGGGCGATTAGGCCTTAGTCGACCACGCGGGCCCAGTGCGGGTTGGTCGACTTCACACACAACCTTCGAGTTTCTTCGCAGGCCTGTGCAGGTTTCCTCAAGATGTTTTTGAAAAACTCTTTGGTACTATTCCTTACTATATATAAATAGGGCTATTCTGATTAGAAGTCCTCAACCAATTCTATACAAAAAAAATACTTCAGTCCGTAGCTCCGTTGCGACGCTGACGTGCGCGAGCACGGAAATGAGTTTTCACCAGATCCCTCGGGAACCATGTAAGGATTTGCTAATTAGTAAATTATTTCATTTCCCACCCCCTCAGCCATCTCTGTGCAAAAAATCACAGCAATCCATTGTTCCGTTGCAATGTTAAAGAAACTAACAAATAAAAGAGTATATTTTCAGTTCCCTCAGGAACTGCATCGGACTCGGACTATGCTATGCTATTTTCACGGGATAAAAAGTAGCCTATGTCCGTCTCAGTGACACAGACTACCTGCATGCCAAATTTCATCAAGATTGGTTAAGGTGTTGAAGCGTGAAAAGGTAACAAACAAACACATTTTCACATTTATAATATTACTAGCTTTTGCCCGCGGCTTCGCCCGCGTGGACATCGTTTTTATGACTGTCTTAGAGGGTGCGCAGTACGCGAGCCGCAAGCGGCTCGCGAGCGTGGACATGTATATTCTCCAGATCACTCGGGAACTATGTCAGGATATGTGGCACTGGAAAAAATCCATGTCCACGCTCGCAAGCCGCTTGCGGCTCGCGCACCGCGCACCCTCTAAGACAGTCATAAAAACAATGTCCACGCGGGCGAAGCCGCGGGCAAAAGCTAGTATATATATAATATATAATAATATTATAAATGTGAAAGCGTGGATGTTTGTTACGCTTTCACGCAAAAACTACTTGACGAATAATCATGAAATTTTGTACACATATTCTGGGAGGTACTAGAAGTAACATAGGGTACTTTTTATTAAAAAAAAAATTAAAAAAAAATTGTCAACAAATATCAACATTTTGCTACTTTAGCGCCATCTAACATGGGAAATGACGTGATTTACTAATAAGCATATCCTGACATAGTTCGCGAGTGATCTGGAGAATACTCATGTCCACGCGCACCTCTAAGACAGTCATAAAAACGAGCAAAAGCTAGTAATATTATAATTGTGAAAATGTGTTTGTTTGTTACCTTTTCACGCTTCAACGCCTTGATCAATCTTTATGAAATTTTGCATGCAGGTAGCCTGTGTCACGGGGAAGGACAAAGGCTACTTTTTATCCCGGGAAAATAGCATAATCTGATGCATTTCCTGAGGGAACTGAAAAATTACTCGATTGTTGTGATTTCTTGCACAGAGATGGTTAAGTAGTTGGGAAACGACATAATTTACTAATCACCCTTAAAGACAGTCATTAAAACGGAGTCCACGCGGGTGAAGCCGCTGGAAAAACCTAGTCATTAATAATTATTGTAAACATAATTCAACCGTTATCATTATGTACATGCCATGTGAATGTAAATTAATGTGAATGAGGTGAAAAATAGTTACACCAACTGTGAGGTGGGTGTGACATACGTAAATACATAATATAGAAGTTGTCGATTTTGATAACTGAAATGACTACTTATTACTGTAATATATTAATTTACATTAGGGACGTGAGGTAAAATGATAAAATTACCGAGTTCTAGTTATAAAAGTATTTATATTTCTATAAAAAAACAAAGTAGTGTTTTTTTACACAAAAATCAAAAGTATTTAGGAACTATGACTTACTATCTAAAAAACTGAGATATTTTGACAACTGTGCACACGAAATTAAAAAAATACATCTGTCTAATATAATTTAGCTAAAAGATAACATAAAATCAACAAAAAATATTCTAATAACTTATTTTATGAGGTCGTGACTAATGACAGTTCGTAAATTGTATGTTATAAATATCATAATGAAAAAACATGAATCTCTCAATTTTAACCAGTATTTATTAAGTAAAATAAGACTTATTCCAAGACCATTAGAACTAGTTTTGCAAGGCACCAGTACAATACGTTATCAACTTTCTTATATAATACTGTGAACAAAAAAACTTAATATCTACCCTGACTTACTATGAATGCAAAAAAACACGTGATTGAATGGCTAAAAATTCTAAACTATGAAGAGGTAGAAGATCTATTTACACACATATCCTAATTACAATTGCAAATTTACTCCCTCACTATCTCTTTCCTTGATGCACGCACACACACACATACATATACACAAACACTCAGACGCTCGCGCCTTCTTTATATATAATTTAAATTTAATTATTATTATTTTTTAATCTGACTTAGAGTATCAAAAAACTATTTATGTATCCATGTTTTTGGTAAAGATGGGCGAATACTTCTGACACAGGCAGTTATTAACATTTCTTAAAAGAAGTATTCAGAAACTGTAAACTATTTTGTAAATTGAATGATGTTATAAACAATATTTTTTTTATACAAAAATCAACAATATTTAGGAACTATGACTTACTATCTAAAAAACAGATATTTTGACTACTGTGCACACAAAATTAAAAAATATATCTGTGTAATATAATTTAGCTTCAATATAACATAAAGTCAACATAAAACATTCTAATAACTTCATTTATGAGGTCGCATATTACGTACCCGCTGTGTTTTCGCAAGTTTAGTTCACTAGATAATGTTTAAATATATTAAAAAATCCCTTAAAATCACTCCTCGCGGCTCCGGCTACCGAGCCAGCCGAGTTCCAGGAATCGCGGAGTTTAGAAATATTTAGTGTTTTATGAATTGATGGTTATGAGATACCCGACCTCATCCACGCCGGGTTGCCATGATGCCAAGGGCTTAACCAAATGAAGATAAAAAACCGGCTAAGTGCGATTCCGATAAGCACTCTGAGGGTTCCGTACCACCACGTCTCCACACAACTACATAGTATAACGAAATGATACCTATTCACATTACAATCAAAAGACATCAACGCGAGCGACAAATGTATGCTTTTTTTGTCACTCAGTTCGGACTTCTTAGCGCAAGTACGACTCACACTTGCCCATTTTTTTTTATTTTTTGTGTTACTTCAGTATTAGTACTTTAATCACACCAAGTATCACGCTTTTAATGTATTACCGTTTTTACAATAGATCTAAATCAAAAACCTCTAAAGACCTATAAAAAAACACATTTCTTTGTATGGAGACCCCCTTATTTTCTCCATTTTTTAAATCTTTTTTTCTGGTTTGGCAATGCGCCCTTCCTGCACTGCAATGATGGTACTCGTTGTCGTAGTCTCATCTAATAATCCCTGAAGGCAAAAGTTAAACTTGTCAATTACTTCAATCAATGCAAAAATGTGAATGTGCGTTTATCGAATTAATCGTAACACCAATTTCACAAGACCTCTCGGTAATACATTGTCTAATATACTATCTACTACTTATGCTGGACTATGGTTTTTAGTTTTTTGGGAAAACTATGACATAAAAACGTACTTAAATAAACTCATATTAATACTTTACACCTTAATATACATATATATGTACTTAAATAATTTAATAAGCTCTTTGCAGTGAAACACTGCAAATCGCTCATTATTTATACGTATGTATCTTATTTGTAAAATAATTAGCCTAAATAATTAAAAATGCTACCCAAAGACATTATTCCACGCGGACGAAATCGCGGGCACAGCCAGTATGATCCTTTCTAATATTATAAAAGCGAAAGTTTGTATGGATGTATGGATGTTTGTTACTCTTTCACGCCATAACAGATAAACGGATCTGGATGAAATTTGGTAGGTAGACAGATGCGGACCTGGATTAACATATAGGCTACTTTTTTCCACGCTCGCGAGTCACGTGTGGCTCGCACACTGCGCACCTTCGAACACAGTCATGAAACTATGTTCACGCGAGCGAAGCCGTTGGAAAAAGCTAGTATAATATATAACAATGTCGAATTCAAACTTTCTACTTAAAACAGTATCTGAGAAAAACGGGCGTGACAAACAGACAAATGGACGCGTAAGTAACCTTGTGTGGGTTCTGTTTTTCCATAAGGAAAGTATACAACCCTAAAAGTCATTAGCTTACCATTGTTGCGGTTGCTTGTGGCGTAGGCAGGCAAGTGGCATTAATGCTATTTGGATCGCCAGCTATATGTGGCATGGAATGCTGAAAAAAAATCAAACTTTCTATGTTAAAAAGTATCTGAGAAAAATGGGCGTGACAGACGGACGGATAGACACGTAAGTGATCTTGTAAGGGTTCTGCTTTTTCTTTTGAGGTATGTGAGTGTGGTTGCAGTTGGTTGTGGCGTAGGAAGAAAATTGGCATTATTGTCATTTGGTTGGCTAGCTACATATGACATGGAATATAGAAAAACTTTGAAGTACGATAAAATGTAAACAAAACAGAAATTTTAATGACTATACGAGTATGTAGACTGAAAAATCGAGCACGTGCGATGTTGTCAAAGGCTTACCGTGGTTGTGGTTTCTTGTGGCATAGGCAGCAAAGTGTCATTAGTCCTACTTAGTTCGTTAGCTACATGTGACATGGTTAATATCCTGAAAAATATATTAGACTTTGAAATACGATAAAACATAAACAGAAAACAACTAACTTTAAGTTAAGTGTACATTAAAAAACTGGCATAGTGCGAGTCAGACTCGCGTAAAATAGGGTTCCGTAGTTATTTTCAAAAAAAATATGTTTATTTTAAATATTTTTTTTATTTTTTTTAGTTGGTGATATAACATTTTGTATGGAAAATCCATGAACTTTTTATAAATCGAACTGCTTAATATGCCAACAAATCTTTTTATAAATCTTAAGTTGGACGACTATTACTCCTAAACTAAAAAAGCCTACTTAGCTGTGATAGTTTTCCCTTTAAATTGATTATATATCCTACTATTTACATTTTTTTCCACATGTCCTGAAATAGAAGTGTAGCTAGTATTTATTATGATTTTGTAAAAAAAAGTTATAATACAGTAAGTGCTCGAATTGTGGAGAAAACTTCCTTCGATTTCTTACTCTACCACTTCATTAATTTATATACCCTTGCCAAATTACAGCTTTCTAGTACCTACTAAAAGTCTCTGACTTAGCTAAGCCAGGGGGGACATTGCGAAACTATAAGGGTTCTTCTTAAAGGGTTAATCTTTGTTGACTACGGAACCCTAAAAATAGAAAGCATGTGCTATATTATTGTCAAGAAATTTACCGTGGTTGTGTTTGATTGTAGCCTAGGCACAAAAGGCTCACTACAACTTCTTGGTTCGCTTGCTTTTAACATCGGGAAATCCTGAAAAAAAGTTTATTTAACATTGAGATACCATAGTTAAAAATAAACAAAAAAGTAGTGTTAATTGAAAAACTGGTCAAGAGCGCAAGTAGGACTCACACAAACAGGGTTCCGTATCAAAATTTTTGTGACCGGTATAACAAGACCTCTAATTACATACATTGTCTCACATAATCAGAGATCTGCTTTTACTGGACAATGCTTTTATTTATTTTTTGAAAATCTATGATAATAACGATATTCCAGGCAGTTTTCAAGTAATCTGTGATCTAAGTTGTAGTAAACTGTATTAATTTCAAAATTTTGGCTTCAGCGGTTTTGAGTGCGAATAGTGTTTTGGCAGATATTTTGAGCAATATCTCCAAAACAAACAAAGGTAAAATTTGGAAGAAATACTAAATGAATGCTTAGTAGTAACCTTTTTTAAACGACACTCAACACGTAAGGGTTCATATATTTTTTTGTGATCACCAAACTTGCCACCTCCTAAATTCCCCAAAAAATATTTTTATTGTTGCAAAATGTGTGGGTTAAAACTATAGTTACGTCAAATTTTAACTTTCTGCGTTAAACAGTCGGTGAGAAAAACAAGCGTGACGGACGGATGGACGGACACGTGACTGGTCTTATAAGGGTTTGGTTTTTCCTTATGAGGTACGGTACCCTAAAAATGGAACGCATGTGTCATGTTCTTGTCAGATGCTTACCATGGTTATGGTTGCTTGTGGCATAGATGAAAAAGTGTCATTAGTAATACTTGGTTTCGTAGCCCCATGCAAGATCGTAAAATCCTGAAAAAAAATATCAAACTTTAAAACGTGATAAAATAATAAACAGAAATTATATAAGTAAATGTAGTGTCTTGTATGCATAGAAAGTATGTGCGGATAAAACAGTGATGTAAGAAAAACTCGAAAAACGTTAGATGTATCTTTCTACTAAGATATTAAAACTCAAATTTTCATATTCACATTCATCAAGTTTCATGCGCCCCATATTTTCCAAGTTCACTTGTTAGCATGTACGTGGTAGTTGTGTGTGTTTTATTTATTTATTTTATTTTATTTATTTTATTTTATTCGGAAAACATACAGCTTTAACAACATAAGTATATAAAAAAATGGTAGGCATCTAAAAAGCCATTATAAAGTTTTCGCTTTAAGGCAAATAAAAAAGTGGATTTTAGTTTATTTAATGCAAAATTCCACCCAGAACGAACAAATAAAAACATGTTAATAGTTGATGTCCTCTGACATCTGTACTATGAATTCTTACAAAAATATGCCACCTACATACTATGCCACTGGTCACATACCTATCAATCCATACATTTTAACCGGCATCTCAGTATATTCTTAGGAGTTGTATCAATCCATACATTTTAGCCGGCATCCCAGTATATTCTTAGGAGTTGTATCAATCCATACATTTTAGCCGGCATCCCAGTATATTCTTGGGAGTTGTATCAATCCATACATTTTAGCCAGCATCCCAGTATATTCTTAGGAGTTGTATCAATCCATACATTTTAGCCGGCATCCCAGTATATTCTTAGGAGTTGTATGGCAAAGCCCCGAGCTGAATGTATGTTTTCTATTGCCATATTCAAATGGTAAATTTTTATTTCAATCCCTCACAGGACAGGCATTGCTTAGTATGCGGTCAGCAGTCAGGTCAAAGCGAACACAGCGTCATGACCACAGACCGCATCCAGTGTGACAAGTCCTTAAGTGTTGGGGACAGCGTATACACATATCAAATATTGTAAATATCTGTCATGGCAATTGACATTTTATATTCATTTGAGCATAAAAAACTCTGTTCAAATAAAAACTAAAATTGTAATCTATAATTTATACTATAAAGTTCCTTACCACAACTGCTGTCTTATCGGGTAAATTCAAAGTGGGTGCGGCATCTTCTCGTACTTGCAATAAGTTTCCTCGTACAAAGCACTCGGGGCTGAAGTGTCTTGAGCACAATCTCCAAGATTTTTTATGCTGCTTCTCATTTTTGCTAATGGCGTCAAACCACCGCTAGCGAAATTGATCACTTTGGGGGAACCTTAAAGAAAATAATTAAAATGTAAGATACAATTACTATTACTAAGTGAGGTAGGCCTTTGTCCAGCGGTGGACGCCTTTCAGCTGATATGATGACTAAGTGACGCACATTTATCGACCATAATTTTCACGTCACTAGTAACCTAAAAACAGTTTTGTTTATTTTTACAATTTTTGTTCTTATTTTCACTCTTAACATTATAGTTTCATTTAGATTTGTAAAATGAGCCTTCATGAAAGTCTTGTCTCATTGATATCGAAACATTTCGTGGTTCATTTAACGAGAAAACGTATTTCTTTTACTCACGTGTGGAAACTGCTATTATCACTCGAGTTTTCTCTATTTCTCGAATGAGATTTGCAACCACGCACAATGCACGACATTCTCCATGTATTGTTCACTATTCCACAACCAAAAATAAACACTTAACTATTTCTTTAAGATTGTTTAAAACCTTTTTCGTCCGACTAGGCACCTTAAGACCGACGCAAATGACAACGCAACAAAATTTTAAAGAACTCCGAATGCTTGTTACCCTTTGGGCTAAAAGTGCCTTCTTTATTTGGTAGCTTGGACAGATATCCATAGTTATCCAATTGACAATTAGGGTGGTACGGTTTGACGTCATCAATGTTTAATCTATTGAATTAGTAGATCTGTGGACAAATCAATCGCACATGGTCATCTGGCCCCAAAGTAGGATTCCCTGTGTTATGGCAACCAGAGACTGATTTTTTTTTTGTAAATTTTTCTTGGCCATGGAAACTAGTCCTTCAGCCGGATTCGTAAATAATTTTCACTTTTTTCATTTGTTTTTGGATTTGTAATGCTAGTGCCGGTGCATTACAAATCTTCTCTGAAGTTCTTGACAGCATTTGCAGCAGCTGCATTCTGAGGTGGAACACCCAGTTGCTGTTGGGCGTCTATAAAACTGCACCCAGAGCAAGTTGGGTTCTCACGTCCTCCTTCGTTTTATTTTCTTGTTCTCCACATTGCTCACGTGCACTAGACGATTTTCTCCAAAATGCACCACTTCTTGAACAAAATCCCAGCAGAAAACAATGAAAAAACAACAAAATAAAACTACGAATGCGTCCGCCACAAATCCCGCCAAAAAACTCCACCAGAGACTGATATATATATATGCATACTTATATACGTACATATATAAAAAAAAAGCGTCGGTGGCTCAGCCGGTAACGACTCGGTTCTTCTAACCAGAGGTACCGGGTTCAAATCTGGACGGCCAATGTACCAATGAGTTTTTAAAAACTTACGTACGTACTTACCGATTGCTTTAACGGTGAAGGAAAACATCGTGAGGAAACCTGCACACGCCTGCGAAGAAACTCGAAGGTTGTGTGTGAAGTTGACCAACCCGCACTGGGCCCGCGTGGTCGACTAAGGCCTGATCGCCCTAATTCAGGGTAGGCTCGAGCCCCTCGGCGGGAACGTATATGAGCTGATATGATGATGATGACATACATATATAGATATTTAACACCCAGACACAGGGTAAACAAATCTGCTCATCACACAAATGCTTGCTATGGGTGGGGATCGAACCCACAACCCTCGGATCAGTAGTCAAGAGCACTAACCACTGAGCTACCGAGTCAGTCAACCGTATATAAGTATATATCTTGTGACGAAATCGTAGTGTGATTTTCCTTCATTACAACTCACACCTCCCTTCAGAATAAGTTTCCTACACAACTATCGCACCAAATGAGAAATGTGAGGGCAGCAAATTACTGTCAATTTCGTACGATTATTCTGAATTAGAGGGTAAATCGGATAATACTTGTTTTCATCAGATAGGTCGTAGTATATATACTTAAAATTACCTCGTAGGTCCTTAGGAGTCGTGGCGAAGTAACTAGTATCTCATCTGTGGTCGTGGTTCGTAACCTACCAAGTACCAACGTGATTTCGAATTTAGATTTCATATGTACGGTTATCCGACGCTCTTACGGCGAAGGAAAACATCGTGAGGAAACCTGCACACGCCTGCGAAGAAACTTGCAGGTTGTGTGTGAAGTCGACCAACCCGCACTGGGCCCGCGTGGTCGACTAAGGCCCGATCGTCCTAATTCTGGATAGGCTCGAGCCTTTCGGTGGGGTGGTATATGAGCTGTAATGATAACATACAGTATGGACACTCCCTGCCGCTCTCTAGATTGCGACCTCACCCCCTTGTCACCCAGATTGATACAGAGTGGTTACAGTTTGGTTGTCGAACGTATAGGATTTCGCCGCCATTTTGTTTGTTCCGTCATTCCTTTTTCGAAGTGTCATTTTTGGCCCGTTGTATGAAGTTTCCAGGGTGTGCCTATAGATACGTCAGTTGTTGATATGTATATCATTTCTCTCTCGTTTATATGAAGTATCCGGGGTATGTTAATAGTCTCAAAAACAACAAAATAATGTTTGTGTGTGTTTGTGTGTCTGATGTCCATTCGGTGCTTTAGTTTAGTTATTCGGTGGTTTTGGGTTAAATTTGGATTAGAACAATATTATTTTTATATATCTAGCTATTTTCCCTGCTATCTTGATATTTTAGAGTTGCCATCATAGAAAAAAAAACACTTTTTTTCATAAATGGCTCTAACGATTTGGATGAAACTTGGTACGTTCGTTACTATAACTTAAGCCTATTATACGCTGTACTTCGTTATTCCGGGAAAAATCGGAATAAGGAAAAATAGGAATACAAACTCAGGGACGACGTTTTTACTTTTTTTTTTAAATTGTTTCAACGAAAATCTGAACAAGGTACCTCCCATACCAAACCAAATTATTTGTAAAACTTTCATGAAATCTAATACACCTACGCTACGTTTTCCGGTGCGCGGTCGCCACTCGAGAACTTTACTACCCCAACGGCCATCTGCTCTACGAGCTATTTGGCCTGCCCACTGCCACTTCAGTTTAACGATTCTGTGAGCTATGTCGGTTACTTTGGTTCTCCTGCGGATCTCCTCGTTTCTGATTCAAATCACGCAGAGAAACTCCGAGTATAGCACGTTCCATTGCCCTTTGGGTGACCTTGAGCGTAGGCAGCCCACCCACGCGGTGGACCGACGACCTGGTGAAGATCGCAGGAAGTCGATGGATGCAGGCAGCGCAGGACCGGTCGTCGTGGAAATCCTTGGGGGAGGCCTTTGTCCAGCAGTGGACGTCTTTCGGCTGCTATGATGTTTTTTTTAAAAAAAAATTATTCACAATATGGTCTCACAACATCTCACCTGGTGGTAAGTGACAATGTTGCCGAAGATGAAAGGGCTTACCAAGATTCCCCAACGCAATGGGGAACTGCCTATCTTAACTTCATGCCGGAACACACCAATGATATCAACATTGATATTTGGAGGCAAGACTTAAATAAGATGGTGGTAGCTAGCTAGCCAGGCGGGCTTAGAAAATGCTTAACACCAACCAAACCGAGTGTTACAATTGACCCCGCCGGGAATCGAACCCGCGACCTCCTGTGTAAAGCCAGTGAACTTTGGCTCTGATCTACGGAAGCGGTTAATGGTGATAAATACACCTATTTTTATTGTCTAGGTGAGCGTAATGTTTATTGTTGTTTTGTGTATTCTCGACTGCGCCATCGGTGATAAGGCTTAGCGAGGAAGTATGCACAGCGTGACTGTACAATTGATTTTTTGCAAATTTTAAATTAATTTGAATTATTTCGTATTCTTTTCAGCACGCCCTTTCATTTGATACCCTTATCATCGGTCTACCGCCTGACCTAGGTCTGCCTACGCTACGTTTTCCGGTGAGTGGTCACTACTCGAGAGCTTTACTGCCCAAACGGCCGTGCATTCTACGAGCTGCCTATGTGTTCCACCCACTGTCATTTGAGTTTAGGTTCCGCCCACTGTCACATGAGTTTATCGGTTATAGTAGATACGTCGGTTACTCTGGTTCTCCTACGAACCCCTCTTATTTCTGATTCGATCAGCAAACTAGCTAGCTCTATTGCCCTTGAGCTTCTTATGAGGCCCAGAGTAAGTGACTATGTCTCAGTTCTGTGTGTCATCACTGGCAACACTCACAACTACGCAGAGTTTTGACGGGATTTGTGGTCAACGCATTTGTAGTTTTATTTTGTTGTTTTTGCATTGTTTTCTGCTAGAATTTTGTTTTAAGATGTGGTGGTTGGTGCACGTGAGCCATGTGAAGAACAATAATATAAAATGAACGAGCATACCTAATTCGCACTGGGTGCAGTTTTATGGACGCCCTACTGCGACGCTGTGGTGTACCTCAGAATGAGGTTGCTGCAAATGTTGTCAACAACTCTATACATAAGATTTGTAAAGAAGTGAAGCTGTTTAATTCAAGTCTGTCTCAAAAAGGCTCGTACCCAGAGACGCTTATATATTATTTAAAAAATGCATTTAATTAAACTTTTGTTAGTTTGTAGTATCTATCAGTTTCTTTCTGGTGTCCATGGTACAGGAAATCCACTGAGCATGTAATCACTAGGGAATCTTTGTTTAGGACAGCCCGTGTGCGATTTGTCTGTATGTAATTAATATTTTGCACATATTATATAACACTGTACTTTTAAAAACTGGCCGAGTGCGAGTCAGAACCGCACACAAAGGGTTCCGTACCATCATATTAGATGGTGCTAGGTTCTTCATGTTTAAAAAAAAACACGTTTTTGTATGGAGACCCCCTTATTTTTTCACTTTTTCAAATTTTTAGTAGCGGCAACACAAATACATCATCTGTGAAAATCTAGCTAGCTATCGCGGTTCATGAATATAGCCTAGGTAGCCTGGTGACACACGGACAGCGAAGTCTTAGTAATAGGGTCCCGTTTTTCCCCTTTGGCTACGGAACCCTAAAACTGTCTACTAAAAGGCAAATAAAACCTTAAGTAGCTGTACTTTGTGTTTATTCATGACAATCATTTCAAAACCCATCTTCCTATTTCTAAGTTCTACTCTGATCGAAGTCAAAATAATTCAATAGGTAAATTAATTATTTAAGGATTTCGTTTACGAAGTAACTATTTAGTAATCTGTGATTTCGTTGTGAAAGTGTGTGACGCGCTTGGTTTGTGGGCGGCCCTTGAATATTACCACCCCCATCTCTTACCGAGGGTGTCGTAAGAGACCACCAAGGAACCAAAAACCGGAAGATGAGCATCAGCGTCTTTTCCAAGTACATACCACTACATTGTACACTGCAATCGCCAATCCGGGAGAGGACTATCAATGGCCAGCAGTGGACTTCTTTTGCTGATGCTGATTAGCACGCGTTCTTGGTCCGCCACTTAAAGCTCTTTAAAATCAAAACCCAAGAATGGTCTTAATTTCCTTGTCTTACGGCTTTTCTTCATCGATGAAAACTTAAGTGAAAGAAAATCAATGGGTGACCTCGAAAGCACGAACGTTTCAGACTTTTCATACATAGCCTACTATATCAAAATTTTATTAATAATAACGAAAGGATCTTTACCTGTTTTCCTTCAAAAAACTCACAAAAACCAAACACGAATTAAAAAGTAAATTACGTAAGCACGCAGTTAGTTTTTTTTTTCAGTCGCAATGTCACAAATCAACTGCTTAAATCACTTCACTGTACGTTTTTGTATAGCAATGACACTAAAGTCTGTATTTTACAAGATTTTTCGTGTTTTACTGCGGCAAATTAGAAAATAAATGGAATATAAGATGGTGGCCGAACGCTTCTTACATATTGGGGTTAGATACTTGGTCGGTAGCGCGCATGCGTGAGTTTTAACCCTCTTGTTTTTACGTTCCGTTACCTCCCCTTGTTTGA
Organism: Coleophora flavipennella; assembly: GCA_947284805.1. NCBI lineage: Eukaryota > Metazoa > Arthropoda > Insecta > Lepidoptera > Coleophoridae > Coleophora > Coleophora flavipennella. The sequence continues at coordinate 3,226,087 of OX369274.1, read as the reverse complement.
GGGGAAGAAGAGGTTAATTAAGTAAGTACGTAAGTAAGTAAGTGTGTTTTGTTTCTAGTAAGTTAATAACGTAAAGTTAAACAAAAAGCAAATTTATATTTTTGTTTTGAAAACCGGCCAAGTAATTTTAAGTAGTTTAAGTTGAGTTTAAGTTAGTTTATTTGCGCATTGGCTATGAATCTTTTGCAGGAATCTTTTGAAGTTCTTCAGTATTATAGTTAGATAACTAGGAGCCCCAGACATAGGGATCTACACCAATTTAATTAGGTAAACCATAGGGCTATAGAGCCCGCCCACACACTTAAATATCTCAGTTCATCATCGTTATCATTAGTTCAGCCGTAATATTAGGTCGCGGAAAAAGCTTTTTCTTATTTTGTATGCTATAAACTGGACGAACAAAACGAGCTGCATCTTGAACGTTCAGATTTCCAAACTAGGGACTTTTGAACCTGCATTAGATCATTAAACAGCACAAATTTTTGTTGCATTTTTACCTTTTTTTTACATAAAATTTCAAAATTTAGCGAATTTCTCGTTTCTTTCACTCATTTTCATAGTCAGAAAAAACAATTTTAAAATGGCGGGAATTTAATTTTTTGATTTTTTATAAAAAAATTAATTGTTTACTTATATAATTTTATTATAACCAGCCAGGTAATAAATAATACAAGCAAAGAGATTTGATTATACAAATTTATAGTAACAACTGTACAAAAGCTTCCCCAACGACATCAATAACGACCGGTCCTGCGCTGCCTTTACCAGTTCGTCGGTCCACCAAGTGGGAGACCTGCCTACACTTCGTCGTCCGATGTGCTGTCGCCACTCGAGAACTTTGCTACCCTACTTTGCGCGAGCAGACTCGCACTTGGCCGGGTTTTTTGTTACATCCTTATTTTAGGTGTGTTCTATATAACTATACTTACTTACTTTGTGAAGCGCATATTTTTTAAATCTTTATTGCTTTAAAGTGCTGTTTTGCTAGTAAAATAAATTAGTTAATCCGCTCAATAAACTGAAATATGAAATTTTCCAAATTATCCGTTTCTACGCATACCAATAAATGTCTTACCATACCTACCTATCTTTCTAATCTCCCCCTGCCCTTGCTACAATATGAATAAAACTCGGGGCTATACAAATAAGACTCTTCATATTTTTTCGACATCTTTTATTGCAGCTTTTCATATTTCCGTCTAACTAAAGTAATAAGACGGACTTTACGAACATACGTCGATATTTGATTCTTCGTTTAGAAATACAAACCAGACAGAATATTTGATCATGTGCTGCCATCTAGCGGTTGTCTATTAAACATACTAGAGCACTCGACATTGACTCGACCCAGAAATAAACGTAGCCGCAAATGACGTAGTTGCTTGTTGAAGTGATAGTGCGTCTACAATAAATACATGGTACAGCAAAAGTTGGCTAGGTGGCGCTAAAAGCAGAAAAATGTTTGAAGTGGTAAATATTTTTACAAAGTTTACGTTGGTTTATGCATAATGTAATTAAAATTATATTTGGAGACAGTAGCTTATATAGTGATTTGTTTAGTTTCATAGTTTTTAGTAGCATTTAATTAAATTTGAAAGATATATAAGTAAAAAGTATAAAACACGCTATTAATATTTTCTTGCTGGTAAGTATATATACAACCGGCTTTGCGTATTAATTGTACTTGCTTCGGCAGTACATATGGGCATTTTCACTTTCGGTTGCAGCGTGACGTATATGGAAGTGACGAAATAAAAAATCGTTTATTATGTCTTAAATATAGATAGTAACGTAAAAGATATATGTAGGATTCATAATATATATATATGTCGGCATAAATATTTTAAAGTATTGAACAAAACTGTTTTTTTTTGTGGAAAGTATGAAACCCACTGCTCCGTTACGTCACGAAATGTTTTAGGCTGTAAATTGATAAGGCGAGTTTAAAGTAGGCAAAGAATTTATTATAAAATAATGCAAACTGAAACATTATTTTAAAATAATAATCAAATGAAAGAAAACCATTTTAAGTACGAAAATATTACGTGCAATTGTTCCATAACGTCACTTTTCGATTCAAACCACTTCTTGTTTTTCTGTACGCTATTTATACGGCAAACTTTACACAAGCAATTACAATTTTTAAATATAAAGAATTAAAAGCAAATCCAGATAGAATAGAAACATTTAAAGTACCTGGAATACTCAAGCAATCACGTTAAATTTTCACTCCCTAAAATATTCGGACAGTGACGTTAATGGAATCTTATGTTACGTTAGTGGAAAGGTAAGGCACGTTCTACGTAGTGGTCAAAATGTATAGGTATCGGATTTGTCGTCTCCATAGCTCTCTTGTTTTCTTTTGTTGCTCTTCAGTCATTTCTGTTATCTTTTTTGTATGTTTTTAAGCCTTTCTAATGACTTCTTTTTCTGCGCTTCATATTTTTCCTTATTTTGTTTTACTTTTTCTCGGTACCGTTTCGCCCGTTCTGCTGGCGTGAGAGCCATAGTGTCCTAAAACAAAAATATATATTATGTATACGTAAACAAGAAAATCAAACAAGCTGAATTCATTAAAAAGAAAAAAACCCGACTGCTTTTTTATGTCAAAGTTGTGTTTTTTGCGTTTTTAATCCGCTATTTTGGATTTTTAAAATTTTGGTATAGCCAGTGTCACTCGCGCTGCTGAGACGAATCTAACGATACCCCACATGTTAAGATCCAACAAGTCCTTTAGGCTGTAGCCCGTGAAAAAGAATTTATAGTCCACATACATACATACATACATACACACATACATACACACACACAAACAAACACACACACACACACACATACATACATACATACATTCATACACACATACATACATACTCTCGAAAAACATAACCCTCCTTCTGAGGCAGTCGGGCAATAAGACTCGATTCTAAAACAGTCTCATGTCAGCAATGTCAAAAAGTAACACATTCCAGTGATATGTTTCACTATACTATTATGAAGAATAAATATACTGTGTGTTTACATTGAGATCACTAAGAAATCCCTCAATATTTATGTCCCTGTCCAGAACATAATTTATGTGTCATATAATTAATCAAATTAATAATTTAATACGAAATCCATGTATGTGAACTATGCCTTACAATTCCAATACGTCACTTTTTGTTATCCGCATATAAGTGACGTGACGTTGTGGATGTGACGAACTAGTCCACATTATTTTGAAAAATGATTTAAATATATAAATCATGCAAATAGACAGTCAGCCTGCACAGTTTTGCATGCTGTATAGTGCAACATCGTAATAAAATATTGTATTACATGCATTAAGCGCTACTTACTTTGAAGAACTGCGTAAATGCGTGGAATGTAGATTTTGACCCCGACGAAACACAAGCACTCTTCACCACATATTTTTGACACTGAACGCGCTAGAACAAAATGGCGGCTTGACTAGATCATATAAATGTTGCCATTATTATAAAACAACAATGTTTTGGTAGAAATCATAGAAGAAGTTGCAAAAATAGCCCGTGACGTTATTAAGGAATTCCACTTCATGCTATTTCGTGGGACAACGTATTTAAGTAATTTATTCTATTTTATAGCCTATTTTATGATGTTTAAGGTTCAGAATTGAATTTTTAAGCGTATAATCCTCCAAAAAAATGCTACCAACTTAGCCTATAAAATCGAAAATATTTTGAAACTCGCGCTGAAACTTTAAAAATATGGTTGGGACATAAAAAAAAAGCCAATCTTTAACACGAAAAACTGCATTTATTAATTGATTTTAAGATCAGGAACGATTAATTGTTACTGAACAGTAAGAAAATTATACAAATTATCAAAAATATCTGATAATTAGTGCACAGGTTTAATAGTTTTACAACAACAGTTGATCAAAGTCATGGGACAGCTAGATTTTTGTCTTTGCAACCGAAAGTGAAAATGCCCATATACTAAAATTGGAACGATACAGAGAAGATTAGCTTGGCCCGGGGCGCAAGGATGACACGCAAAATCGTGAAGCGTTCCACATTTTTTAGACATTTTGGATATCGGCACGCAGGTAGGCCATTGTAATTTTGTGACGCAGGCATAGTATTGGCTCTGTGCACAAGTTCAGCGCCACCGAGCGTCCGCAACTTTGTTAAAACGTAGTGATTACATGCTCAGTGCCTTTGTTGGCTCTGACGTTTTGACATTAATTCATGACATTGTGACAAATATTATTATAATCCAAAATTATCTATTTATTTATTCCCAAAATACCTGTGATACATTGATTTGGGTGGAGAAAGGGTTGCAAAATAATTTTTGAACATTCAAATCATAAGAGGTACCTACTGTAAAACTAATTCAAAAAGTGTGTTTTATTTTGAACATGTCAGGGTTTGTTTACTTCATTTTTAGCTAGGGTGAAGAAAAAAGACGGAGGGAATATCAACGTAGTGATTTCTATACTCCTTGGGAATATCGTTTAAGAATCAGCTGATTATAGTTATGACGGCGGCCTAAGAATGGAGTGAATAGAGGGTTGCCATTTTATTATAAATTTCCCCATTTTTTCTATACTATTCGTAAACAAAGATGACCTATTATTACTAGCGTAAAGATGCGACATTAACTTCCCTTCGATGACATCAAGTCGTCGGGGTATTGTTAGTGATCGATCATGTATCATCGATTGTCACCGTGAGCTGTATAAAATAATCATGAAGATAAAAGACATAGTTGTTCATATTCATGGTGCCATGGGTTATTAGTGCAACTCCGTACTCGCAAACTGCATGAATATCGAATTCATACTAAAGTAAGGTGTTTATACGGATTGTAATACAGTTTAGTCGAACAGAATGAGCGTTCGGATCGCAAAATCTAGTGCGTAGTAGTAGATATACATATATCGATGTATAGCTGTAACTCGTCAGTGGCGTAACGGCTAGGAGTCTAGGACCTCTACATCCTGTCCGAGAGGTCGTGGTTCAAATCCTGATTCGTACCAATTTGTTTTCTAATTTCGATTTCATATACACGATTATTCAATAACGAAACTGAATACTCATTTCGGTTTTGGAAGCAATTGGTTCAGTAACTAAAAAGTTTAAAATGATGGTGACTTTTTAAATTGTGATGGTGGTTTCGAAATCAAAGACCTCAAGGAACTTCAGATATCGATTTTGAAAGCCATCGGTCTAGTAACCAAAAGGTTGAGAATGGCGGCCCCTTTTCTCAATTCTGACAACGGATTTGAGATCAGAGACCCCAAAGACCTTCAAATATCGATTTTCAACGAAATCGACCCATTATCGAATAGTTCAAAATAGCAGCCACTTTTTTCAATTCTGACAACGGTTTCGAGATCAAAGAGTTCAAAGGCCTTCTAATATCGATTTTGAAAGCAATCGCTCCCATAACTGCAATGTTCAAAATGGTGGCAACTTTTTTTCAATTCTGACAACGGATGTGATTTGGTCAGCCAGTCAATAATTATTAAGTGGGTTTCTAGCTATTTATATTTATACCAGTGTTTTTGAGTAAAACGCCTGTGTCATGATAAAACTAGAGATTTCTTAGTTTGCTACGGAACCCTAAAAACGGGCGTGACAGACGTACGCAGGGTATGGACGGACGTGGGAGTAATGTTATAGGGTTCCATTTTGTCCTAGTGAGGAACTCTAAAAACCAACAAAACCATACATTTTAGAGTACACATACTTTGATTGGTTAACATTTCGAGCACACGAACATTCCAACTTTTTTCGAGCGGACATACTTTGATACACGAGGGAACCTAAAGTAAATAATTAACAAGTAATAAATGCCCAACTTCATGAGAAAAGACATATTAAACTCAATCTCCCACAATTTCAGGTATTTTTTTTCTGAAATTTGTGGCAACACTAGTTGTTTGGTCGGGGTTTTTTGTTCCAATGTTTACAAATTATAACGCGTTAAATATAGAAAATTAAGTGAAAATATTCTGAACTAACGTATGGAATGTGATGCCCTTAAGTTTTTTCTGTTTTGCTTTTAGTTGATGTTTATAAATATTATTTCACGTTACGTACATGTGTTCTTTTGCGAAAGGTTCGCTGCGTAATGGCGGCCCATGGGTGCAATATAGTATGAATGTGTGCAAGCGGGCTTGTACCTACGAGCGAGTGGGTGCAATAGGGGTACTTCAGTCGCTTGTTATCGATAGGGGGTCCGGCTATTATTAAAACGTCCTTGATTTTTAGTTGTAGTTTTACTGTAAAACAAGGAGAGAAAGCTACTTTAATGGTTTCATTCAATAATAATAAACACATATAATTGTTCCTGTATCCCTAGTGACAAATTAAATGTCATTATCAGATCGAAATGAATATTATTTTAAGGACCGGGTTTTATTAAAATTAGGTAACCAAGTCTGAACAGTTTACTATGATATAATTATGACGGATGACAGAGCCAACATTATTTTTACTTTTGGCCACTATGAGCGCTGCGTGCGATCGATTATATAACCCCCACCCTAGTACTTCGCACCCAGCGAATTATTTTAATTCTGTGACACAGGTCTGAGGGAGCGTGTCTGCGCCAGGAGGGTTCTGTTTTTTTGAATATATGTATGTAGGTATGTGGATTTATTTCTTTGGCACGCTCTGTAAGTAATTTAAACAGCTTGATGTATTTTGGATTGCGAGGTTTATAGATTCGTCTTGATCCCGTGACATACGATACATTGTTAAAAAGAGGGGTTAAGTTTTTATACAGTCGGGTCTTTAATTTTTAATTTTTTCGTGTACCTTGTTATTTATTACTCTATATGTATATTTAAAGAATTGATGAAATCTTAGAACCAACTTATTAATTTTTTTTCTAAATTGATTGATGCACAGATTTATCATCAAGCATTGTAAATCATCTGTAAGTAGTATCTCATCTGTGCTTTCGCCCTTCTCATCATAATAAACAAAATTGTGATATCTAATATTAGCCCGAACATCCGTCTATCGTACCGATTTGCTAATTTTTTTAAATGAAAGGTATTTAAGCATAAATTTATCATCCAAGCATTAAAATCACCTAACTTTTGCCACTCTCAAATTATTCAAAAAAAATTAAAAAAAACTACTCCAAAGTCCGGCCCGGTCTATCGAACCGACACACGAATTACCTATAACTAGTATCTCATCTGTGCCTACACGTTTTTTTTAAAGTTGTAATTCATAGAGGAGAGTTCCAAATTCGTGAGAACTTTTAGCACAGATGAGATACTATAGTTACTTCGTAACTTTCCGTCTGTGGTTTCAGCCAAAATTCGTTCACCGTTGCATGTGCTGACGCTGAGATTTCTAGCTCATCTATGGCTGAGATACGTTTCTCATCGAAATCACTAGAAACAGTAGGACTTCCTGTCTCTGCCGCGACCGCGAGAAGTCAGTGTTGCCAACTAAGGGTAATTACCCGTAACTCAGTAACTTTTAATCCAAATCTAGGGTAATGGATTAAAAGTTACTGAGTTAGGTAATTTTTAAGGAAAACATTTTCTTAGGGTAGTTTTTAGGGTAATTCATTTACTTGAGGTATTTTTTGGGATAATTATCGAAGGAAAACAACATCATATCTGCGAATGAGTTAATTCACTTCACGTATTCCACTCATCCAATTTCTTGTCTGTTAAATTTTTTAAATTATGTTTTTACTTAATGTTTAGTCTCACTTCCACTCGTTTCCCGTTCCAAAGTCGATCTCTACCCTAATAAGGTATGTTGGAATACAAGACTAACATTTCTTTACTACATTATCGTGATTCGGAATACAAGTAGTGCATCCAAACATATAGGCAAAAACAATGAGAAAAGAAATTATGCATTTAAGAAGTATTCGAGATTTGTGAATTTCCGCCTTTTTTTCTTAAATTAAGTACTTCAAAACTGTTCATCTTACAATAATAAAAAAAAGAAATTTGAGATTCTTACAACAATCCCTTTCATTTGATTCACACAATATAGTTTTCCAAATAAATCTAATTTATCTATGAAAAGTGTCTCATGTTTAAAATTCAGTTATTTACGTTACTCGTCCGTCTTTGGGTCACCGACTAACATATTATGTGAACCAAATTTCAACTCAATCGATCCAGTAGTTTCGGAGCAAATGGGGTATGAAAGACGGACGGACAGACAGACAGAGACACGATTAATCCTATAATGGTTCCGTTTTTACTTTTTGAGGCACTGAAACCTAGAAAGTCAAATCGGTCGAGCTTTTCTCGATATACTTATTTATCGATATAATTAGATCGATTTCAATAGTTGCTTCCTTTTAGTGGAGACTTTAAAAATATTTTATCGATTAAAACGTTTACATCCGTCGTGATTTTTCAAAAAATTTAATTTATCTTTTTTGCTACAAGGTTTTATTCTCCTTCAAGATTCAAGATTCAAGGTATTTATTCAAAATAGGTGCAAATTACACTCTTGCTGATAGTCATAAAATAATAATAACATAATTTCATTTGTGAAAAATTAAGAAATAAACAATCATCAATAATGTCAAAATTCAATCCTTGAAATAAACCAAAATTATGTCATTAGAACATGAAAACAATATGACACGAAAAGTTACCTATACATAAAAATCATTGAATTTCATTGATGCCTTTGACAAGAGTAGGTCAGTTCACACGGACAGCACCCGATCACGAGTATAACGCGAGAGTCAGCCATCGCTCCCATCAACCTTATTAGAGGGAAAGGAACGGCCCGGCTCTTCACGTCGAGTTTGTTTGTTTATTTATTTATTTGTCCTAATCAAATCTTACAAACGATTTTAGAGTGACTACAGGAGTTGGCACACAACCGTAACATAGTACAAACAGGCCGTATTTCCATTGACAAATGGTTGATGTGATGATGAACTTTAAAGATGTCAAAGTCCCAGAATGTACAACGTAGTGATTTCTATACTCTTTGGAATGTACAGAGGCCAGCACATCTAGTTATACACCCGTAGTGCGATTCTGATCCATACTCATACGGCATAAGAACGAACGGTACAAAGTTTATGTGCTGGCCGCTGCAGAAGCTTCTATACTTGTATGGTTCGAATCTTGCAATTGATTTTAGAGCGACTTCTAGAAAGAAGTCCGGTTAAGCTGTAGCAAAGTATATAATATATTAGTACTATGGCTTTAGTATGAAGCCGTATAAATCCTTTTGGTGTTTGAACTTGACCTGACGATGAACTATAGAGGTGGAATTGTTTTCAATAGAATCGTAGACACGAAGTGTATTATATTCTCTTTGATCGTAGACAGAAATGTGTTCGCCATTTTGAATTTCGTAACATGCTATTATGGGGCCCAATAATTTCCGACCCAATAATTTCCGACCCAATAATAAACGGCGCATCAGGCCGGCCGATAACTCGTGTCATGGACTTGAATTAGTATATACCTCAGTTATACAGGGTCTTCGGCAGATGGTTGAAAATACGAAAATGAGGGATAGGTGGGGTCGCCTCCCACCTATTTTGAGAATTAAAAAAAATCTAGGACTTGTAATTTTTTTTACAGGATTTTTTTTCCTTTTTTTAGAAATTTTGCCATTTTTATACCTTTGAACACATGTAACTTTTTGTTTTTAAAGCTAGCTCCAAAATCTTTTTTTTAATAGACTTTTATAAGATTGTCGGCTCTAAAAAAAATTATGTTTGTTTCAAGTTATTGCTAAAAACAAAAATGTGGGCCCCCGAACTTAAAAAAAAAGTTGAACAAAAATTTAAAAGTCAACTTTGCGATGCATTTAAAAAAAAGTAATGGGGATGGAAGGCTTCTGTTTTTTTTAAAACATCTCTAAAGCTTAGGCTTTTGAATGGTATGTAATTTGTTTCGGTATCTTTTTTGTAACCGGAGTTGTTAATTTTTTTTACTCAATTGGACCATGTTGACGAAATTCCACTAGTTACATGTTTTGTGAAATGTATCAAATGCAAAGTTGAAAATAATGTAAATACTTACTGTTGGGACGGTTACAAAGAGCAGGTACGTTTTTTTACATTCTTGCACACACATAATGGCTATCTTTTTTCATTTATTGGCATATTGGAGTTAGCACTTCCATATGCCAATAAAATGTCCGCATATTCCGCATTGGTAAATTGAGCCATTTTAAACCACAACAAAGTCTTAACAAAACGTCTGATTATAACAAAAAGTGACAAACAACAAAAAAACTTAACAAAATCACAAACGTTAATAACGTTAACGTTTTTTTTTTCGTTTTCGTTAATTTCACTTTGCTGTGTTTGTGATTTTGTTACTCCAACAACTCCGGTTACAAAAAAGATACCGAAACAAATTACATACCATTCAAAAGCCTAAGCTTTAGAGATGTTTTAAAAAAACAGAAGCCTTCCAGCCCCATTATTTTTTTTTAAATGCATCGCAAAGTTGACTTTTAAATTTTTGTTCAACTTTTTTTTTAAGTTCGGGGGCCCACATTTTTGTTTTTAGCAATAACTTGAAACATATATAATTTTTTTTAGAGCCGACAATCTTATAAAAGTCTATTAAAAAAAGATTTTGGAGCTAGCTTTAAAAAACAAAAAGTTACATGTGTTCAAAGGTATAAAAATGGCAAAATTTCTAAAAAAAGGAAAAAAAATCCTGTAAAAAAAATTACAAGTCCTAGATTTTTTTTAATTCTCAAAATAGGTGGGAGGCGACCCCACCTATACCCCATTTTCGTATTTTCAACCATCTGCCGAAGACCCTGTATACTAAAATAAAAGCTTTTTAGAGTTAGATTATTACAGTAACGTGTTATTATAATGTGACACCCAATACTCCTATTACTTCCATAGGTCTTTAGAGTTAGATTACTCAATTAAGCCTCCAATATAGGTACGTTAGAACTAATATATATGTCGCCGGGATATTGTCAAAACCGCGATATTACAATCTCACTACACTTCATTCAGTAACATTAAAATATGACGATAAATTGTCAATCGGCTTACAATTTAATGGCCCATTCTTGTATCTCTGACTAAAACCGATGATTTCTTCTTCTGCGAAGCAATCTGCTACTTCGCTTAGTGTTATTGTAATATCACTGGTGAGTGAGATTACAATAACACTAGTGAAATTGTAAGTAGTATGTTACGGTCCACAATCTTTCGACAGTTCATAATCTATTAATCTCGCAAGATAGGTCCCGGTAGATTATAATCTAACGGTTTTTACAATTTTACGGTGACATATATACTTTGCTATAGGTAGTTAGATTACTACGACAACGGCTACGAAGAAATAAAACAACAAAAAAACTATAATGAATAAAATTTGTATTTCACAGTTCAGAAATGTCGTAATTATACATAAAAGCATTTCTTTAATAAAATAGAACTATCAACTAGCTATTATTCCATTGCAATAACACTCAAAAATACATTGTCTCGACAACGTTTCATAAACTTTGATATTATTAAAATTTACTTAGTAATAATAGTTATATAATAATATAACATTAACTCCAGACGTCTAAACTACTTTATATAAGTATCACTATGTTAATATTCTATATTACGCGATTGTATACAGCGCGGTACCTTTTCTGTTCCTGAAAGCAAAAAAATAAGTTTGATTGTTCTTAAGACTTCATTAGTATTTATAAGTTGGTTAAATATTACTACTTGGTATTAATGCTTTCCAGTATTTTATAACTTTTGTAACTATAAAATTTCGTACTACATAATAACTCTATGTGTCTATTTACTATTTTAGCTAGGTTCTGTTCTTATTACATTTAGTTTTCTTTTGTAGGCAAGTGCATTTGTGAGAAATAGGAAATAATAACATTTTAGTTACCTTGTACCTAGCACCAGTGTTCATTTGGTCATACCCTGCTTCGCTCGCCGCTCCCATTCAGCTCTCATTTGTAGTATACCCTTGTATTGCGGAGTATCTTCCTCTCTTTCACCACCTTCTTTCTCTTTTACACACTCTTGTTTTTCTTTAACATTGTCATTTTCTATCATAGCACTCTCTCGTTTTTCTAGTTCAACGGATTTTCTGAATTTGTCATCGTCCTTTCGTTGCCAAGGTTTCTTAGAAAGTGTGTCTGTTTTGTTGATGTTTTGAATATCGTTCCTATCGTTGGTTGGATCAGGGAATGTCCTGTTCCTAAGTCTTTTCTCAGGTGTTGAGTCTGATACTTCTTTCTTGTATTTGTTTATTTCGCTTTTATAAACTGGAGCGCTTTCTCGTTTAGGATTAGATACGCTGTTATTACTTACACTTCTTTGATAGTGTGGTACTCCAAATTGGCTAACTCTAGCCGCGATGTCTACTAACCTCTTTTCTTCTGTTATTTCTTTAACATCCTCATTCTCTTTATCGCTGTCTCTGGACTTTATTGATGCGTTAAATTCATTTTTGAGAATTTTAGTACGAGTAGCAGTTACATTGTCAACGATTTCGTCTTTGGCGTTGTTTGTCTCAGCAATTTCCTGAGAAATTTTATCGGCTTCTGAATCTTTGATTTTAAGTGAACGTCGAGCAAATACTTTCATTAGTTCTGGTTCATCGTCTTTCTTATCGCTACGCGATTCCTTAGATATTAAAGCCTTTTTGCGGTAAACTACTCCATCTTCTTTGAATTCAGATGTTTTGTTTTCGTTGCTGTCTGTACTTTGTATGGAGCTTTTGCTTCCGAAACTTGAATGTGATTTTCTGTCCATAGATATGTTATCGTATATCTTTTCTGTGCTACCTTCAGTACTCATAGAACTTGTTCTAGGTTTTTCAGGTTTATCCTGTGAGTCTACGCTTACAGATTTTCTTTTGAAGAAAGCTTTTGGCGTCAAAGGACTTTGTGGTGCAATCGGCTGTATTATACTCCTTCTTGCAATAACGGGCGATATTTTATCTTCATTGCTTGCATTCTCAGTGATATTTTCAACAACTTTGCTAACGATCGATTCTTTTTTGATCTGAATAGTTTGTGGTTTTGTTTCAGTAATTTTAAAACTTTCTATTTCTTGTTCTTTCTCGGTATGGGTAGTATCAAGTTTCTTTGGCGTTACATTAGCAGTCAGAACCACATTGCTAACAGGTTTCGTATCAACCCTATTTAGTTGTATATTGAGAAACTCTGGCACACCAGTTTTGGTAATTGTTTTCTGTAATATTTCATCGCTCTTATTTATTTTTGTAGCTTCGATGTTTCTGACAGGTGTTTGTTCTTTGTTCAAATGTGTAACTGATACAAAATTATCTGTATCCATATCTTTTTGTACAGTATTCTTACTTTCATGACTCAAAGCACTTTCAACTGAAATTGTCTTTCTTCTATCATCTATAGGCTTTTCGGGGCTACTCTTAACACTATCTAAAGAACTAGACTTGAGTATTGAAGCAATCAGGGGCTTAGGGGAGCTAATAATATCATCTATTTTGGCTTCTATCTGAGAAATGTCACTGTCTCTCTTATGACTATCTACAGTAATGTGAATACTATTTGTAAACAGTTTACGATCATCGTTCACTTCTGTTTTGAGGCTGTCCATGTAGCTACTGTCAGTGCTTGGTAGGCTATCATAGCCTTCATTAGCACCTTGCAAAATATTGTAGTTTCTAGCAGACACTCTCTTGCTAAAATCATGTCTGTCACTGACGTTCCTTCTGTAATTTACCTCCCAACTTTCCAGCAGAGGTTCGGATATACCAACTATAGCTGGAAGACTAGGCATCTGACTTTCTTGAGAGCTGATCGAGGTGGATTCAGAGGCGTAACGAAAACTGTGTGATTTACCAATGCTGCTTCTAGATTCTGCGAATTCATCACCGAGAGATCTCGTCACTGAAGTGACATAAGATTCCTCAGTTTTAGAAGAACGATGTGATGTTTCATGCTTTTCAATATTAAGCTTCTCACTGAATTCTGAAACGTGCTCAGAAGATCTGTTCAAATTCTTTACGTTTTCTGAACTCTGGTGTCTTATTGTTTTAATTGGTTGGACAGAATCGGTGATCACTATGCTTGGACTGAAGTACGGGATATTCTTAGGCATACTTCCACTGTGGAATACAAAATCACTAGGTGTGTTTTTGATTCGCATCGCCCTGATTGGAGGTTCGTCATCTGAAATCAATAAAGGCGACAAATTTTCCTCCAGAGCTCTACCTTGTTCGTTACTTATAAATGCTTTTGACGAGAATGGATCGACTTTTGAAGTAGTTCTTTTGGCTTTATCGTGATGTAAGTTAAACGATTCTCGCTTATCATCAATAGCTTCTTTGGAAGAAGATCTTTTGCTTTTTTCAATCTTTTCGCTGAATTCATCGCGTCGACTAAAGCGATGCTTTATCTCCATATTCAACATCTTATCGGTTTCTTCAGCGATTTTGAGATCAGTTATATTGTATTCAACTCCGGATACTTTGGCTGCACTATACACGTCTTTATAAGGTCCCTCGTGAGCATAAGCACCTTTATTGTCCATCCGTTTGTGCATTTGATTTGCGAAAACCTTCTGTCCAGCAGATTTGTGGCTTCTTTCAGCGGGGATAGGCTTGTATCCTTGTCCGTGATCCCCGTAAGAAAGACTACTCCTATCAGTGTCAACATTTCTGTATTGAGAAGAAGACTTCTCGGTTTTAGACTTTTTGTTTTCTTGTTGACCCTCCCCATCCATTTGTTCTTTCTTAGCTTTCTTTCCACTCTTCCTTAGTAGTAGTCTACTGAAGAACGATTCCTCTTTCTTGCTCGATCTTATCACTTCATTTTCAATCTTCTTTTCTGACTTAGACTTTTTCTCAAGGTAATGTTCTTCGGCATGTTTACCATCTACTTTTGAATGATTCATTCGCTCCTCTGAATGGTACGTTTGCATTTCTTGAGTGCGTACTTTTGGAGAGTCTCTCAAAGATTGATCTTGAGAGCTGGATTTGCTTCTCTTGATTGAGGATCGTGGTGAATTTGACTCGGCTATGCTCAGCTTAGCCGGAGATTGACCCACCAGCTGACTTAGGGCTAGGCCGGGAGGCAACGACGAGGACTTGAGCTTGGTGTCGTTCGGCGGCTCCAACACTCTCTGCAGCTCTCTGTTTACATATTGGTGATGCTCTTTGACGTGTACGTGTTTCGTAGTGGTCGATGAAGAGAATGATTCTGGAATGAAAGAAAAAGTAAATTTAGATTGTTGCCATGAATCAGCAATTGTCACCTGCACGTCAGTGCTAATATTACTAGTATGAAGTTAACTGGGGAATGCGGAAAACTCCATACAAAGTGAGATAAGCTAGTGGTCAAAGTGCTACCGATGATTTGCTAATTTGACTTTTAATTTTCGGTAAAATATTAAGTAGATATTTTTCATGAGAAATATTAAGAGTTTTATAGATGTTGACTACAATAAAGTTTTCATGTCTTATCTTAGAGACATTTTAGAAACGAGTGATTAATATATCAAAATTTTCAGTGGTAGTTTTGTGATTCCCTACAAAAACACGTTGATTTTAATGTAAAACAACTAAATACATAAAAAAAAGGAATGTTTTGACTAATTTGTACATACCAGTAACCACTTCTGAGCTTTTGTGGATGACTTCAGGAGTAGTGCTTCTTATCATTTCTTCGTTCAGTTCGGGCGTTATTGGCAAGGCTGATGCGGCAATCTGAAATTGAAAAAAATGCACATTTAGCAAACAATGTCATAGAAAAAAATCCGAACAATCGTGAGTCGGACTCGCGCACCGAGGATTCCGCACCACACGAGTATAACAATAATGCCTACTGAAACGCAAACTATCGTTTCGAGCCGATCTCTTTTCGTGCCTTTCATAATTAAATTCTCTTTTGATTTTGTTCCTCTATGGAAATTTAATTTGAAAATATTTGTGACTTTTTGACAAGTGTAAAACAAAAATTGATTCTGTATGACTGATGACCGTCGAAATTGGTGAAAGTAAATTATTTTAAACATCTGTGATTTTGGTTTTGTTTACAAGACCTCCTATATTTAACAGGGGTAAGTGATTTATGATTGGAGATAGCTGTCCAATTTTATTTAGTGCCGTTGCGAACTAAATTTTATTTCATCGTTGTAGGGTCTTCCACCCGGCCCGAACGAAACACTATTATCCTGGATTACTGCTAGTCTTCCACCGGCGTTTGTTTCGCCGCTCTGCATCTGCCTGCCGCTCACTCAAAGGGAAGTGGAATCTTTGTTTCTATCAAATTTTAAGGCCCATTGAAGTTGGTTGTCACTGGTGACCAAACTCTATCACTGGTGACCAAGCACTGCTACTGCCCGGCAAGGTTCTGCTGTCTTCCTCCAAGCGCAGCTGCTGGTCTACGTGTTCTCCTGTTTCCGTTCACTTTGTCAATTTTGCATTTATTTTAAAATCATTAAGAGTATTGTACACCCAAAGTATTTCCTACAACTTTGGGGGGTTATTTAGACACCCGATAAATTAACTTCATTTATGTTTTAGGTATTTATTCGATCGTTTTTTTACACCTGGGGGGACGATCGATCGTTACCTAACCTTTTTTTTATATTTTAAATTTAGGTAATGTGTTATTTTTATATTTAACTTGTTCCACGGTCATCCATTTGTTATACCAATTATTTGTTACGCTTTTACCTATTTTTTAAATATTATGGTCATCCTTTCTTTACAACTTTAACTCATCCACTTGTTTACGTCTTTACCTAATTTTTTTCTAATCTTATAAAATAAAACTATTCTATATTACCCCAAAATTTATTTTCTTTCCGAAATTCATATTTAGGCAGCGAGTAAAAATTCTACGTGTCATATGTGGCAAATTCCCAAGTTACCATTATTTTTGTCACACTACTCACTAAAAAAAAAAGACATCAACGGGAGCGTCAGACAAATGCTTTTTTGATCAGTTTGGACTCCTTGTTTTGACATTATAAGCAAAACTTACAGTATACTCTACGTAGTTTGTGAGATAATTACGAAACGGCCAAGCCATAACTTTTTACCAAGATATAGTTTGTAGAGTCAGGGTTTATAGATAGAGTTATTTGTTAATTATTGTTAACGTGGAACAGTAAAGAACACTTAGAGCTATATACTTTGGACTTGGGAAAGACCCCGTGGGCAATGATGCGCAGTGTATATTCCTTTGGCTCATCTTTCAACTTGATACCTCCACGCGTTCATGAGAAAAGGGTTCTTGACAGACAGACGGACAACGAAGTGATATATACGGGTTCGTTTTTCCTTATAAGGTACAGAACCCTAAAAATAGCCTTGCATGCAGCGTTTCCCGCGAGCTTTTACATTGTAATAATATTTTATGTAGCTCAATGGGTTCAATATCGAAGTGGGCGTCTTCCGTCTGATATGACGGTCCACTTACAAGTTACAGCTAGGGTTAGTTATCTGCTGCCGGGCACGTCGTCGTATCGTATGGCGCGAGCGAATATGTTAGATGGGGTAGATTTTATTCAACGTGAGACGGGGCAAAGGTTCGTAGGTATGTAGAGCATATCTGTAGAGATGAGACTTACAGGGCAAGTTATCTACTGCCGGGTACGTCATCGTATATAGGTGAACGGTGAGCGAAATGTTAGATGGGGTAAATTTTATTCAATGTGAGACGGGGCAAAGGTTGGTAGGTATGTAGAGCATATCTGTAGAGATGAGACTTACAGGTCTGGTTACCTACTGCCGGGCACGTCGTTGTATAGGTGAACGGTGAGCGAAATGTTAGATGGGGTAAATTTTATTCAATGTGAGACAGGGCAAAGGTTGGTAGGTATGTAGAGCATATCTGTAGAGATGAGACTTACAGGGCAAGTTATCTACTGCCGGGTACGTCATCGTATATAGGTGAACGGTGAGCGAAATGTTAGATGGGGTAAATTTTATTCAATGTGAGACGGGGCAAAGGTTGGTAGGTATGTAGAGCATATCTGTAGAGATGAGACTTACAGGGCAAGTTATCTACTGCCGGGTACGTCATCGTATATAGGTGAACGGTGAGCGAAATGTTAGATGGGGTAAATTTTATTCAATGTGAGACGGGGCAAAGGTTGGTAGGTATGTAGAGCATATCTGTAGAGATGAGACTTACAGGGCAAGTTATCTACTGCCGGGCACGTCGTTGTATAGGTGAACGGTGAGCGAAATGTTAGATGGGGTAAATTTTATTCAATGTGAGACGGGGCAAAGGTTGGTAGGTATGTAGAGCATATCTGTAGAGATGAGACTTACAGGGCAAGTTATCTACTGCCGGGTACGTCATCGTATATAGGTGAACGGTGAGCGAAATGTTAGATGGGGTAAATTTTATTCAATGTGAGACGGGGCAAAGGTTGGTAGGTATGTAGAGCATATCTGTAGAGATGAGACTTACAGGGCAAGTTATCTACTGCCGGGCACGTCGTTGTATAGGTGAACGGTGAGCGAAATGTTAGATGGGGTAAATTTTATTCAATGTGAGACGGGGCAAAGGTTGGTAGGTATGTAGAGCATATCTGTAGAGATGAGACTTACAGGTCTGGTTACCTACTGCCGGGCACGTCGTTGTATAGGTGAACGGTGAGCGAAATGTTAGATGGGGTAAATTTTATTCAATGTGAGACGGGGCAAAGGTTGGTAGGTATTGAAACGCTAACTATCGTTTCGAGCCGATCTCTTTTGTTGCGTTTCATAATTAAATTCTTTTTGATGTCGTTGCTCTATGGGATTTGAATTTGAAAATAGTTGTTATTTTTGACAAGAGAAAAACAAATGTTGACCGTGATCCCGTCTACACTGATGTGAATTTAAATTTTTTGGATAAATTGTTTTATAATGTTTTGTTGAGGCCCACTATTTTATTCTGTGGTAAGTAATTTGTATAAGGAAACCGCTTTGCGTGTATTTTTGGTACGGCTACGAACTAGATTTATATATGTCCGTAGGGTTTCATCCACCCCCCTGCGAGGTTGACGTCCCGACGGTATACCTGATAAGGCTTAATCCTGAGATGGAGCTGTGCTGACCACCAGCCAGTCCTTTCACTGCCCGCCCAGCTGCTTGCCAAGGGAAGTGAATAGTTATTTTATCTTTTGTCCCGAGCGTCTCTCTAACTCTTTGACTTTTCTGCCATCCTAGAAGATTTCCTGCTTCCAGTTTCTAACCATCAATTATTTATTTTAAATTTTAAAAGTGTTTTGTATCTGATACGTGTTATGTTAGAAAAATAGGGTAATTCAGACCAAAGTGAAATTTAATTATTTTAGAACTTAGTAACTTATTTAAGTACCAAAGGGACGGTAACGATCGTTGCTTACCGGTATTCTATAAAATAACCTTTTTATATACTAATAAAATTGTAACTTTAAATTTATTTCCGGGAATTGCCCATAAATAAAGTAGGTCATTGTTTTAAATTTTCAACACGGTCAACCAATGTAATCACACCCTTTTTTTATACTCATATTGTTTATTGTTCCTTCTTTTTAAAATAATCATAAAATACATATATTCTAATTTACCCCATAACAATATTTTTTCCTTAAAACTCCGTTTAGGCCCGAACCTCTAAATCTTACGTATCATATGTGGCAAACTCCGTAAGGGTTTTTATCCCCAGTTCCCAATATTTTTGTCACAGTATGTAGAGCATATCTGTAGAGATGAGACTTACAGGGCAAGTTATCTACTGCCGGGCACGTCGTTGTATAGGTGAACGGTGAGCGAAATGTTAGATGGGGTAAATTTTATTCAATGTGAGACGGGGCAAAGGTTGGTACGTATGTAGAGCATATCTGTAGAGATGAGACTTACAGGTCTGGTTACTGGTTACCTACTGCCGGGCACGTCGTTGTATAGGTGAACGGTGAGCGAAATGTTAGATGGGGTAAATTTTATTCAATGTGAGACGGGGCAAAGGTTGGTAGGTATGTAGAGCATATCTGTAGAGATGAGACTTACAGGTCTGGTTACCTACTGCCGGGCACGTCGTTGTATAGGTGAACGGTGAGCGAAATGTTAGATGGGGTAAATTTTATTCAATGTGAGACGGGGCAAAGGTTGGTAGGTATATAGAGCATATCTGTAGAAATGAGACTTACAGGTCTGGTTACCTACTGCCGGGCACGTCGTTGTATAGGTGAACGGTGAGCGAAATGTTAGATAGGGTAAATTTTATTCAATGTGAGACGGGGCAAAGGTTGGTAGGTATATAGAGCATATTACAGGGATGAGACTTACAGGGCTAGCTATCTACTGCCGGGCACGTCGTCTTATAGGTGACCGAAGGGCGGAATGTTAGATATAGTAGATTTTATTTAAGGTGAGACGGGGCAAAGGTTGGTAGGTATATAGAGCATATCTATAGAGATGAGACTTACAGGGCTAGTTATGTACTGTCGGGCATGTCGTCGTATAGGTGAACGGAGAGCGGAATGTTAGATGGGGTAGATTTTATTCAACGTGAGACGGGGCAAACGTCTGGTAGGTATATAGAGCATATCTTTAAAAGATGAGACTTACAGGGCTAGTTTTCTTCCGCCGGGGCGCGCCATGCGTGCGGCGTGGGCGCACCGCCATCTTGTGTTTCGCGGCCGAGTGCGACAGTGGCGCCACCCCGCTTGGTGGCTCTGACGAGTCTGGAAGATGGGAAAAAAAATGTTTAATTTAATGTAAAATACTTTTAACAAGAGCCGTTTCTTGGGTTGGCCCACGACAAGATAATATAATTAATTATTTTATCAAATCAAAGCGCAACGGGGAGCGCCGCTACCTCTTGTCCGGAAGGTTGTGGTTCGAATCCTGCCACGTACCAATGTGTTTTCCGATTCTCCGATACTCCGATACTCTTACGGTGAAGAATAAACATCGTGAGGAAACCTGTACACGCCTGCGAAGAAACTCGAAGGTTGTATGTGAAGTCGACCAATCCGCACTGGGCCCGCATGGTCGACTAAGGCCCGATCGCCCTAATTTAGGGTAGGCTCGAGCCACTCAGTGGGGACGTATGTGAGCTGATCATCATTATCATCATCATATCAGCCGAAAAACTTCAACTGCTGGACAAAGGCCTCCCCCAAGGATTTCCACGACGACCGGTCCTTCGCTGCTCGCATCCATTCACCAAGTCGTCGGTCCACTCGAGAACTGTACTGCCCCAACGGCCATCTGTTCTAATCTTATCTTAGAATAGTGAGCTAATTTGATGATTAAATCATATTCATTTATTTCCAATGTCTCATGCAGTTTACAAGATTTTTCTAGTTTTTCTAACATTAATTAGTATAGTCACATGACCTTGGTAGGTCACTACAATATTTTGAAATTCTAAACAGTCTGATTTTAGTAGAATTAATATACAAATAATTCGGAACAATGTCACAATATTTACAATATTGGAATTGTACAGTAAAATAAATACAAAAGAGATAGCTGTCAATCCCTTTTTTTGTCGGGACCTTATGCTGAGCCTGTGCTGAGGGGAATGTGAATTTACCATCGTGGGCTACTGGTTCCACCCCAGGCTGCTCAATCGTAAGCATCATGAATGCTGGAGTGTCATTAAGGACTATGCCCTTTCCTTCCATGCGGCCGGCGAAACTTCTCCAAGTTATCCGATCCTATCTTGACCATGTGCCCCATGAACTGGACGACTCGTTGCAGGTGAGCTGTAGCAGGCCCCCGTCACTCGGCCGAGAGTGCGATATAAGTACCTACACAACGGCGCGGCCCACAGGCCGCGCTCGTCAGTTGGTTGTCAACTCGTGCAGAAAGCGGAGCGATTCTCGAGCAAGCGAGTGCGCAAGTTGAAACATGTTCGTCGCGCGGTCTCACAACCCTGCCGGTTGATCAGTAATGTGACAACACAAGACCGGCCAGCGCAAAAAAATCTCTCACGCTCATTGATTTGGTTCATTTTTGCGTAAAAGCGCGATTGTTATCGGTGTATGTATAGGTATGTCGGAGTAAAACTGGTGGCACTAAGCGCGGTTGCGACCTATACTGTTCTGTGTTACCGCGTAGCGAGAGTTGCTATTTATTTAAAGCGTCATTGCGAGTAATTCATCTGTACTTGTACTATTATTATCATCTGTGGCTGTAGTCTAAGCTCACCGTGACTTGCTTGGTTGCATCGATCACGCAGGTTTACTCACCCGAAGCACGGTCACTAGGTACCTGGATGAGTTTGCCTGTAAGTGGCGTTTTTCTCGACCGTTTCCGTGCTCCGCAACACACCGTTAAGCCGTTGGTGTCTGTTGCTATCACAAGATGGCAGTCGTAAAGCCTTTTAAAGTGTCTTATACTTAGGCGGCTTGGAAAACTTCTGGACGTGGGGATCGCCACTAGCCTTACGACCTCCTCCAAGCCGGTCTTGGCCCCCGTGTGTGGAGTGTGGCTTACTTTCCCGGCTCCATTCCACCGTCGGTCAACGAGACGCAGGGAGAGGTTACATCCCTTTGTTGTTGATGTTCCACCATTTCGCACGAATCGTTACGCTTCTTCATATTATGCAGACAGCGCAGGAGTGGAACTCCTTGCCTGCGTCAGTGTTTCCCGATTCCTATAATTTGGGGGTCTTCAAGGCAAGAGTGAATAGGCATTATTTGAGCTAGCGTGTACCATCCTCAACTCGGTGAGTTGCAGTCAAACGCACTCAAATTTTTCATAAAAAAAAGTTTAGGAAGAGACCCAATATGTCCCACCAGTGGGGACGTTTATGAGTTGTAAACGAATGAGAACAGATCCAAAAGACGTCTACTGCTGGACATAAGCCTCCCATTGCCATGATCACCACGCTTGGCAGGCGGGTTGGCGATAGCAGTGTGTAGTGTGGTGGCACAGTACGCGGTAAGGACGCTGCTACGGGGTAAGGACGCTGCTACGCGGTAAGGACGCTGCTACGCGGTAAGGACTCAGATACGCGGTAAGCACGCTGCTAAGCGGTAAGGACGCTGCTATGTGGTAAGGACGCTGCTACGCGGTAAGGCAGTACTCCGGTTTGTTCCCATGGTCGCCTCTTACGACACCCTCGGGAAGATATTCTTCTTGCTTATCGTGTGGCACAATTAACCGTGCTATCCAAGAGGCAGACGACGGTGGTTGCCTGGTGTTGCACTCAGTATCACCCGCGGTCACGTGTAGGGCATTTACATTTACACCTACGGACGTGTGTAACGCGACCCTCATACACATCTGGAATCAGATGTGAAGGTTTCCTCACGATGTTTTTCCTTCCCCGTTAAAGCAATCGGCACAGTTGAGATACTAATAACTTCAATCGGTAAGTATAGGTACGGTACCTATGTACGGTGAGTCTCGACAAACTCATTGGTACATTGGTCGTCCGGATTTGAACCCGGGACCTCTGGACGTTACCGGTTGAGCCACCGACGCTTTTTTTTACGCCGGGGAAGAGATAGGTAGAGTGGTTTTGTTCTAGGGCCGCACCACAGGACAAGGTCACAGACAAGGAGATGCTCACTGTAAAAGTCAGACTGGTCGCTTCTGTTGGAGTGGTCGTGCGCGTGGTGGTGGCCGCTGCTGCTGTCGTCATCCATCTCCGACGACCCCACGCTGAGGAGGGAGCCATCGCTGCAAGAAGACTGGGAGATTCCCGCGTGGTGCCTCTGTGGACAAAGATAGGAGTTTATTAGGTCTTTATTTATTTAATAGTGGGTGCCCGCGACATCACCTGCGCAGATCCCGTTTTTTGCCGCTCCTGTGGGAATTTCCCAAAATACTTTCTTTGCGGATGCCTGAGTCATAATTGCTATCTGTATGCCTTTCAGCCCGATCCATCCAGTGGTTTCGGCTGTGCGTTGATATTGTGCGTCAGTCACCTTTTCCTTCTATACATATATATCTATATTGAGAGAAGAATTGTCGAAATGAGAAAACTAATCCTTTTTTGAAGTTGGTTAAAAATTAAATAAACACTGGTTGTTACAAAGTTTTCGCCTTTAGTTTACGAATAAGCTAGCTAAAAAGCCAATCCCGCTAGGTAGACGTACGCAGTAGATATAGTTCGTTCGCGCTCATTGACCAGCATCTTTGACAGCTCCCGACAAACACTCTGTCAAAGGTACAGCAGCTATGAGTTCAATCGGCACCTTTGACAGTATTTGTCGGCAGCCGTCAAAGATGCGGTTAAATGAGCGAACGAACTTTAGATAATACGAATTATAAGAATAAAACGATTCCGTTTGTCTGTTCATCTGCAAGGGTGTTGTTTTGGTCGACAACGCCATTTTCAGCAGGGCTTCTACTCATAAAACTGAACAACTTTCCCCAAAGAACACATAGTCAATTCTCATTAAAAAAAATTACCTTTCCATACAAAATTGGTCAACCAGCTGATCGATTTGTATGAAATGTCCAAATTTTTTTTGCGATTTCAGCTAAGTTGTAGAATAAAAGTTGTTCAGTTTCATGAGTAGAAGCCCTACTGGAAAGGGCGTTGTCGACCAAAACAACACCCACATGCATGAGGGGTGTAAAAACCGGTAAAGTGCGAAGCAGAACCGCGCATAAAGGGTCCCGTACCATCATACTGGACGGCGCTAGTTTCTTCACGTTTCAAAAAAACACGTTTTTTGTATGGGGACTTTGAATTTTTTCTATTATTTTTTTTGTATTTTTTGTTATAGCGGCAACAGAAATACAACATCTGTGAAAATTTCAACTGTCTAGCTATCACGATTCATGAAATACAGCCTGGTGACAGACGAACAAACAGACAGACGGGCGGACAGCGGTCACGTTTTTACCCTTTGATATGGAACCCTAAAAATTCAAACAGGGAGATACACTGATTAAACTTAACTTTTCGTAAGGAATTACTAAAAGATACTGAGTTTAAAATTTTTTGGAGTCTCCATACAAGTTGATCGATGTGCTGATCTATTTGTATGAAAAAAAAAATGGTTATCTGTAAAGTCGGTTTACGGACGACAGTTTAACGTGACAACGTAACAGGACAATGAACGTAACGGGACAATGAGTCATTCTTTTTCGTGCGTGCAGCCGGCGTCCATCGATTTATTAGACGTTTGCACGTCAATAAATTGCGAATTTTGTATGGTTGAAAAACATGGTTAGTTTCATAATTTGAACCCATTGTTAAGTTTCCGACAAAAGCTAGTATGGAATAATGAAATGGAGTAACACAATACCTACCTAACAAGAATAAGGGTTCTGTTTTAAGAAGCCCTAGTTATACTTTTAGAAATAATTGCTAGACGATAAATAGTAATCAAACCAATTGGGTATGCTAAATTTTTTATAAGCCATGAAAATAAAAAAACCATTTCGAGATATTTTTATTTAAAGCCATATTTTTTCATTTTCCACTCGAAAAAGTAAAAGATTGCGTAAAAAAATCGGAAAAGGACAATAACCTTCATTTGACCCCTATGACGTCACGAGTTTACAATAAAACCTTATTTCACCACTGAACGGAACGTGCACTCTTACTTGTCATATCAATTACGGACCTTGCATTTGAGGACGAGCTTTCGTCGAGCACTGAAAAAGGCACTATTTATTTATCATCCACCAAAAACTACGTTTGAAACAATCAAATATTATTAGAACGTCATTCAAATTAAATA
Organism: Coleophora flavipennella; assembly: GCA_947284805.1. Classification (NCBI taxonomy): domain Eukaryota; kingdom Metazoa; phylum Arthropoda; class Insecta; order Lepidoptera; family Coleophoridae; genus Coleophora; species Coleophora flavipennella. The sequence goes on along the minus strand of OX369274.1, from coordinate 3,200,482 downwards.
CTTAAATGGGTAAGATATTCATTAGAGGTCCAATTTTTATTGTGGTTCTAAAAAACATTTAAACTCTGAAGGCCTTGTCCATATACATAGATTATGATGTTTGATGACAAGTAAATTTTGACTTTGACGTTTCGTTGTTGGCTTTGTGATAGTTTCGTTTCGGAAAAGGCCAGGTCTGACGTATTTAGGCTTCCTTAGCTGTTGGATTTGTAATGCTAGTGCCGGTGCAATGAAAAAACAACAAAATAAAACTACGAATGCGTCTACCACAAATCCCGCCAAAAAACCTTTGGGAATGATTGACTTGAGTGACTTGACAGTTGACGTCAAGGCCTATTCATTTCATCGTCATAGAAATAGGGCTGTTCGTTTCATAGTAATGTGAACCGATGACGTCATCAAGGTTTCAAAATTTAAAAAAATATTTAAAAATATCTAGAGGCTTAAAAAATGAAATATTCAAATAAGTTTTTCAAAATGGTCTAAACCATCAGAAAAAAAATAAAATAAAATAATTTTTTTTTAGCATACCCAATTTAATTAAAAACCCAACTGCATGAAAACTTACCCCTCTTTTTGGCCAGTCGGGTAAAACTGTACCCTATGTCACTCACGGGACCAAGACGAAATCTAACGACACCTCGCACCCCAGAATGCATCAAGCCGTTTAGGCTACAGCAGGCTCAGCCAAACAAACAGACATAATTACATACAAACATAGGTACATCATCATATCAGCTCATTATATAGGGTGACTTTTAATTAGTTTTACATAATAAGTTATCAAAGCGGCAAAAATGTATGAAGGACCAAAATTTTTTGATGTGTAACATCTTTGCTCTCGCTTTCCTGCAATTTGTGGGAGTGATTTCGTGAAATAGGACGGAAATGTGTAACAGGAAGTCGCAAAAGCGCGGAATTCTACTTTACGAGAGTCCGACTCGCACTTGGTCGGTTTTTTTCGTTACTGTCAGATCCGCCACCCAGGTACAATATCGTCATCAAATCTAACTAACCTAAAGTATTTTGTCACATGTTACACATCATATGCGAGTACTGTAGGTCTCGCTCGAATTTTTTTTTATGTGTAACATCTTTGCTCTCGCTTTCCTGCAATTTGTGGGAGTGATTTCGTGAAATGGGACAGAAATGTGTAACATGGGACGGAAATGTGTAACAGGAAGTCGCGAAAGCGCGCGCTATTCGATCTGACGAATGAGCTTTGCTCTGCCTTTCCTGCAATTTGTGGGAGTGATTTCGTGAAATGGGACGGAAATGTGTAACAGTGATTTGTTACACATCATATGCGAGTACTGTAGGTCTCGTTTTTTTTTTCATATTTGACACATAGTTTCTTTGGGAAAGTTGTTTGTAATCACGAGTACATTCATATCCCTTACTATCAAGAACTAATTAAAAGTCACCCTATATACATCCAAACCGAGAGGCTCGAGCCTACCCTGAATTAGGGCGATCGGATCTTAGTCGACCACGCGGGCCCGTGCAAGTTGGTCGCCTTCACACACAACCTGCGAGTTTCTCCGCAAGCGTGTGCAGGTTCCCTCACGATGTTTTCCTTCACCGTAAGAGCGTCGGATAAACGTTCATATGAAATCTACATTCTAAATCACATTGGTTCGTGGCAGGATTCGAACCACGACCTCCCGGACAGGAGGCGGTGGCCCTCGCCGTTACGCCACCGACGCTCTCTACAAACATACATACACCTGAAAAACTTCTAACCGCCTCCGTAGCCCAGAGGCAAAGTTCACTGGCTTTACACAGGAGGTCGCGGGTTCGATTCGCGGCGGGGTCAATTGTAAGACTCGGTTTGGTTGGTGGTAGGGCATTTTCTAAGCCCGCCTGGCTAGCTACCACCATCTTATCTAAGTCTTGCCGCCAAATATCAATGTTGATATCATTGGTGTGTTCCGGCATGAAGATAAGATAGCCAATTTTCCCATTGCGTTGGGGAATCTTGGTAAGCCCGCTTTCATCTTCGGCAACATCGTCACTTACCACCAGGTGAGATGTTGTCAAGGGTTTACCAATTGTGAATAAAAATAATGAAAAAAAACTTTACACTCCTTTTGGGCAGTATAGAGTAATATAACTTCCTTTCGTAAAGGTCTTCATGTAAATACACTTGCAGAAGTTATTGTGTAATCTAGTATTGAATATAGATCCTATAAAAGTAGTTAGTTACAAATCATTATCCGGATGTGTACGATGTAAACTAATTAATAGTTAGTTTGAGCGGGAATCGATCGCGCGTGGTGGTTGTGTAAGCGCAGAGTAACACAAGGCAGCGGTACTCGAAGTGGGATTGGTGTAGATGGATCAGCCCGCTACCAGCTAGCTGCCAGATATCCACCGAAGCGCCCCGAGACTCATTGGCGACGACGAGCTAGTCAAAAAAAGAGTGTGTGGTTTTATGGAACCATGGTAAAAGTGAAACTTTTTTTCACATTATAGACATTTTACAGAGCACGAAACGATCATGGCTGCTCTCGTCTTGGAGCTACGGTACAGAGGACGAAACGATCATGGCTGCTCTGACGAAAAAGTTCGAGACGATGTAATAATCTCTTTGGCGTCACGAAACACACAGACGAAAAAGCTTGAGACGATGTAATAAAATTTTCACTTTGGAAATACTAGAATAGATTACGAAAAGTACGAATAATCGTAGTTAAAACAAGCTCCGAAGCCTTGAGAATCGCCACAAAGTCGCCTGTCAATTGGTATTTTATCTTTTTCGTTTCGTAGAGAGTCCTTCCAGCGTAAGAACTTCATGACCTCATTCCGGGTTTTTTTTAAGATTTCAGGCCCAGGATAAAAGGGAGGAGTTTTCTTAAATAAGTTCAATACTATTTATCTTAGAATAATTTTAAAAAAAAAACGTATTTGAGATTCTGACAACAATCCCTTTCATTTGATACGTCACACGATATAGTTTGCAAAACTTTTTTTTATTTTTTTCTAATTTGCTCCCCAAAAGTGGCCCCCATATTTAAAATTCATTTATTTAAGTTACACGTCCATCTTTGGGTCACTAACTTACATATGTGTACCAAATTTTAATTCATCGGACCAGTTGTTTCGGAGCAAATTGGTTGTGACAGACTGACGGATAGACTCACGAGTGATTTTATAATGGTTCCGTTTAAGGGTTCCGAAGTCAACAGGTAACCCTATATGTAGTACGTCATGTCTGTCTGTCCGTCTGTCTGTCTGTTCATCTGTCCACGGCTTAGCTCAGAGACTAGAAGGTGCTAGAAGTATAAGAAAGCTGTAATTTGGCATGGGTGTACATATTGATAAAAAAAAAACAATTTTAAGAGTCGTGATTGGAGCAGACTTTTTTGGTTCTGGCCTCGAATGTCCAATTCCTTAAATGTCCATTTTCCTCGAATGTCTAATTTCCAGAATGGCCATTTGCTCAAAGGTCCAATTCCCGGAATGTCCATTTGCTTGAATGTCTAATTCCCGAATTATATCCCGTTTTCAAAGAGCTAACACTACATCTATCTTTTATTTTTGATCTGAGGTTTAAATATTATAAATGTATGTTTTATAATTATAAATATTATAAACTAGCTGTCCCGGCGAACTTTTTATCGCCTTATACTACACTACCACTACACACTACATACTACACTACTTTTAGTAGACAATGAAGGATTTTCTTGTTATTTTTTACATCTTGAGTTACATTATTTGAGTTCTAGTAAGGATCCCATTATTTTTTTAAAATATAATATAGCCTATAGCAACCGCCAAATAGTGTGGCTTCCAAACGGTGAAAGAATTTTTCAAATCGGTCGAGTAGTTTCAAAGCCAATTCAATGCAAACAAACAATCAAATCTTTCCTCCTTTTATTATTAGTATCTAATAGATTTCTTCTCGCAGAGACGGGCCGCTAGATGCGAAAGTCTCATGATAGGCACGTTCCAATATCTTTGTGAACGTTTTATGTCCGTTACCATTAACCTCGTGACCCCAGCGTCGTCGTCAAATATATAAAATCTATTTCATAATAAGTTCATAATCAATAGTACTATGATCAGATTTTTTCGATTCGTTCCGTGGCGTAATAGTTAGTTCATTCGCAAAAACAGTATGAGAGTAAGGTGGAGCGAGCGTCGGTGGCGTAACGGCTAGGTCCGCCGCCTCCTGTCCGGGAGGTCGCAGTTCGAATCCTGCCACGTACCAATGTGATTTCGAATTTAGATTTACGGTGAAGGAAAACGTCGTGAGGAAATCTGCACACGCCTGCGAAAAAACTCGAAGGTTGTTCGTGAAGTCGACCCGAAGTGGGCCCGCGTGGTCGACTAAGGCCCGATCGCCCTAATTGAGGGTAGGATCGAGCCCCTCGGTGTCGACGTATATGAGCTGATAAGACAAAATAAAACAGTCCTCACAAGAGAGGAATCTTGGACATACATACCTTAATATTGGCACTAATGTGCCGTCTCCTTGGTGGTCTTTTAACGGGATCCTCCGTCGTAGTCGTGATATAGAGCATCATTTTGATACTAGCACAATTTTTTAGAAATATTTCACTGTTTTCAGTGTCAAGTATCTTTTGAAGTCACTTCACATTAGCACTATCTTTCGAAAAGTTTATATCTTGGGTATCACAGTATTGATTGCACTTCAGGTTCTTACAAGTGTCTTTCTGACACACTCACGTAGGTAAAGTTTTATAATTTTATTTCATAAGGAATCTAAAAAAACAAGGGGACTATCAAATTAAGGTACAAAATAATTCATTTTGCACAACACAAAAAACCGTAGAGATTGTTTACATTAATAATTTTCGAAAAACCTAAAAACTTTTAGGTACAAGCTTTTCATATTGCATTGTCACGCGATATACATATGCATGCAAAATTTCAGCTTAATAGTAAATCGGGAAGTGGGTCAAATTTACTTGCAAGATTTCATCCGAACAAACATACATACATTGCAAGTTTATTGTAAGCTAGTAAAAATAACAGACTATACCCATTTAGCGTATGACGTTCAAGGGAATGTACTATTTAAATGAACTTTACTGCCACAGTACATCTATACATAACACAGCAGTCATTTAAATAAAATAAAAGTAAAAATAACCAAAAAAAATTTTTACAAAACTAAAAAAAAATCTAAAATGAATCAAAATATAATGCAAGTAATTTGTAGATTTTTGTAGATATACACTGAGTGTATAATAATAAGGTTCAAAATTGCCTGTGTATTGCTGTAATCAGTTGGGTACAGTGGGCGGGAATCGGTTAAAGTAATTGTCGTGGCTGTCCAGCCTTCATGGTGACTGACTGAACTGGCTGGCTGGTTACTGATGACGACATGACAAATGACACTTGGTAAAAAGCTGACATCGGACCTGACACGGGACGAGACGTCTAAATTTCTAAAAATATAAAATAATTAGACCTATATTTCAATAAACCTTTGAAAGACTGTACAAAGTGGTCCTTCGATCGACTGACCAGCACTATGGACGGATCCGACAGGCTTACCAGGAGTCAGGCCAAAAAGCTAGAAGGTAAGCCGATTGGAGTTGAAATGCCCGGCGAGACTTCTGAACGAGACCAGTCTCCGCCGTCGACAGTAAAATCTATAAAATCTGCACGGTCACAGTGTAGCGTGACGTCAAGTGCAAGACAACAGCTCGTAGAATTAAAACTGGAAGCCGCCAGGAAGGCTGCGGAGGTCGAGAAAAAGTTGATCTATGAGCAAACACAAAAGGCTGCAGAGGTCGAAAAAAAGTTGATCTATGAGCAAACACAAAAGGCTGCAGAGGTCGAAAAAAACCTGATCTACGAGCAAATGCGAATTCAGGCTGAAGCGCTCAGTGAGAAAGGCGACGACATCTCAGAGCGCAGTTTCCGGAGACGAATAGTTCAGCCGACAGCTGTTGACGCTACTGCCTCTCAGGCAGTACCTCCTTTAACTAAAGCAGAGATCTACACGCCTAAATTTGACGGAGTTGACCACGCGCGCGTTCCTGAGGGTGAGATCAACAAATTCCTGGCACGCCAGACTTCGATAAAAGAACTACCAACCTTTTCAGGAGAACCTGAAGACTGGCCATTATTTTACAGCCAATTTAAGACCACCACACGTCTATGTCGATACAGCGACGATGAAAATATTGCTCGCCTAGCCAAATGTCTGCGGGGCAAAGCGCGAGACTCTGTATCCGCACTGCTGGTAAGCGCCACCAATTTACCCAAAATTATTGATACACTTCGACTACGTTTCGGCCGCCCGGAATATATAATCGAAATTATGCTGTCAAAAATAAAATCCATTCGTGAAATACGCCATGACGATGTGAATGGACTAATAGAATACGCAACAGCTGTTCAAAATATTGTGGCCACGATGACAGGTACCGACGAGTCCGGCCAGCTGACTAACACGTCACTCATTCGCGAGATCATAAGCAAATTGCCGTCTCTTTTAAAATACCAATGGAGTTTTTATTTAAGCGAGAGAGAGTTTAATCACGCTACACTTATTGAATTATCTGAATGGCTTATGAAGATAGCGACGGCAGCCACTAGTATTGCACCCATGCCGAAGACAACTGAACGCGCAACACCGACTACGTCGAGACTTACACCTACACATGTACATCAGAGACATACTGTGTATGCAACAAGCAGCCAGACTTGTACTATGTGCCAGAAAGAGCACTGTTTAGAATCGTGCCCTGTTTTTACACGCCTGACAGTCGATGAACGTTGGAAGTTTGTTACGGAAAGTAAGCTGTGCTTTTCCTGTTTAGCAGCGACGCATCAGCTAAAGAACTGCCGACGCAAAAAAAAGTGCCAGTCATGCGAACGTGTGCACCATCCAAAGCTACATGCAGAACCCTTGAACAAGGCTGACGTGCCCGCTGTGGTGAACCACGTGTCTGAGAACGGCGGCACCATACTCCTGAAAGTTGCGCCCATCGTCATTAAGGGACCTGAAGGTGAATTGGAAACACTGGCACTACTAGACGAAGGGTCGTCCATTACCCTGATTGACGAAGATCTTGCAAAGCGAATTGGTGTGTCGGGGCCCGAGAAGAAACTGCATATCCAGGGTGCCTCCGGCATGATGACGACGGTGGACTCCTACAGTGTTTCTTTTGATGTGTGCGGTGTAAATAGTGCTGATTTTTTTAAGCTATCTAATGTTAATTCTGTAAATAGTTTATCTCTACCAATGTACAAATGTAACTACAAAAAACTTGCACATAACTGGGACTTTTTGACCGACTATATTGTAAATATTGACGCGACTAATTGTGCCCGACCTATGCTACTAATAGGACACGACAACATCGACCTTATTGTGACGCGCCAGGTAATTCAGGGACCGAAAAACGCACCGATCGTCTCCCTCACCAAGCTTGGCTATATTATTCACGGTACCTTGCCCGGCGCAACACCTGACAGCGCCGCCGTGATGCACGTCTGCGAATGTAACGAGCTGAACGAAGCCTTCAGACGCACGTTTTCTACCGAAGGTTTTGGTACCAAACCGAATTTCGACACTCCGCGCTCCAGGGAGGATACGAGGGCGCTCGACATCATGCAGAAGACGGCTAAACTGGTAGGTGATCGCTGGGAAATCGGGCTTCTTTGGCGTACTGACAATCCTGTGATGCCTAATAGCTACCCAGTCGCTCGCAAACGCCTGGACGGCGTAGAAAGAAAGATGAGAAGATTTCCAGAGTTTGCAATTCGGTATCAAGAAAATTTTGAAGAAAATCTACAGAAGGGGTACTTTTCTAAGTTGACTGACGAAGAGAAAAAGGTAAAAAGCGACAAGATCTGGTATTTACCTCATTTTGCTGTTTTTAACCCTAACAAACCAAATAAACTTCGCATTGTTCAAGACTGCGCAGCGCCATCTATGGGTAAATGTTTGAACGACTTCTTGCTTAGCGGACCGGACTTACTTACATCCCTACCGGGAGTCCTTTTAGGGTTTCGTTGTGGCAAGATAGCAATCATGGGGGATATTCAAGAGATGTTCCACCGCGTGCTTATAAGGGAAGAAGACAGACAAGCGCAGCGTCTACTTTGGGACGGCAGTGAATATGTAATGAACGTTATGACTTTCGGTGCGGTATGCTCTCCATCTGCTTCGCAATATATAAAGAATCAAAATGCACGAAGGTTTGAGTCAACCTACCCGGAGGCTGTTATGGCTATAAAAGACCATCACTACGTTGATGATTTCATCATGTCTGTAGACAGCGAGAGTGACGCGGAACGGATAACTGACGACGTGGTTCGAATCCACTCTCTAGGGGGCTTCAACATGAGAAATTTTATGTCGAACTCCAAACAACTTCTGAGACACCTACACCAAGATAAGCTAGCGCCCAGTGGGTTGAAGTTTCTATCAGACGTAGAGGGAGAACATCTCGAACGTGTTCTTGGGGTCAACTGGGATCCAGAAACCGACAACTTCACGTACCGACTAAAACTTCATAAAGTGGAAGACAAACTCGTGACTGGAGAAAAAAGGCCAACTAAAAGAGAAGTGCTACGACTCGTTATGTCTGTGTTTGATCCCCTTGGCTTTCTTCTCTATCTGACTGTTAAGGCTAGAATAATTTTCCAGGATGTCTGGAAGTCTAAGATAGGCTGGGACGATGAGATTGAAGCCTCTGTATTTGTCAGATGGCAGGTCTGGCTAAGCGAACTGCTCTCCGTACAAAGAGTTGTAGTGCCAAGGTGGATGATGACAGACGACTGCGACAGGGATGGTCCTGTCGAACTGCACATATTTTGTGACGCCAGCTCTATGGCATTCTGTGCTGTCGGCTACCTACGGCGAGCGACTATGTCCGGCACCTGGGTCGTGTCCTTTATTATGGCCCGCGCAAGAGTTGCACCCCTTAAGATGTTAAGTATTCCTCGTCTAGAGCTTCAGGCTGCCATCATGGGAGCACGACTCGCCAATGTCCTGAGAAGATACGTTCGCTCTCCGTCAACCAAAATTTCGAAGACTTGGTTTTGGTCCGATTCAAAGACGGTACTCAGTTGGATAAGATCAGACACAGGTCGATTTAAACCCTTTGTGGCCCACCGGATCAGTGAAATAACGGAACTTACGTCACCTCATAACTGGAGGTGGGTCCCTTCAGGTATGAATCCTGCCGACGACGCGACACGTGATGTACTGACGGAAGGCACCAGGTGGCTTTTAGGGCCCGAGTTTCTACACAGACACGAAACGGAATGGCCACAGGAAGACAAGGAAAATGTGTGCCTTGACGACCACGATGAAGAGCTAAAGCTGGTGTGCCCTCTCTCATTAGTCACATTAAGCGAGTCTTTGCCTGATGACCAGCGTTTTTCCATGTATTGGCGTCTAATACGGAGCACGGCCTGGGTACAAAGATTCCTTCATAATCTCAAATATGCCGGAGACAGGCGGACTGGAGAGTTGGCCTCTCAAGAGGTGTCTACGGCGGAAACGATCTGGATAAAAGAGAGTCAGAGGAGAACGTATGCCACGGACATACGTGACTTAATAAGAAATGGCGCAGTGAGCAACTCCAGTTGTCTTCGCCAATTGACGCCTTATGTAGATGCTGACGGTCTACTTCGCGTGGGTGGGAGAATTGAGCGTGCAGCCATTGACGAAGACACAAAGCACCCGATCATTTTGCACCCGAAGGATAGATACACCTTGCTGCTCATGCTCCAGTACCATAAGGACGCTGCTCACGTAGGCCGAGAACTGGTCTTGAATAACCTACGACAAAAGTTCTGGATTGTTAAGGGACGAAATGCAGTGAAGTCAGTGTGGAACTATTGCCAAGAGTGCAAGAACAGACGAGCCAAATCAGTACCACCCCTGATGGGACAATTACCAGGCATAAGATTGGAGCCTAAAGGTAGGGCTTTTACATACACGGGTCTTGATTATTTCGGACCTGTGACGGTCAGGGTTGGCAGACGGCACGAGAAGCGTTATGCAGCTCTTTTTACATGTCTTACTGTAAGAGCTCTACATCTTGAACTGGTCCACGATCTGACAACAGCGAGTGCTTTAATGGCACTACGTCGTTTTGTTTCAAGACGTGGAACCCCCAAGGAAATGTGGTCTGACAACGCAACTACCTTTAGAGGGGCTGACAAAGAGCTGAGAAAAGCAGTACTTGCGATTGACCAAACCGAGCTAGAACGGTTCAGCTCTGTCCGCTCAATTAAATGGAAGTTTACTGTACCGAATGCTCCACATATGGGTGGTTGTTGGGAACGCCTTGTTCGCTCGGTCAAAATAGCGCTCAGGGCTACACTTAAAGAACAGTTCCCCACTGAAGAGACACTACGAACTCTAATGGCCGAAGCAGAATTTATGACTAACAGTAGACCTTTGACATACGTACCGCTGGATCACAACGACGACCTGCCACTCACCCCGAATGATTTCCTGATGATGACGACGACCTACCTTGACTACCCGACTGGAAATGTGACGACTGACGGGAGTCTAATACGACAGAACTACAAACAACTCCGACAGCTCACTGACCTTTTGTGGCGGAGGTGGGTCAAAGAGTACTTACCCACCCTTACCCGACGGGACAAATGGTTTGGACCGGTGAAGCCTTTGATCGTAGGTGACGTAGTGGTGATCGCGGACGACCAGATGCCACGGAACCTATGGGTGAAAGGCATCATCACTCGCACCTACCCTGGGAGAGACGGGCAGGTAAGAGCAGCTGACGTGACGACAGGACAGGACCGACGGACTTACACCAGACCGGTACTAAAACTGTGTAGGCTGGACGTACGCCCCTCAACTTAAGTATAAGCTCTCTGATACTGGAGGTGGGGATGTCGTGGCTGTCCAGCCTTCATGGTGACTGACTGAACTGGCTGGCTGGTTACTGATGACGACATGACAAATGACACTTGGTAAAAAGCTGACATCGGACCTGACACGGGACGAGACGTCTAAATTTCTAAAAATATAAAATAATTAGACCTATATTTCAATAAACCTTTGAAAGACTGTACAGTAATACATAGATATTTTTTTGCAGAATAAAACAACAATGGCTTTTTATTACACAACACTAGAAACTGTAGAGGAAGTTAAAAACAACACGCCGGGAGAGCCGACAGAAATAAAAACCTGAGAGGTGTCGGTTACGGTAACGCTAATGGTGTCGCGAATTTCGATGCTTTTTTCCATCTCAAAAAATGCCCAACGCGCCTAAGGACGTTTTCACTTTAATAACAAACTCAAAAATATAACACAATTTAGTTGCAGATTAAAAATACTAAAGGTCACAAGAAAATAAATTAAACAAGACAATATGTATACATATCATGCTTCTTAGGCAAAGACAAACAAAAGATATGAAAGGATCAGAATGTGGATCTAACCCAGCATAAATATATGCAGACGCTCTTAAAATTTATTATCTATCATGATAGCAGATTAAATATGATACATTGATAAAAATGTCAAGTGCTTGATATGATAATGCTTGTATTACGAACCTGCTGTTGATAAGCTGATTACTGATAATTTATTAATATCATTTTACTTATCATGTCATCATCGAAGACATGTGATAACACTGTTTTGTTGTGTACCCTTTAGATGTATTCCATTCCAGGAACAGCACTATTTTGAATAGCATCGACGATGAGCCCGAGATAATTTTAAATCTAGTAATAAATAACTTTAGGAATTAGTTAAAAATTAAAAACCCGACTGAGTAGAAACTTAATTCCTATTTTTTGGCTATTCGGATATAAATGTATCCTATCTCACTCATGGGATCAAGAAGAATCTAACAACTTCTCGCACCCCAAAATCCATCAAGCCGTTTAGGCTAAAGAGCGTGCCAAAGAAATAAAAAAACCTATTTTTTGCCAGTCGGGTAAAAATGTATCCTATGTCAATCACGGGATCAAGACAAATGTAACGATACCTCGAACTCCAAAATCTAAAAGGTTCGGTCAGGTTTGATTGATTATACAGCCAAAGAGCCTCGCAGAATGCTTCGCAGAAGAAGAAATCGACGGTTTTTATTCGGAATATGCCATTTAACAACTTCGCTAAATGACGTTCAGTCAAGACGTTGAACAAAAAAACATGAACATTCAACAACTTGACGACTTGTCCTTTAGTGATTCAATTGAATCTCGTCATTCAATGAACGCGCTAGTCATTCAATCAAATATCAGATTCAACCAGATGACGGCGACATATACACTACCGGCTGTATACAGAAATCCTGTTGTTTACAGAAATGTATTACTAGAAATACTGTCTCAGTACCTACCTACATAACAATATTCATTGAAAAAAAAAACATCACATGACCAAAATTTCCACTGTAGTTTCTCGAAAAAATAATCTTGTTTTAGTAAGCTAGTTAATTAATGCCATGTTGTTTATGGTTCACAAAACCCCTAATTTAGTTAGTGGCGTGAAAATGTTTTCTCACCTTGACCGTTAGTTAACGCGTTAGGGATTAAAATATACACTTGCGGACAATGGTGACAGCACACTGGGAATTTGGGAGTTATTAGTTTTCTCAATACAGTTGCTCGAAAATTAGACCTTTACATGCCAGTCAAGTGTGCGCAAAATTGATTTTACTACACACGTGCTTTTACTTTACCACTTTTTTAAAAATATAGCTCGGAAGAAAAAGACATTTTTTTTATTCACAATTGGTAAACCCTTGACAACATCTCACCTGGTGGTAAGTGACAATGTTGCCGAAGATGGAAGCGGGCTTACCAATATTTCCCAATGCAATGAGGAACTGGCTATCTTATCTTCAAGCCGGAACACATCAATTCAAGCAAATGAAAAAGATACAGAATCTTCTTTAAGACTTTTGATAGGAGAAATTTAAAAAAAGAAAGTTGTTCCTCCGTGAGGCTAGTACATAAGGCTAGCTGATTAGATTCTCTTTGGGTTATATTTTTGAAAAGAAAAGACAATAAATATAAATGAAGCGCATAGGCTACACCAAGGAATAGGTCATCTATTCCAAGGAGGTCTTAATGCTTAAGCCTTATTGTAGTCTAGTTATGATAATATAAAAAAACTAACGCATGCTTATGTGTGTTAGCTAAATTATGGCGCAATTTTTGTAAAAAATGAGATGTTTTAGTTGCGAAAACGAAATAAATTATCTATAGTTAATAAATGTGTAATAAAAATATACTAATGTGTATGTTTAAGAGAAAACAACGTGAGATTACTCCCCGGACATTTAAAATGAGCCAAAGTCGTGTAAAATGAACTTTGGTTGCCGAAACCTTGATAGGTATGTATGTATCCATGTATCTTGTTTTTTTCTGTCACGGTCGATTTTTATTTTAACTGTTTTCTCACAACTGTATTGAAAAATTTCGTATGATACATGGCTGTAAAAGAAAATAACAAACTTGTGACGATGGTAAACCCTCGTCTGCGGCTAGGGCTCATAAATATCACTTGTTTGTTATTGACCTTTTTACCACCCTTGTGTCATAAATAACTATTAATGGGCACTACTTTGTTCGGCGTCTGGCAAGGCACCCAGTTCAGAATTTTGTGTCAAATCCGGAACAACTTTTTAATTCAGGAGAATTCGATTTTTGATTATTATTCCCGATTTCAAGATTTTTATTTTTATAAACCTATATAACAACTAAACCGCTGTATTTGGAAATTTTTAAAAAAAAAACATGAAAGTAGTCTATTTAATGAACTTAAAAGGAAAACTATCACGGCTAAGTAGGCTTTCTTAGTTTAGGAAAAATAGTCGACCAACTTAAGATGTGCAGTTTGATTTGTAAAAAGTTCATAGATTTTTCATAAAATATGTTCTATTACCAACTGCAATATAATTTTGTTTTTCAAAGAAACATTTATTTATTGAAAAGACAACGGAACCCTACTTTGCGAGAGTCCGACTCGCACTTGGCCGGTTTTTAAACAAGAAACTTTTGTTCCAATTGTATTCTACAGTTTGCCAGCCAGTGTAACGCACACGGCAGAGGACACGGGCAGCGGGCGCGGGCGTGGAGAACGAAAGTACACACTTGGGGTTGCCATATGTGAGTGTGAGGTTAGTGGCAAAATACATACAGGATGTTTTCTTCGAAAATAAACTCACAAATTATTAATATTATTATCCTTATTTATAAATTTATTTTACTCCCGTCCTAACTGCAAAAACCCTACACTGCTGATCGCATCTATGTGGCCACTGGTGTCTCGGGTAGATTTCCGTTGCATAATGGCAGATAGCGATTGCTGATACACCACAGACACTGTTGGCGTGACGACCGTCAGATGTGGCTGGTAGGAGACACCGGGAATCTGAGGTAGCCACAGAAATCGGAATAATATAGGCACGAGGTAGCAGACCGCATTTTACGCTTATAGCGACGGGTGCTTTAGCCTCGACTGTTCTCCTTTTCGCACTGACATCAATACCCCTGCAGAAGAACTTCTGGTCTGGTCAACAAAATTCACAATTCTCTTCCCGTTTCTATCCGACAAGCTCCTTCTCTTAACTCGTTTAAATATCAAGTTAAAAAATACTTCTTATGTCCTCAATCAACGTATTAGCACTATTCCTTGTCTTGCTGATCAATATTTATTAGTATATTAATATATATTTTTATTATATGTAAGTATAGTTTATATTATTGATTTTATTTTGTATAGTATTTTTATTAGGTGCATGTTGTATTATGATTTAGATTTTATTATTATATTTTTTATATATTATATTTTATTTTATTTATAGTAAATTGTTCTATTTTCAATATTGTTGTATATGTTTGCTTTGCACAGCCCTTACTTTTATTTAATTGTATTGTATCCATTCTCTGGGTTGTCTGGAAGAAATTGCTTTAAGCAATAAGGCCGCCTACATTGTACAATTTAAAATGCTACTATTTATTCTGTACTTGTATTTTGTAATTGTACAATAAAGCATATTTGATTGATTGATTGAACGGAACGGAAGCACTTTTGAAATTTTACTTTAATATTAGGAAATAGGTTAATGGATCAAATCAAATCTAAAACTGAACCAGTTTCCTTAAGGAATCCATTCACGCTGTATAATTAGTTTAATGACAAAACGAACACACTGTATAATTAGTTTAATGACAAAACGAACACGCTGTATAATTAGTTTCTGACAAAACGAAAACGCTGTATAATTAGTTTAATGCCAAAACGAACACGCTGTATAATTACTTTAATGACAATACGAACACGCCGTATAATTAGTTTAATGACAAAACGAACACTCCGTATAGTCGGTTGCAAAATTAAATTTACACCTCGCGTTAGATACGGTGACGCAATGAGGCGTGTTCGCGATTGTCCGACTGTCCGTCAGTCTGTTTAAACTAGAATTAAATAATTAGATGCAATACTGTATTTGTTTTAGTTTACTTTTTTTTTTGTTGAAACTTTAGTCATGCATGATATTTGGTTCGCATTTATTCCGGAAAGTTCCAAAATCGATTGTTCTCTAGAAGTCGTTCCGCGTTTGTGAGAAATAAATTTTAGTTCAGAATTCATTAACGTATACCTATATTCAAAAAAACCGGTAAAGTGCGAGTCAGAACCGCGCACAAAGGGTTCCGTACTATCATACTAGATGGCGCTAGTTTCAAACTCCCTTTAAAAAAACGCGTTTTTGTATGGAGATTTTCACTTTTTCTAATTTTAAGTACAGTGTAAACTCTGTAAAACGTCACTCGATATAACGATTCAGTCTTTGAAACGTCAAAATTTTCCGGCTCCAGTTGGTTTACTTTGACGCTAATTTCTCTCTGTTTAACGAAAACTCTCAATAACGTCACAAAATGCCCGGTCTGCCTGTGTTTACACTGCATTTGTTGCTATAGGGCAACAGAAATACATCATCTGTGAAAATTTCAACAGTCTAGCTAATACGGTTCATGAAATACAGCCTGGTGACAGACGGACAGACAGACAGACAGATGGTCGGACGGACAGCGGAGTCTTAGTAATAGGGTCCCGTTTTTACCCTTTGGGTACGGAACCCTAAAAATGTTTTAAACAGGTGAGAAAGTGGCACGAACTTCTTTGGCATAGAGGCCCACATAACTACGTAGGAATAGTTTTTTTTTCGAAATATTTCGCAGCAAATAAAAATCGAAAATATTTTGAGCTAAAGCGTTGCTTTCATCATCATCATATCAGCCACAAATCGTCCACTGCTGGACAAAGGCCTCCCCCAAGGATTTCCACGACGTTGCTTTACTGAGATATTTTGAGTTAAAGCGTTGCTTTACTGAGATATTTTGAGCTAAAGCGTTGCTTTACTGAGATATTTTGAGCTAAAGCGTTGTACTGAGATATTTTGAGCTAAAGCGTTGCTTTACTGAGATATTTTGAGCTAAAGCGTTGCTTTAGTGAGATATTGTGAACGATAGTGACGGAAAATAGTGCTTTGACAACCTTCAATATGAAATATCTCAGTAACGCCTTGCTTTAGGGCAAAATTTTCTTAATTATTATCGGTTTGTATTTAGTATTTACATCCTTCATCGAAATATATAAAAACTTCGAAAAAAAACTTGTAAGTACATCTATGTATATATTATATAGCCATTTTCCTCCATAAAATGTTCCAACCCTCAGATGAATATTGTTCTAACCCTTTTCTTGAAAAATTATAACAAGTGTAGTCAGCTCAAAAAGGATTATCTATCATCATATCAGCCTAAAGACGTCCGCTGCTGGATAAAGGCCTCCCCCAAGGATTTCTGCATCCAGCGGCTTCCCACGATCTTCACCAGGTCGTCGGTCCACCGCGTGGGAAGCCTGCCTACGCTACGTTTTCCGGTGCGCGGTCGCCACTTGAGAACTTTAGTACTCCAATAGCCATATGTTTTACGAGCTAAGTGCCCTGCCCACTGCCACTTCAGTTTAGCTTCTGTGAGTTATGTCGGTTACTTTGGTTCTCCTGCGGATCTCCTCATAATCACGTAGGGAAATTCCGAGCAGAAAAGATTAATAAAAAAATTAAAATCCATCAAATTTTGGTGACGGGTTTGGTATAGAAATAAACCTACCCTGTGTTTTATAAATTAGCAATTATACCACAATGCACATTAAAAAATACTATCGGATGCCCAGCGCAACTGAATTGAGATGTTTTAATTGTAAAAACGAATAATCGGGCTCAAAAATGTCACTCGTTTGTTATTGAATCTATCATAAATAACTATTATCATATCAATTTTATTAGGAAATGATTTAAAATGTATTCGAATATACATGATGCGCAAACGCAGAACAATTGAGAGCAGAAACAAACACATCCGCGTTGCAAAAGCATCCGATTGGTCGAGATATAAGTAGAGAGACCCCCCATCCGTTGTGAGACCATACCACAATATTACGATATGGCTTATTTATGTATTGTAATCCTGTGACCATACCTAAATCAATATATATTAATACTAATAACATGAGAGCGTCGGTGGCGTAACGGCTAGGGTCCCCGCCTCCTGTCCGGGAGGTCGTGGTTCGAATCCTGCCACGTACCAATGTGATTTCGAATTTAGATTTCATATGTACGTTTATCCGACGCTCTTACGGTGAAGGAAAACATCGTGAGGAAACCTGCACACGGCTGCGAAGAAATTCGAAGGTTGTGTGTGAAGTCGACCAACTCGCACTGGGCCCGCGTGGTCACTAAGGCCCGATAACCTTAATTCAGGGTTATCAGTCAGTTTTCATTCTGTCGGCACTCCCTGAGTGGTTAGGTTTTTTTTAAATAATCTATATTATAACACAAGATAAAACGTTAAGCCGTGGATTAATCTGACAGAGGCTTTAAAATTTCGGGGAGTGCGGCCCGCCACTAGCCCTACAACCAAAGTATACATATTAGTACTAAAATACAGTATGGACACTCCCTGCCGCTCTCTAGATCGCGACCTCACCCCCTCGTCACCCAGATTGATACAGATCGGTTACAGTTTGGTTCTCAAACGTATAGGATTTTGCCGCCATTTTGTTTGTTCCGTCATTCGATTTTTGAAATGTCATTTCTGGCCCGTTGTATGAAGTGTCCAGGGTGTGCCTTAATGTAGAAGTATAAGGCTACCTTTTTTCTGTGGCTTCACTCACGTTGAGTTCCTATGTCAGTTCGAGTCACCTAAAAAGAAACCATACTGCGTTTCATTTACAATACAGTAAAATTGGTATCAACGCAATAAAGAGACATTCTTATAGGACTTCGTACCCAAAGGATGCCATCATATCAGCCGAAAAACGTCTACTGCTGCACAAAGGCCCTCCCCCAAGGATTTACACGACGACCGGTCCTGCGCTGCCCGCATCCAGCGGCGTCCTGCGATCTTCACCGATTTATCTAGTATAAAATCCAGATTTAGGATAATTTCGGCGGTAACCTTAAAACCTAACCCCTAAACCTTGGAGTTATTAATATTTGAATTGAATTAAGATTTTGACGTGTAAACTATCCAGTTCTTCAATAAATAATTTGTATTTGTATTTTTGTATATTATAGTTTTCAGGTTAAGACATTTCAACATTAATTAACTATGAAATGTTGGTGCAAATAACTGCAAATTAACAAACAACCAATCCGTTACAACATACAGATAACTCAGCGATCGTAATAGTTAACTGGAACAATTGAACCGTGGAAAGTCTATAGAAAGTGCGCTAACGCATCTTCCGTCGTAACTTTAACCGCGGCGCTATTAAGATTTGTAAGGAGTTATTAATGATAAAGGGGTCTAGTTACACTGGATAGTAGTTCGATTTTCCGTGATGTCTATAAGAATCAATGATTCTCCGCTTTTTGCTTGAATAAAGATCAATTAAAGACTAAAAGAAATCTATTTTGTATGGTCTAGCTCTTCCTATTTATTAAGCTTATCTTAAAATTGCTGCCTCCTGTCCGGGAGGTCTTGGTTCGAATCCTGCCACGTACCAATGTGATTTCGAATTTAAATTTCATGTGTACGCTTATCCGACGCTCTTACATCGTGAGGAAACCTGCACACGCTTGCGAAGAAACTCGCAGGTTATGTGTGAAGTCGACCAACCCGCACTGGGCTCGCGTGGTCGACTACGGCCCAATCGCCCTATAATTCAGGGTAGGCTCGAGCCCCTCGGTGGGGACGTATATGAGCTGATATAATGATCTTAAAATATCTTTTAAGAGAAAAAATATGTAAATGTAAGATTACCAACACATTTCCTGTTTGACACCAATAGAGCGAAACTAAAACCGACCTATGAAGTAACCTACACATTAACAAAACGCAATGGGCACGTTAAAACACCCAATCTCACTGGCTGGCAAGCGTGCAGACTGCAAATTTTCAAATTTCGAACGCTCCATTTGCAAGTCGCTCGATATTTAAATTCTGGTAGCGTTTGGTTATTGCACAATAGTAAGTAAAACGCGCCGGACGGGCTTCCTATTGTGTGCTAGTTATGTGTTTTATAATTTGAATTCATATCATTGTTTTAAGTTAGCGATAGGCTGCGAATTCTTTTTTTTATTCGAGGTCAAACACTAAAGAGTATAGGTTCATTAAGGCCTTAAGATGGGTCAAATGACAATATTCAATTCAAATTATTGAAAGACTGTGTAAAGCCATCACTATAGAAAAAATATATAATATACTTACAGTAACAGAAAATGATTTAATTTAATACAATTTTAAAAATTATAGGTACCACTTTCGATGTAAAAAAATATATTGTTGACCCTGTTTTTGGCATTAATTGCAAAATATCTCAACAACAAAAAGTTAATGTTGAATGAAACCAACATGTAAAAAGCGAGAATTGGGCGTTCGGTTTCAACGTAACAGCCGCGTTGAAACCCGCATTGATTTGAACTTAAAATGAATAGACTTACGTTCGATATAATTAAAACACGTATCAACCTGCTCGGATTGAGTGATCTTAAAGCCTTAAAAAGCGAGAAAAAGATTTTCAAATAGGTTCAACCGCCTCCGTGGCATAATAGTTAGTCCATTCGCTTCACACCGGGAGGTCGCGTATTCGATTCCCGGCGGGGTCAACTTTGTAAGACTCGGTTTGGTTGATGGTAGGGCATTTTCTAAGCCCGCCTGGCTGGCTACCACCATCTTATCTAAGTCTTGCCGCCAAACATCAGTGTTAACAGCATTGATATGTTCCGGCTTGAAAATTAGATATCCAGATCCCCATTGCGTTGGGGAATCTTGGTGAGCTCGCTTCCATCTTCGGCATCATCGTCATTTACCATCAGGTGAGATGATGCCAAGGAATTATCAATTGTAGATTTAAAAAAAAGGTTAAATTTATTCATTGTACAACACTTTAAATCTTTCATATTCCAAGATAATATTTGGTTAATGCAAAACTGTTTCTTTTTTCGGAATAGTAGGTAGGTACCTCTTATTGAAGCAAGGAACTTATTAATTCTTAATTCGCTCTATTACAACTTCATCGTAGCAGCTTATATTATACGTCCCCACCGAGGGGCTCGAGTCTACCGTGAATTAGGGCGATCGGGCCTTAGTCGACCACGCAGTCGACTTAACACACAACCATCGAGTTTGTTCGCAAGCGTGTGCAGGTTTCATATGTTTTCCTTTACCCTAAGAGCGTCGGATAAGTAAATCGAAATTCGAAAACACATTGGTACGTGGCAGGATTAGAACCACGACCTCCCGGACAGGAGGTAGAGGGCCTAGCCGTTACGCTACCGACGCCTTAGTACAACTTAATTTATGTAATTGAGAACAACTACAAAAAATATCTTAGATGTAATATAAATAATCTTAACAATGTAATGACAGCTTGACGATTGTGTTGTCAGGTGTATTTCTTTAAAAAACTAAACAAAACATAAGTTTTGTTGCATATTGAACCAATCACTTGATAATTAATTGGTAGTTTTAGGGATGACGACAACATCAGAAATAAATTATGAACTCCTGATTACTAAATTGCCCCCCTACTTTAACTTCGAAAAACCTTACTCGTTTTGTTTTTCATTAAGTCTTCGATTTTTAACTCATTAAAATCGAGCGTAGCGAAAAATCCTAAGTCTATGCTAAAATCACAAAATGAGTACATAAATGACGGAGCAAAACTATGACGTCACGCCTAGGTATTTCAAACATTTTTAGAACAAAGAGTCGTTTTTGACAGATGGCAAAAAGTAACTCAGATGACTAGCATTCGTCATCCCTATTACTCCGGATACAATTAGAAACTTATTTGTTTTGTAAATAATTAACAGTTTTCTTTGTAGCTAGATAGGCTAGGTGTAAATGTAAACTTTACAGTACCAACCAACAACTTATTACGCAAATTGATAATCGAAAATTATTTATTTATTGAAAATATTGTAATCGCGTGCTAAATAAATTTAATTTTATACCTTACTAAACATTCATAAGACATACAGACATAATAAAATATTTCACGAATTTTGCTTACGTAATACAGATTAACTGTGGGCCTGTCTCGTGCATAGTCGTACATTTTCAACCGACTGTATGTTTTTTTTATGTGTGTTACCTAATAACTTTTGACTGGTTGAACCGATTTTTATGATTCTTTTTTATTTGAAAGCTAGTGCTTTCCGTGTGGTCCCATATAAATTTAATCAAAATCGGTGTAGTACTTAATTAGAAAATTAACATAAACCAAAAATAATAATGCAAAAATGTACTAAGTTGTTGCGATCGAAGTCGGGTTTTTAACGTGTTTAGCGTTATTTTATTTAATTACGATGAAATTCAATTTCGATATAGGTAAGTACTTAAATTTTTTATTAAGGCCTTGAGATAGGTCAAATGAAAATATTAAATTATTCAAAGACTGTGTAAAGCTATCACTATGGATAAAATATAATATAATATAAGTACTTAAAGTAATGAAAAATCTATTTAATTGAATAAAATTATAAAATATTACCACTTTTGATGTAACCGTTAATGTTTTTGGCATTAATTGCAAAATTTCTCGAAAAAAAAAATATTGAATGAAACCAACACACAAAAATCGTTGACTTTTATACCTTGAATACATTTTTTAAAACTTATTCGAAAGTGAAGAAAGTAATAAAAACACGTAAAGATAGAACGGTTTTAACGTAACAGCCGCGTAGAAGCCCGCATTGATTTGAACTTAAAATGAATAGACTTACGTTCGATATTATTTTAATACGTATCAACCTGCTCGGATTGAAGCAACTTAAAGCCTTAAAACAAACATTTCAGGAGCGGTTTTTAAAAGCACACCTAAAAAGCCAGCTAATATTTTTTGCCTTTGTCCTCATCTACCAATAGTGATACCAGTATCCAATTGGCGAATAGTAGGAGTAATTATTTACGCTAGCCACCCACACACAGTGTGTGAATTCAAAACGGCATTGGCTAGTGAAGGTCTTTGAATGTTATTATCATTTTTGAATAGTTATTCGTTGTGCAGACACGCATTGAATGAATAGGGTCATTCTAGTTTTTTTAACACTTCACTGGTTTTTTTTTATTAACCACAACAAGGCGTCATACATAGCATCATTTCTTGCTGGTTGGTGGTAAGAAGAAATGAAATCGAAGATGGAAGGGAGTTTACCAAGTACTTAACCTTACATTGCAAAAGGGAACTATCTCATCTTTTACGCAGAAAACTATTTCATTTTATTTTATTATTATATTTTCCTTCACCGTTTAAGCAATCGGTAAGTATATGTACGTATGTTTCGAAAAACTCATTGGTACATTGGCCGTCCGGATTTGAACCCGGCACCTCTGGTTAGAAGGACCAAATCGTTACCGGTTGAGCCACCGACGCTTTTTTGACCGCGTGGTCGACTAAGGCCCGATCGCCCTAATTTAGGGTAGGCTCGAGCCCCTCGGTGGGGACGTATATGAGCTGATATGATGATTATTCTATTTTACTCTTGACAACAACCATAAAATTTAAAATGCAAAAATCTCAAAAATGGCTCTAACATTTTTGATGAAACTTTTCAAGTAGCTAATATTATTGATGTGATGTCAATTTGCAGTATTGGTTATATTGGCAAAATTCTCTTAAGGCAGGCCCCCATACAACTTTTTGTTCGATTTCCTTTATGAATCCATCCGCTTCTTAATGTTGTTTGCCTACGCTATAAAATCATAACTTTTCCAAACGGTGAAGGCTACGCGTTACGCGAGAAAGATTGCACGGCAGGGCTGTACAATAGAGAGAGAGAGAGAGAGAGAGAGGGAGACAGAGAGTCTTTAAATTTTCTTGATTTTCAGTGACTTTACTTTTCATTTTTGGATTTTTTATTTCCCACACAAAGTTAACTCTCAGTTAGCAGATGTTCAATTATTATGAGAAACCCGCAATTTTTAGGGCTCCGTAGACTCAAAGGGTGACCAACGGGGAACCCTATTACTAAGCCTCCGCTGTCTGTCTGTCTGTCCGTCAGCGGGCTGTATTTCATGAGCCGTAATAGGTAGACATTGGAAATTTTCCCGGAATGTGTATTTATTTCTATTGCCACTATAACAACAAATACAAAAAAAAAATAAAACTAAAAAAAAATAAGGGGGATATCCACTCCACACAAAAACGTGGTTTATAGGTATTCTAGAAGTATTTTTGATTCGCTCTATTGTTCAAAAACCTACATAAAAGCGTGAAATTTGGTGTGATTGCAGTACTAATACTAAAGTAAAACAACAAATATTAAAAGTCGGCCAAGTGTGAGTCGTACTCGCGCTAAGGAATCTGAACTGAATAAAAAAAAACCGGTATAGTGCAAGTCAGAACCGCGCTTTAAGAGTTTCGTACCATCATACTAGATGGCGCTAGATTCTTCACGTTTAAAAAAAACCACGTTTTTTGTATGGAGATTTCACTTTTTATAATTTTTAGTATACATGTTGTTATAGCGGCATCATCTGTAAAAGAAATACATATTCAGTGAAAACTTCAACTGTCTCGCTATTACAGTTCATGAAATACAGCCTGGTGACAGACGGACGGACGGACAGCGAAGTCTTACTTTTTACCCTTTGGGTACGGAACCCTAAAAAGGATATTTTTCTCGCTCGCGTTTATGTCTTTTGTTTGTAATATGATTAGGTATCATTGTCATAGTTGTGTGGAGAGGTGCGGTGGTGCGGAACCCTCGTACCGCGAGTCCAACTCGCACTTGACCGGTTTTTTTACGCTTTATGTATAGGTCCCTTTAGAAAAGTTGTCTAGTTTTGTGAACTGAATCACCAGCTATGAGGTTTGCAGTTCCAGCCATCCTGTCCTGGAATAAATCATCATCATATCAGCTCATATACGTCCCCACCGAAGGGCTCGAGCCTACCCTATATTAGGGCGAATAAATACTTGGTCTTAATTAGGGCATGCTCCCGGGAAATCCCGGTTCCGAAAAATCCCGGGAATTCCCGGTTCTATGAGTAACATACAGTACCGGTACTGAAATAAAGAAGTCCCGTTACTCCCGGTTCTTTTTGAAATTTTATTTTTGAAACTATTATAATTGTAAACAACAGCACGACGCGCGAGCGCGAAAGCACAGTTGCGCGACGTTGTCAGATCGTGCGTTCGACGTCGCCGTGAAGCCGCGATTGACTTTATTCCAACGAATCTTCACTTCATTCACTCGGCCGAATGCATTCGACGTAGATGCTGTTTTGTTTATACTCGCTAAAAAGAAGTGAATTTATCAGGTGTAGTTATTGTAGTGTCTCTCTGCATAAGGTACACATGAAGAAATAGCATCCTACGTCTTCATAAAAGGTAAGGTTTTCCTGTTAATTGTTAAGCTGTGATTGTATACCTTCGTATCATTTAGCTAACTAAAAAGTAGGTAGTTACATAAGATTTTTAGATTTTACGGTAACTATTATTAGAATTATACATTTAACAACAATCGGAACACAAAATACACACTTTAACCGTCACAAAATCTTTATTTATGATACAATTTATAGTAGGCGCGCGAGTTCATGTCCATCGGGTCGGGGTTTAGGGACTTTCGTTCGAGTAATTAAAATAAAATGATGTAATATGAAAAAAAGCGTCGGTGGCTCAACCGGTAACGACTCGGTTCTTCTAACCAGAGGTACCGGGTTCAAATCTGGTCGGCCAATGTACCAATGAGTTTTTCAAAACTTACGTACATACTTACCGATTGCTTTAACGGTGAAGGAAAACATCGTGAGGAAACCTGCACACGCCTGCGATGAAACTCGAAGGTTGTGTGTGAAGTTGACCAACCCGCACTGGGCCTGCGTGGTCGACTAAGGCCTGATCGCCCTAGTTCAGGGTAGGCTCGAGCCCCTCGGTGGGGACGTATATGAGCTGATATGATGATGATAAATAGATAGTTATCTATTCCAATTTTTTTGCAACTTTTAAGTTAGTGAATTATTCGTTAGTTTCGTTAATGAAATGTCCTCAGACACCGATGGACATGAACTCGCGCGACTACTGTACCTATCTGTCTGTAGGTAGTGTTAGGTAGGTAGTGACAGTGACATAACAAATAGTACTGACTTACTTTACTGGTTTGTATTTAACGTCCTTTTTTTCTTTATTGTTATAGTGAAAATATGGAATTCGAAAGTATAGAATCAGAAGATAAATCATCAGTATGGCGCCAGTTTCTCCGTGCTAAGGATAAAAATAGCGCCAAATGCAAACAGTGCAATAAAGTATTAAAATGTGTTGGAGGAAGTACGAGTGGGCTACACAAACATTTAAAAAACGTACATTCTCTTGTCGTCGAGAATCCCCGAAGTGTCGGTGAATCAAGTCAACAATCTCGAGAGACAGCAGATCAGTCATTGCCATCGACAAGCAAAAAATTTAAATTGACAGATTATTATGAATCAGATTCAAACCCTACCACCGAAACTATGGTTTCTCGCATGGTGGCTTCAGACGGTATGGCATTTCGTACTCTTGCCAACTCCGATGATCTACGGCGTATTTTTGAAAAAACGGGACATAAAATACCAAAGTCTGCAAATTCTATAAAGGAAATGGTGTTTAGACATGGTTACAAAAAAAAGAAGGAAGTTGAGCGAGAATTAGAAAAACTTAAGTCCGACGATGAAAATTTTTTCCTATCTTTTGACGAGTGGACATCATCGCGAAACCGCCGATACCTCAGTTTGATTTTACACTCTCAGAGTTTCAGTGGAACAACCAAATTCAAAAATTTAGGGCTTATAAGAGTCCACGGCTCAATGCTTGCAGAAAAATGTATTGAACAAATACAAGAAAAACTGGCATCTTATGGCCTTTTCCTAGAAAATGACATTTTATCTGAAACTACTGATGGGTGCAGTTTAATGATAAAAATTGGAAGAATGTTGAAGTCTATTCATCAAACTTGCATCGCCCACGCCATCCAACTTGCAGTATCAGACACGTTTTACAAAAAAACATTACGACAGGATGAGGAAATTGGCAAAATTAGGTGGGCGCAGTACAGAAACTCCTGAGTCTGAAGATCTTAAAAATGAAGGAGACGAGGGTGGTGTTTTTTTCGATCAAATCTACGTTTCAAGAAATCTGCAAGAATTTCACTATCAAGATTTGTTAACAAAAGTTCGAAAAGTGGTTAAAATATTTACCAAATCGCCAACAAAAAATGATGACATTTTGCAGAAGTATGCACAAAGCGAATTTGGAAAGGAATATGCTTTAATTTTAGATGTCAAGACGAGGTGGAGCAGCATCGCAGGTATGCTGGCGCGTTTTTTTAAGTTAAAATCTTAAATCACCAAGGCCTTAATAGATTTACAATCTGAAATATCGTTCAGCCAAGGAGAGTGGGAAGATCTACACAATATTCATGAAGTTTTGGACGTAATCAAAACCATTGTCGAAAGCCTATGTCGTCGTGACGCTACTTTGCTTACAGCAGACGTCGCGATTAGATATGCATTGAAAAAATTGGCCGAAGTCAATACTCCTTTAAGTGAGAAAATGTCAATGAATCTTAAAAAACGATTCTCAAATCGAAGACTTAAGGAAGCTTCATCGTTGACTTATTTGACTAACCCATCCAAATACTTCGAAGATAGAATGACTGATGATCTGTCTATTTTTCAACGTCCTACAAGCAATGAAATGCGCCAAGGTATTGTTGAAATAATCAAAAAAGCAGATGTAGTGATCCAAAGAGAACCTCTTGAACAAACACTAGCAAACGAAGAAAATGTAGAAAGAGTACCTCTGACAAAAAAAGATGAATTAGACATGGAAATTCAAAAGGCCACAACGTCTTGTACAGTGTCCCAAGGCAACAACACTGACATTGACATTGACACGATTGAGAGGATAGAAATGGCATTATATGAAAATGGTGGCAGCCATTATTTGTCTTTGGCATATAAATATCTATCTTCAATACCTCCCACAAGCGTGGAAGCCGAAAGATTTTTTTCTGCAGCCGGCTATATCTGCAACAGACTTCGCACTTCTTTAAGTGACGAAAGATTAAATATTATTAGTTTTTTGAGAACGTATACCTTGAAAAAAAAAAGAAAATAATTGAGGTTTTGAATATTATTGTTAAATACACACTAAGAGTTGATTATTAATTATTCTTTAAAGATTTACGATCTCTAATTTAGTAAGATTTTTATAGTTCTTTTTCTCCAATGTTGGAATGACTGTTTCATCTTAGAAGACAGTTTCTGTTGATTTAGTGATATTATTAAGCAATGTGACTTACTGTGATTAATAGTTGTTAAGTAAGTGGTTAGGTACTGTAGTTGCTACCTAGTCTTATTATTATTACAAAAAAACAAAAAGGCTGTTGATTGATTTTATATTTTTAGAAGACATAATTTACTAAAGTGATTACTTGATACGTATAGTTACTTACTTTATAACAAACGAAGTTAAGTTAAAAATGTTAAAAATTAATCATTTTTCAATTTTGTTACTGTGATTGCTGATTATTTAAATAAAAAATACTTGTTTTGATTAAAATACACTTTTATCCATCCATATACCTTCTACAAAACACAAACTTGCAGTAAATTGAAGTAATTTTAAAAAAGAAAAAATATATATTCGGAACCGGGAGTACCGGGATTCCCGGTTCTTTCGTAAGCCAGTACCGGGAATGAGAAATCTTGGAACCGGACCCGGTTCTGCATGCCCTAGTCTTAATCGTGCAAACTGTTAGGCTGTGGAGTTCACTGCCTACAGACATCTGGCTGTCTGAATCCCTAGGCATCTTCAAAAACAGACTACGAGATCATTATATTTCAAAATCTGCAATTATTCTTATATTTTCCAATTCTATTTAAGTGTTAAGTGCATATGTTGATGTATATTTATATTTATTTACTAGCTTTTGCCCGCGGCTTCGCCCACGTGGACATCGTTTTTGTGACTAACTTAGAGGGTGCGCGGTGCGCGAGCCGCAAGCGGCTCGCGAGCGTGGACGTGAGTTTCCTCCAGATCCCTCGGGAACTATGTCAAGATATGCTTATTAGTAAATTATGTCATTTCCCACCCCCTCAACCATCTCGGTGCAATGAATCACACAATCCATTGTTCCGTTGCGATGTTAATTAACTAAAAAAGAGTATATTTTCAGTTCCCTCGGGAATTACATCGGGGTATGCTATTTTCACAGGATAAAAAGTACCCTATGTCCTTCCTTGTGACACAGGCTACCTGCATGCCAAATTTCATAAAGATTGGTCAAGGCGTTGAAGCGTGGAACAAACAAACACATTTTCACATTTATAATATTAGTAAGGATGTATTTGGAATTTATGCATTTATATTTATTTATTTATTTATTTATTTTCATATTTATTTATGAATTTGTGATTTACGTTTATTATTAAGTATTAATTTTTAGTTGCATACGCACCCACCCGTTATCGTTCTACTTTCTCATCTCCTCCATTCACCATAGGTTGGGTGGAAGAAATCGCTTAAAGCGATAAGTCCGCCTTTGCATATCATTGTGTATTTTGTTAGTTAATAAGTTTTTTCATCTTTGTATATTTGGTGTGCAATAAAGGATATTTATCTTATGTCAAATTTATTAAATTTTCGACGTCCTAATCCATCTCTGGTAATCATTAGCTTAATTAACATAATCAACGGGCTTTGTGTAGGCAGATGTATGTTAATTATTCCGAAATTTGTTTCTTTGTGTTTCAACTTTATTGTGGAGAAAATATTAATTTATTCATTTCCCAACCCAACCTACTTACCGATGAAATAGTTGGTAATAAAAATCTTTTCCTACTTGATAATTTATTTTATCTATTAAGAAAGCAGGAATCGAAAAGCCGTTTAATATGCGAAACTACAATAGCTGGTATCGTCACTTACCGTCAGGTGAGATGATGCTAACGGCCTACCAATTGTGAATTTCTATCGACCGACGCGCTAGAAGACTCATTGGCGACTAGAAACTTGTATGAAACAGGCTCTAAAGCCTCGAGCATCTCCACAAAGTTGCCTGCCTATCGGTGTTCTACAGGACTCATTTCGGAGAGTGTGCCCTGGAACTTCACGACCTCATTCCCCCCTCTTCCTTATAAAAAGTGGTCCAAGTGACTCAGCACTACGAAGGTAGAATAGATAAATTATTTTTTAATTAATCATAAATTTATATTTTACTAGATGTCCCGGCGAACTTCGTTCCGCCTTACACTACACTACACTGCCCTAACCTACACTACATTACCCTACCCTACCCTAAACTACCCTACCCTACACTAGCCTACCCTACCCTACACTACACTACCCTACCCTACCCTATCCTATCTCTCAAGTTGGATCGAACTGCACATGGTGTGCGAATTTTATTATAATCGGTTAAGTGGTTTAGGAGTCCATTGAGGACAAACATTGTGACACGAGATTTATATATATTAAGAGAAGATTAGTACCATGACCATGCCCCTATGTTAGTTTTTCCCATATTCTAATTATAATAGGAAGTAGGAGCCTTCAAAAACTGAGATAATTGCCCAATTGAAATGTCATTTTCAGACACCCACCAAAAAAAAGAATACGCATATTAACAATATTATGAAAACATAGAGGCATAGGTAAAGCGATTTTTAAATTATTTTTGAAAAACATATTATTATTGCTCAAGTTTTGGAGGAGGAAATAAGGGACTACGACATGCTGTTTTGGTTCAACTTTAGTGCCTATTATCGGTCTGTGCTGCAGTCCTCCCTTTCTTGCTATATACGGAGAGGTTTAGCGGAGAGAGACAGCAACATTTATTCAGAATACCTTTTCTTTAGACCGCGTTTCCTCATAAGAAACTTTTCGGGTTATTAATTGAAGGTTATAATTTTGTACAAAATCGCATTTTTCTTTGAGGTCACCCGCAATCCATGTTGTGGTTCTTGAAACTAAATTAAAATGATATACTTTTTTTTTTATTCACAATTGGTAAACCCTTGACAAAATCTCACCTGGTGGTAAGTGACGATGTTGCCGAAGATGGAAGCGGGCTTACCAAGATTCCCCAACGCAATGGGGAAATGGCTATCTTATCTTCATGCCGGAATACACCAATGATATCAACATTGATGTTTGGCGGCAAAGATAAGATGGTGGTAGCTAGCCAGGCGGGCTTAGAAAATGCCCTACCACCAACCAAACGGAGTCTTACAATAGACCCCGCCGGGAATCGAACCCGCGACCTCCTGTGTAAAGCCAGTGAACTTGAGGCGGTTGATATACGTAGTTGTAGGGTTCAAAATGGTCCTGACAATCAATAATGACGTAAAGAAGCCTACCAATGCCAATACGTGTACTGTAACGTGTTTCTATCAGAAATCGGTTTACCACTGTGCAGCCCACACTAATCTTTTTATTATACAACTAGCTGTTTCCCGCGGCTTCACCCGCGTGGACCACGTTTCTATGACTTTTCGAAGGTGCGCAGTGCGCGAGCCGCAAGCGGCTCGCGAGCGTGATAAAAAGTAGCCTATGTCTTAATCCAGGTCCTAATCTGTCTACCTACCAAATTTCAGCCAAATCCGTTCAGTAGTTTTTGCGGGAAAGCGTAACAGACAGACAGAGTTACTTTCGCATTTATAATATTAGTAGGGATGTGTGGGTGCACAGATATACTAAGAAGACGGCTATATTGATGTGTAACATCTTTGCTCTCGCTTTCCTGCAATTTGTGGGAGTGAATTCGTGAAATGGGACGGAAATGTGTCCCATGGGACGGAAATGTGTAACAGGGAGTCGCGTTTTTTCAGGCTTTTAAAAGCGCGGAAAAGGCAAAGGTATCTATGACCATACAGCCTAGTCTGCCGTATCTTTACCGTCCTTTTATAAAGTATTTTGTCACATGTTACACATCATATGCGAGTACTGTAGGTCTCGCTCGAATTTTTTTTTATTATACACAATTGGTAAGCTCTTGGCATCATCTCACATGATGGCAAGTAACAATGATTCTGAAGATGGAAGCGGGCTTACCAAGATTCCCCAACGCAATGGAGAACTGGCTATGCCGGAACACATCAACGTTGTTAGCACTGATGTTCGGCGGCAAGAGTTACCCCATCGTATGGGGTATCGTTGAATAGGTCTTTCATAACTATTGAGGGTTTGCTTAAACTATTTTTCGATTCAGGGTTCAATTCAGGGTTTAAAGTGCTAAATTTTGTTAGATTCAGGTGTCCCCCTTGTCAGCTAAACCGCTATTTCAGAACATCTGAAAAAAAATTAAATAGCAGAAAAGGTAATCAAATAAAAAGAAAAACTTACACAGCTAAGTAGGCTCTCTTAGTTTAGGCACACCCTGGACACTTCATACAACGGGCCAGAAATGATATTTCAATTTTCAATAATTGAAAACGCTAAACACGTTAAAAAACCGACTTCCATCGCAACAACTTAGTACATTTTTGCATTATTATTTTTGGTTTTTGTTAATTTTCTAATAAAGTACTTCACCGATTTTGATAAAATTTTTATGGAAGCACACGGGAAGCACTAGCTTCCAAATAAAAAAAGAATCATAAAAACGGTTCACCCAGTCCAAAGTTATGAGGTAACATACATTAAAAAAAAACATACAGACGAATTGAGAACATCCTCCTTTTTGGAAGTCGCTTGAAAAAGGAATGACGGAACAAACAAAATGGCGGCGAATTACGAAGTAACTAGTATCTCATCTGTGGCGAAATCCTATACGTACGTCAACCAATCTGTATCAATCTGGGTAACGAGGGGGTGAGGTCGCAATCTAGAGAGCGACAGGGAGTGTCCATACTGTATGTTAGTACTAATATATATACTTTGGTTTAAGGATAATAGTCGACCAATTTAAGATATGCAGCTGGATTTTCAAAACGTTCATAGATTTTGCATATAAAATGTTCTATTACCAACCGCAAAAACAATATTGTTTCTTAAAATATACATTTTTTCAAAGACTTCGGAAACCTACTCCGACTCGCACTTAGCCGGTTTTTTATGCAAATAGTGTGCGAACAATTAGGGATATATTTCAAGGAAAAAAAAAGCAATTTAGATGGTTAATATCCAGGATGTAACAAAATTCGTGTAGGTCCCGTTAACTGGGGATTCTTCTCATCATACTGAACAACTTTTGTTCTACGACTTTGCTGAAATCGCAAAAAAATTTTTAGCTCTTCATACAAATCGATCAGCTATTCGACCAATTTTTGTTACACCCTGTATAATTTTAAGTAATTGCGAGATTTCAAACTTTCACATACAGAAATCCTAATTGTGTTACGTATTTAATGAAGGACCCTTTTCGGACCTCGAGTAGTGGTAATTAATAATTATGGTATTCTGTTTTTAAAACTTGATGTAGAATGCGCTAGAAGTGTCAATATCATTCTAAATTACTTAAGTAGAACTTTCCGTTCATTGTTTTCAAATATTGAAACAATCAAATAATTGCTACAACTCTTTTCCCGGACTGTCGAATCAAAATATTAACACCGCTGTCGTGTTACTTGCATCATCATTTCCTTGTTTTGCATACACACATTGCGATCCAAACAGGGTTAACATCTGACAGGCATTTGCCGCATTTGACAGGCATTTTACGGTTTAGACGGGCGTGTGGCCAGCGGCAGCGCTAGGCTGTGGCTTTTTGAATTTTGCGGATCTCACTGAAATTTAAGGCCTTAAAATAGGTCAAATGACAATATTAAATTCAAATTTTTGAAAGACTGTGTAAAGCTATCACTATGGAAAAAAACATATAATATACTTAAAGTAATAAGAAATCGATTTCATTGAATACAATTTTAAAACTATTACCACTTTTGATGTAAAAAAATATCGTGACGAAAACGCTAATCACGTTAAAAAACCGACTTCCATCGTAACAACTTAGTACATTTTTTGCATTTTTATTTTTGGATTTTGTTAATTTTCTAATAAAGCACTACACCGATTTTGATAAAATTAATAAGGGACCACACAGGAAGCTTTCAATTTAAAAAATAATCATATAAATCGGTTCACCCAGTCAAAATTTCTGAGGTAACACACAAAAAAAACATACAGTCGAATGAAAACCTACACCTTTTTGGAAAATTGTAAATTGAAATTGAATTGAAATTTCTGTTGAAAATATACTGTAGACCCTATTTTTGCATTAATTGAAAAATTTCGTGAAAACGAATAGTTAATTGTTGAATGAAACCAACACACGAAAATTGGTGACTAAGACCTTTCATTTTAATTGAACTTATTTAAGAGTATAGAAAAGTAATAAAAACATGTAAAAATCGAGAATTGGGCGTTCGGTTTCAACGTAACAGCCGCGTTGGAGCCCGCATTGATTTGAACTTAAAATGATTAGACTTACGTTCGATATTATTTTAATACGTATCAACCTGCTCGAAATTCGGCATCCTAAAGCCTTAAAAGCAAGCTCCAGTCACAAAAGATGGATGAAACTGATCAAATACAATTAAAATACGTGTATACCATGTTCAAAGATCTTTAAATTCTACATAGCCCCAACATATTTAGCCGGGAAAAGGCATTATTAATTTATTTTAAGACTTAAGGATTTTTTTGCTGTAGACAGGCATTGCTCTGAAGATTTTAAGGCATTTTGTGCATCCTAGATAGGCATTTTTTCGTACATAGATGGTAACCCTAGATCCAACTAGATTAGTTAATACGCTTTTGTTAACAGTAATTGTCATTTTTCGATGGAACAATGCTATAATAGCTATATGCTAAATGCTTGCACGCTAGACAATATTGTAATTAACCAACTCGTTCATTACTCATATGTACATATTATAGTGTTATGATGTTCATACAATACATATGATACCTACTGTAGCATAAATGAAAAATAGCAGCTATGGTTCCGCCACTTAACACGTAGAATTTAGATTTTTGGCCTCAAAGCGGATTTTGAAATGAAAACATTTCGTGTGGTAATTCGGAATATGTATATTTTTGGATACTACAAAAAATGGTATACAGGTTATAAAAGAGATGTTCATGGCCATTAATGTAGCGAAAATGAATTAAAAGTTGGATAAAGTGATTTAAAATACAAAAAAAAAATTATACAGGTTATAAAAGGTATGGTCGTGGTATGTATAACAAGATAATATTAAAATTTATGCCATCAAGCCGGGGAAACAATGACCCGTGTGAAGAGAAGCAAAGAAACTCCGTGTATACAAACAAAATATGTCAGTCCTTGCTTCCAAAATTTTCGACGCTTTATTCGGCTTACCAAAAAAATTAACCAATGAGATTTTATTTTGGAACGGGAAAAGAGTTTTCCTTTACACAACCTAGTCGTATTTAGTTACATACATTTGGGGAAGGGTAGAAATAAGAAAATGATTTAAAAAATCATTTTTAGGGTAAAACACACAAACTACACATAAATTACTACTAAATAATTTTCGAAAAATCTAAAAGCTTTTAGGTACAAGCTTTTGTTATTGCATTATCACGCGATATACATGCATGCAAAATTTCTGCTCAATCGGATACCGGGAAGTGGGTCAAATTTAACTTGCAAGATTACATTACAGACACCGGGACAGGTGTAACTTAATAAAAGCTTGTAAATAATTTCGAAAACCTAATATTGCATTATCGCGCGATATACATGCATGCAAAATTTCTGCTCAATCGGATACCGGGAAGTGGGTCAAATTTAACTTGCAAGATTACATTACAGACACCGGGACAGGTGTAACTTAATAAAAGCTTGTAAATAATTTCGAAAACCTAATATTGCATTATCACGCGATATACATGCGTATACATGCTAAGAGCGTCGGTGGCGTAACGGTTAGGGCCGCCGCCTCCTGTCCGGGAGGTCGTGGTACGAATCCTGCCACGTACCAATGTGATTTCGAATTTAGTTTTCATATATACGTTTATCCGACGCTCTTACGGTGAAGGAAAACATCGTGAGGAAACCTGCACACATCTGCGAAGAAACTCGCAGGTTGTGTGTAAAGTCGACCAACCCGCACTGGGCCTGCGTGGTCGACTAAAGCCCGATCACCATAATTCAGGGTAGACACGAGCCCCTCGGTGGGGACGTATATGAGCTGATATCATCATACATGCATGCCAAATTTCAACTCAATCGGAAACCGGGAAGTGGGTCAAATTTAACATGCAAGATTTCATTAAGTACATATACCGGGACAGGTGAAACTAATATAAAGTTTGTAAAAATGCTTGATTAACACAGGGCTAACATTTTTCGAACCACTCAAAACTTCAAGTGGCATGTACAGTGGCCAGCACATCAAGCTGGACACTTTGGACTTTGTAACGTTCTTATGCCGTACGCGTATGGGTCAGAATCGCACTGCGAGTGTCTAGCTTGATGTGCTGGCCTCTGTACTCATAAAACTTAACAACTATCAACTTTCGCAAGGAAAGTTCCCAAATATTGGCCAACTTTGTGCAGGAATTTTCAACAAACAGACCATAATAAATTATTTGAGAAAAGTTCTTTAGTTACATGCGTAGAAGTCAAGATTTTTGTCCACGATGATAAATAATTGTTTAATAATGACATGGGCAGGGCACATAGCTCACAGAGCACAGGGCCGTTGGGGCATTCCCTCTCGTATATCTACCAGATACGCTAAACTACCAGGATTATGATATAGCGTCCCCACTCACCGACCCTTAGGGCATAACAGTGAGGGCCGCTATTCCTGCCAACATCATAAAGCGAAGGCAAGGACCAGTTGCGGTAGGTCTTGCCGCCAAGACGCTTGTCCTGGTACTCTGCAAGGCGAGTGCCACGTGGAAGAGAACCACTACACACATCACATCGGTACGTGGCACGATTCGAACCACGACCTACCGGACAGGAGGCGGCGGCCCTAGCCGTTACGCCACCGACGACGCTCTGATACGATGATTATGACATAAATAAAACTATCACAAAAAATAAGTATATATACATTCCTATATTCCATAAATAAAAGGTTTTTGTTTCGGGTGTTGAATAATAATTCAAAATCGATGTCTGTGTGTCACATCCCTAGCTGGGTTTTTACAGCATACACCTATCATTCGAAATACCGTCTCCATACGTGCGCTTTCATCGACTATTACTTACTTTTTAAAAGGTTTTTTACGAGGTGCGTTTCCTTTGACGTGCGAATGTTGCGAGTGTTTGTGATTTTTCTTTATTTCCGCTCTAAACGGGTGAAATATTTGTGTTTAGTCACTAGTCAAATGAGTTACTATTTAAGGCGAGGCACCGGTGGAGAAGCGGAGAAACCCTTTTGCTAGCCGCTGGATGCGGGCAGCGCAGTACCGGTCATCGTGGAAATGCTCAGGGGAGGACTTTGTCCAACAGTGGACGTCTTTCGGCTGATATGATGATTTATATCAGCTCATATACGTCCCCACCGAGGGACTCGAGCTTACCCTGAATTAGGGCGATCGATCGGGCCTTAGTCGACCACGCGGGCCCAGTGCGGGTTGGTCGACTTCACACACCAGCCTTGCGAGTTTTTAATTTTTTTTTTCTCAGTTAATATATAACTAAAGCTTCTGTGAATATTTCAAGCGTCTACCTGTTGCCGTTATCAATATCACATTGACACGCGGCCGCAGGTAGCGAGGTGTGGTGGCCATATTCTCTGAGCACAAAAAATACAGAAATAAAATTAAAGTTAAAAAAACTAAAACCCGACTACGGAAAAGTACGAAAACAACAGTTTCCCGCCTGAAATCACAGCCTTTATTTTTTTCCCTTTATCTGGGGTAATAGCCGTAGTCGCAAGCCTCGTAATCAAAATTTTTGTCATAAGTTCTTATTATTATGGCTTGCGACCATGGTTATTACCTCAGGTAAAGGGAAAAATAAAGGCTATGATTTCAGGCGGGAAAGTCTTGTTTTCGTATTTTTCCGTAACCGGGTTTAATTTTTTTTAATTTTAGGTTAGGTATAGTGGGTTTTAAAATAAACAGAAAAGTCTAATATGAATTCTGTATAATCTCTAAGGCAAAGTCTGTAGGTACTCTTTTTATGCTTTTTAACGTTTTTTTCACGAAACAACACTAATCATTTCCTGAACTCGATAAGGTTAGACCATACTACTATGATACTACACTCACGGCTTGATAGATTCCGGATTCCGGATTGATAGAGTTGTAGCACATACCGGACACTTCATACAACGGGAAAGAAATGACATTTTAAAAACAAATAACGGAACATACAAAATCACGGAGAAATCTCATACGTTCGCGAGCTAAACTACCACCGCTCTGTATCAATCTGGGTGACGAGGGGGTGAGGTCGCAATCTAGAGAGCGGCAGGGAGTGTCCATACTGTATGTTAGTTAGTACTAATATGTGTACATTGGTTGTAGGGCTAGATGGCGGGCCGCACTACCCGAAATTTTAAAGCCTCTGACAGCCGGCATCAACGGCTTAACGTCTTATCTTGTGTATAATATAGATTATATAAAAAACCTAACCACTCCGGTGGTGCCGCAAGAATTAAAAACTTTTTACAGTTTTATAAGTTTTGACCCTGCGAGTGTTCCTGGTCGGTGACTGATGGTGTCGCGAGTTCAATGGTTTTTTCCCATCTCATATATGCCCAACACGCCTAAAGAAGTTTTCACTTCAAAAATATTTAAAAATGAAGCCAATAACAAGTAACTATTTAGTAATCTGTGCCAATGATTAAACGATTTACCTAGGTATCTATGTAAATGATTTGTTTAATAATTTATAGAATGGAGAAGTTATTTCAATAATATTAATAGTCAAGCACAATTTTATCAGAAATAAATTAAAAACTATCTATTAGTCCTATGAAATTACCGATTGTATAAAAAAGTTTAAAGATGAAAACTAATATTAAGAACAATAGTTAAAACAAAATTCATTCACAAAATAAATAGCATAAGACTATTAAAAGTTAAATGGTGCTAAACATATGCCTATTGATTAGATATTTTGAGAGCACGGTGGCTGTAACCCCATGAAGTCAGGTTTTTTCACCTGAAAACATCGCCTTTATTGAGGTTCAGGGGATTAGAACATAAGACATGCCACTAGTTACTAATAAAAGACAATAAGTAGTGGCACCAGGTCAATAATAAAAAACAATAGCTTTTTATTTTCAATAAAAATTGACATTGAACTTCAATAACTGAATCGGCAATTTCATAGGTAAAGACCTAATAAAAAGATGACAAATAAAATTAAATGCCGCCAAACCACATTTTCAATAGGAATTTGATAATCCACTTCACTCTTAATTTTAAAAAAAACTTTGTACTAAAATAAAAAAGTTCACTATTAAAAAAAAGTTTTCACACCAAATTAAACGCACAGTTTTTTCTATTTTTAAAATGCTAAAGTTTTTTACATGCCATCTTTTTGTCAGTTTTTTTTGCGTGCGCGCGCGTCTGTCGGTTTCTAAGGCTGCGGGCATACTGCCCCGGTCGGTCCGCTCCGCCCACAGATTATTGCGTAGTTTAGCTGATGGCTGTACCGTGTACCATAGATTAGTGAAGCCTTAATAGGCAATGCTGCGTACACGTTTCCGATAGACAGTGTGTCTGCAAGGGAAACTCACATAAGCCGCAGGAATCATGGCATGTCATGACGTTCATTGTTTATTTACTAACCGAATTCAAAAATCGGCCAAGTGCGAGTCGGACTCGTGCAAAGTAGGGTTCCGAAGTATTTTCAAGAAATAAATTTTAATTTTTATTATATTTACAGTGTTAACAGAACACAAAATCTATGAACTTTGACAAATTCAACAGCACATCTTAAGTTGGTCGACTATTATTCCTAAACCAAGAAAGCCTACTGAGCCGTGATAGATTTCCTTTGAAATTATATGTCCTACTATGTATTTTAACCGCCTCCGTAGCTCAGAGGCAAAGTTCACTGGCTTAACACAGGAGGTCGCGGGTTCGATTCCCGGCGGGGTCACCTTGTAAGACTCGGTTTGGTTGGTGGTAGGGCATTTTCTAAGCCCGCCTGGCTAGCTACCACCATCTTATCTAAGTCTTGCCGCAAAATATCAATGTTGATATCATTGGTGTGTTCCGGCATGAAGATAAGATAGCCAGTTCTCCATTGCGTTGGGGAATCTTGGCAAGCCCGCTTCCATCTTCGGCATCATCGTCACTTACCATCTGGTGAGATGATGCCAAGGGCTTACCAATAGAGAAAAAAAATAAACCTGTCCTGAAATAGCGGTTTTTCTAGGGGGGGGGGGGGGCACTTGAATCGAACAAAAATTAACACTTTAAAGCTTAATATTTCGCAAACCTATACATGAATCAAAAAATGGTTTTCGCAAATTTTCAGTTGTTTTGAAAGACCTATTCAACGATACCCCACACGATAGAGTACGTTAGCAAAAAAAAAAACACCCTCTCCACATCGTAGGGGAGGTACCAAAAAAATTTTTTTTCAAGATTTTATTGTACATCTTTGTCGGCGTTATTAATATGTATAACCATGTCAAATAACAGATTTAAAGTATTAAGGCGAGGTATTGATTGGAACAGTTGTCTCTGTCTTTTTTTTATAATAATAAGCTGTAACTCTACTGCAAAACGAATTGTTTTTTTTTTTTTTTTACTGTTTTGCTTCTTAGTTTATCGTGCGAACGGCCATCATGAGTGGAATTCCCTGCTGTTTCCTGATTCTGTGTTTCCCGGTTCGTCTAATATAGGAATCTTCAAGAGAGCGAGTAGACATTATTACTATCAGGTAAGTGCAGCCAAACGTACACAAATAATAAGTAATAATATAAAGTAATATAATATTAAGTAAGTATTATAAATGTGAAAATGTGTTACTTTTCACGCTTCAACGCCTTGACCAATCTTATTGAAATTTGGCATGCAGGTAGCCTGTGTCACGGGGAAGGACATATGCTATTTGTTATCCCGTGAAAATAGCAAAGCCCGATGCAGTTCCTGAGGGGACTGAAAATACTCTTTTTTGGTTTATTTCTTTAACATCGCAACGGAACAATGGATTATGTGTTTTTTGCACAGAGATGGTTGAGGGGGTGGGAAATGATATGATTGACTAATAAGCATATCCTGACATAGTTCCCGAGGGATCTGGAGAAAACCCATGTCCACGCTCGCGAGCCGCTTGCGGCTCGCGCACCGCGCACGCTCTAGGACGGTCATAAAAACGATGTCGCGGGCAAAAGCTAGTTTTTAATAAAGTAAAGAAAACCAACAAACCACAATAAATTGGAAAGCATCGGTTTAGTCAGTGTCTCATCCAGCGCTAACCCTCAATCTTTGAAACTGCATTCTGCGATGCGCCTGCGACGACGGGCGAAAGTGCACGTCGGGGTCACAGTATCTATTCACACGACACATACAGACAGACACGGTGGGTTTTGTATATTGTTTTCCAGTTACTGAAGATTGAATAGATAACTGTATTGTGTTCCCTTTGTTGCCATCTGGTGACGGGAAAATGTTAAATGGCGTTGGGAAGATGAAAAGGTAGATTGGTTAATAAGATTTCGCAGTTCCAACAAAAAACCCTTTTAAGATCATTGCATGAAATTCAGATTAACAAGAGATGGCCGTTGGGTGGGACATACCCTCTCGTATATCTACCAGATACGCTAAAACTACCAGGTTTAATATATAGCTTCCCCTCTTACCTACCCTTGGAAGTAACTAGTATCTCATCTGTGCCCTTGGGCATAACAGTGAGGGCCGCTATTCCTGCCAACACCATAAGGTAAAGACAAGGACCAGTTACGGTAGGTCTTGCCGCCAAGACTCCGTTGGGACAGTAAAGTTCACGAGTGGTGACGCACCGGAAGGCCAAGCGTAAGAAGCCTCGCACACTGTGGACCAATCACGATATGATGAAAGTCGCGGGATGCCGCTGGATGCGCGGGCAGCGCAGGACTGGACGTTGTGAAAATCCTTGGGAGAGGCCTTTGTCCGTAATTAAAAGCCCATCAAGAGGGAGTTGAAATTTTTTTTCAGATGTTCTCAAATAGCGGTTTTAGTCCCCTCCGACTTAAATTTAACAAAAATTATTACTTAAAAGCTTAATATTTCGCAAACAGATCCCTGAATCGAAAAATGGTTTTAGCAAACCCTCAGTAGTTTTCAAAGACCTATTCAACGATACCCCACACGATAGGGTACGTCAACAAAAACTATTCAACGATACCCCACACGATAGGGTACGTCAACAAAAAAAATCACCCCCTCTTTACATGTACCCTACATGTAGTTTTTGTTGAAGTACACATTTTATTAAAAATGTGTATAAATACCACTTTGTCGGCGTGATTAATATGTACAGCTTTCTAGTACTAATAGTTTCAGAGCTGAGCCGCGGACAGACAGACAAACAGACATGGCGAAACTATAAAGGTTCCTTATTGACCACGGAATCCTAATAAAAACTAAAAAAGTGTGATAAGAATTACATTTTTAAAAATTCATTCATACTAGCTATCTACTCGTATCTTAATTATGTTGATAATTATCATATTATCAATTTTAATAATTTCAGTTGTTATTCCCGGATTTGCATTAATTATCTTGATAAGTTGGTCATTCATACAAAGTTCTGTAAAATATCTTAGCATCAATAAAATACACCCAAAAGATATGAACGTGCCGCTTCGACGCGCCCTCCTTACCGCTTCTAAGGTCGCACAATGAAATAATTAAGACTCGAAGGGCAAGGGAAGGTTGTAGAATACATGTATAAATTATCACCAACTTAAATGGTTTATATTAAAAAATAAAAATGGTGAAATAAACAAAAATAATAGCAGAACCGGCAGAAGAGAAAAAGGAAAAAACAAAAGTGCAGAATATAATTAAGAATAACATCATACGTCAAAAAAAGAAAATTAAAAAAGGCAAAACAAAAAAAGATAATATAAAAACCACCCAGCGAATTTTTTCTTGTCTCTGATAAAAACAGATCTAAAATAAACTACAACTTTTTAGTCTAAAAAGGATGACTTCGTCACACAGGTACTCAGTACGTAAATACACCCCACCTACTGATTTAGATTAAATTAAAAAATATATGTATATGTTATTGTAATTATTAACTTAGATACATGTGGCTGAGACACGATAATTTTATCAAGAACATAATATAAGGAAAGATCGAAGGAAAGCGCGGAAGAGGAAGACCTAGAATTGCTTATATAGACCAAGTTAAGAAGAAAGTTAAGGTGGAATAGTATAGAGAAATGAATAGTGTGGGAGAGAGAGACCTGGAAAGAGCTACACCGACAAGAGTACGGCTCTTAAATTGTGATGATGATGCAATGACTTATATATTACTTGTGTGATAATGACATGTAGATGTAAGGAGACTGATTATAGAGTTGCCAAGGAGGCTGTCGAAAAACAAATGACGCGAGCGATAGAGAATCATTTTGACAGCGTTACAGACGCAGAGTCATTAAGTCATTCAAGTCAGTGAGTCAGTCATGCTGATAAGCTAGGTACTCGTCAACTTTGAT
Source organism: Coleophora flavipennella (assembly GCA_947284805.1). Taxonomy (NCBI): domain Eukaryota; kingdom Metazoa; phylum Arthropoda; class Insecta; order Lepidoptera; family Coleophoridae; genus Coleophora; species Coleophora flavipennella. Next base: position 3,157,396 of record OX369274.1, on the reverse strand, counting down.
TTAATTTTCTCACTAACTTGTTATTCTGATTACCTGACATTGGCAGAATTACTTTATGGCAGAATTGAACCTTATTGAACTTGAGGAATGCCTTGCAGCCAACTCCTACAAAGATGGGAGGGTAAATAGCGCCGTCTATGGGAAAACTATAATACTACAATAATGTAGCAGCTCTACTGTGTTACAAGAGCAGCTACTAGTCGTTGTTGCAAGTGAATCGCTTGTTGAATGTTCTAATGGTTCTCGAAAAGAAGCACTAAACATTTAGCAGAGATTTGGCATATTTTTATTTTATTGCTTCATTATTGTGAGTCAGTGATGAGCTAGGTACTCGTCAACTTTGATTTCTAACTAACTTGTTATTACGATCTGATATTAGGCGGAATTAAACCTTATGGAACTTGAGTACCGCCTTGCAGCCAACTTCTATAAAGTTGGGAGGGTAAGTAGCGCCATCTATGGGAATACCATAATACTACAATAATGTAGCAGCTCGGCTCGAGCAGCTACTAGTCGTTGTTGCAAGTGAATCGCTTGTTGAATGACTAACTCGGTAACTCCACTGTGTTGTAACAGATTGCACTAACGGTTTGGCACGTTTTTCATTTGTTGCTGCATGCATGTGTTACGGTGAATAGGCGGTAAACATACAGGTGACTGGTAAGTAGTGCAAATAATTTTAAGGGGATAAGATGTAGTTACATCTAATTTGCAACAGAAAATGTCACATTAACTGGGGGTCGAAAATCAACGGTTGTCGAGTTAAAGCCCATTTAATTTTTAAATTTTGTATAAAAAGCGCTTTGATTTATTTCTTCGAGATTTTATAAAAAAAAATGGTAATACTACGGTAATCGATAATATACGGGAAAAAGTTCCTTATTTATCACCTTTCCAAAAACCGCCTCCGTGGCATTATGGTTAAGTTCATTCGCTTCAACAGAAGATCGCGTATTCGATTCCCGGTGGGGTCAACTTGTAAGATTCGGTTTGGTTGGTGGAAGGGCATTTTCTAAGCCCGCTAAAAATCAGTGTTAACAATATTGATTCGTTCCGGCTTGAAGATAAGATAGCAGTTCTCATTTTCGTTGGGGAATCTTGGTAAGCCCGCTTCCATCTTCGGCATCCTTACCATACTTACCATCAGGTGAGATGATGCCAAGGGCTTACCGATTATCTATATATTTAAAAGAAAGTCGTGTCAGTTACACCATTTATAACTCAGGAACGGCTGGACCACTTTTTATGATTTTAGTGTTTTTGCATTTGTCTTCGTCCGGAATAGGATAATAATAAGTATTAGGGTAGTATAGGTTAGGGTAGTGTAGGGTAGGGTAGTGTAGGGTAGGGTAGTATAGGGAATGGTAGTGTAGTGTAAGGTGGAACGAAGTTCGCCGGGACAGCTAGTGTATAATAAAAAAAAGGTGTATCAAGTCAAGGATTTTCACTATTTACTAGCCACCCTGTATAAATTCTTTGAACAAAACCCACCCTGCCCCGTGATAATGCCTTATCTACCTTGTCAGCTTTGTCCGTAGGTGGAGAGGCAGGTGGAGACCTGGGCAGGCCAAGGTCCTCGTCATCGTCGCTGCCGTCGCCGCGGCCGCGTCGCCCGCGCCGCACCGCCGCCACTAACTCCGCCTGGTGGCAAACACATGGTACTAATTAGTTGTAAATAGGGTTACCAGATGTCAGGATTTGTCCGGACATGTCAGGATTTTTAGGCACCCTTCAGGATTGCGGCCGGACTTTGAAAATGTCAGTAGTTTTTGAATTATTTAGGTATTTTTTGGTCTTCATCAAGGTACTGCTACAGCCCAGGGACTTAAATGAATGGTGATATTTCACTGTGTGGAGAGTAAGAGTATCCTCAATGACAGATTGTGAGACGGCCAGTGACACTCAAAAGAAATGTTTTAATGCGTGCTATTTTCAGTAAAACTTTTTGAATAAAATCAGGGTTTTCGTCAAGACTTTTAAATTTAACATCCGGTAACCCTAGTTGTGGAAAAAAACTGATCGCAACGCTATGGTAACATGGTCTGTGACTAGATATTAATCATTTTACACAGACTTGGCGGTCCGGGAGTGGTTCAGAAGCCGGTAACAACGTATATATGTCACCGTAAAATTGTAAAAACCATTTTTTTTTATTCACAATTGGTAAACCCTTGACAACATCTCACCTGGTGGTAAGTGACGATGTTGCCGAAGATGGAAGCGGGCTAACCAAGATTTCCCAACGCAATGGGGAAACTGGCTATCTTATCTTCATGCCGGAACACACCAATGATATCAACATTGATATTTGGCGGCAAGACTTAGATAAGATGGTGGTAGCTAGCCAGGCGGGCTTAGAAAATGCCCTACCACCAACCAAACCGAGTCTTACAATTGACCCCGCCGGGAATCGAACCCGCGACCTCCTGTGTAAAGCCAGTGAACTTTGCCTCTGAGCTACGAAGGCGGTTAAAATAGATTATATTATAATCTAACTGGATCTATCTAGCGAGACTGTGAACCGTAACATACTGTTTACAATTTCACTAGTGTCATTGTAACCTCACTAGTGACATTACAGTAACACTAAGCGAAGTGAATAACATTAAATAAATGAGCGACCGAAGCGAGCGATGTATCAGGTTTGAGTGATTAAACAGTCAAACAGCCTCACCCCTCCCCCTCCCCCTGGGTAGCAGAATAATTCGCATCGTGGTTTCAGACAATATCCCGGCGACATATACATATATTAGTATGGACACTTCCTGCCGCTCTCTAGATTCGACCTCACCATTTCGAAACACGAATTCACTCGAACATATTGTAGAAGTCGGTTTAACCGTTCTCGGGACGAAAAAATCTGTCATCTGACAGTGAATAGCGCAAAAAGTATTTCTATATTATACCCATAAGACAATCCTTTGGGTCTTTGTCCAGCAGTGGACGTCTTTCGGCTAATACGATGATGAGACAGTACCAAATTCAAATCACAACTAGTTCTAAATTATATATAACTATAAATAAATTATAACATTGTTATTAATTAGAACAAAGCATACTCCGAGCGGAAAACGATAACTCTGCGCGTACGCAATACACATCCTTCCTCCATCGTGTTATCACTTTGACACAAACAATATTGTTATAGTCATTTCTTGAAACTGAATATACATAATTTTTTTGAAGTGAAACTTCTATACAGGATGTAAAAAAATTGGTGTAGGACCCGTCTGGGGGTTCTACTCATCATACTGAACAACTTTCCCCAAGGAACCCATAGTCAATTCTCAAAAAAAAATTTTGACCCTCCATACTAAAATGTACAAAATTGGTCGATCAGCTGATCGATTTGTATGAAGATTAAAAATATTTTTTTGCGTTTTCAGCAAAGTCATGGAAACAAATGTTGTTCAGTATGATGAGTGGAAGCCCCAGTTAACTGTATGTATGTATGTATTTATGTCCTCCTCGACGCGTCCGTAACGCTTTTTCGTGACACGTACATAACGCTTTTTCGTGACAGAAAAAACTCAAATACCCCCTTTAGATGAGACATTAGTGTTTTTTCTGTCACGAAAAAGCGTTATTACGTGTCACGAAAAAGCGTTACGGCCGCGTCGAGGAGGTAGACGATATATCGCGTGGTGGTGAGAAGCGGCAGTGGCGGAGGGATATTTTTTTGAAACATTATATTTGAACGACCGTTTTTTTTTGTAATATTTTTTGAAGTTTCATTTCTACTAGGTATCCCAGCACACATTTCGATTTTTTTTATCTATAAATCGATAACAGCAGAACCCTTGGGAATCTGAGTGGAGATGTGGAATTAAAACCTCCCTCCGAGGTTGACCCAAAGGATATGAGACTCGTTAAGAAAAGATTAAATGTGTTAAAAGATCAAAAACATCGAAAAAATGCTTTTTTAAATCCACAATTGATAAGCCCTTGACATCATCTCACCTGATGGTAAGTGACGATGATGCCGAAGATGGAAGCGGGCTTACTATGAGTCTCCAACGCAATGGGGACCTGGCTATCTTATCTTCAAGCCGGAAAACTTCAATGCTGTTAATAAAACTGATGTTTGGCGGCAAGTCTTAGATAAGATGGTGGTAGCTAGTCAGGCGGGCTATGAAAATGCCCTACCACCAATCAAACCTTGTCTTACAAAGTTGAACCGGCCGGGAATCGAGCCCGCAACCTCCTGGAGCGAAGCGTTTGGACTAACCATTACGCCACTGAGGTGTTTAGTTGCTACGTCATTATTGTATCCTTTTTTACCGGACTATATTACCTACATGGATGGATGCGGGCAGCGCAGGACCGGTCGTCGTGGAAATCCTTGGGGGAGGCCTTTGTCCAGCAGTGGACGATTTGTGGCTGATATGATGATGATGATGATGATTACCTACATGCAACGGTTCTGAAATGACATTTCTTAAACCAAATGACGGTGCAAACAACATCAACGACGAAATCCTATACGTTCGAGAACCAAACTATGACCAATCTGCATTAATCTGGGTGACGAGGGGGTAAGTTCCGAATCTAGAAAGCGGCAGGGAGTGTCCATACTGTATGTTAGTACTAATATGTATACTTACTTTGATATTACCATTGTTATTCGGTAGTTTTGTTTTGTTTTTTACCGTGTCCAACAGTGACACAAATCGGATAAATTCTAGTCTCTGTACCTTTAAGTATTTTAAACACTACGGGCGTTTTCTCAGTAATCTTGATTGAAAAACTGACACATCGATAATTCTTCAAAAACCTATTCGGTCGCTTCGCTTCCACAAAATGATAACTTTAGTAATTAATCAAAAATTAATAAGCCGTCTGCACAAAATCTTCACTCTTCTTTTTTTCAGCCTGTGGAGTAAAAATGTATCCTATGTCACTCACGGGATTAAGACGAATCTAACGACACGTCGCACTTCAAAATCCATCAAGCCGTTTAGGCTGCAGAGAAGAAATAAACAACAAAAACATGCATACATACATAAACTCCAAAAACATAATCCTCCTCCTGGCAACGTCGGGTAAATAATAAAGAGAACTAATATAATGTAATAGAAACAAACCCAAAATTTGGCGACTTTTCCTTCTGTGACCCAGGAGAATCTCCGCTTCAATACTTGACTCATCTCATCACAACACTTACTTAATCCGGGTTAAGTATACACTAACTACTATAGCATCACTTTATTTCACTTGATCATCACTCCATGTTGTTTCACTTGATTGTTAAGTTTTAAAGTTAGTTAGACTTAGCGCAATATCCATACATTTTGAAAATTCTTTTTTGTTAACGGATTTAACTTGACAAAAATGACAAAAGGTATAAGGCAAATAGAACACTTTTTAAAAAGGGGGGGTTCTACGCATGAAATTTAACTTTTACTGAAACTGTAAAAAAAACTGGACTTTCATAAGCTGATCAATTTGTACGAAAAGTCCACAAAAAATACCGATCTTAGCAAAGTTAAAGAAAAAAAAAGGTTGTCCAGTTTCATGACTAGAAACCCCCCCCCCCTAAAAATGTGTTATTTTTACCTAAAATCAAAGTAAAAACACACAAACATTTACATTAGTACTGATCAACAAATGAAAAGTAAATTAATTGTAATAAATGACCTATTAGAACATTAAATCAATGACACATCCTTTCGCAAGACATATCAAGGTAAAACTGAACGAAACAACACTTTGAAATAAAAAAATATTATGATGTTCTTTATTAGTCACCGACATAATTATTTATAGAATGTTGGCCTCACTTAAAACTGCGTGAATTTTAAGTTGACAGGAAAATTCATAATTTGCTATGGAACAGGTAAATAAGATTAATATTATCATTTATGTATTGATTCATATCATTTATGTAAAAAGCGTCGGTGGCTCAACCGGTAACGACTCGGTCCATCTAACCAGAGGAACCGGGTTCAAATCTGGACGGCCAATGTACCAATGAGTTTTTCAAAAACTTACGTACATACTTACCGATTGCTTTAACGGTGAAGGAAAACATCGTGAGGAAACCTGCACACGCCTGCGAAGAAACTCGAAGGTTGTGTGTGAAGTCGACCAACCCGCACTGGGCCCGCGTGGTCGACTAAGGCCTAATCGCCCTGATTCAGGGTAGGCTCGAGCCCCTCGGTGGGGACGTATATGAGCTGATATAATAATGTATTGATAGCGTAAGCATTTTTGTGTTTCTTTTTTTGTGTTTAGTGTTAGTTTAAGGCTCAGTGGTACCTAAAAATCCACTTAAACAGGTTTTTAGAAATCATTTTTGAAGTAGTTAACAGTAAATTTAAAATCTAGGAAAACATATTGGTATTATTGAGAATAGTTACGAGGGACTATATCGAATGGAAACACGATTTAATAAAGTTGGCTCGGTAGAATAATTTCGCAAAGGTACCTCTTTTCGAGCCATTTTATCGTCTTTTTTCGGTTTTATTCTTAAAATAAGTAATTTGATAATATGATTTATTTACTAAAATAAAGTTCATACGTGACTGAAGGGAAAACATCGATTGGATTTTTATTTAAGATAAATATAAATATGATGAAAATAAAAACGAAAACATCGAAAAAGTGCAAAAGTATGATTATTTTCTTCCCTCTTTACACGTAAAGAAAAAGACAAAGACAGATTTTTAAGTACCACAGGGCCTTAAGTGTTTCTGTGTTCCCAAGAAACATAATTATATTCATTTTTTACTGACGATAATTGAAAACGCTAAACACGTTATAGAACAGACTTCCATCGCAACAACTTAGTAGAATTTTGAATTATTATTTTTTGTTTTTGTTAATTTTCTAATAAATTACTACACCGATTTTGATAAAATTTATATGCGACTAACTCGGGAGCATACCCTATCGAATAAAAAAATAAACATGAAAATTGGTTCACAATCTGCGAAGATATCGCTTAACCTACAAAACAAAAAACATACAGTCGAATTCAGAATCTTAGTTAGTTACAAGTGAAGCTAATAAAAGCGTGTTAAAAAAAGGGAGGTTCTCAAGTCGACGCTTATATTTTTATTTTATTTTATTTATTTTATTTATTTTTTTATTCACAATTGGTAAGCCCTTGACAACATGTTTTTATTTATGTATTACCACGCATAACCTTTTACACATTAGTCCGATTTTGATAATTCTTTTTTTATTGGATATATACCTCAAAGTTGCTTCCATACAAATTTGGAAAAAAAAACCTATCTTAAGGGTGGTAAAATAGGGGTGATTTATTGTTCACTCACAGATTTTAATGTTGAGTTGTGTATTACATAAAAGTAATCAAAAATTAAGCATGTAGTAATTCGTAGACTATAGCCACAAAAAAATATAATAAAATAACAACTTTTTAACAAAAAAAAATACCATCAGGTAAGATGACGTCAAGGGCTTACCAATTGTGGATAAAAAAACTTAGGATAGATTTTTCAAAATATTCAGTAAGCCACCTTGACAGCTGCCTTGGATAGCTGATGTAATGAGTTGTTGAAGTAATAATAATAGTTAGTTTAATCTCATATTACTATCAGGCGAGATGATGTCAAGGGCTCACCAATTGAATAAAGAAAATGTGGCGTGGAATTCTTTGGCGGCCGGCGTCTGTGTTTCCCGAAACCTTTATAATAATGGATCTTCAAGGCGATAGTGAATAGACATTGTTTGGGATGGCGTGTTCCACCTTCGACTCCATCATCGTTTAACATTAGGTGATATTGGAGTCAATTGCTCCTAAATCTACAATAAAAACTTTTTAACAACAAAATTAAACCGACGAAAAAAGAAAGGAACGGAAAAGCGAAAAATAAAAAGAATCTAGATAGGTTCTAACTGAGCTCCTACTCTAATGTGAATATCTAAATAATTTTGAGTCGGCGCCAAATAAACAAACGGAACGTTCGGCAATTGCCAAAAAAGGGATGCATCACATCGCCGCCACCGCCATCCACCGCCGTGCATGCTGCTGCTATCATTTCACTTTACGTAATAATTAATTGAGTGGCACCGACTCAAAATTATTTACGTATTAACATTAGAGTTCGCGCCAACTCAAAATTATTTAGGTATTTACATTAAAGTAGGAGCTCAGTTACACTAGAAAAGTTCTTTTTATTTTTCGCTTTTCAGTTCCTTTTTTTTCGTCGGTTTGATTTTTTTGTTAAAAAGTTTTTTATTGTAGATTTAGGAGAATTTGACTCCAATATCACCTAATGTTAAACGATGATGGAGTCGAAGGTGGAACACGCCATCCCAAACAATGCCTATTCACTATCGCCTTGAAGATCCATTATTATAAAGGTTTGGGGAAACACAGACGCCGGCCGGCAAAGAATTCTACTCCACATTTTCTTTATTCATTATTGGTGAACTCTTGACATCATCTCACCTGATGGTAAAATGAGAGTAAACTTACTATTATTATTACTTCCATAACTCATCATCATCAGCTATCCAAGGCAGCTGTCAAGGCAGGTAACGTACTGAATATTTTGAAAAATCTATCCTAAGTTTTTTTTTTATCCACAACTGGTAAGCCCTTGACATAATCTCACCTGATGGTATAAAGTGACGATGATGCCGAAGATGGAAACGGGCTTTCCATGTCAATATGTATGTAGGTAGTACATTTTTTTTTTGCTGAAAAATCACAAGGACGTTTGATCACCCGCAAGTAGTACGTCAAAAATCCTTGAATCGCTCGTCGCATAATTATTCGTGTTCATGCAAGGGAAATTTAACGATCATAAATTTCCCTTTTTTTCCTTCAACTCTTCAAAATAACGAGAAGCTTTCGACACTTAAGAATATTTTATTACAGCAACCGAATAACAGGAATGTTTTTACAAAGTGTTCTACCTGTCCCGGTGTCTGTAATGAAATCTTGCAAGTTAAATTTGACCCACTTCCCGGTTTTCGATTGAGTTGAAATTTTGCATTCATATGTAAATCGCGTGACAATGCAATATTAAAAACTTGTACCTAAAAGATTTTAGGTGTTTCGAAAATAATTAATACGAAAGTAAAAAATAAGTTTGGATGTTTTCCGGACAGACCCGAATCACCGGATGACTGACCCGTTCATGTATGCATGTATCTGGATGTTTTCCGGACAGACCCGAATCACCGGATGACTGGCCCGTTCATGTATGCATGTATCTGGATGTTTTCCTGACAGACCCGAATCACCGGATGACTGACCCGTTTATGTATGCATGTACCTGGATGTTTTCCTTACAGTCTCGAAACACCGGATGACTGACCCGTTTATGTATGCATGTATCTGGATGTTTTCCTGACAGTCCCGAAACACCGGATGACTGACCCGTTTATGTATGCATGTATTTGGATGTTTTCCTGACAGTCCCGAAACACCGGATGACTGACCCGTTTATGTATGCATGTATCTGGATGTTTTCCTGACAGTCCCGAAACACCGGATGACTGACCCGTTTATGTATGCATGTATCTGGATGTTTTCCTGACAGTCCCGAAACACCGGATGACTGACCCGTTTATGTATGCATTTATCTGGATGTTTTCCTGACAGACCCGAATCACCGGATGACTGACCCGTTCATGTATGCATTTATCTGGATGTTTTCCTGACAGACCCGAATCACCGGATGACTGATCCGTTAATGTATGCATTTATCTGGATGTTTTCCTGACAGACCCGAATCACCGGATGACTGACCCGTTTATGTATGCATTTATCTGGATGTTTTCCTGACAGACCCGAATCACCGGATGACTGATCCGTTAATGTATGAATTTATCTGGATGTTTTCCTGACAGACCCGAATCACTCGAGCTCGTTTGATTCGTATTGACGAGAACTTTGATCCTATATTTTTATATTCATTTGAGTATTTGGCTTTTTAAGCATAAAATCTCTTTTCAAACAAAAGCCTGTACCAAAAAGCTTTTAGGTTTTTCGAAAAAAAATTTTTAGACTAACATTTCGGTCCTCGGTATGAGTGAAGGTTAATAGAGTCTATTTTCCCATGTACACGAAGTACCGCCGGGTAGGCACTAGCTAGTACATAAATAAGATGATATCATACCATTTCAGAAACATGTAACATTGTGGGCAGCGGTCTCGCATAACAAAGTGGTGAATCTTTAAGAATACACTCAAATATTTCGATCCTCAGTACTGGTAGTGTTGTTTTTTTTTTTTTTGGTATCAGTATAGCTACAACGAGGAGATCCGCAGGAGAACCAAAGTAACCGACATAGCTCACAGAATCGCTAAACTGAAGTGGCAGTGGGCAGGGCACATAGCTCGTAGAACAGATGGCCGATAGGGCAGTAAAGTTCTGAGTGGCGACCGCGCACCGGAAAACGTAGCGTAGGCAGGCCTCCCACGCGGTGGACTGACGACCTGGTGAAGATCGCGGGAAGCCGATGGATGCAGGCAGCGCAGGACCGGTCGTCGTGGAAATCCTTGGGGGAGGCCTTTGTCCAGCAGTGGACGATTTTCGGCTGATATGATGATGATAGCTACAAACAACCCAACCAACCCAACCCGCACTGGGGCCGCAAGGTAGGCTCGAGCCCCTCGCTGGGGCCGCAAGGTAGGCTCGAGCCCCTCGCTGGGGCCGTATATTTTATGAGCTGATATGATGATAGCTACAAAAGAGGTTACATTCCGCAGATATTGTCAAACATCGAAAATTATACCACAGAGTAAAAATCCATACACAGTGGTCCGAGAAGTCATTGGTCACTGACTCACCGCTGGAGCTGCACGAAGTGCGGTGCTAATGAATTGTCCCCAGTGGTTGAACAACGATTACCAGGGCAACTGGGGCTGTAACTCCCCCGTCTCGCCCTTCGGCCCCTAGGGATGATGACAGCATCAGAAATAAATTATTAACTCTTGATCACTAAATTTCCTTAAAACTTCGGAAAACCTTACTCGTTTTGATCTCCATCAAGTTTTCGATTTTTAATTCACCAAAATCACAAAATGTGTACAGACATAAATGTATGACGCTGCTAAACTATGACGTCACGCCTAGGTATTTGTAACAGAACAAAATGTCGTTTTTGACAGATGATAAAAAGTAACTCAGATGACTAGCATTCGTCATCCCTATTTTCCGTTGGATAAATGTATGGAATCTTCAGACTTTTTTTTATTTCACAATTGGTAAGCCCTTGAAATTATCTCATATAAATGTAAATGACGATATTGCCGAAGATGAAAACAGGCTTACTAAGATTCCCCAACGCAATGAGGACCTGGCTATCTTATCTCCAAGCTGGAACACATCAATGCTGTTAAAATTGATGTTTGGCGGCAAGACTTAAATAATATAGTTGTGGAAAGCTAGGCGGGTTTAGAAAATGCCCTACAACCAACCAAACCGAGTCTTACCAAGTTAGACTCCACTCGAATCGAACCCGCGACCTTCTGATGTGAGGCTGATGTGGACTTAACCATTACACCACGGAGGCGGTTAAAGACTGCGGTTATACCCATAATATACAATACCGGTTTTTTTTCTTGTATATCTAAGTAGATATTTGTATTATTATATCCGTTTGTCTCTTCTCGAATGCCGCCCACTCATATAAGCCTATATAAGGAAAACACGATTATTTTGTGTAGGCATGAATATTTATATATACACTAGCTGTTTCCCGCGGCTTCACCCGCGTGGACCACGTTTATATGACTTTTCGAGGGTGGTAAAAAGTAGCCTATGTCTGAATCCAGGTCCTAATCTGTCTACCTACCAAATTTCAGCCAAATCCGTTCAGTAGTTTTTGCGGGAAAGCGTAACAGACAGACAGAGTTACTTTCACATTTATAATATTATAAATAATAAATAATTAGTAGGGATTTTTGTTTATTTACATGTGAAGCTACCATGGCCGCTGTTAGTTATTAAATGACTTAAATTTAAGTGTGTATCGTATGGCAAAGAAAGAGAGTAAAATAATCACGCTCTAAATATATTTTTTATGTACAGAGGGCAGCACATCAAGCTAGACACTCGTAGTGCGATTCTGATCCTTACGCGAACGGCATAAGAACGTTATAAAGTCCAAAGTGTTAAGTAAAAGTTTAAGCCTTTATTTCACTTCGTCTCATGAGAGGAGTTAAAAAACCGGCCAAGTGCGAACCGGACTCGTGCACGGAGGGTTCCGCACCATTATCTATAACAAATGACGTATTAAAAAAAACTACTTACTAGATCTCGTTCATACCAATTTTCGGTGGAAGTTTGTATGGTAATGTACATCATTTTTTTTTTTTTTCATTCTCTTATTTTAGAAGTTACAGGGAGGGGGGGACACATTTTACCACTTTGGAAGTGTCTTTCGCGCAAACTATTCAGATTAGAAAAAAATGATATTAGAAACCTCAATATCATTTTTGAAGACCTATCCATAGATACCCCACACGTATGGGATTGATGAAAAAAAATTTGAGTTTCAGTTCTAACTACGGGGACCCCCAAAATTTATTGTTTTTTTTTCTACTTTTGTGTAAAAATCTTAATGCGGTTTACAGAATACATCTACTTACCAAGTTTCAACAGTATAGTTCTTATAGTTTCGGAAAAAATTGGCTGTGACATACAGACGGACAGACGGACAGACATGACGAATCCATACGGGTTCCATTTTTTGCCATTTGGCTACGGAACCCTAAAAACCGGTAAAGTGCGGGTTCCCTACCATCATAGATGGCGCTAGTCTTTTCACGTTTAAAAAAAACACGTTTTTTTATATGGAGACCCCCTTATTTTTCACTTTTTCTATTTTTTTTAAATCTTGCCGCCAAACATCAATTGATGTGTTCCACCTAGATGATAAGATAGCCAATTCCCCATTGCGTTGGGAAATCTTAGTAAGCACGCTTCCATCTTCGGCAACATCGTCACTTAACTTACTATCAGGTGAGATGATGGGATGATGATTACCAATTGGGGATAAAAAAAACTTATATTATGTACAGGATCGTATCCTATACCACAGACGAGATACTAGTAACTTCGTAACCTATACGTCAAGGAACCTATACGTCAAGGAACCTATACGTCAAGGAACCTATACGTCAAGTAACCTTTACGTCAAGAAAACTATACGTCTAGGAACCTATACGTCAACCCATAAACGTGCCGAGTGCTGGGGCACAGGTTTCTTTTGAAACTCAGGAAGGTAAGTCATACTCCACGCATGGGGCCAGGTCCAGGTCAGGTGGAGGTTGTACGACAAAAGTGGCGAAACCCTTGTCTAAAGTTTGTCAAGCCGGGCTTAACGACTGCCATCTAGCGATAGCAACCGGCACCAGCGGCTTAAAGTTCCTTGCGAAACACGGAAATGAGCGAAAAAAATGATACTAAGAGTAAAACCCATCCTGGTAATGACCGTGCTTCAGGTAAGTTAGTATGTTACTAACCAGCGTGATCAAAGAAAAAAGCTTAGACTTTCCATACTTCCTTCGGGGTAATGAACGTACTTTCCATACACGATTGGGTAATCGGTAGCTACCTAATAGGAATCAATTACGGGATTGGCTCTTAAAGTCTAATTCCCTAAATGTCTAGTCTAAAGGTTTTATAGGTCAATTTCTTTCAATTTTTGGATAATTTGACTTTAAGGGAATGGAAGTGGGAAGAAATGAACCTATATAATTGAAAACACTAAACACGTTAAAAAACCGACTTCCATCGCAACAAATTAGAACATTTTTGCATTATCATTTTTGGTTTTTGTTAATTTTTTACTAAAGTACTACACCGATTTTGATAAAATTTATATGGGACCACACGGGAAGCACTAGCTTTCAAATAAAAAAAGAATTATAAAAATCGGTTCACCCAGTCAAAAGTTCTGAGGTAACAAACATTAAAAAAAAACATACAGACGAATTGAGAACCTCCTCCTCTTTGGAAGTCGTTTGAAAACCGACTAGACATTCGGAGAATTAGACGTTAACAGCCTATCTCCTAGTTGATTCTTATTAGGTACCTACTGATTAACCAACCGTGTATGGAAAGTACAATATTTTTTTTATACGCTTGTACGTACCTATAGGGTTCTTGAGGAAAGTTGCTTAGTTTCAGGAGTAGATGCTTAATGAAACATTTGGCTAATGATTTGAATTTCATCCTATACAGAATGTATACAGAATGTAACAAAATTGGCCGTTAACTGGGGCTTCTAGTAGGAGCCTCCTACTAATCATACGGAACATTTTTTACCACGAGACACATAGTCAATTTACAAAAAAAAATAACACTTCAAACAAATCAATCAGCTGATAGGTAACAGACCAATTTTGTGCATTTTTGTATGGAGTGTAGAATTTTTTTTTTAAGTGACTATGGGTTCCTTGGGGCTAGTTGTACAGTATGATAAGTAGAAGTCTTACCATCAAGTGAGATGATGTCAAGGTCAAGGGCTAACGACTGGTGGATAAAAAACACCCCCTGTATATCTGATTCTGAATTTAACAAAAAAGTTATAAAAAAATAAAATTGCTGTAATACCAGAAGAACTTTTGAAGAAAGCAGCCATTCGAAGCACCAAAACTTTCTTAGAACACTTGTTAAGTTTTCCGACATCTTTTTTTTTATAATTCGTATCGAAACATTTGTTTACTGTCACAAAATTCTTAAGTTTTCAAAGTAATTAGGAGGGGCACTTAAACTTTTTTTTTTTATTATTTTCACCTGAGCACCAAAAACACGTATGCGGCCAACATCACCAAAAAGACTGCAAACTATTTATAATTGTAAAATGCTCACAGCATCCACGTTAATTACACGGACTGCTGAGAGAATTTTTGGAAAGTACGCGTAAGAAGCGAGACGAATGATTATTTAGTGATGTGCAGAAACGGTACACCGACGTTAAAGATATTAGTGTGAGCGATAAATACCATGTCATTGGGTATACTTAGACAGAGCGTTTGTCTATACTTATATAGGTATAATATTATATATATATAGAGGAAAGATTGTTTGTTTGTTTTGAATAGGCTCCGAAACTACTGGACCGCGGTTGCTATAGGCTATATTATATTTTCAAATAATTAGGGATCCTTACTATAACTCAAATAATGTAACCCAAGGTGTAAAAAATGACCTAAAAATTCCTGCAATATCTACAAAAGTAGTGTAGTATGGTGGCAGTGGTAGTGTAGCGGTAGTGTAGTGTAGTGTAGTTTGAGGCGGTACGAAGTTCGCCGGGACAGCTAGTATACCATATGATGGTCAGGAGTACATGTTAGAAACTTAAAACCATTTTCACATGTCCACTAAAGAAAGTCGGTATAGTCTTCTTCTTATCGTGTGGCACTGTGGCATAATTAATCGTGGTATCCAAGGGATAGACGGCGGTTGTCTGGTGTTGCACTTAGCATCACCCGCGGTCACGCGGAGGGCATTTAGATTTACACCTATACGGACGTGTACAACGCGACCTTCATACACATCTGGAATCAGATGTGTTGGTTTCCTCACGATGATTTCCTTCACCGTTAAAGCAATCGGCAATATATGTACGTAAGTTTCGAATAACTTATTGGTACATTGGCTGTCCGGATTTGAACCCGGGACCTCTGGTTATGAGGACCGAGTTGTTACCCATTGAGCCATATACAGTCGGTAGAGAAATCATAAAGGAGCTGTAAGTATTTTGTGTGTTAAATTTAATTTTTGTTTAATTGTACGTTTACTTACAGTTTGATTTTTTAAATTTTTAGGAGTCTTAAGTGCGTTTGGCCGTTCTTGTATTTTTTTTTGTTATTCGTGTACATAATTACATTTTAAATATTTTAAGTAATTATTTTTTAATTAGATACTCGCGCTAAGGAGTCCGAACGGGATGAAAAAAAAATCATGAAATTTTTGTACTTGTGTGTACGGCACCCTCGGTGCACAAATCCGATTCGCACTTAGCTGGTTTTTTGTTTATAACTCTTAATTGATTGTTTCACTTAAGTATTTTTACAGTCCAGTCTGATTTTATTATATTAGCTATTAATCATTAACATTTTATAAACCGATAGAGCCGAAGTCAACCTTGAAAAGTGACGACTTAAGACTTTACGCTAAGTACTAACTAATTTAAAACCGTTTAAATCAATACATTTAAAATCTTTACAATGAACACATCACAAGGCACATGTTTTTTTAAAGCACTTCACGAAATCTCCCGAAACACATTAAATCTCCTTTCATTCAGTAGACGAGTCAAATTCCACAGCCGCTAAAAAAGACACAAATTCAAATTTCGAATACCACGTTAGGCTGCGCCCGCGCACGTATGTAGACTGAGTTTATGGACTTGGCGTAAGTGTGATTCATCCGAGTCTAGAATGAAACTAAAAAGATTTGAAAAAGTAAAGTAACATTGGCACACACACAAACACACACACAGCTTAAAGAAAAAAAGCTTTGTGTATGAAATCAGCAAATTAGCGCTGGATAAGGATTCGATAAGATATTTATTATAGTAAGATCATATACGTTTTTTTGTCAAATATTGTTGTTCTCAGCAGATATGCGGACTTTTGTCCTGTCATTTGTGTTCTCTGAAATAAGAACAAATTTTTTAAAATGAAAATTATATGTACAACCTTTTTTTAAATCCACAATAGGGATGACGAATGTTTACTTTTTATCATCTGTCAAAAACGACATTTTGTTCTAAAAATGTTTAAAATACCTAGGCGTGACGTCATAAATTTACAGCGTCAATTATGCTCATTTTGTGATTTTGGTGAATTAAAAATCGAAGACTTGATAGAAAACAAAACGAGTAAGGTTTTCCGAAGTTTAAGTAGGAGGGCAATTTAGTGATCTAGAGTTCATAATTTATTACTGATGGTGTCGTCATCCCTAATGATAAGCCCTTGTCATCATCTCACCTGATGGTAAGTGACGATGATGCCGAAGATGGAAGCGGGCTTACCAAGATTCCCCAACGCAATGGGGATCTAGCACTCTTATCTTCGAGCCGGAACACATAAATGCTGTTAACAATGATGTTTGGCGGCACGGCTTAGATAAGATGGTGGTAGCCAGCCAGGCGGGCTATGAAAATGCCCTACCATCAACCAAACCGAGTCTTACAAAGTTGACCCCGCCGGGAATCGAACCCGCGACCTCCTTGTGTGAAGCGAATGGACTTACCATTACGCTACGGAGGCGGTTTTTCAATTTTTGTGTAATTAGTGTATTTTTTTAATTTTTCCACGCATGTTCGATAAAAACACTGTCTCGATTGATGAGTATGGAGAGGGAAACTCATCATGAGCTGGATGCAGCGCCAAATCCGCTGACTATAGCATGTGCGCGCGTGCGCACGAGACCAGAACCGGTCAAACAACGGTCGCGAATAAGAAAACACGTTAAAAAAACCGACTTCCATCGCAACAACTTCGAACGATTTTGGATTTTGCAATAAAGTACTACACTGATATTGATAAAATTTATATGGGACCACACGGGAAGCACTAGCTTTCGAAAAAAAAAAGAGTCATCAAAATCGGTTCACCCAGTCAAAAGTTCTGAGGTAACACACATAAAAAAAAAACATACAGTCGAATTGAGAACCTCCTCCTTTTTGGAAGTCCCTTGAAAAATATAATATCTTACATACAATCACTCGTAGGCATCACTGAAGAAATAACTTTTAAGAATTGATGAAAAATTAAAAACCCGACTGCGGTAAAAACTTCAACAAATCAGCTCATATACGTCCCCATAGAGGGGCTCGAGCCTGCCCTTAATTAGGGCGATCGGGCCTTAGTCGACTACGGGGGCCCAGTGCTGGTTGGTCGACTTCACACACAACCTTCGAGTTTCTTCGCAGGCGTGTGCAGGGCTCCTCACGATGTTTTCCTTCACCGTTAAAGCAATCGGTGAGTATATGTACGTAAGTTTCGAAAAACTCATTGGTAAATTGGCCGTCCTGATTTGAACCCGGCACCTCTGGTTAGGAGGACTAATTATATCTCCATTATTTTATTTATGTATTATTGTTAAATAACCCCTCTTTTTGGACCGTCGGGTAAAAATGTATCCTATGTCACTCACAGGATCAAGACGAATCAAACGATACCTCATACTTTAAAATCGTTTAAGCCGTTCAGGCTGTAGCAGGGAACATAGAAATCTACATACATACATACATACACTCGAAAACCGTAACCCTCCTTCTGAGGCAGTCGGGTAATGATGAATAACTATTATACCTAGCAGGTGTAACTTAAATAAGTGTCATTGGTTGTAGGAACATCACGGTTTGTACAAGGTTAATGTAAGACCCGTTGGGTGGGGCTTCTACTCATCATACTGAACAACTTTCTCCTAGATCCAAAAAAATATCACTATAATAACTAGAGGCAACGCGTAAGCTAAAACTGATCATGCTTCCAATTTTATCGTACTTCATTAAGGTAAACTTGCCTGACTTGTTAAGGTTACAAAGTCGTGGATTTAGCTAAGATAAGGTAAGATAATATTTATTGTCAAAGCTTGAAATGAAGCTAAGTTATTTACTGAGTAGTTTTGTTGGTTATAGTTCGCAAAACCACAGATTACTAAATAGTTGGCAAAACGTCGTTAAACTAAGTAGGTATGTTTGTTTGTTTGCTTGTGAACTCTATAATGTATAGTTTTTTATTATTAAATATTTAAGTTCGTTTGGCTGCACCTCACCTGATGGTAAGTGCCGATGCAGCCGAGGATGTAAGAAGCAAACTCAAATAGAGCCTATTCACTCTCGTCTTGAAGATTCCTGATTTATACGAATTGGGGAATACAGACGCCGGAAGGGAATTCCACTCCTTGGTCACTACAACAAAATACAGTACAGAATAGAAATAACATGTATGACTTTTTTTATCTACGATTGGTAATCCCTCACCTGATGGTAAGTGACGATGAAGCCGAAGAAAGAAGCGGGCTTACCAAGACAGGGAGTCTTTGTAAGCCCGCACTAACACAACGGGAACTGGCCATCTCAACTTCATGCCGGAACACATCAATGCTGTTAACACTGGTGTTTGGCGCCAAGACTTAAATAAGATGATGGTAGCTAGCCAGGCGCGGCTTGAAAAATGCCCTTCCACCAACCAAACTGAATCTTACAAAGTTAGACTCCGCCGGGAATCAAACCCGCGATCTCATGATGTGAAGCTAATGGAGTAACCATTACGCCACGGAGGTGGTTAGAATAATAATCTGGCGTGGTCACTCAGTTTCGCAAACACGTAACATTCGTAAATTATTGAGATCTTTACCCGAATGACGATGTAGGTATTAATGTTAAGTAGACTTTCTATTTAAACGTTGAGGTTGCGATTACGTACTGGCAATATAACCGTTCAATAAGAAGATGTATACAGGCTGATCATAAAATATCCGGACTTTGTAAATATACAGGGTGTAAAATAATTTGTGTCATCATCATCATATCAGCCGAAGGACGTCCATTGCTGGCAATAGGCCTCCCCCAAGGATTTCCACGACGACCGGTACCGCGCTGCCCGCATCCAGCGGCTTCCCGCGTCCTACAACAGGTCATCGGTCCACCGAGTGGAAGGCCTGTCTACGCTACGTTTTCCGATGCGCGGTGGCCACTCTATAACTTTACTACCACAACGGCTATACAGTAGTTGTTTTTTTTTTTTATTTTCTACTTTGCTCCCCAAAACCAACAATTTAAAAAATTCATTATTTGCCCTTTCAGCACAATAGGTAAATACCAAATTTTATCTTTTTTCGTCCAGATATTTTGTCCTTTTACTTTATATTTTTCGGACGGACAGACAAACACATGAGTGATCTTATAAGGGTTCATTTTGTCACTAGATGTACGGAACCCTAGAAAGTTTACTTTTTACAAGCTGTTGCCCGCGACTTCGCCTCAAATACAAACCAAATAATTTATAAAGACATTTTAACCGAAAGCGTCACGTTACTGAGATATTTTGACAAACAGAGATGGAAATTAGTGTTTTGAAAACCTTTCACTCAAAATATCTCAATATTGTGACGCTTTATGTCATAATGTCCTTCATATTTTTGTATTTTGATTATATTCATCGAAATAAATACTTTTAATAGCGTGCGAAAGCTTAAAAAAAATACACGCTATTTTTGAAGTCGGTTAAAAAGGACATTTTATTACGGGGGCTGGCGTAATAAAATGTCCTTTTTAACCGACTTAAAAAAAAGGAGGAGTTTTCTCAATTCGACCGCATATTTTTTTATGCGTGTTCGCGGGTAACTTCGTCGTTTATAAACCCATTTTGATAATTCTTTTTTGTTGGAAAGGAGATATCCCAAGGGTGGTACCATGATAAGGAAATCAGGGTCAGATGATGGCATCCCAGAGAAATCGAGGTGAACCTTAGTTTCCTGTTTGAAGTCGGTTTTTTTTTGTTCAAAATTATAAAAGTACGTAGAAACAGGATCATTCGAAGTTAATGGTCATGAACGTGAGATAATCCGAGATAGGAAATGGCAGGCGAAAACCTGATTTTTAACAGCACCGGTACACTGGCACAAATGGTCACTGATAATTACTTCACCAATTAAGTGACTATACGTCCGCAGTAAGTACCATAAATGGTACAAGTGGTAACGTGGAAACATTGAACTGCATCACTAAAGTCGATTTTAGGGGACTTTTAAATATCTATATTTTATATATAAAAATGAATCCCTATTTCCCTTGGTCACGGCATCACGCGTGAACGGCTGGACCGATTTCGCTAATTATTTTTTTGTCGAGTTCGTTATTGTCAGGAGAAGGTTCTTATGTAGGGTAGGGAAGGGTAGGGTAGGGTAGGGAAGGGTAGGGTTGTGTAGTGTAGTGTAGTTGTAGGGTAGTGTAGACGTGTAGGGTAGGGTAGGGAAGGGTATGGTAGTGTAGGGTAGGGTAGTGTAGGGTAGGGTAGTGTAGTGTAGTGTAAGGTGGTACGAAGTTCGCCGGGAATACTAGTGTAATAATAAAAAGACCAGGAACTTAATGTTCTTGACAAATTTGATAATTTTGTGGTTTATTATTTACTAGCTTTGGTCCGCGACTTCACCCGCGTGGACATCATTTTTATGGCTGTCTTAGAGGGTGCGCTCTCGAGCGTGGACATGACTTTTCTCCAGATCCCTCGGGAAATGTCAGGATATGCTTATTAGTAAATCATGCCATTTCCCGCCTCCTCAACCATCTCTGTGCAAAAAATAACACAATCTATTGTGCCGTTGCGTGCGGTGTTAAAGAAACTAACCAATAAAGAGTATATTTTTAATTCCCTCAGGAACTGCATCGGGCTATGATATTTTCAGGAGATAAAAAGTAGCCTATGTGCTTCCTCGTGACACAGGCTACCTGTATGCCAAATTTCATTAAGATTGGTCAGGTGTTGAAGCGTGAAAAGGTAACAAACAAACAAACACATTTTCACGTTTATAATATTAGTAAGGATTATGTAATCTCTTCTAGGGATAAGTTCACCCTTGAAATATTTTTAGTGTGTATATTGTTTTTGTAACTTATAATATTTAAATAATTAACAACTTATTTAAAATAATAATAAACCTAATTATTATTGTTAAATGATTAATTTTGTGAAGTCGACCAACCCGCACTGGGCCCGCGTAGAAGACTAAGGCCCGATCGGATTATCCCACGTTCATGACCAAAACCTTCGAATGATCCTGTTTCTACGCACAGGACATTTTAGTATGGGGGCTGGCATAGCATGAAATTTTTTAAGCTTTCGCACGCTATTAAAACTACCTATTTATTTCGATGACTATAGTCAAAATACAAAAATTTGGAGTACATTATGACCTAAACCGTCACAATATTGAGATATTTTGAGTGAAAGGTTTTCAAAACCCTAATTTCCATTAGTCTAAATATATCGGTAACGTGACGCTTTAGGTTAAAATGTCCTAATAAATTATTTGGTTTGTGTTCGAGGCTTGTAAAAAAAATACTTTTTAGGGTTTTGTACATCTGATGAAAAAATTAACCCTTATAAAAATCACACACGTGTTAGTCTGTCCGTCCGAGATATATAAAGTAAAAGGACTAAATATCTGGACGAGAAAAGATAAAATTTGGTATGTACCATAAGCACATTAGTGCTGGTAGGGCAAATAACGAATTGTTTTAGGTGTTTGGTTTTCGAGAGCAAAGCAGTTTTTTAAAAAAAAAACTTATATTTAATGAAGGAGCTCATTGTGAGGATAACAAATACATAAATATTAAAACGTATAGTTTAACGCCACGTCATCGGCATACAGTGCCAGCTGTGAAGTAGCGATTACACTACACAATTTGTGGCAGTAAGGGCGTTCTGTTTACACTGCACTAAATCGGCTCCCTAATAGTCGCAAACCATACGCCAGACGGTTAACATGGTAACTGTGTTATCTAAATTTAAAAAATCGCCTAATAACCGGCCAAGTGCAAGTCAGACTCGCGCTTTGAAGGTTCCGTCCCACCATACCTCTCCACACAACTACCTATTCACGTTTCAAAAAAAAGAAATCAACGCAATCGATATAAAAATGATTTTTTTAAATTCAGTTTGAACACTGCACGAGTACGACTCACACTTGGCCGGTTTTTATTATTTTTTATTTTATTGCAGAAGTAGTACTATAATCACACCTAGTTTCACGCTTATATTTATTGCCGTTTTTACGATAGGACTAAATTAAAAATACATGTGAAATACCTATAAAAACACTTTTAATTGTTGTCTGAGGACCCCACCCTATTTTATAACTTTTTTAGTTTTTATTATTTGATATTACAGCGGCAATAGATACAATACAATCTGTGAAAATTTCAACTGTCTACCCATTACGTTTCATGAATTACAGCCCGCTGACAGATAGACGAACAAACGGACAGACAGCGGAGGCTTAGTAATAGGGTCCCGTTGGTCACCCTTTGGGCGTACGGAACCTTAAAAAGTGATTGGATTTATTACTAAAGCGCATTTTCCTTTTTTGGGTTCCTTCTATCTGTCTGTCCGTATTATTATTTTTTTACTCAAAAATGGCTAAAACGATTTTGATGAAACTCTGTACGTTACGAGAACTCTACATCACTTACCATCAGGTGAGATGATGCCAAGGGCTTATATTAATTGTAAATAAAAAAAAACAGTGTGAAATCCATCGTCACAGATGAGATACTAGTTACTTCGTAACCGTCGTGTTGTAATGTTTTGTTTTTATATTCAGTGTGGTTTTTATTCCACAGGTAAAATAAAAGTAAGTAAGTAAAACTTTATTTGCAGAATATTGGTAACAAAAGTTGTAGTCTTAAATAATAGTGCCTTAAATATTCCGCCGTAAAACGGCATGCAAATCTTTAGTAACATGGTGATGAATAAAACAAATTTAAATGATTACATAAAAAGAAAAACACTAGTATAGTCTTAAATTAAAAGGAGTTAAAACATTTCAAATTATTAACTAGAGAAATTCACTTTAATAATAAAATAATAAGTTCATTGATTAATAAGAGGTCAATTAAATTCAAAATATCTTTTTCTTTATTTCCGCATCTTTATTACAGCATCGAGTATTGCGCGGCGACTGAGCACCCTAACTAGAAACTCCGATTACACTACACAATTTAGTGCACTATTTTGGGAGTTAGTGTGGTCGGGCTCACCCAATCTCACACTAACTGCCTAACTGCGATTACACTACACTTTTTAAGGGTCCTAACTGAGTTAGGGCACTATAAATTGTATAGTCTAATCGCTGCTTAATACAGCCCCTAATACAGGGATGTCGTCTGTGTACCTGGCGTAGCACACGGGCGACAAGCAGCGAGAGAGAGAGAGAGAGAGAGAGAGAGAGAAATACAATAAGACACATACCCGATGCGAGGATGAGGTGTGCGCGTGCGACGCGTGCACAGCTCGCTCGTCGCTCGACTCATCGCCGGAGCGCTCGCTCTCTGTCATATACAGCATCAGAGAGAGAGAGAGAGACATACAATAAGACACATACCCGATGCGAGGATGAGATGTGCGCGTGCGACGCGTGCACAGCTCGCTCGTCGCTCGACTCGTCGCCGGAGCGCTCGCTCTCTGTCATATACAGCATCAGAGAGAGAGAGAGAGACATACAATAAGACACATACCCGATGCGAGGATGAGATGTGCGCGTGCGACGCGTGCACAGCTCGCTCGTCGCTCGACTCGTCGCCGGAGCGCTCGCCCGTGAACACCGAGTCGTGCGACACCGATAGTCCGCTGCTGTACGCGCCCTCTCTGTGGAAAGTAGGAAATTATCAAATAACACTTGAAAATTTGTATTGTGTCAGTTTCATACCACCATTTTCCAGTCATGAGATAAAATTGAGACCATACTTTAGGCTTGTATAGAGACACAGAACATTAAAAGCTGATCCCAAATGAATAAAACTAATAAAACAAGGAAGGTGAAATACGAAAAGTTGAAATCAAAGAGATGGTGATGTTATGGGTGGAGATGGGTGTAAAATATATGTAATATACAGGGTAAGACAACGGAAGCATTTTAGGAGGTGAATCAGAAGACGAAACTGAACAACTTTTCTCGAGAAACCTGTAGAAACGTATAAAAAAAATCGACTTTTCATACAAATTGGTCAGCTCATTAGCCAATTTTGTATGAGAAGCCCGATTTTTTTTTGCGAATTGGCCATTGGTGCCCTGGGAAAAGTTTTACAGTTTCGTCTTCTGATTCACCTCCGAAAATGCGTCTGTCATCTAACCAGTCACCCTATATATTATCAATAGGATGAAAAATTATAACTGTTAATTTAAATAAGACGACATTTATGCAATTTAATAATAGACGCCCTAAATGTAATATTTCATTAAGCTATGAAAATCAAATATTATCAGAAAGCTGCAAAGTGACATTTCTAGGTATCATAATTGATGATACCTGTTCCTGGGAATCTCATATTGAAAAAGTATGCACAAAAATAAATAGGTTTTCAAATGCACTATGGCGTTTAGGAAGAATAGTTAACCACAAAGCAGCCATGCCGGCAAACCATGGTTATGTTGTGTCTGTACTTAGCTATGGTGTTATTATTTGGGGCAACTTTATACATACAAACAAAGCCTTTATAGCACAAAAACAGTGCATACGTGAAATCTGTAATGTAGCGCCACTAACTCCATGTAAGCGTCTGTTCCTAAAGCCCGTTCGCTTAGATAGCGTCGCTCGCCCTTTGAAAAACAGCGACACAGCGCGTGCTGCCACGTGTCAATGAACGCCGCCTTGACGTCGAAAAATGCTGACACATGTACTTGATTTGTATTTGTCATCTGTAAATTTTCTATTAAAGTAGATTTAATTCTTGCATTTTCTTTAAACGAATGACACTATCTGAGCGCATCGACTTTACTTACACTATCTTCGCCGTATGTGTATGAAATTTTTAATTTTGTTAAAGGACATTCCTCCCTCTTTAAGAGGTGGAATGAAAATCCTCAGTACAATAGAAGGTTCCCTGGCAACTTGCTTCTGCCCACAGTTAGGACAGAGCTGTATATGAGAAATTATTACCGCATGGCTATAATAATCTATAATAAATTACCTTTATTAATAAAAGATTTGCCCATGAATAAATTTAAGATACAGTTATATAATTAATGGCTTGTTGAGAAGGCTTTTTATTCTGTAAAGGAATATTTAAATTTCAAAATATCACAATTTTAATACCGTAATGTACCTCTATAACTTAAATAAGACTGAAATATAGGGCTATATAATTTAATCAATAACTTATCTCATTATCTCATTCATCTTCTATTTAAATTAATTATTATTTTACATTTGATAAATACGATTAATAATAATTAATATGATTTGACATTTTGACATCTATAAATATTTTGGTGTGATAGATAATAATGATATTAAATATATGTACATAATTTTATTTTGCATGTTTCTCTTAGGCTTGAAATGAGAAACTTTATATTGTAGAAGCTAAAATCCTGTGCTTACCATGTTTGAAGCGAAATAAATTTGAAGTTGTCTGTGTGTTTGTACATTTTATTATTTATTTTATTTTATTTGGAACACAAACAGTACTTTTATGACTATTTAAAAAGATAATTAACAAACTTAGTTACTATTTATATGTTTTCACATGTATATAAATGTAAGCGATAGCTAAACATTATAATAATTTTGAACAAAAAAAACCAACTTCAAACAGGAAACTAAGGTTCCCCTTAATTTCTCTGGGATGCCATTATCAGATCCTGGTTTCCTTATCACGGTACCACCTTTGGGATATCTCCTTTCCAACAAAATAAGAATCATCAAAATCGGTTAATAAACGACGAAGTTATCCGCGAACATACTTAAAAAATATATATATACGGTCGAATTGAGAAACCTCTTTCCTTTTTTTTAGTCGGTTAAAAATAAATAGAAATAAACTTTGACAACAACTAAGAACGTGTTGAAGGTGTGAAAATCCCATTTACTTATTGATTGGACCCTGACCTAAGTTTTTCGAAATATACTTGTACCACTCAGCATCGAGGACTCAATTTAAGATGCAATAACAAAATAAAATGTAAAAAAATGGCCATCGAAAGTAAAATTCTCCGTTTGGACGGAGGAGGTTAATAATTTTACTAATTTGTCGAGTCGGATTCAAACACTTCCTGAACTTGCTGACTCCGGTATGGTCATAAATAAGGATTTACCACAGATTTTGACAGAAGGATTCGCCCGTCTCTAACTCTATATTTTACTCAGATTTTCTTCATACAAACAAAAAGTAGCGCCATCTGACATAACTCGTACGAACTAGCGTAGGCGAGAGTTGATTTCAGTGCCGCGCTAAAAGGACCTTTGTAGAATTTTCGCTTTAAAATGCGTTTATTTAATTTGTTTACAAGAAAAAATACAGTGTAAGGTATTTGCCGATGATATATCTCCGGTATGATATATATACCATGTTTTTTAGCCTTTCTTTCATGATATTTACAGCCTCTAACAACACAATAAGGCATTTTTATATGGAATATCTTTCTACCGCACTCTATAATTTCCCGCAGACGACTGAGTCGCGAGTGTGCGAAACTTTAGATTTTCGCACCAATTTGCTGGGAGCATTATTCGCGCGCCTTACGCCAGTAATATATAAGTCATTGGGATTTACTCACTTCCTCCTATCATGTCGCTCAGCGTCCAGCAGTTCACTAGTGGAACTGCTCTTGGGGTCGGGCGATGCATCCGCGCGTGCGCCGCTACCGCGACGCTTGAACATGCGTCGGAGGCCGCGCAGAAAGCGACCGGTCCGGCCTTCGCCTGAAATAAGGAAAGAAATAGTAATTAAAGTGAAACTTTTATTACATCGTCTCACATTTTTTCGTCTGTGTGTTGCATGTCGCGTGACGGTCGCTTTTGTCTGACGGTATGATCGTTTCGTCCTATGTACCGTAGCGAGAGCAGTCATGATCGTTTCGTCCTCTGTAAAGTTTCACTTTTACCGTGGTTTCGTAAAACCACACACTTACTTTTTTTGAAGTGAAAACTTCTTTAGCGGCGTTGTGCACTTTTTTTGTAATGGGTAAAAAAATGTTAAACTCGCGTCAGGACACGTGACCTGATCGAAAATTCGTAAGACGGATGGAGTAGTGAAAACTTCTTTAGCGGCGTTGTGCACTTGTTTTGTAATGAGTAAAAAAATGTTAAACTCGCGTCAGGACACGTGACCTGATCGAAAATTCGTAAGACGGATGGAGTTGATTTTTAATATAAATTGTCATGTTTGTGTACGATAGCGCAATAAATAAATATTGTATTCTACCACATAAATGATAGTACTTTTATACTGATAATTAAATCAATTCGTGCAAAATTATTCCCTAACCATTCCAAAATATCAAAAATGCACAACGTTAATATTCAAGTTTTCACTTCTGCCGGCACTCCCGGAGTGCAACCCGTCGTTTTTTTTTAAAGACGAAGGGCAAAGTGGGTACCCACCTAAACAGACTTCCACGGATGGCAGAATTATGCTAGTTTTTTTGACAATAAATAACTACTATTTCCGGATTTTTTTTTCTGTATTTGTTAGGAGTAATTTTTTTTTATTAAAAATTTGAGTGCGCGTTTAACTGCAACTCACCTGATGGTAAGTGATGATGCAGTCGAGGATGGTACACGCAAACTCAAATAATGCCTATTCACTCTTGCCTTGAAGTCCCCAAACTATCGGAATTGGGAAGCACTGACGCAGGCAAGGAGTTCCACTCCTGCACTGTACGCATGACAATAAATGAAGAAGCGTAACGACTCGCGCGAAAAGGTGGAACATCAACAACAAAGGGATGCAACCCCTCCCTGCGTCTCGTTGACCGACTATAATTACATAACTTTAGATACTAAAAACAGTCAAAGATGACCTAACTTTTAATAAGATTATAGTCAGAGAGTAACAAGCTAGTATTTCCGTATTTTCTATTTCCCTATCTACTGGCAGTGACTTAATAAATATTGCTAAACTTAATAATGTTATTAATGATTAAAAACTATCAAAGATGAACCTAATTTTAATAAGTTAATATATGTTTGTAGGTTTCTATGTGACCTCTAATTTTGAAGAGGTATATTGAAAAATAAAGCTGTAAAAATGCTTTTCGAAAGCATTACTTATATTTCATCAGATCTACTACAAAGGCGCTAGGTTGCGCTGATTTCATTGAAATGTACCCTGACTTAATGGAAATAATATTAAGGTTGCAACACAAACGCTTAAAACGGTTAAAGCGAGAGGCAATGTAGTGGCCACGCGATATAGAAATCTATTTGTAGTAGATCGGTGAGGATACCCAAGATCAATGTAATTTGGCCATTCTTCTTTCGTAGACAACATACAAGTATCTAGGAGGGTAACATGAAAAATTCTCGGGCAAGCAATTCTAATTTTCATCTCAACAGCCCAAACAGCTGGGTCGCGTAAGTTATATAGCTCCACCTGGCCACAATAGACTTAATAGGGATGACGAATGCTAGTCATCTGATTAACTTTTTATCATCTGTCAAAAACGACATTTGGTTCTAAAAATGTTTGAAATACAGGCGTGACGTCATAGTTTTGCACCGTCATGTACTCGTTTTGAGATTTTGGTGAATTAAAAATCGAAGACTTGATGGAAAACAAAACGAGTACGGTTTTCCGAAGTTTAAGTAGGAGGGCAATATTTGATCAAGAGTTCATAATTTAATTCTGATGCTGTCGTCATCCCTATTCTATTGAGACCTAGCCTCGGGATGATCAAAGTTATACCTGCTAGACACGGCCTTCATTCAAGCACACCGCGGTCAATGCATACGACGGTCGTGAAATGACATTTCTAAAAACAAATGACGGAGCAAACAAAATCACGGCGAAATCCCATACGTTCGAGAACCAAACTATATCAATCTGGAGGACGAGGGGTGAGGTCGGAATTTAGAGAGCAGCAGGGAGTGTTCATTCTGTATGTTAGTACTAATATATTATATACTTTGATACGAGTATCTAGGTATATGAAAAAATTTCGAGCAAGAAATTCTAATTTTCAGCTCAATCGCCCAAACACCTCTGTCGCGTAAGATAAATCGCTCCACCAAGCTTTGGGATGACCAAAGCAAAGTATATAATTATATTAGTACTAACATACAGTATGGACACTCCCTGCCGCTCTCTAGATTGCGACCTCACCCCCTCGTCGCCCAGATTAATAATGATTGGTTACAATTTGGTTGTCGAACGTATAGGATTTCGCCGCCATTTTGTTTGTTACGTAATTCGTTTTTTTGAAATGTCATTTATGGTGCGTTGTATGAAGTGTCCAGGGTGTGACCAAAAGTTAAACCTGCTAGACACGGCCTTCACTCAAGATATTCTTTAGCTCGATAGTTTATGATTTCATGAAAGATGAGATACTGAAGGACTGCTGCTGAATAATGCTGACGTTGAACCTAATGCCTACAGCCTTCGATACACATCTTTAACTCGTAATCCACAAAAACTTTAGCCTTGTTTGCCGGTAAGGACCGCCTCCGTGGCGTAATGCTTAAGTTCATTACCTTCACAACAAGAGGTCGCGGGTTCGATCCCCAGCGGAGTCCAACTTTGAGACTTGGTTTAGTTGGTGGAAAGGCATCTAACACCGTCTTACCTGTCTAGCCGCGAAACATCAATGTTAACAGCATAGATGTGTTCCGGCTTGAAGATAAGATAGCCAGTACCCCTTTGCGTTGGAGAATCTTGGTAAGCCCGCTTCCATCTTCGGCATCATCATCAGGTGAGATGATGCCAAGGGCATACCAATTGTAAATAAAAAAAGGAGAAGGGAGGCCTATGTCCAGCAGTGGATATCTTTTGGCTAATAGGATGATGATGATCATGCCGATAAAGTGCTGGTCTCACCTCACTCGCCAGAAGGCAGCCTCCTCCTTGGCGGCAGATGCAGAGGGATCAATGGTAAGTACCAAGTCGGACTTAGCTTGATTAATCCTACCACTAGCCACTGTGATACCAAAGTATATGTATTAGTACTGACATACAGTATGGACACTCCCTACTGCCGCTCTGTAGATTCCGACCCCCACCTCCTCGTCTCCCAGATTGATACAGTTTAGTTATCGAACGTACAGGATTTCGCCGCCATTTTGTTTGTTCCGTCATTCGTTTTTTGTAATGGCATTTCTGGCTCGTTGTATGAAGTGTCCAGGGTGTGGTGATACTGACCATGGTTGCTCGGCTCGTGGTGCGGTCGGTAGGGCGGCTCAAGCGAGCCCTCGCGCACGCACGACATGAGGGCTGCTCCTCCGGACATCCGCCACGCCGCCTGTAACACGGAAAGGCAAAGGGTTACTTAAAAATAAGGCGTCAATGCTTTAAATCCAATCATCATATCATTCTATCAGCTTATATACGTCCCCACCGAGAAGCTCTAGCCTACCCTGAGTAAGGGCGATCGAGCCTTAGTATGTCCCTCACGATGTTTTCCTTCACCATAAGAGCGTCGGATAAACGTACGTACATATTAGATCGAAATTCGAAAACACAATGGTACGTGGCAAGACTCGAACCACGACATCCATTTAACCGCCTCCGTGGCGTACTGTTTAGTCCATTCGCTTCACACTAGGAGGTCGCGGTTTCGATTCCCGGTGGGGTCAACTTGTAAGACTCGGTTTGGTTGGTGGTAGGGCATTTTCTAAGCCCGTCTGGCTAGCTACGACCATCTTATCTAAGTCTTGCCGCCAAAACATCAGTGTTAACAGCATTGATGTGTTCCGGCTTGAAGATAAGATAGCCAGTTCTCCATTGCGTTGGGGAATCTTGGTAAGCCTTTTCCATCTTCGGCATCATCTTCACTTACCATCAGGTGAGATGATGCCAAGGGCTTACCAATTGTAAATTAAAAAAAGACGCTAAATCCAATAAAGAAAAGAAATTTTAAAAAAATCATAGGGAGCGCTACCTTGAAGGCTTATAGCCCTGAACATGTAGAAAGAGACGGGAAAATAGCGAAATATGAATAGAGCCTTAAGAGTGCGCTCGTTCGTTGGGTAGAATACCTCGTACATTACATTGAGCAGGTATAAAACCTTCGAGTTAGTCTGTGCGCGATTTTGAACGTGCATTCGATGTACTAAAGTGTTGTCTATGTTCAGGAATCGCGACGAAAAACATAAAATTTACTTTTACGACTAAAGTTTATAAGATGGAAAAATAATAGTTACACGTACATCTAACGGCAACACGACAATATTTATTTGGGCCCGCCACATTTCTCTATGTAGAAATGTTTTTCGCCCTTTGGGTGACCTTCTTATGAGGCCCATAGTGTGTCATCACTGGCAACACACAAAGGCTCAAGTTCACCCAAAAGGCGATGGAGCGAGCTATCCTCGAAGTTTCCCTAAGTGATCGAATCCAAAAGGTAACTGACATAGCTCACAGAATCGCTAAACTTAAATGGCAGTGGGCAGGACAGTAAAGGTCTCGAGAGGCGAACGCGCACTGGAAAGTCACAGCGAAGGTAGGCTTTCGACTCGGTGGACCGATGACGTGGTGAAAGTCGCGAGAAGTCGCTGGATGCGCGCAGCGCTGGACCTGTCGTTGCGGAAATCCTTGGGGGGGTGGCCCTGTCCAGTAGTCTGATGGTCCACCCGATGGTAAACAAAGTCATTCATTACTCATTAGTTTTGATTCTCATAAATAGATTTGTTGATTCGCGAAAACCGTTCTCACCTGGCGAATTGTAATCTTTATACTTTAGAATCAATCTCTGTTTCCCTTGGTCATCGCATCACGCGTGAACGGCTGGACCGATTTCGCTAATTCTTTTTTTGTTGAGTTCCTTATTGTCAGGAGAAGGTTCTTATGTAGGGTAGTGTAGTGTAGGGTAGGGTAGAGTAAAGTAGGGAAGGGTGGGGTAAGGTAGAGTAAAGTAGGGAGGGTGGGGTAGGGTACAGTAGGGTAGTGTAGTGTAGTATAGGGTAGGGTAGAGTAGGGTTAGGGTAGGGTAGAGTAGGGTAGGGAATTGTAGTGTAGTGTAAGGTGGTACGAAGTGCGCCGGGGCAGCTAGTTGTTTATAAATGTTGGGATATGACTACATAAGTGAGTAAATTGTCCTAAAATACGGGAATTTAGTAATGTCGATATAAAATTAATATTATTTCTCCCTTTTTTTTTAACAAACTTATTTCTATTGTATTTTGTCGCCTTATACCGAGCACAGTAAGGCACACACATAACATTACCTTTTCAGGTCCACAATTCAAATAAGCCAAGTGTTACCATCTGTTTTGGAAGGTCGCCCGTTACATATGGATTAACTCACTAGGTGGCTAAACTACAGAAAGTTAAGAGGTCTGACCTCGACCCAAATGTTTCGGACGATGCATCTCTTTATACCACAAAGATGGAAAATTGATTTAAAATTATCTGAGTCTACAAAAAGAAAAAGTACGTGACTGTATGTTAGATATCATCATCATATCAGCCGAAGGACGTCCACTACTGGACATAGGCCTCCCCCAAGGATCTCCACGACGACCGGTTCTGCGCTGCCCGCATCCAGCGGCTTCCCGCGACCTTCACCAGGTCATCGGTCCACCGAGTGGGAGGCCTTCCTACACTTCACTTTCCGGTGCGTGGTCGCCACTCGAGAACTTTACTGCCCCATCGGCCATCTGTTCTACGAGCAATGTGCCCCGCCCACAATATACAGATATATACAGTAGATACACAGTAGATATATACACATTGTAACAAAATTGGTGTAGGTCTCGTTAACTGGGGGTTCTACTCGTCATACTGAAATTTTTTTTTCAAAGAACCCATAGTTTTTTTTTAAAAAAATTTGACCCTCCATACTAAAATGCACAAAATCGGTTGATCAGCTGATCGATTTGTATGAAGAGTAAAAAATTTTTTTTACGTCGTTAGTAGTCGTAGAACAAAAGTTATTCAGTATGATGAGTAGAAGCCCCAGGTAACGGGACCTACACCGATTTTGTTACATTCTGTATAGAGCAAAGGGCTTTCAACCTGCCGCTATGCTACACCTAACTAAACAACCTTAGAAAAGACATTAACGCGAGCACCATATTATGTATTATATGTTAACTAACTAGTCAAAGGAAAGATATCAACGCGAGCACCATTACTAGCGTATTCAAAGGAACGACTTAACGCCATAGTCATAATTAGCGTACTAACTAAACAGTCATAGGAAACAAGCGAGCACCACGCTACTCGTAACTAAACAGTTATAGGAAAGACATCGACGCGAGCTCCATGACTAGCGTAGTCAAAGGAACGACATTAACGCCAACGCCATAATTAGCGTACCAACTTAACAGTCACAGGAAACAACGCGAGCACCACGCTACTCGTAACTAAACAGTTATAGGAAAGACATCGACGCGAGCTCCATGACTAGCGTAGTCAAAGGAACGACATTAACGCCAACGCCATAATTAGCGTACCAAATTAACAGTCACAGGAAACAACGCGAGCACCACGCTACTCGTAACTAAACAGTTATAGGAAAGACATCGACGCGAGCTCTATGACTAGCGTAGTCAAAGGAACGACATTAACGCCAACGCCATAATTAGCGTACCAACTTAACAGTCACAGGAAACAACGCGAGCACCACGCTACTCGTAACTAAACAGTTATAGGAAAGACATCGACGCGAGCTCCATGACTAGCGTAGTCAAAGGAACGACATTAACGCCAACGCCATAATTAGCGCACCAACTTAACAGTCACAGGAAACAACGCGAGCACCACGCTACTCGTAACTAAACAGTCAAAGGAAAGACATCCGCCTCGTCGGCGGCCGGCGCGGTGGTTAGTAGGTAGGTGTACCTACTAGGGTTGCCAACCGTACTCTAAAATAGAGTACTGTACTTTATTTCGTGTAGGTGTACTTTATTATCTATAACATTAATAGAGTACGCTAAAATACTCTTTTGTACATGAACTGACTTTTTTTAATATAAAGTTTATTAATGCCAGACGTGTCCAATTAGTATTTAATACAAAAAATGACTTTCTTCTTACTAAACTTAATATACTGGTACCCAAAGCCATAAAACTTGTGAGTTTATGAAGGCAGCCACAATTAGTCACGTCTAAGTAATGTCTATGACAAGTTACTGAAGATGTCACATCCACATGTCACTTAATGTCAGTCAGTTAAAACCAAATGAAGTTCATTTATTGAACCATTTAAACCCTAGTACCCACCCTTACGCTGCGATGAACTATGCGTTATTTATTACGTCATCGTCTAAGGTAATTGTTGCGTAAAGGTGTTCGTTTTTTACTCGTTACTAAATAGCCAAAGGAAAGACATCAATATGAGCACCATGATAAGCGTAGTTAAACTTTAATAGGAAAGACATCAAAAGACATCAACGCGAGCGCCGAGCACCATGCCACTCGTAACTAGTCAACGGAAAGATATCAATACGAGCACCATGATAAGCGTAGTTAAACAGTCATAAGAAAGACATTTAATGCGAGGTGCGTACCCAGTTACCTATCTTAATAATATTGTAAATGTTTTTCGCCCTGTGGGTGACCTTCTTATGAGGCCCATAGTATGTCATCCATCACTGACAACACAAAAATGCTTAAGTTCACTAAAAAGGCGATGGAGCGAGCTATCCTCGAAGTTTCCCTAAGTTATCGAATCCGAAAGGTAACTGAAATAGCGCACAGAATTCGGGAATGATACATTTGAAATTAAGATGGATACTTCAGTCATAGAAAATGCATCTACGCGAGCACCATGCTACGTGTACATAACTAAACAGTCATAGGTAAGACATCATTGCGAGGTGCATACTACGGTTACCTATCTTAATCACGAATTCGGAAATGAGACATTTGATATTAAGATGGGTACATAACCCATTTTAGTCATAGGAAATGCATCTACGCGAGCAACACGCTACGTGTACCTAACTAAACAGTCATAAGACATAAATGCGAGGTGCATACCACGGTTACCTACCTTAATTACGAATTCGGAAATGAAATAGTAAAACATTTGAAATTAGGAATTAGCCTACTTTAATCATAGAAAATACATCTACGCGAGCACCTTGCTACGTGTACATAACTAAACAGTCATAAGAAAGACATCAATGCGAGTTGCATACCACGGTTACCTACCTTAATTACGTATTTGGGAATTAAACATTTGAAATTAAGATGGGTACATAACCCATTTTAGTCATAGAAAATACATCTATACGAGCACCTTGCTACGCCTAGCCAACAACGGTTCAAATAGTCACAGATAGCCTTTTTTAATTTACAATTGGTAAGCCCTTGGCATCATCTCACCTGGTGGTGAGTGACGATGATGTTAAATATAGAAGCGGGCTAACCTAACCAACTTAATTGAAAATTAAAAACCCGACTGCACAAATATAATACCCCTCATTTTTAGAAGTCGGATAAAAACGTGTCCTATGTCACTTTAAAAAGCATCATCTGAATCGGTTCACAACCGGCGATGGCATCGTGTAACGAACAAACAAATGAAAAACATAGTCATATTGAGCACCTCCTTTGTTGTAGACGATTGACAGTCATCATATCAGCTCATATACCTCCCCACCGAGGGGCTCGATCCTACCCTGAATCAGGGCGATCAGGCCTTAGTCGACCACGCGGGCCCAGTGCGGGTTGGTCGACTTCACACACATCCTTCGAGTTTCTTCGCAGCCTTCGCAGGCGTGTGCAGTGCAGGTTTCCTCATGATGTTTTCCTTCACCGGTAAGTATAAGTACGTAAGTTTTGAAAAACTCATTGGTACATTGGCCTTCCAGATTTGAACCCGGTCCCGGTACCTCTGGTTAGAAGGACCAAGTCGTTACCGGTTGAGCCAGCGACGATTGGCAGTAAGTATCTAGATCCCTGGAGAACTATCCAGTTGATACAGAGCTCCGTTACGACGTGAAAGAAGGACAAACACCCAAATAAACAAACACAATCACAGTTCCAAAATTATTATTATTTTACCCGCATATCGTTTTATTTTATTATTGTTCTACAGTACTCTTTATTACACTACGCTTTCCGGTGCGTGGTCGCCACTCGAGAACTTTACTGCCCCAACGGCCATCTGTAGTGTAGGCAGGCCTACCACTCGGTGGACCGATGACCTGGTGAAGGTCGCGGGAAGCCGCTGGATGCGGGCAGCGCAGAACCGGTCGTCGTGGAGATCCTTGGGGGAGGCCTATGTCCAGCAGTGGACCTCCTTCGGCTGATATGATGATGATACTCTTTATTATACTGTGACAGCACCTTGAACGTAGCACAAAACGTACCTACACCTTATATCCACCAAAAAAAGGAAAAGGGTAAACAAAAGTGCTATGGAATTGACATTTGAAACTGTCAAATCACTGCTAAGTTTGTTTACATGGTGCTTTTTTTTGGTTGGTATAAGGTATACCTATATATTTCATTTTACTTTCGCATGGCTGCGTTCCGAACGTTCAATCAAAACCCTCAAGTTTTGTGGCATTGGATAACAGTTTACTGGGTCTAATAAGTGCTCAAGACCAGTAATAAGCCCATATCAGTCAAAAGTAACGTAAATAGAGTATTTTAGCGTACTTCATTTGTGTCGTAGATTATAAAGTACACCTACACGAAAAAGAGGACAATACTCTATTTTAGAGTAAGGGTGGCAACCCTAGTTGCGTTTGAACGCATTCAAAAACGCGGCCGGCCAGACAGAAGAGAGGGGACTGCTCGATTTGTAGCACATCAAGAGGTTGCATTTCAAACTCGAAGAATGGATAGAGAAGTTGTCCAATAATGATGGTGGTACCAGCGTAGTCTTACACAGTGGATGCTAATCAAGACATGATATCTCTACATTCAGAGTACAATTCAATTTTAAAAATAATCACATGCCGCGATAATCGTAAATAACCAGCTAGCGCGCGGTCCACACTCCACAATAGGCGAGGCTTGGCGGGGTGAAGCGGTGAGGGGGGGAGAAGGAATGTGCGCCCATATAAAGCGCCAATGTTGCCACATATTATACAGATTTATCGGTATCCATACAGATATTTAACATTTCTTTGACTGATAATATTTAACTTCATCTTGTCGACGAGAAGGCAAATATTCAATGATGTCTCTGTGATCAACTCAGTAAAAACGGGAATGGATCACCGAATGGTAAGAGGCACATTGAATCTAAAGACCAAGCTAGAAAAATGTCGACTGATGAAGTCTACGCTCCGACCAGCATCCTTCCAGCTCCAAAACCCCGAGAGCTTTCAGCTCGAGTTGCACATCGAAAAACATATGTGAGGAGGCGTATCTTTTTTACTTCTCTGCCGCGAATGACGCCATCACTTTTCATTTTTTTCGTTCTTGCTGAGGTTTTTCTTTTTTGTAATTTGTATTCTGATAAGATTCTAATCGATAGTGTCATCAAATACAGAGAAATCCCACAGAATACAGACGGCGCATCCAGATTTTTACAGATTTGTATAAATATAATAAATACAGATATCATACAGATTTTTAAATTCCTTTATACAGATCTTCGCTTTCCAGATCTGGCAACATTGAAAGCGCCTCGTGCGTGCCCCAGCCTATGAAGCCCATCACTCGCTAGCACTACTACTTCACTCTCGCTCGGAGCGAGAGGACACACTTAATAAACGTCAAAAATGACAATTTAGTTGGAACGCAAAATGCACTACAATCGCGTTTATATATTTAGGCCAAAAGTGGTGCCACCTTTTTCAATATAAACAACATGCCTACAAAATTGCTAATTAGTAAACATAATATACAATTACAAACGAAGAATTGTTAAACTTGGAAGGATATATTTGAAGAAACAACAATACCTCGTGCCCGCTAGCCGACCGCCCCGGTTGGCTGTATACAACAGATTGGAGTGGAGTGCGATTTTCATCAAAGGGTACTTGTGGATGCGGTTAATTACGGCAGTGGTAAAAAAGCCATCATCCAGAAGGAGCCATCAGAAGGAGTTAATAGATTTAGTGGACTGGCATGCCCACGAAACTATAATTTTGGAGCGGCATCTATACGGCTCGCCTAGGGTTGCCAACTTTTTCTAAAAGAAGTAGAGTATTTCTGATTTCAGAGAGTCTAAATAAAGAGTACAGATTAATAAAAAAGAGTATCATTTAAAAAATTTGAAAATGTATTTTAGTGCTTTTTGCAGTACATAACAACTTGGTTATTTTTTTTTTAAAGAATTATGAGACTCCAAACATCCTATTTCTAAGTTTATATAGATCAGCAGGCGTAGCATGAGGTCATAGACATATGTCGCGCGCGACAAGAGAAAATT
Organism: Coleophora flavipennella; assembly: GCA_947284805.1. Classification (NCBI taxonomy): domain Eukaryota; kingdom Metazoa; phylum Arthropoda; class Insecta; order Lepidoptera; family Coleophoridae; genus Coleophora; species Coleophora flavipennella. Next base: position 3,118,455 of record OX369274.1, on the reverse strand, counting down.
ATCTCTTTCTACTGGCTTTTGTCGCGTGTGCGAGCATGCCGTCACAGGTAGAGAGTGTGTAGAGTAAAAAGTCGCGGCGACATAGCAGGTATATAGGCGACAAATTTTTTTATGATTTTGTTTTGTTGTTCGCAAATTCTTTGGTTTGTATTTCCAAAAAGAGACCGAGATATGAAAGTTTGCTTGATTAAGTAATAATTTGACACAAAAACAACTGTTATTGTTTGTGAGGTGGGCAAACGTAGTGATTATATGCTCTTTGGAGGTGAGGGGACTGTCTGGCTCCGTTGGTTTTCGTGCAAGTTTCTGAGATTTAAGCAAAAGAAAAAGTAGGTACCTAATTTGTTATTTGATGATAAAACAATAATAAAACACAAAAAGTCTATAAACAGTCGCTAGAAGTTTGTCGATACCTCAAGGGGGTGCCGACATATATGTCTTCAATCAAACGTCAAAATTAGCCTATTCCGGTGCGTTCATGCTCGGCACGCGATAAAAATCTCTACACACTCTCTACAAATGACAGATGAGAGCGCGACTAGTCTTAACTCGCGAGGGCCATGCTCGGTGTCGAGATACAACCGTTTTGTCGCGCTTCGAAGTCTACATTTGACATTAGTGGGTAGACAAAATGGACCTCATGCTACGCCTGCAGGAGCTCATTTTTTATCTATTTCAATGTAGCCCTGTTCCTCTCCTCTCGCCAATTCACATTCATGACCGAAAATACTCTCTCAGTGAACGCTGAGCTGAAGTCATTGACATTACTTTGACGTGACTGATTGTGTCTGCGTTCAGAAACTCACAAGTTTTATGGCTTTGGGTACCAGTATATTAAATTCAGTAAAAAGAAAGTCATTTTATGTATTGGATATCAATTGAACATGTCTGGCATAAAAAAAATTTGTGCCAAAAGTCAGTTTATGTAAAAAAGAGTATTTTAACGTACTCTATTAATGTTATAGATAATAAAGTACACCTACACGAAATAGAGTACAATACTCTATTTTAGAGTACGGTTGGCAACCCTAGCTCGCCGCCATTCATCAAACACCGCCGTCATCACCGTCGACCATTTGCAGCGGAAGCAGCAGCACGGACATTGCTGGTACGATGATGGAGGCGGTGGCATCGGCGACACTAAGCATTGGCGCTACATGAGCCTCAAGAAATATTTTGCCCTAAGGTGGATAGGTTTTTATTTATTTACTGTGTTTTAAGTGTGAAATGTGTAGTTTTTAATAGATGTAGTTGTAAATAAAATGTTATTTTTATTTATTTATTGTGTTTATTTATTGTTGTAAATATTACTTATTATTTTTTTAAATCTAGCATATTCTTAGGTGAGCATGTAAGCGGTAAAGCCCTTTTATGTAAAACCCATGGTACAATAATATGAGTTTTCCGCCTGGTACTCTCTTCCGAGACTCGCGAACCACGTGACTGACACAAGCCTACGTCAGCGCTATCCTGTGTTACCATTAGTGTAAACAGAATTACCCGAATATCTGAAATGTCTTTCTTGAATCGGAAGATATTGCTAACGAATAATTAAAAATGACGTGTTGTTGTAAAATTTCAGATAAAATACATATAAATGAAAATTATTAAATTAAAAAGAAATATTTTAACTATGTAACCATAGATATAATTTACCCATGTAACATGTTATGTTATTGTGATGTAGACTTGTGTCACTGGGAAGAGAAGACCAGTTTTTTTTAAACCATGTGTCAAACCTTTTTCTCCACTTCAGTGGCGTTCCGTGCAGTCGTCATCGTCGCGCCCGTCGTTTTGACAGTAGAAAACAGTAGGTCATTCAACTGTACCAATTCTTCTAGAACAATCTTGCCCCTGACTTCCTCTTCTTCCAGTAGATCATCTTTGGTGAACTTGTAAGCGGTATAGACACAGATTTAAGTCACTGGGTATAGAGTATAGATCAAATACAAAGCCACCTTGTAAACGCGTGTGGGAAATAGAGGCGCATTATCTGGATCTAGCAGATTACCTAGCTGCACTAAGGCCGATTCGGGTGTTTTATATTTCTTTAACTCCAACACGGCGTCTATTGAGGGTACTCTTAGCCTATACGCAGTTGACACACCTTTTTATCTACATCAGTCGCGTTGCACCGATACCTTCGGCGGCGTCGGCACGAAGCGGATGTGTTAGGAACACCAGTTTATTATTCAACCGGGCGGGGCGAAAAGCTTTACGTGTATTCTCTTTAATAATGTTCAAAGAGTCTAGTTCTCCGGTCAATTGTTGTCTTGCTTCCAAAATCTGTGAGCGCTTCTCCAGTTTTGAAATGTTTTTTTTTAAATACACTGAAACCGAAGCTTCGTTTGTACTCGCCCGTTTCCCTTGTAGCCAAATCAAACTGCCGCCGTAGGGTGATGTTGATGGCGGTGGTGACCTCTCTAACCGGGGGGTTATTGATAGCCCCCCCCCCCCCCCTCTCACACACACAATCAATCTATTTTGTGTGAATTGTGTGATGGGGTTAGGCCGTCCGCTTTTTACCTGGCGGAAAATGTTCTCAAGCATGGCTTTGAGTTCTTGTTCTTGATGGCGAGCGCGCCAGCTACAACAGTCAAGTTGTAAGTCGCCTCGTATAACGGCCTGGGAAATAGAGGCTGCGCAGCACTTTGTTCGGGTGCAGCAGAAGGAATAGGTGTTGGAAAGCCTCTTTTGAACTTTTTTTATATCCAAAACGGCGGCGAGCGTGGGCTTGCGAACTGACACACTTTTTTATCAATTTCTTTGGCTATGCAGCGATTCGTTCGGTTTCGTTGCGACTGCCGGCGGCCGTAACTTTTGGAAAAGTTTATTGTTTATCTCTACTAACTGGGCTAATGCTTTAAATATACATATCTCGAGAAGTGTCGACCATAGTTTCTATATGGGATCGGCTGCATCTCACGCCCGCGACACCTGTATTTCTCCATTATTTCCTTCTCTTTCTTTCAAACCCATTCAAACATTTTACCAATGTGGTCACGTTCATTTGAGCGCGTTTGCCAATTGATAGTGGTGATGGCATCAATGAGGGCCTCAATCATCTATCTTATCAGTTTGCGCGTACACACACATATACACACACCACAGCCGCCTAAATCCCCGGTCTTCTCCCTCCGCCGCGCGCACCTGCCCCGCGCTGTGTGCACGTGCGCCTGCCCATCTACGCACGCACCACGATGGCCCAAAAGAGGCCATCAGTAATAAAAATACTAACAACGCGGTGAATAGAGGTCGACAACACAGTCACACAGTCCCTCGACACTATCGTCTTTCTCTGTCTCTCACTCAGGTCAGTACTGATTCGGTCTTGTCAGTGTGTAAACGCGCCAACTCGCTGCTCAACTAATCGCTCGCTGTCTAATAGCAAACGCTCCCTCGCACACCATAGACAAAATAATTTATGTATTTAAAAAGTTTTTAAGAGACAAAGTGAATGAACAGAATTCAAAATTATGGAAAATGTTAACTATATTGTGGATTTTCTTTAAAATGGATCTGAGCGGTGATAAGATATACCGGTTTATAGAATTGACACTTATGGCGGCTTTCGGCTCTACAAATTACAACACGGCTCCCATTGCAAAACTGGACCGTACATTATTCACGTGGGACTCTTCAAGCGGACCGGACGGTTGGAATGCTGCAAGGTAGTTTTAAATAGACGAAAAATGCCATTATCTTGCACACAAAAAACCAAATAAGAAGAATTGTTGTTTTTGCTATGATTCACGAAACAAAGCGAACTGGGAATATGCAGAAGGTGCAAAAACTCGAAGAGTTATTTACAATTTACACAAACCACCAACAGTATTGCCACCGCTGCAGCCACTACCACCCTCCCCGCCGGAGTTATGAAGAGACTCTGTTGCAGTTGGTGGTGGCGGATGTGCTGCTCGATGTGCTCAACATCGACGAGATGCTCGCCTGCCGACGGTAAATTCTGTACCCCCCCTCGGCGGCCGGTGGTGTAATCGCCGCCAACGATCAGCCCAACGCCGACAGCTGGATTTGGCCGACACTTGACAATGACCGAGGAGAACACCCCGCAACTTGTGCCGTCACCACCACCACCACTGACGATGTGTGTATGATGAGAGATCTATTAATAGCACCTACACCGACCATAATAGAAGTAAGTACTTCTACGAGTACTATATGTGGCTCTCAGCCAATATGATTCAATCACACCGACAAAAGAAAGAAAGAAAAGAAAGTTGTCAACCGATGCAGCTGCAGGCGGACCACCACAGCCATTGCTGCCGAAGACGGCGGTGACGTCATCGAACCGTTGGATTTTTTTAAAAAGATGATGGTATCGCTGGCGATGGAGGCGGCGCCAAGCATAGTGAGAGAACCAGATTTTTTCATTTTTAGTGATAACACTATGGAAAAGTTGTGGAACTTTTTTACGCCAGTTTTGGGGGGAAAGTGAAAAAAAAACGGTATTGTTTTATAGTGACTGGGTGCTGTAAGTGTGAACTGGCCTAGTCGTGTCAAAGGCAATAATAATATAACTTCTCGTGTCATGTTGTTTTTATGATTTTAATTTATAACTTCTCGTGTCGTATTGTTTTTATGTTCTAATGTAATTTTTATTTTGTAATAAACGATGATGATAATTAAACGCTTTCAATTTCATTTTTTTCCAAATTTTTTTTTTATTTTTTTTTATTCGCAATTGGTAAACCCTTGACAACATCTCACCTGGTGGTAAGTGACGATGTTGCCAAAGATGGATGTTTCTTTTTTCCTTTGCTATAATATTAACTACAGTCACTAGTGTCTTTCATATGTTTATATTCAACTCACTGCTGACACTGTGCTCGTCAATAATGTTATGGCTTAAAATAGTTGCACAAAATCCGAATACAATTTCCTGTGATGGGTTCTGAAATTTTTTAATACACGAAATTTTGAATTCTATACTCTCTCTTTCTCTCTTATCGCGTGGCACAATTAACCGAGCTATCCAAGGGATAGACGGCGGTTGCCTGGTGTTGCACATTGCATCACCCGCGGTCACGTGTAGGGCATTTACATTCTATACTTGTAGTAGGCCAATAGGCGCTCCAAATGCGGTTTATCCAGTGTGTAGAGTAGGAACACATTGTATTCTGCTACAATTGGATCACAATCCAAACTCATGAGGTCCATGATGGTGTCAAACTGACGGGATTTAGCAATCTCTTCGTACAAGGCTTGCATTCGATTATCATATCAGCCGAAGGACGTCCACTGCTGGACCCCTACCCCTGCCTCCCCCTACGACGACCGGTTCTGCTCTGCCCGCATCAAGCGGCTTCCCGCGACCTTCACCAGGTCATCGGTCCACCGAGTGGGAGGCCTGCCTACATTACGTTCAATTTGCATTCGATCAAATTTATTCAATAGTTCAAGTTCAAGTTCAAGTTTATTCGAAAAACAATTTAAATTGTGTACGAATTACATAAAAATATAAATAAACATAACATACAAACAATTAAAAAACTAAACGAAACTAAAGTACCTACATAAACTAATCCCAATGAAGTATCACATTGTACGATCTAATTATGGAAGAGTAAAATCTTCAATGCAATAGCAACACTTGTCCAAAAGAAGTGCCTTTAGTGCGCTTTTAAAAACATGAATGCGTGACTCCAATTTTAAGTTTGAATGAGTTGTGGTTTAAATTTGTTCTTAAGGTCTTTTCTCCTTGTTTCGAACCTTGCCTGCATCTCAATTTCAGATTCATAATTTTGTCTATTTTTTAATACGTCTGTCAGAAGGACTAAAATATAAAGACTGGGAACTGTTAGTATTCTGAATTTTTAAAGTACTCCTTACAAGATTCCCATGGAGGAATACGTGCTATAGTTCTTATTGCCCTTTTCTGAATAACAAATGCTCTATGTATGTTATATTTGTAGCTGTTGCCCCAAAACCTTATGCTGTACCTCAGCTTTGACTCAACCAGAGCATAGTAAACCAGTATTAAGTGATCAGTTCTCAATTCATTTCTTAAAGTGCACAAAGCATAGCAAGCTGAGCTTATATGGTTTTCAATTGCGATAACTTCAACCTTCCAGTTTAATAAAAAGTCCACGTGGACGCCGAGAAATTTTACAACGTCTGCCTGAACCAACGTGTCATTCATTGTTGATATATGTAAGTGTTCTTTTTTATTTTTTGTAGTTGTCTTAAATAGCATAGCATTAGTTTTTTGAGTGTTTAAATGTAAGTCATTGACAGAAAACCACCGCTCAAATAAGGACATCGTTTCATTGCATACATTTTTAAGATCTTCTATCATTTTGCTTGATAAAATAGCATTGGTATCATCTGCAAATAATACTATTCCGATTTCTGGTAAGGCGTTATACATGTAGTAGAGCATGTCATTCATAAATATAATAAAGAAAATTGGACCCAAGACTGATCCTTGAGGTACACCCCTTACTTTAACCATTTTAGATTTTACACATTGCTCATTACCACTGTCATCAATGTCCATGATCTCGACAAATTGCTGCCTGTTTGTCAAATAACATGTAAAAAGCTTCAGTTCCAGAATAAATCCTCCCAGTTGGGCGGGGCTGCTGCTGCGACGGTGGATGAGGCGTTGTGGTGGTAGTTGTTCCCTTATTGCGAATCCGCCTACTAATATCACGATATAGCTTACAGTAGCGCAACGCTTTTATGTAGCACGTTGTCCCCCCCCTTTTGCAGGTACTAGCCTGTAGCATACCCCGGCGGACACTGCATACAAATGGTCGTGAAATGACATTTCTAAAAACAAATGACGGAGCAAACAAAATCACGGCGAAGTCCCATACGTTCGAGAACCAAACTGTAACCAATCTGTATTAATCTGGGTGACGGGGGAGGGGGGGGGGGGGGTGAGGTCGCAATCTAGAGAGTACATATATTAATACTAGAAATTTGAAAAAGTGAAAGTCTCCATACAAAAAACTTGTTTTTTTTTAACATTAAGAAACTAGCGCTATCTAGTACGATGGTACGGAACCATATGTATGCGGTTCTGACTCGAACTTGGCCGGTTTTTTAAATAAAATATGTCATTCCAGGATTATACCAATCAATCCATTTATTCCAAGTAACAATTTGACTCGTGATTGTGTTAGTAGGACTTATAAAACTTTCGGTTCGGTCGTCAGGAGATCTCCTAAACATTTAAATGTGTCCACTCTATCGAGAGGGTACGCCGTGGAGCAGAATGGGCGGCCTACTACTAAAGCGACGACGTTTAGAACCTACCTCAAAGACCATGAGCTGACTTTTAATCACATTATATTTAAGACCATGAGCTGACTTTTAATCACATTATTTTTAAGACGTTGAGCTAACTTTTAATCACATTATATTTAAGACGTTGAGTTGACTTTTAATCACTTTATATTTAAGACCATGATCTGACTTTTAATCACATTATATTTAAGACCATGAGCTGACTTTTAATCATATTATATTTAAGACGTTGAGCTGACTTTTAATTACATTATATTTAAGACGTTGAGCTGACTTTTAATCACATTATATTTAAGACCATGAGCTGACTTTTAATCACATTATATTTAAGACCATGAGCTGACTTTTAATCACATTATTTTTAAGACGTTGAGCTAACTTTTAATCACATTATATTTAAGACGTTGAGTTGACTTTTAATCACTTTATATTTAAGACCATGATCTGACTTTTAATCACATTATATTTAAGACCATGAGCTGACTTTTAATCATATTATATTTAAGACGTTGAGCTGACTTTTAATTACATTATATTTAAGACGTTGAGCTGACTTTTAATCACATTATATTTAAGACCATGAGCTGACTTTTAATCACAATTTATTTAAGACCATGACTTGTTGCAAAGGATTCGCAGATACCCATGTGCTGTATGCTGTCACTATACAAAGTTACGTCACAATCTGTTCAGAGCAAAAATAAACAGACAAAAATTTACAGTTGCTCATTTTAAGTCGTCCTAGTTGATTTTTTAGGTAGTTAAGGAGCCGTAAGGGTAAGTTAAGGGTAGTTAATAAGGTATCTTAACAATAATAACTAAATAATTAAAAACGCTAAAAACGTGAGAATAAACAAATTTTAATTATGAAATTGTGGCGCTAATCAAACGATGTGTTTTTCCGGTCATTGGTACACACTTAACAGTACATATCTTAAAAATACTAGATCGATTTTGATGAAACTTGCACAGTTCTCTTAGATGGAATATACTTAATGTAATAAGACAATAACTATGACATTCTGATATATAGTTTCTGAGAAATGTGTGGACAAAGACTTATCAAAATCGGCCTGGTAGTTTTTGCGTGATGCGCGAACATACAGACACACAGACAGCAAACAGACTGACAGACAGACAGACATACAAAAATTCCAAAAGAAGTTGTTTTAGCCTCCATATCGTTAGTAATGTCCACCACAGTTATTTTTCAAAATATATTCCAAAATCATGTAATTAGACACGGCCCCGTTACAGTCTTATTATATGTATAGACAAACCGGTCGCCTTGATAACATCCTTTTTTTAAAGTCGAATAATTTAATAATACCTAACAAATTACAGTGAAAACCTTTCAAGAAGTCTTACAAACTAAATCCGTACCATGTACCAACCTAATTGAAATAATCCTGTTAGCTTTCTGAAATTGATTAAATAATTAATGAAACATTCAATTACGAGTATAGTTAGACAAAGAGCTTTTTCCACTTCGAAAATCTTGCATTCACCTAGTCTAGTCAAATTAAAAAAAAACTGATGTACACTTCGGCCACAGATCATAAGAATCCGGCAGTTTGCTATCTGCCCAGATATTCCCAGGCACCGAAAAATACTAAGTCGACGGAGCTCTATTTTGTGGGACTCCTTTCCACGGTAGCACCGGACGTATTCATCATCATCATTATCATCATCATATCAGCCGAAGGACGTCCACTGCTAGACATAGGCCTCCCACAAGGATTTCCACGACGACCGGTTCTGCGCTGCCCGCATCCAGCGGCTTCCCGCGACCTTCACCAGGTCATCGGCCCACCGAGTGGGAGGCCTGCCTACGCTACGCTTTCCGGTGCCCGGTCGCCACTCGAGAACTTTACTGCCCCAACGGTCATCTGTTCTACGAGCTATGTGCCCCGCCCACTGCCACTTAAGTTTAACAATTCTGAGAGCTATGTAGGTTACTTTGGTCACAGATGAGATACTAGTTACTTCTTTGGTTACCAGACGTATTAAAGGATTAGGTTCCTTAACCTCATCATTACAGCTCATATACGTCTCCACCGAGGAGCTCGAGCCTACCCTGAATCAGGGCGATTAGGCCCTAGTCGACCACGCGGGCCCAGTGCGGGTTGGTCGACTTCACACACAACCTTCGAGTTTCTTCGCAGGCGTGTGCAGGTTTCCTCACGATGTTTTCCTTCACCGTTAAAGCAATCGGTAAGTATGTACGTAAGTTTTTGAAAAACTCATTGGTACATTGGCCGTCCAGATTTGAACCCGGTACCTCTGGTTAGATGGACCGAGTCGTTACCGGTTGAGCCACCGACGCTTCTATAATATTATAAATGTGAAAATGTGTTTTTTTATTCACAATTGACAATTGGTAAGCCCTTAGCATCTCACTTGATAGTAAAAGACGATGATGCCGAAAATGAAAGCGGGCTTACCAATATTCCTCAACGCAAGGATAACTGGCTATCTTATCTTCAAGCCGGAACTTAATACTTGAATCGTCTCTGGCCAATTTTTTAATAAACTATATGTACTCACAACAGTGCGTTATCAGTTTTTTTATAAACTATATGTACTCACAACAGTGCGTTATCAGTTTTTTAATAAACTATGTGTACTCACAACAGTGCGTTATCAGTTTTTTAATAAACTATATGTACTCACAACAGTGCGTTATCAGTTTTTTAATAAACTATATGTACTCACAACAGTGCGTTATCAGTTTTTTAATAAACTATATGTACTCACAACAGTGCGTTATCAGTGTTTTAATAAACTATATGTACTCACAACAGTGCGTTATCAGTTTTTTTATAAACTATATGTACTCACAACAGTGCGTTATCAGTTTTTTAATAAACTATGTGTACTCACAACAGTGCGTTATCAGTTTTTTAATAAACTATATGTACTCACAACAGTGCGTTATCAGTTTTTTAATAAACTATATGTACTCACAACAGTGCGTTATCAGTTTTTTAATAAACTATATGTACTCACAACAGTGCGTTATCAGTGTTTTAATAAACTATATGTACTCACAACAGTGCGTTATCAGTTTTTTAATAAACTATATGTACTCACAACAGTGCGTTATCAGTTTTTTAATAAACTATATGTACTCACAACAGTGCGTTATCAGTTTTTTAATAAACTATATGTACTCACAACAGTGCGTTATCAGTTTTTTAATAAACTATATGTACTCACAACAGTGCGTTATCAGTTTTTTAATAAACTACATGTACTCACAACAGTGCGTTATCATTTTTTTTTTCTAAGAGCCCCCTATTAGTCAGTTTCACGCCACGTACCAATGTGCTTTCGAATTTCGATTTCATATGAACTTTTATTACTTACTAGCTGTTTCCCGCGGCATCACCCACATGGACAACGTTTCTATGACTTTTCGAGGGTGCGCAGTGCGCGAGCCGCGGCTCGCGAGCGTGAAAATAAATAGCCTATGTGTTAATCCAGGTCCTAATATAATTTCGGACATTTTTTTGTTTATTTATAATCAGTATTTTCAAAAACGAAACGTAGGTATAAGCCTATAGCCTTGTTCTGACTGACAACCTATCAAAAATTGGTCCAACTTGGTTAAAATTTAAGAGGTGAAAATCGTTAACGCCGTTTGTATGAAAAGCCGCAGCTTTACAATCCTTGTAAAACAAATTCATGTTAACTTGTATTTTTTTCAAACTATCTTACCGTAACAAACAAAATAATATTGTTATTCAACAAAAAGCCTTACAAAATAATATCGTTATTCAACAAAAAGCCTTACAATGAAGGTAATTTCGCGTCTACAACAAAACCCTCCTATTACAAGGTCAGTACAGTACATTACTCGTGCGAAGGTCAAGGACTTCTCCCAGATCGATACGGATGCTGCGAGCAAGTGAGATAACAGATACAACTCCCCGGAGTAAAGGAAAAGGATAGATGAAGCAGCAGGAGGATAGTGCCCTGTGCTACCAGCTGGGACGAGTAGCTATATTTGCTGAGATAAGGTTCTATTCGAAATGAGGGGTAGTGGTGTTGGAACTATGTCAAAGAGGGAACTGAAGATCCGAGTCCGTTCTGTGGTCATCAAAAGTTGCTCATGGCACACCCCGGACACTGCATACAACGGTCGTGAAATGACATTTGTAAAAACAAATGACGGAACAAATCAAATCACGGTGAATAGGGATGACGAATGCTAGTCATCTGAGTTACTTTTTATCATCTGTCAAAAACGAGATTTTGTTCTAAGAATGTTTGAAGTACCTTGGCGTGACGTTATAGTTTTGCAGTGTCATTTATTTACTCATTTTGTGAGTTTGGTGAATGAAAAATCGAAGACTTGATGGAAAACAAAACGAGTAAGGTTTTCCGAAGTTTAAGTGGGAGGGCAATTTAGTAATCAAGAGTTCATAATTTATTTCTGATGCTGTCGTCATCCCTAATACGTTCGAGAATCAAACCACAGTTTTGTGACCAAACTATAACCAATCTGTATCAATCTGGGTGACGAGGGGGTGAGGTCGCAATCTAGAGAGAGGCAGGGAGTGTCCATCATACTGTATGTTAGTAGTAATATATATATATACTTTGCCCTTGGTATCGTATCTGCGTAGATGCGTGAAGTTACTTCAGTTTATAAGGTCCTACTTCCCTTTTACGACATTTTTATAAGTTTCTCTCAAAGCTTAGACATTTTCCCCAGAAGAAAGGTCCACGAAAGTACGAATCTAAGAGAGTCGGTGGCTCAACGGTAACGACTCAGTCCTCCTAACCACAGGTCCCGGGTTCAAATCCGAACGGCCAATGTACCTACGAGTATCAATGAGTTTTGGAAACTTATGTACATATACTTATCGAAAACATCGTGAGGAAACTTGCACATCTGATTCCTGATGTGTATGAAGGTCGCGTTGCACACATCCGTAGATGTAAATCTAAATGTCCTACATGTGACGGCGGGTGATGCTATGTGCATCACCTGCGACCATAGTCAATACCTCGAATAGCACAGTTGTTTATGCCACACGACAAGACAACAGATGATCTATCACTACATCTTTGTTATCTATCACCTGATGACCGTCTCAAGTGGAATGCGGCTTTGGTATTTGAACCTTAACATTTTTTTTAAGTCTGCTTTATAATATGATTACTGGCTAAACTCAGAACTCATGCTGGTCAATTTTAAATTGTGATTAAAACTAAGTAAAGTCACACACAATCGAGCAAATTCATCTGTGTAAACGTTGACTTACAATTTAATTAACAAATGAGACACAAGGTTATATAATCCGTCCTAAATTTATACGAGTATTATAAGGACGAGCAACGTCCTAGCAATGCCGTCTTAACACTTGCGTAAACATTTATTCGTTTACTTAAGTATTTGTAACACATACCTACCTACTTGTATGGGTCATACTGAAAGTTTCTGGATTCTGATAAATAAGACTAGTTAAAATGTTCATGATTAATTTATTGTTTTTCAAAGTATATACCTTCACTATCTACACATTTTTCCATACGTTGGAACCACTGTGAGAAGCAGTGGATCCAGTCTTCAGTAGGGCTAGGGACCTCTTCAACGGCTTCTTGGAATGCATTCACCGCCGCTTCTGGGCTTGAAAATCGTAAACCTCTAAGTTTATCTTTTATTCTTGGGAATAAAAAGAAGTCGCAAGGTGTGAGGTCCGGACTGTACCGCGGATGCGTAATCAGTTCCACATTTGAAGCCTTCAAATACGCATTCGTTCTCTTAGCGGAATGTGCGGACGTATTGTCGTGGTGAAGGATGACACGACTGCGAGGATGCTTTTCTCGAACTTTTTCTAAGACACTGGGCACGCAATGGTTTACATACCAATCTGCAGTGACTGTCCTTTGATTTTCAAGCGACACTGTTACATAATATCAAGTTTTCCCGAAGGAAGACGCAACCATTTTTTTGCCAGTGCTCCGACTCTTCTTAACTTTTGTTGGCAACTCTTCAAAAGAAAAACCCATTCTGCTGACTGGCTTTTTCTTTCCGGTTCGAAACAATACACCCAGGTTTCGCCACCTGTCACGATATTATAGACAGCCAATGACTCTCCCTCCATTAAACTTTTCTATAATTTTTCGGCACCACTCTACACGCAGTCGTTTCTGGTCTTCCGTTAAATCATGCGATATCCATAGAGTGCAAAGCTTCCGAACCTTCAGTTGCTCATGCAATATGTTTTGCACTTGACTCATTCCAATGCCTAATTCAGTACGAATTTGCTGACAAGTAATTTTTTTGTCAGTCTTAATTAGTTGTTGTACGGTATCGATATTAGATTCAGTAACCGCAGTCGCCGGCCGACCTTCACGTACATCGTCATGGAGATGATCTCGTCCACGTCTAAATTCTCCGAACCACGAATACACAGATCTACGAGATGATGGTTCATCTCCAAACGCCAGTTGAAGTCTCTGGCAACTCTTTTGTTGACTTAAGCCGCAGCGAAAATCGTAAAAAATCATTTCACGATTTAATTTCATTATAATAACGACACACAGAATTGTGAATTTTGAACCCCGCCATTGAAAAAACAAACGACAGTATCGAAAATTAAAAAGTAATATGTTCCTAGAGAGTTCCATTTGCAAATACTGTTAGCGCTTTTTTATTTTATTTTTTGTAAGTGGCCAGTTCCGCAGAAACTTTCAGTATGCCCCATTATATTTGCTACATACAAAATAAAATACTTATTAGGCTTAAAAATAAAAAGAAACAGCAACTGACTTTAAATCTCACATAGTAGGATTTTAATAATTTTTTGAAATGAAAACTTCATTCGGCGCGTTGGGCATTTTTGAGATGAGAAAAAACCATTGAACTCGCGACACTGTAATGTAACGTAACCGACAACGTACCAGGAACACTCGAAGGGTCAAAACTTATAAAACTGTATTTGAGATGAGCAAAAACCATTCAACTCGCGACACTGTAACCTGTAATGTAACCGCCACCGTGTTAGGAACACTCGCAGGGTCAAAACTAATAAAAGTGTAAAAGTTTTCACTTCTTTCGGCCGTCCCGGGGTGTTTAGGCTAGGTTATTTTTCTGCTTACCAAACTTGTGTAAAACCACGTAAAACTCATATAAAAGTAAATGTAGGTATTTTTTAGGGTATGTTAATGAGGTAGATACCTATTGCAAAATATGTGGGCCAATCTAATTACTTAATGTATAACATTGCAAAATGTGCTGGTCAATGTAATTACCTAATCTATAACATTGCAAAATGTGCTGGTCAATGTAATTACCTAATCTATAACATTGCAAAATGTGCTGGTCAATGTAATTACCTAATCTAAAACATTGCAAAATGTGCTGGTCAATGTAATTACCTAATCTATAACTTTGAAAAATGTGCTGGTCAATGTAATTACCTAATCTATAACATTGCAATATGTGCTGGTCAATGTAATTACCTAATGTATAAAATTGTAAAATGTGCTGGTCAATGTAATTACCTAATCTATAACATTGCAAAATGTGCTGGTCAATGTAATTACCCAATCTATAACATTGAAAAATGTGCTGGTCAATGTAATTACCTAATCTATAACATTGTAATATGTGCTGGTCAATGTAATTACCTAATGTATAAAATTGTAAAATGTGCTGGTCAATGTAATTACCCAATCTATAACATTGCAAAATATGCTGGTCAATGTAATTACCTTATCTATAACATTGCAAAATGTGCTGGTATATGTAATTACTTAATCTATAACATTGCAAAATATGCGGGTCAATGTAATTACCTAATCTATAACATTGCAAAATGTGCTGGTCAAAGTAATTACCTAATCTGTAACATTGCAAAATGTGCTGGTCAATGTAATTACCTTATCTTTAATAATTTCATTCTACATAAAAGGGTGTAGTTTTGTCCTTGTACAGTGCAGAACCCTAAAAAAATGAAATATCCTTCACTTTTAAGCCGATTTGCATAATATTTGTTACTAGCGTCTCCGCCAGCGATTTCTTTTCCGATCGCCACTAAACTTCACACGATCACCCCGCTGGGCTAATCTTAAGATTCCCTATTTTTTTTATCAAAATCGCTCCAGCCGTTTCGCAGTCTATAGGCAACATGCATACACACATTGACATTGACTTTTATATAATTTCAATAGATTTGAAATGATTGTCCCAATAAAGGGCAGATAGTTATTTAAAGGTAGGTCAAGATTTGTTAGAGCACTTTATATATTACACAGATATCCTTGCTCAGATTTAAGATAAAATGAATTATTTCGGTTCAATTCCTTTCAAACTTAATTTATAAATTTTATAATGTACAACTTTGTTGTCAATAAAGAGTTTCCTACAAATTAATAATTCATAATCAGTTCGTCAACGACCCTCCTTGGAGCAAAAACCAACTCGTTCAGAAACGACTTATTTCATAAAAGGATCCCAATATCCCATCATAAAACACGTCCAAAGTAGTTATAAAAACAGAATCTGCACAAGAGGATATTAAAATTCCAATTAGAATTCCAATATTGTATAAGCCAAAACTAATTAATTAAAAAAACATAATATAATACAAATAGGCGTAAGCTTTTATTTCAATGTTCTAAATATTAAAGTCCACGTCACAAGTTATCGGCCGGCCATTATTAGATCAGGCTGTACATTCATGGGTCTTGCATTATCGAGTCGAGCATTATTGGAACCCCATAATGCTTGTTTTCAAATTAAAAAAAGCGATCACGGTTTCAAAATCTTAATTCCACCTCAAATTTTCATCCTTAGATCAACTTGAATTACCAAAAGAATTTATTGTCACTGGAACTACGGCTTCGTACCAAATTTCAACTCAAGCCGCTCTAAAATCGATTGCAAACTTTGAACCGTACAAATATAATTAAGTAATTCGCCGCTAAGTATAATAATAAGAGCTTGTACAAGCCCTGACAACAATTAAACTAA
The DNA here is from genome assembly GCA_947284805.1 of Coleophora flavipennella. NCBI lineage: Eukaryota > Metazoa > Arthropoda > Insecta > Lepidoptera > Coleophoridae > Coleophora > Coleophora flavipennella. The sequence continues at coordinate 3,102,194 of OX369274.1, read as the reverse complement.
AAAGTCAGAAACAATATGAACGAAAGCGAGGTACCGAAAAATCCCTTACTGAGTACATTATTGCGCAATTAGTCCGAAGAATTAAAGGAGTCAACATCTACATTATGTTCAGATAAAGCCCATCTAATATTAATCAAATGATATTTAATGGTCCTGGTATTATTAACTAATAATTCATTACAAATTACACCTAAAATAAAAAGCGTAAAATACTTAAAATAAAACGCCTAAAACACCTTAAATCACACCTAAAATAACACAAAAAAACACCTAAAACACCTTTAATCACACCTAAAACAACACAAAAAACACCTAAAACACCTTTAAATCACACCTAAAATAACACAAAAAATACCTAAAACACCTTTAATCACACCTAAAACAACACAAAAAACACCTAAAATAACACAAAAAGACCTAAAACACCTTAAATCACACCTAAAATAACACAAAAAAACATCTAAAATAACCCGTTCCTCGTCATCCCCGGTGCAAAGGTACGTAACTACTAATACATGTACTTGACACTAGCTGCATGTCCGCGTTGAATGGCGTGAGGTGGACAGCCTCTGTTCAGATTATACATTTCAATAATTACTGATCATTTTAAATTTTTATTACTCTTCATCACACACAACACAACAATGCGTACTGCATACAGCGTACACATGGATTTTTTATATGAATTTAAGAGAGTGTTTTGTGATGATAGTTGATACTTTTGTTCGAAACCGGTCGCTGACAAATTATAACGTGTAGTATTTTTTTTTTTTGGAATTAGTGTAAATATATGCTATGCTCGGAGTTTCTCTGCGTGATCGAATCAGAAACGAGGAGATCCGTAAGAGAACCAAAGTAACCGACATAGCTCTCAGAATTGCTAAACTTAAGTGGCAGTGGGCGGGGCACATTGCTCGTAGAACAGATGGCCGTTGGGGCAGTAAAGTTCTCGAGTGGCGACCACGCACCGGAAAGCGTACTGTAGGCAGGCCTCCCACTCAGTGGACCGATGACCTGGTGAAGGTCGCGGGAAGCCGCTGGTTGCGTGGAGATCCTTGGGGGAGGCCTATGTCCAGCAGTGGATTTTCTTCGGCTGATATGATGAGTGTAAATAAATGAGAGTGTTTTGTTTATAGAACTTAATGTACTACACTTGTAGGTCCCTAACTGCCAAAAATTCTGATTAAAGTAACGTTGCATCGAAGGTAAAAACGATATACACGCTGGCCAAGCCGCTAGCTAAAAACGAATCCTTACTAATATTATAAATGTGAAAATATGTTTCTTTGTAACCTTTTCACGCTTTAACACCTTGACAAATCTCGATGAAATTAGGCATGCAGGTAGCCTGTGTCACGGGGAAGGACATAGGCTACTTTTTATCCCGTGAAAATAGCATAGTCCGATGCAGTTCCTGAGGGAACTGAAAAAATACTCTTTTCTTGGTTAATTTCTTTGACGTCGCAACGGAACAATGGATTGTTGTGGTTTTTTGCTCAGAGATGGTTGGTGAATTTACTAATTAGCATATCCTGATTCCTGACATAGTTCCCGAGGGGTCTGGGGAAAACACATTTCCGCGCCCGCGCACGTCGGCGTCGCAACAGCAACGGATTGAAGTGGTTTTTTTTGTATAGAATTTCTTAAGGGGGGTGGGAAGTGACATAGACTGCTTATCAGCATAGCCCGTTTTGGGATAGGGGTCAGAAGAAAACTCATGTCCACGCTCGTGAGCCGATTGTGGCAAGGACAGTCATAAAAACGATGTCCGCACGCTCGCGAGCCGATTGTAGCAAGGACAGTCATAAAAACGATGTCCACGCTCGCGAGCCGCTTGTGGCAAGGACAGTCATAAAAATGATGTCCACGCTCGCGAGCCGCTTGTGGCAAGGACAGTCATAAAAACGATGTCCACGCTCGCGAGCCGATTGTGGCAAGGACAGTCATAAAAACTCATGTCCACGCTCGCGAGCCGCTTGTGGCAAGGACAGTCATAAAAACGATGTCCACGCTCGCGAGCCGCTTGTGACAAGGACAGTCATAAAAACGATGTCCACGCTCGCGAGCCGATTGTGGCAAGGACAGTCATAAAAACTCAAGTCTACGCTCGCGAGCCGATTGTGGCAAGGACAGTCATAAAAACTCATGTCCACGCTCGCGAGCCGCTTGTGGCAAGGACAGTCATAAAAACGATGTCCACTCGGGCGAAGAGCCGCGGGCAAATGCTAGTACCTAAATAATTATAAGCAATGGTAAGTCCTGGCAATCCCTCAGATCATATTGATCAAAGTTGAATAGGTCACACGTCGTACTCACCCTGTAGTTTCAGGAGTTTGTTTCAACGTCTGTCGCCATGGCAACAGCCCCGGGGCGACCTGAAAAACGAAAATTACATGTTCATACTGTAATCAACGCCTACCTGGGCAACGGAAAAGGGCTTTCACAAAAAATCAATCTAAAACTTAATTAGATAATTTTAAACAAAAAAAAACCGACTTCAAACTCACTAGTCGCCCTACCATTTTTGGAGGTTCCCCTCGATTTCTCTGAGATGCCATCGTCAGATCCTGGTTTCCTTATCATGGTACCAGCCTTGCTATATCTCTTTTCCAACAAAAAACGAATCATCAAAATCGGTTTATAAACGACGAAGTTATGCGCGAACACATATATATGTACGGTCGTATTCAGAAAAATCCTCCATTTTTTGAAGTTGGTTAAAAAAAGAAAACTGAAAAGTTGAAAAAATATTATCTAAAACTGATTCCCGACGCTGCGCCCGCGTGGAATCGAGTTTTTGTTACAAAACTTACCAGGCGTGCATACAATAATTCACCAAAGTTTAATCGTAATCGGTCGAGCCGTTTTCGAGTTTTAGTGAGACTAACAAAAAGCAATTAATTTTTATATCTTCATCAGTATGGACATCGTTTTGATGCCAGTGTTTGAAAGTGTTTGGTGCGCGAGCTACGAACGGCTCAAAATTGCGATCTAAATCTAAACTTTTTTATGTAATTCGGTTCAAAAACCTATTTAAAAATATAAACTTAGTATAGACTATAGGTCGACTTCACACTCAACCTTCGAGTTTCTCCGCAGGCGTGTGCAGGTTTCCTCACGATGTTTTCCTTCACCGTAAGAGCGCTGGATAAACGTACATCATCATCATCATCATATCAGCCACAAATCGTACGTACATATGAAATCGAAATTTGAAAACACATTGGTACGTAGCAGGATTCGAATTTCGAACCACCAACCCGCACTGGGCCCGCGTGGTCGACTAAGGCCCGATCGCCCTAATTCAGGGTAGGCTCGAACCCCTCGGTGGGAACGTATATGAGCTGATATGATGATGATGATGATAGACGATGATGTTGCACCTTTTCGCACGAATCGTTACGCTTCTTCATTTATTATGCGTACAGCGCAGGAGTGGAACTCCTTGCCTGCGTCAGTGTTTCCCGATTCCTATAATTTGGGGATCTTCAAGGCAAGAGTGAATAGGCATTATTTGAGTTTGCGTGTACCATCCTCGACTGCATCAAAACTTACCACCAGGTGAGTTGCAGTCAAACGCACTTAAACTTGTAATAAATAAATAAAAAGTCTGCAGACTTGGTACTTAGGTGCATTTAATCATTTGTGGTACAAAGCATTAAAAATAAACAATCCGGCCAAGTGCATGTCTGACTCGAACAAGAGGAAAATAAAAAAAATACACGTTTCTTGTATGGGCCTTTCAAATTTTAACTTCATTTTGTTTTTGACCGACTCCAAAAAGGGAGGAGGTTCTTAATTCGGTTGTATTTTTTTAATTTTAATTTTTATGTTTGTTTCCTTAAAAACCGTTTTGGAAACTTTCTTTTTTAATTCGATGCTCGTATGCTGGCAGGTCGGTCCCATACAAATTCTAATGGTCTTTGTTTAACCCCCGACGCAAAAACAGGGATGTTATAAGTTTTATGCCAATGTCTGTGTGTGTTTTTGTCTGTCTGTGGCATTGTAGCTCTCGACCGATTTTGATGCAGTTTTTAGGAGACTAACAAAAACCAAAAAAAATAGCAAAGTCTGTTTTTAACGTGTTTCCAATTGTTTTAATTTGCGACACCAGTGAAAACTTCAACTTTCTACCTATCACGGTTCATGAAATATAGCCCACTGACAGACAGAGGGACGAACGGACGGACGGACAGCGGAGGGTTCGTAGAAGGATCCCGTTGGCACCCTTTGGGTAGGGAACCTTTTGTTCTTATAGTGGCAATTCAAATACCTACCTATACACTTGTACTGTCTACCTATTACGGTTTATTATACTACAGCCCGCTGACAGACAGACGGACGGATGGACAGCGAAGGGTTCGTAGAAGGGTCCCGTAGGCACCCTTTGGGTAGGGAACCTTTTGTTCTTATAGTGGCAATTCAAATACCTACCTATACACTTGTACTGTCTACCTATTACGGTTTATTATACTACAGCCCGCTGACAGACAGACGGACGGATGGACAGCGAAGGGTTCGTAGGAGGGTCCCGTAGGCACCCTTTGGGTAGGGAACCTTTTGTTCTTATAGTGGCAATTCAAATACCTACCTATACACTTGTACTGTCTACCTATTACGGTTTATTATACTACAGCCCGCTGACAGACAGACGGACGGATGGACCGCGAAGGGTTCGTAGAAGGGTCCCGTAGGCACCCTTTGGGTAGGGAACCTTTTGTTCTTATAGTGGCAATTCAAATACCTACCTATACACTTGTACTGTCTACCTATTACGGTTTATTATACTACAGCCCGCTGACAGACAGACGGACGGATGGACAGCGAAGGGTTCGTAGGAGGGTCCCGTAGGCACCCTTTGGGTAGGGAACCTTTTGTTCTTATAGTGGCAATTCAAATACCTACCTATACACTTGTACTGTCTACCTATTACGGTTTATTATACTACAGCCCGCTGACAGACAGACGGACGGATGGACCGCGAAGGGTTCGTAGAAGGGTCCCGTAGGCACCCTTTGGGTAGGGAACCTTTTGTTCTTATAGTGGCAATTCAAATACCTACCTATACACTTGTACTGTCTACCTATTACGGTTTATTAGATACTACAGCCCGCTGACAGACAGACGGACAGACAGACGGACGGACGCACAGCGGAGACTCGGTACTAGTATCCCGTTGGCACACTTTGGGAACCTTTTGTTCTTATAGTGGCAATTCAAATACCTACCTATACACTTGTACTGTCTACCTATTACGGTTTATTATACTACAGCCCGCTGACAGACAGACGGACGGATGGACCGCGAAGGGTTCGTAGAAGGGTCCCGTAGGCACCCTTTGGGTAGGGAACCTTTTGTTCTTATAGTGGCAATTCAAATACCTACCTATACACTTGTACTGTCTACCTATTACGGTTTATTAGATACTACAGCCCGCTGACAGACAGACGGACAGACAGACAGACGGACGCACAGCGGAGACTCGGTACTAGTATCCCGTTGGCACACTTTGGGAACCTTTTGTTGTTATATTGGCAATTCAAATACCTACCTACCTTCACACTTGTACTGTCTACCTATTACGGTTTATTAGATACTACAGCCCGCTGACAGACAGACGGACAGACAGACGGACGGACGCACAGCGGAGACTCGGTACTAGTATCCCGTTGGCACACTTTGGGAACCTTTTGTTCTTATAGTGGCAATTCAAATACCTATACACTTGTACTGTCTACCTATTACGGTTTATTATACTACAGCCCGCTGACAGACAGACGGACGGATGGACAGCGGAGGGTTCGTAGAAGGGTCCCGTAGGCACCCTTTGGGTAGGGAACCTTTTGTTCTTATAGTGGCAATTCAAATACCTACCTATACACTTGTACTGTCTACCTATTACGGTTTATTATACTACAGCCCGCTGACAGACAGACGGACGGATGGACCGCGAAGGGTTCGTAGAAGGGTCCCGTAGGCACCCTTTGGGTAGGGAACCTTTTGTTCTTATAGTGGCAATTCAAATACCTACCTATACACTTGTACTGTCTACCTATTACGGTTTATTATACTACAGCCCGCTGACAGACAGACGGACGGATGGACCGCGAAGGGTTCGTAGAAGGGTCCCGTAGGCACCCTTTGGGTAGGGAACCTTTTGTTCTTATAGTGGCAATTCAAATACCTACCTATACACTTGTACTGTCTACCTATTACGGTTTATTATACTACAGCCCGCTGACAGACAGACGGACGGATGGACAGCGAAGGGTTCGTAGGAGGGTCCCGTAGGCACCCTTTGGGTAGGGAACCTTTTGTTCTTATAGTGGCAATTCAAATACCTACCTATACACTTGTACTGTCTACCTATTACGGTTTATTAGATACTACAGCCCGCTGACAGACAGACGGACAGACAGACAGACGGACGCACAGCGGAGACTCGGTACTAGTATCCCGTTGGCACACTTTGGGAACCTTTTGTTGTTATATTGGCAATTCAAATACCTACCTACCTTCACACTTGTACTGTCTACCTATTACGGTTTATTAGATACTACAGCCCGCTGACAGACAGACGGACAGACAGACGGACGGATGGACAGCGGAGGGTTCGTAGTAGGGCCCCGTTGGCACCCTTTGAGTAGGGAACCTTTTGTTCTTATAGTGGCAATTCAAATACCTACCTATACACTTGTACTGTCTACCTATTACGGTTTATTAGATACTACAGCCCGCTGACAGACAGACGGACAGACAGACGGACGGATGGACAGCGGAGGGTTCGTAGTAGGGCCCCGTTGGCACCCTTTGAGTAGGGAACCTTTTGTTCTTATAGTGGCAATTCAAATACCTACCTATACACTTGTACTGTCTACCTATTACGGTTTATTAGATACTACAGCCCGCTGACAGACAGACGGACAGACAGACGGACGGATGGACAGCGGAGGGTTCGTAGTAGGGCCCCGTTGGCACCCTTTGAGTAGGGAACCTTTTGTTCTTATAGTGGCAATTCAAATACCTACCTATACACTTGTACTGTCTACCTATTACGGTTTATTATACTACAGCCCGCTGACAGACAGACGGACGGATGGACAGCGAAGGGTTCGTAGGAGGGTCCCGTAGGCACCCTTTGGGTAGGGAACCTTTTGTTCTTATAGTGGCAATTCAAATACCTACCTTCACACTTGTACTGTCTACCTATTACGGTTTATTAGATACTACAGCCCGCTGACAGACAGACGGACGGACGCACAGCGGAGACTCGGTACTAGTATCCCGTTGGCACACTTTGGGAACCTTTTGTTGTTATATTGGCAATTCAAATACCTACCTACCTTCACACTTGTACTGTCTACCTATTACGGTTTATTAGATACTACAGCCCGCTGACAGACAGACGGACAGACAGACAGACGGACGCACAGCGGAGACTCGGTACTAGTATCCCGTTGGCACACTTTGGGAACCTTTTGTTGTTATATTGGCAATTCAAATACCTACCTACCTTCACACTTGTACTGTCTACCTATTACGGTTTATTAGATACTACAGCCCGCTGACAGACAGACGGACAGACAGACGGACGGACGCACAGCGGAGACTCGGTACTAGTATCCCGTTGGCACACTTTGGGAACCTTTTGTTGTTATATTGGCAATTCAAATACCTACCTACCTTCACACTTGTACTGTCTACCTATTACGGTTTATTAGATACTACAGCCCGCTGACAGACAGACGGACAGACAGACGGACGGACGCACAGCGGAGACTCGGTACTAGTATCCCGTTGGCACACTTTGGGAACCTTTTGTTGTTATATTGGCAATTCAAATACCTACCTACCTTCACACTTGTACTGTCTACCTATTACGGTTTATTAGATACTACAGCCCGCTGACAGACAGACGGACAGACAGACGGACGGACGCACAGCGGAGGCTCGGTACTAGTATCCCGTTGGCACACTTTGGGAACCTTTTGTTCTTATAGTGGCAATTCAAATACCTATACACTTGTACTGTCTACCTATTACGGTTTATTATACTACAGCCCGCTGACAGACAGACGGACGGATGGACAGCGGAGGGTTCGTAGAAGGGTCCCGTAGGCACCCTTTGGGTAGGGAACCTTTTGTTCTTATAGTGGCAATTCAAATACCTACCTATACACTTGTACTGTCTACCTATTACGGTTTATTATACTACAGCCCGCTGACAGACAGACGGACGGATGGACAGCGAAGGGTTCGTAGGAGGGTCCCGTAGGCACCCTTTGGGTAGGGAACCTTTTGTTCTTATAGTGGCAATTCAAATACCTACCTACACACTTGTACTGTCTACCTATTACGGTTTATTAGATACTACAGCCCGCTGACAGACAGACGGACAGACAGACAGACGGACGCACAGCGGAGACTCGGTACTAGTATCCCGTTGGCACACTTTGGGAACCTTTTGTTGTTATATTGGCAATTCAAATACCTACCTACCTTCACACTTGTACTGTCTACCTATTACGGTTTATTAGATACTACAGCCCGCTGACAGACAGACGGACGGATGGACAGCGAAGGGTTCGTAGGAGGGTCCCGTAGGCACCCTTTGGGTAGGGAACCTTTTGTTCTTATAGTGGCAATTCAAATACCTACCTATACACTTGTACTGTCTACCTATTACGGTTTATTAGATACTACAGCCCGCTGACAGACAGACGGACAGACAGACGGACGGATGGACAGCGGAGGGTTCGTAGTAGGGCCCCGTTGGCACCCTTTGTGTAGGGAACCTTTTGTTGTTATAGTGGCAATTCAAATACCTACCTACCTTCACACTTGTACTGTCTACCTATTACGGTTTATTAGATACTACAGCCCGCTGACAGACAGACGGACGGATGGACAGCGAAGGGTTCGTAGGAGGGTCCCGTAGGCACCCTTTGGGTAGGGAACCTTTTGTTCTTATAGTGGCAATTCAAATACCTACCTACACACTTGTACTGTCTACCTATTACGGTTTATTATACTACAGCCCGCTGACAGACAGACGGACGGATGGACAGCGAAGGGTTCGTAGGAGGGTCCCGTAGGCACCCTTTGGGTAGGGAACCTTTTGTTCTTATAGTGGCAATTCAAATACCTACCTTCACACTTGTACTGTCTACCTATTACGGTTTATTAGATACTACAGCCCGCTGACAGACAGACGGACAGACAGACGGACGGATGGACAGCGGAGGGTTCGTAGTAGGGCCCCGTTGGCACCCTTTGTGTAGGGAACCTTTTGTTGTTATAGTGGCAATTCAAATACCTACCTACCTTCACACTTGTACTGTCTACCTATTACGGTTTATTAGATACTACAGCCCGCTGACAGACAGACGGACGGATGGACAGCGAAGGGTTCGTAGGAGGGTCCCGTAGGCACCCTTTGGGTAGGGAACCTTTTGTTCTTATAGTGGCAATTCAAATACCTACCTACACACTTGTACTGTCTACCTATTACGGTTTATTATACTACAGCCCGCTGACAGACAGACGGACGGATGGACAGCGAAGGGTTCGTAGGAGGGTCCCGTAGGCACCCTTTGGGTAGGGAACCTTTTGTTCTTATAGTGGCAATTCAAATACCTACCTATACACTTGTACTGTCTACCTATTACGGTTTATTAGATACTACAGCCCGCTGACAGACAGACGGACAGACAGACGGACGGACGCACAGCGGAGACTCGGTACTAGTATCCCGTTGGCACACTTTGGGAACCTTTTGTTGTTATATTGGCAATTCAAATACCTACCTACCTTCACACTTGTACTGTCTACCTATTACGGTTTATTAGATATTACAGCCCGCTGACAGACAGACGGACGGATGGACAGCGGAGCGTATATTAGTCGTCCCTTTTTTGCACCCAGTTGAAGGACGATATTATGCACACTTAATCCGTTGAAATACCTCGACCGAACCCAACAAAAGCTCAATTCCTAGCCCCAGATGACTTATGTAATATACCCTGAAAATATCCTGCTGGAATAGAAACCCCACTTGGGCAAGATAAAGTGGTATTTTCGGCTTACAGAAGCTCTGTGGATTCCAAACTCAGCTGTTTCCAAAGTTAGGAAGTAAAAAGTTTTCAAAATACCCTAATGGTATTTGTCTAAATTTTTTAAAAATTGTAAGAGAATCCTTACTTATATTATAAATGTGAAAATTTGTTTGTGTGTTTGTTTGTTTGTTACCTTTTAACGCTTCAACACCTTGACCAATCTTGATGAAATTTGGCATGCAGTTAGCCTGTGTCACGGGGAACGACATAGGCTACTTTTTTTCCCGTGAAAATAGAACAGTCCGATGCAGTTCCTGAGGGAACTGAAAAAATACTTTTTTTTGATTAATTTAAACATCGCAACGGAACAATGGATTGTTGTGATTTTTTGCACAGAGATGGTTGGGGTGCTAAGTAATGACATAGACTGCTAATCAGAATAGCCCTATTATTTATTTATTTATTTGCTATTCGGAAGATTTACAGCTTAATATTATATTTATGTAACAAAATTAAATTTAAAAAGATGCCAATTACAAACCTTCACCGTAAGAAAAGAGAAAATTAACATTAGTAACATCAAAGATTTTTTTCTTTTTAAGAAAACACATATATTGTCAAAATTTCAGTCAGCTACCTAATACGACTCCAAACATACAGCCCTTTAAAAGTGGGACACACAGACGGACGGACAGCGTAAGCTAAGTAATAGCACAGTGTAGTAGGGTCCCGTTATTTAGTACGGAACCAAAAAACTGTAATTATCTCGATAACGGTAGAAAAATATAAAAAAATACTGCATATTATTAAAACTTCTATAAAACTATACAGTGACGAGATGCACAAAAATGTTTTTGCTGGTAACCACATTTCCAGCAAAGGCTGAACTCCACTGTTAACAAAATTAAAAAAAAAACAAGATTTGTACTGTACGTCGTCGTAGAGTTTATCTAAACCCGGTAAAAATATATTCCTTGGCAACAGAATCCAAGTGCAAAGTAAAACGCACTAGTGCTGTAAAATTAAATTTCAAGCTATGATGTGTACTGTTTAAAGTATAACCTATTTTGTTTAAACACTTATTTATATAATTTATAGTTTTGCGTCTTAGAAAGTGAAATTTTGAAATATATGTATGTATATCAGTCTCTGGTTTCCCATAACACAGGGAATCCTACTTTGGGGCCAGATGACCATGTGTGATTTGTCCCATAATATTTATTTATATTATTTATTTATTAAGGTATTTAATATTTTGAAATGTTTATTTAAAATAGGTGCATATTACACTGTTTCTGATGATCATAAAATAGTAACCTAATATCAATTTGTGATTTTTTTGTTTGTGTTTTGGTAATAAAACAAATTTAATAATTTATTTATTATTTTAAATAAATTAATGCCTTTGACAAGAGTAGGTCAGTTAACACGGACAGCACCCGGTCAAGAGTATAATGCCAGAGTCAGTCGTCGCCCCCTCGACCGTATTAGACCCAGCTCCTGTGATCTTGCCATCGTTCCCTTTTCTGATAGTTTGAGAACCTCAGCGCTACATCTTGCCATCGATCCCTTGTCTGATAGTTTGAGAACCTCAGCGCTATATGTTGGCAACGTTCCCTTATCTGATAGTTTGAGAACCTCAGCGCTACATCTTGCCATCGTTCCCTTGTCTGATACTTTGAGAACCTCAGCGCAACATCTTGCCATCGTTCCCTTGTCTGATAGTTTGAGAACCTTAGCCCTACATCTTGCCATCGTTCTTTTGTCTAATAGTTTGAGAACCTTATCGCTACATCTTGCCATCGTTCCCTTGTCCGATAGTTTGAGAACCTCAGCGCTACATATTGCCATTGTTCCCTTGTTTGAGAGTTTAAGAACCTCAGCGCTACATCTTGCCATCGTTCCCTTGTTTGAGAGTTTAAGAACCTCAGCGCTACATCTTGGCATCGTTCCCTTGTTTGAGAGTTTAAGAACCTCAGCGCTACATCTTGCCATCGTTCCCTGTTTGAGAGTTTAAGAACCTCAGCGCTACATCTTGCCATCGTTCCCTTGTCTGAGAGTTTAAGAACCTCAGCGCTACATCTTGCCATCGTTCCCTTGTTTGAGAGTTTAAGAACTTCAGCGCTACATCTTGGCATCGTTCCCTTGTTTGAGAGTTTAAGAACCTCAGCGCTACATCTTGCCATCGTTCCCTTGTTTGAGAGTTTAAGAACCTCAGCGCTACATCTTGCCATCGTTCCCTTGTCTGAGAGTTTAAGAACCTCAGCGCTACATCTTGCCGTCGTTCCCTTGTCTGATAGTTTGAGAACCTCAGTGCTACATATTGCCATTGTTCCCTTGTTTGAGAGTTTAAGAACCTCAGCGCTACATCTTGCCATCGTTCCCTTGTTTGAGAGTTTAAGAACCTCAGCGCTACATCTTGCCATCGTTCCCTTGTCTGAGAGTTTAAGAACCTCAGCGCTACATCTTGCCATCGTTCCCTTGTCTGATAGTTTGAGAACCTCAGCGCTACATATTGCCATTGTTCCCTTGTTTGAGAGTTTAAGAACCTCAGCGCTACATCTTGCCATCGTTCCCTTGTTTGAGAGTTTAAGAACCTCAGCGCTACATCTTGCCATCGTTCCCTTGTTTGAGAGTTTAAGAACCTCAGCGCTACATCTTGCCATCGTTCCCTGTTTTAGAGTTTGAGAACCTCAGCGCTACATATTGCCATTGTTCCCTTGTTTGAGAGTTTAAGAACCTCAGCGCTACATCTTGCCATCGTTCCCTTGTTTGAGAGTTTAAGAACCTCAGCGCTACATCTTGCCATCGTTCCCTTGTTTGAGAGTTTAAGAACCTCAGCGCTACATCTTGCCATCGTTCCCTGTTTGAGAGTTTAAGAACCTCAGCGCTACATCTTGCCATCGTTCCCTTGTCTGAGAGTTTAAGAACCTCAGCGCTACATCTTGCCATCGTTCCCTTGTTTGAGAGTTTAAGAACCTCAGCGCTACATCTTGCCATCGTTCCCTTGTTTGGGAGTTTAAGAACCTCAGCGCTACATCTTGCCATCGTTCCCTGTTTGAGAGTTTAAGAACCTCAGCGCTACATCTTGCCATCGTTCCCTTGTCTGAGAGTTTAAGAACCTCAGCGCTACATCTTGCCATCGTTCCCTTGTTTGAGAGTTTAAGAACCTCAGCGCTACATCTTGCCATCGTTCCCTTGTTTGAGAGTTTAAGAACCTCAGCGCTACATCTTGCCATCGTTCCCTGTTTGAGAGTTTAAGAACCTCAGCGCTACATCTTGCCATCGTTCCCTTGTCTGAGAGTTTAAGAACCTCAGCGCTACATCTTGCCATCGTTCCCTTGTTTGAGAGTTTAAGAACCTCAGCGCTACATCTTGGCATCGTTCCCTTGTCTGAGAGTTTAAGAACCTCAGCGCTACATCTTGCCAACGTTCCCTTGTTTGAGAGTTTAAAAACCTCAGCGCTACATCTTGCCATCGTTCCCTTGTCTGAGAGTTTAAGAACCTCAGCGCTACATCTTGCCGTCGTTCCCTTGTCTGATAGTTTGAGAACCTCAGCGCTACATATTGCCATTGTTCCCTTGTTTGAGAGTTTAAGAACCTCAGCGCTACATCTTGCCATCGTTCCCTTGTTTGAGAGTTTAAGAACCTCAGCGCTACATGTTGCCATCGTTCCCTTGTCTGATAGGTTATTTGGGGCCGAAACTAACCCAGGGCTAATCAAATATTGAGCGAGACCAAGGAGCATGGCAAGAATAGCGTGTGAATACGACGGGTGGCCTGTACGGGATAAATCTGTATTGATGAGGTTCAAGATATAGGGCAAAGACATAGGTAGGGAAACATAAAAAAGGTTGTCTGGAAGAGATTGCTTGTAGCAATAAGACCGCCTACTGTACACTATATATAATATCCCTGTGTATTAGCTGTAAGAAATTGTTTTTGTTGTACTATAAGTGTAAATAAATAAATAATAAATACTAGCTTTTACCAACGGCGGCGTCGCTCGCGTGAACAAGCTTCTACAACGGTCTTCGAGGGTGCGCAGCGCGCGAGCCGCAAGATACAAGATTCAAGGTATTTATTCAAAATAGGTGCAAATTATACTCTTTCTGATAGTCATAAATAAATAATAACATAATTTCATTTGTGAAAAATCAAGAAATAAACAATGATTAGTTAGAAATAAACCAGATTATGTCATTAGAACATGAAAACAATATGACACGAAAAGTTATACACAAAATTATTGAATGTCATTGAAACCTTTGACAAGAGTAGGCCAGTTCACACGGACAGCACCCGGTCACGAGTATAACGCGAGAGTCAGCCATCGCTCCCATCAACCATATTAGAGGGAAAGGAACACCCGGCTCCCGATACGCAACTGTTATAATGTTGTAAAGTATTAAAATGGTGGAAATTGTGCCTTCTCTAGATTCCTCGGCAAATATGTCCTCTATGCTGATTAGTAGTCTGTGTGACTATCCCACCCCTACAACTTCTCTTTTTAAAATCACGTCAATCCTTCGATTCATTGCGACTTGACAGAATTTAACAAAAAAGAGAGAGAGTTAACAGCTATCCCACGGGAAACTCTAAAGAAATCGGGATAAACAGTAGCTTAAATGTTAATAGCGCCGGTAGCGTAACGGCTAGGGCCGCCGCCTCCTGTCCGGGAGGTTGTGGTTCGAATCCTGCCACGTACCAATGTGGTTTCGAATTTAGATTTCATATGTACGTTTATCCGACGCTCTTACGGAGAAGGAAAACATTGTGAGGAAACCTGCACACGCCTGCGAAATAACTTAAAGGTTGTGTGTGAAGTCGACCAACCCGCAATAGGCCCACGTGGTCGACTAAGGCCCGATCGCCCTAATTCAGGGTGGATCGAGCCCCTCGGTGGGGACGTATATAAGCTGATATGATGATGATGATGATGATGATGTTAAGCCATGTCCTTAACTGTCTACCTATCAAATTTCATCCAGATCCGTTCAGCTGTTCTGTTGAATAACAAACATCCATCTACCCATCCACCCACCCATACACCCATCCATTCACCCATCCACCCATCCATTCAAACTTTTTTATTTATAATATAAGGTATAGGTCTGTCTTTTGTGCAAACTTTTTGGGAAAAAGGTCTTGGATTGTTTCGGTCTAAAAATAAAATAAATTGTACCTAAAGAAATATGTCAATTTACGAATAGTTGGACCTTTTATGCTAGGTCTGAGTGAGTGGGTTCCACCTATACCGGCCGCCAAACAGCTTGATGTTTTCCGACAGGTGGGGCGAGATAGTTTGCGAGATTACTGGCTTACGAGGCATTCCATACTAGCACTTGAGGTCTCGAGGGTAGGGTTGCCAGATGACAATTTATAAAGGAATGATGGGTCTAAAAAGAAGGATTCTCTGTAAAAAAGGAGGAATTTCACAACTAAACGAGTTTTGAATAAATATTATAACTACCTTATTGTAAAATGTTTATATTAATTTAAGTTTATGGTCACTTACTATGGGCCTAATAATAAGGCTCAAGGTCACGCAAAGGGCAATGGAGCGTGCTATGCTCGGAGTTTCTCTGCGTGATCGAATCAGAAACGAGGAGATCCGTAGGAGAACCAAAGTAACCGACATAGCTCTCAGAATTGCTAAACTTAAGAGGCATTGGGCGGGGCACACAGCTCGTAAAACAGATGGCCGTTGGGGCAGTAAAGTTCTCGAGTGGCGACCGCGAACCGTAAAACGTAGCGTAGGCAGGCCTCCCACTCGGTGGACCGATGACCTGGTGAAGGTCGCGGGCAGCCACTGGATGCGGGCAGCGCGGGACCGGTCGTCGTGGAAATCCTTGGGGGAGGCCTATGTCCAGCAGTGGACGTCCTTCGGTTGATATGATGAGCTGCAGTTTTCGAAAGTAGTTCTTGATTTTTCGACAAATAATTATGAAAATCTTCACATGACATGTTTTTGAAGTTGTATTGGGTACTTAAAGATTAAATCCGACAGGCGGCGACGCGGACAGGCCTAAACTTGAGTAAGAATCAAAGATTTAACTGACTTCACACTTAGTACCTATAAGTTCCTAAAGTAAAGCATGCACGCCCTTTTGACCTTTGGTCACGCACGAGCACGGCGCGTGACATTTTTCAGCACGCAGACGTATTGCAAAAGGAGGACAACAGTAGGTAATGGAAGGACGGCAGGACAAAATATTGAAAAGGAGGATATGTCCTCCTACTGGTTACCATCTGGCAACCCTACTGTAGGGTCGGCAAAGCAGGAGTTTTTGGCGGGATTTGTGTTGATAGGGAAAAAGTTCGAAGTCCGTTTTTCAGAAAATCACACAATCTTCTTCTAGGTACTTCTTTCTCGCACGAAGATAAAAAAAAATTGAATGTTTAGGTAAGGCGATGTTGTTTAATTTACCAAAATGAGCCAGTAATAACTTTGTTTTTCTAATATCGAATAACTCTTTAATGGACATCCGATGTAACAACTAAGAGACGTATAATTTGGGCAATCTTGTCGCTTAGAGCGATTTATAATCGTTATGTCTCATCCGGCTCGAAGGACCATTTAATGTTTAAGTTAAATTTTTGTGTGCACTGGTACTTCTAGATTAGAAATAAAACTAAAATTATTGTTTTATCACTATTTTATGTGGAAAAGTTATAAGAATAAGAACTGACAATGTTGCTTCTAAGATGGCTGGACGGAAGAGAGAGTTATCATATCAGTGTTGCTATATACATTATTATTATAAACAGTTTTTAAACATGAAACATAAGCCATTAATATATTTAGGACAATGTTCAATCACCGTACCTCAAAGTTTTACATTAATTTAAATGGGAAATACGAAACTAACTGTTTTTGTAGCCAACATGAATAAAAACATGTTGGCGTAGTCATGAATCGACCTCAAAAACTTCAGAACAAACAACATAATAACCTCATTTTTCCCACAACCCAAGAATACACAAAAATTACCAAATTTTCTACTTTACTCATATCTGCATATTTTATGTCAGTAAGAAGTTTTGTAATCTTTTGAAATAAGTACAGTCAGTTCACTAAGTTAGCTGTGTGTAAAGTTATCTGTGTTAAGCTTAAGCAGGTAAATCTGAAAGCAAGAGAATTTAAGGCGAGGTATTGTTCAGAACAGTTGTCTCTGTTTTTTTGTTTACGTGTGAAGAGTAAAGAAAATAACCACACTTTTATGCGCTGTTTCAATGTTTTATTTTTTAACTTAGATATATAGGGTTTTTTTGCACAAAAGTGAGTCCGCCAATATGTCAGCATTTTATTGAGGTTATTCGTTAGAGAAAAAAAAGGTGCTATGTCTAACTGTAGTAAAGTGAAACTGGTTTTATGTGGGCTAAAACAGCAAAAATTTACAAAATTTAAGCAAACTTTTTTTTTGCATTTTTTTTTCTATCGAGACAATTTTATCAAATCCTGTTTTGGCCTCCTGCACTTTGTAGCAGACATATTTCATATTTTCACGATGTTTCAAACATCGAACGAAATTGCTTGGAAATAAAGTTCTTGTCAGCTCGTACTGCAACGTGGCTGTTACATCTATCGCTATTGACGAATCGTGCGAAAATTGTGGTTTTTAATTCTTTATAAAACGTCTTTAATTTATCTGTATTAGCATTAGCTACTTAACAATATTACGTTATTTTTAACCCTTTACACAAAAAGAGGTGTTATAAGTTTAACGTGTGTATCTGTGTGTCTGTCTGTGGCATCGTAGCTCCTAAACGATAGGAACGATGTTAATGAGATTTTTTCAATTAAAAGCTGACCTGTATAGAGGCGAGGTGCTTTAACTAATATAATGTACACCCTGGGCCGGTTTTAGGTGTGATAAAAAATCAAAATGGCCGCCGCAGTGAAGTTGCTCCTATATGGCTAATATTTTGTTCGTGGGTTTTTTTACTAATTATTTAATTAATTGTGAACAAAAAAAAACTTCTTGACATTTAACACAGTCGTAAAAGTCATAAGACACGCCTGCGAAGAAACTCGAAGGTTGTGTGTGAAGTCGACCAACCCGCACTGGGCCCGCGTGGTCGACTAAGGCCTAATCGCCCTGATTCAGGGTAGGCTCGAGCCCCTCGGTGGGGACGTATATGAGCTGATATAATAATAATAATAATAATAAAAGTCATAAAATTCTGGCAGAACTGAGCGCCTAAACCTGATTTTGTGTATAAGATTATATTTTCAGTAAATGTAAAGCTTGAAATGTTCTCGTAGAATTATATCTTCTTGACATTTTACATAGTCAAATAAAAGACACGAAAATTTGGCAGAACTGAGAGTCTAAGCCTGATTTTGTGTTTATGTGTGTAAGTAAATCATTCATTACAGCTCATATACGTCCCCACCGAGGGGCTCGAGCCTACCCTGAATCAGGGCGATTAGGCCTTAGTCGACCACGCGGGCCCAGTGCGGGTTGGTCGACTTCACACACAACCTTCGAGTTTCTTCGCAGGCGTGTGTAGGTTTCCTCACGATGTTTTCCTTCACCGTTAAAGCAATCGGTAAGTATGTACGTAAGTTTTTTTTTGAAAAACTCATTGGTACATTGGCCATCCAGATTTGAACCCGGTACCTCTGGTTAGATGGACCGAGTCGTTACCGGTTGAGCCACCGACGCTTCTGTGTAAGTAAATATAGAGTTCTAAATGTACGAGACTCGTATGGTACCGGCGCGGGCGCATTGTTGGCAAATGACTTTATGTCTTGACGTGACATTCATGTTATAATTATTGTAGTGACCTTTGACGAACTACTAAACGGCTAAATAGAGAAGGCTCTACTCGAGTCACGTTTTCGTGAGATTAGGCAACCATTATTCATGTAAATACAACAATAATGATAGTGATTATTACGAACTCTCTCTATCTGTATTTACAGTCTGGCCTTGTTTTTCTTTAGTTCATCATATCATATACGTCCCCACCGAGGGGCTCGAGCCAACCTTAAATTAGAGCGATCGGGCCTTAGTCGACCACGCGGGCCCAGTGCGGTTTGGTCGACTTCACACACCCCTTCGAGTTTCTTTGCAGGCGTGTGCACGTGCAGGTTTCCTCACGATGTTTTCCTTCATCGTAAGAGCGTCGAATAACCGTACTAGGAAATCGAAATTCGAAAACAAATTGGTACGTGGCAGGATTCGAACCACGACCTTCCGAACAGGAGGTAGCGGCCCTATAACTATTTGGAATTTTCGGCTATTTGGAAATGATTGTACTCATATGTTTGGTCAGTTAAGTAATTAAATAACTCGTTGAATACAATTTAACAATCTACCCACTTTTAATTAAATTTTTGCTTCAAGGTTACTTTTCAAAATACCACAACCATATATTAACAAAAACAATTCACATAATTCAAAAAATAGGTCTTTCTTATTCAATAAAAGACTACTTTAAGAAACTGATTACTCTGCTCGTAGAACAGACAGATGGCCGTTGGGGTAGTACAATTCTCGAGTGGAAAACGTAGTGTAGGCAGGCCTCCCCTCCTACAGGACCGATGACCTGGTGAAAGTCGCGGGAAGCCGCTGGATGCGGAAAGCGCAGAACCGGTCGGTCGTTTTGGGAATCTTTGGGGAAGGCGTTTGTCCAGCAGTGGCCTTCGGCCGATATGAATGAACAAAGAAATTGATTTGAATATGTATTGTCATTTTTAGGGTTCCGTAGTCAACAAGGAACCCTAACAGTTCCGCCATGTTTATGATTAAAAACCGGCCAATTGCGAGTCAATACGGCACACAAAGGGTTCCGTACCATCATACTAGATGGCGGTAGTACAAAGGGTTCCGTACCCTCATACTAAATGGCGCTAGTTTCTTCACGTTTAAAAAAAAAGTTTTTTGTATGGAAAATTTTACTTTTTCTAATTTTTAGTATTTGTTATCATCTGTGAAAATTTCAACAGTCTATCTACCACGGTTCATGAAATACAGCCTGGTGACAGACGGACGAACAGACAGACGGATGAACAGAATGAGTAGAGTCCCGTTATTACCCTTTGGGTACGGAACTTAAAAAAATGATAACGTCACAGGCCCAAATACTACGAAAAAAAAACAGGCATAGTTGTAATTTAAAATCACGATTATGAAATGATATTAACAAATTAAAATAATTTACTATTCACAGTAGTTGTTAACAATTTAAATATCAATAAATCAATTTGTTTATTTTCTCACCACAAACTTTTACATTAACATTATCGTTAATAAAATTTGAAATACATAAAAAAAATAACAATATTAAATCTTTATATTAACCCCATATCTAAATGGTTATTTTTATATATCTAAATAGTTATTTTTATAAAAATAAAAATGCCAATTAAAATTTTGGTATTTCTGCGCAATGTTTTATTTTTATTTTTTAGCTGTTTTAATTCTGGCTCCTACATAGTCAACGCACGTCATCATCTTCATCTCCATTCCTCCAGTCCTACTCCATTACTGGACCTATAGGGGGGAGGCCCAAGGCGCGACACTTTTACCAGTCTTCGTTTACATCCAGGCTGTCTTCAAGAGTTTTGCGCAAATTACTATAAAATAAAATAAAACTTAAAATTACTATTTCTTAAAAATGGATGGGCCGATTTCAATGAAACTTTATACACATAAAAGCAAGTCATGAGATTCTAGTTTTATATATTTTCAAAAAATAGTGTTAGGGTTTTAAAAGTGATCTTAAAATTCACTAGTCTCATTAAAATAAAGTATTTCGAAAATGTAATCTATCTACAAACTAGAATATTGTGACTTGCTTATGTGTAAAAAGTTTCATTAGAATCGACTAATCCATTTTTAAGAAGTATTAATTTTAAGTATGCATGAAAAAAGTTTTTGTGAAGACTTACGCTCTTAAGGAATTCGCTTTATCCAGCAATGAATTCGATTTTTTTTATTCGTAATTGGTAAGCCCTTGGTATCATCTCACCTGATGGTAAGTGGCTATGATGCCGAAGCTGGAAGCGGGCTTACCAAGATTTCCCAACGCAATCGAGAACTGGCTATCTTATCTTCAAACCGGAACAAATCAATGTTAACACTGATGTTTGGCGGCAATACTTAGATAAGATGGTGGCTAGCTACCACCAGGCAGACTATAAAAATGACCTACCACCAACCAAACCGAGTCTTATAAGTTGACCCCACCGCTAATCGAACCCGCGACCTCCTGGTGTGAAGCGAATGGACTAACCATTAACGCCACGGAGGTGGTTAAACTAAAAAGTTTTAATATCTCATAAATATTTTTGAGTTTCCATTAATAATTACGTGATCCCATGATACTGCCACACCCCGGACACTGCATACAACAAATGACGGTGCAAACAAAATCACGGCGAAATCCTATTCGTTCGAGAACCAAACTACAACCAATCTGTATCAATCTGGGTGACGAGGGGGTGAGGTCGCAATCTAGAGAGCGGCAGGGAGTGTCCATACTGTATGTTAGTACTAATATATACAGGCTGTAATAAAATTGGTGTAGGTCCCGTTTACTGGGGCTTCTACTCATCATACTGAACAACTTTCCCCAGGGAACCCATTGTCAATTCTCAAAAAAAAAAATTCGACGCTCCATACAAAAATGCACAAAATTGGTCAATCAGCTGATCGTTTTGTATGAAGAGTTCAAATTTTTTTTCGTGATTTCAGCAAACTTGTAGAACAAAAGTTGTTCAGTATGATGAGTAGAAGCCCCAGTTAACGGGACTTACACGAATTTTTTTACACCCTGAATATTTGCTACTGCAGTGCAGACACATCGCTTGAACTAGTGTACGTATAACCATTTTATTTAACTATTGCGTTTGCGCTTCGTATTGGAATTTGGATTCCATCACGTTCGGAACACGATTGAAGCGAGCGAGCGGCAGATAATTTCCAACGTATCAATTCGCATCGTTTCGGTGTTGCCAGGTTAGTGAAAAGCTACTGATTTGATACTTTTAGTCCCCCGCGTTTCATTTTCCATCTTGCGGAAATTTCGAAAAATCAGGCCTTATTCTTTGTCTGTAACATAAAGGGAATCTCTGGGCAAAATTTTAGTTTTCTAGGGCCAAAGACTTGGGTTTGGCGTTGAGTGAGTAAGTAAATGAGTCAGAATTTTTTATATATACATATATACAGGCTGTAACAAAATTGGTGTAGATTTCGTTAACTGGGGCTTCTACTCATCATACTGAGCAGCATTTGTTCTACGACTTAAAAATTTAAAAATATTTTTACTCTTCATACAAATCGATCAGCTGATTACCAATTTTGTGCATTTTTGTATGGAGCGTCGAATATTTTTTTTGAGAATTGACTATGGGTTCTGGGGAAAGTTGTTCAGTATGATGAGTAGAAGCCCCAGTAAACGGGACCTACATCAATTTTATTACCCCCTGTATATATTAGTACTAACATACAGTATGGACACTCCCTGCCGCTCTCTAGATTGCGACCTCACCCCCTCGTCACCCAGATTGATACAGATTGGTTGTAGTTTGGTTCTCGAACGAATAGGATTTCGCCGAGATTTTGTTTGCACCGTCATTTATTTTTAGAAATGTCATTTCACGACCGGGGTGTGCTATCACTAAGACTCCGCTGTCTGTTCGTCTGTAAGCGGGCTGTATTTTATGAACCGTAATAGATAGACAGATGAAATTTTCACATGTGTATTTCTAATTCCGCTATACAACTATCACAAATTAGAAAAAGTAAACGAAAAATTATACTACAAACGTGTTTTGTGTTTGTATTTTGGAGGTATTTTTGATTTAGCCATATCGTAAAAACAGTATTACATACAAGAGTGAAACTTAGTGTGATTTCAGTACTAATACTGAAGTAAAACAAAAAATCATAAAAATCGGCCAAGTGTGAGTCGTACTCGCGCTAAGGAGTCCGAACTGATTGACAAAAAAAGCATATTTTTGTCGCTTCGCGTTGATGTTTCTAGGTATCATTGTCCTTGTTGTATAGGCGATAGTCTTGATACTGTGGTTGTGTGGAGAGATGGAGTGGTATGGAACACTCGGAGCGCTAGTCCAACTCGCAATTGGCCGGTCTTTTCTTAAATGATACATATCAAACATAAACTCCCAACTAATAGTAAATTCACGGAAAACTAAACATTGTATTACTAAGAAGGGATTTGATTTGTATTAGGGAAGCAACGATACCGATGCCGATAATCGTAAACCGCAGGTTATCGTTATTTTTTACGATCATCCGTATCGTAAAAAGTATTACGATACCACAGTATAATATATATTAGTACTAGACGATACATAACGATTCTTTTAAATTTATATTTGCCTGAAAATAAATGCAAGACAACATCGAAGTTTGCGCTGGCAACACTCTGACGAGAGCCATCTTGCGGTTTTTTTTGCCGGGATTTGTGGTGGACGCATTCGTAGTTTTATTTTGTTGTTTTTTCATTGTTTTCTGCTGGGATTTTGTTCAAGAAGTGGTGCATTTTGGAGAAAATCGTCTAGTGCACGTAAGCAATGTGGAGAAAAAGAAAACAAAACGAAGGAGGACGTGAGAACCCAACTTGCTCTGGGTGCAGTTTTATAGACGCCCAACAGCAACTGGGTGTTCCACCTCAGAATGCAGCTGCTGCAAATGCTGTCAAGAACTTCAGAGAAGATTTGTAATGCACCGGCACTAGCATTACAAATCCAAAAACAAATGAAGAAAGTGAAAATTATTTACGAATCCGGCTGAAGGACTAGTTTCCATGAACAAGAAAAATTTACAACAACAGCCATCTTGCATTAGAGCCGTAAAACACAATAATAAAAAAAGCCGTCTTGCATATTGTTGGCGTTTTGTTTTGTCTGACGTTTGCACTGACATGACTATAAACAAAGTCACGCGCGACTGTTAACTATTTCTTTTCTTGTGCGAATTCAAGTGTAATTTGAAAAATTCTTATTGCCAAATATTATAAGAGCATGCCGAAATGGCGCGAACATAGTGAGATATGGAAGATTTTTTCTAAAGGCATACCAAATACACAGAATAAAGCTGTTTGTTATTATTGCAAAGCAGAGAGATCACGAGGAGGCTTTTATGTTTTCTCAATTAAAAAATACCAGTAATTAATTGTAATTGTGACACATAAATGGTAAATAATCATAAAAAAAATTAATGTTGATTTTACTCAATTGTCCTGTTTTAATACTTTTAATATATTATGTAAATAAATTAATCGTAATGCATTCGTTATCGTAATAGCTAAAGTATCGTTGCATCCCTAATTTGTATTCATTTATGTATTTTATTCAGTCACACCAAAATACTTTAGAAATTTATAATATTTTCTGGTCACACCGAGCGTCGAAGCATCGAAGCAGCAATAGCCAGCGAAGCGAGATAACGGATTCAATTTTCGCAACTCAATTTCCGGTGGCCAGCACTTAATACAGATGTCCACCATGGAAAACATAGGTAGGTAACGAGTATTTCACCTGAAACTACTCTATTCACATCATATATACCTGCGTCCCCACCGAGGGACTCGAGCCCAGTGTTACCAGATGCACTGTAATTACAGCGGATTTACTGTATTTTCCTGTTATGTACTGTAATTAATTTTGTAAATTTCATACAAACACTGTAATTTTTTAAATATTATTTTCATACAAACACTTTAAATATTTGATAATTTTGTACAATTTTGTATGGTAACACTGTAATTTTCAAGTTATGCTACTGTGTTTTGTGTTTTTGCATCTGGCAACACTGCTCGAGCCTCTCTGAATTAGGGCGATCGGGCCTTAGTCGACCACGCGGGCCCAGTGCGGGTTGGTCGACTTCGAGTTTCTTCGCAGATGTGTGCAGGTTTCCTCACGATGTTTTCCTTCACCGTAAAATCGTCGGATAAATGTACTTATAAGATCGAAAATCGAAAACACATTGGTACGTGGCAGGACTCGAACCACGACTTTCCGGATAGGAGGTAGCGGCCCTTGCCGTTGTGCCACCGACGCTCAAACTACTCTATTACGAGCTTTTAACCGCCTCCGTGGCGTAATGGTTAGTCCATTCGCTTCACAACAGGAGGTCGCGGGTTCGATTCCCGGCGGGGTCAACTCTGCTTGACTCGGTTTGGTTGGTGGTAGGGCATTTTCAACCCGCCTGGCTAGCTACCACCATCTTAAGTAAGTCTTGCCGCCTTAAATCAGTCTTAACAGCATTGATGTGTTCCGGCTTGATGATAAGATAGGCAGATCACCATAACGTTGGGGAATCTTGATAAGCCCGCTTCTATCCTCGGCATCATCGTCACTTACCATCAAATGAGATGATGCCAGTGGCTTACCAATTGTAATAGAAAACAAATTGTCCGCTTCAAAATTTTCAAGTTAAATTTGACCCACCTCTCGGTTTCCAAACAAAAAAAGTAGATATCTATCTGCTTTGTGGTTTCCGATTGAACTGAAATATTGCTTACACGTTAAGTTTGGATAACAATGCATGGTTAGTTAAGTGACGTCATTCAAAATCCAATATGGCGGACTCCCAAAGATAGCGGACCAGTTATTTTTTATGAAACCCCATTATATTGGGTAGCAAAAAAGGGTTTGCTGAGAAGAATATACTAAATATAATATAATTAAAATTATTTCAAAATAAAGCTTGCACCTAAAAGTTTTTAGATTTTTCGAAATGAGCTTATTGTTTTAATTTTTTTTATCTAAGATTACTATCTAACTTTAATCGGCGTCGGAATAAATTCATATTTTTTTTCATGTAGCAAGTATTATTTATTTATTTTTATTTATTTATTTTATTTCACATAAATGTAACATTACAGATTTGCATCCAAGTCATTACATTACAACATTAATGGTTTCTTTTACTCAAACCAGCTATGTATTCGCTTTAAAGAAGACAGAAAATACGTGATTGCAGGCTAGTCAATATTAAAAAGAAACAAAATGTAAATAGTGGAAATGTGTTTGTTACCTTTGACACGGGGAAGGACATAGGCTACTTCTTATCCCGATTTTTAACTGGATATCTCCACGCGTTCCTAAAAGGCTCTTGACAAACAACAAAGTGATCCATTAAGAGTTCCTCTCTTTCCTTTTGGGGTTTTAAACCGCCTCCGTAGCTCAGAGGCAAAGTTCAGTGGCTTTACACAGGAGGTCGCGGGTTCGATTCCCGGCGGGGTCAATTGTAAGACTCGGTTTGGTTGGTGGTAGGGCATTTTCTAAGCCCGCCTGGCTAGCTACCACCATCTTATCTAAGTCTTGCCGCTAAATATCAATGTTGATATCATTGGTGTGTTCCGGCATGAAGATAAGATAGCCAGTTCCCCATTGCGTCGGGGAATCTTGGTAAGCCCGCTTCCATCTTCGGTAACATCGTCACTTACCACCAGGTGAGATGTTGTCAAGGGTTTACCAATTGTGAATAAAAAAAATTAAAAAAAACGGAACCCTAAAATGCATGAGTACGATTTGTACTAATTTGAATAGCTTGATAGTTAACATAAGAATTAAAAATAATTAAAACCTACATAATATCACTAACTTCTTCTCTATACATGTTACAAAACAAAGTCCTAACCGCCGCGTCTATCTGACTGAACGCGATAAGCTCTAAAACTACTGAATAGATTTCCATACGGTTTTCACCTATGGACAGAGTGATTGCAGAGGTAAGTTTAGGTGTATAATTCCTCATGGACCCTCTAGTGTAAATGAAATGCGAAGTAAATTTATTTTCATACGCAAATATTGTAATACACAGTTAACTTTCGCCCAAAACACAAAATACACACAAAAAAAATTTAACAATACAAATTCGCGTAAAAAAAATCGCACTATAAATGGCATAGTCCCGAAATAAATGCAAGTGTTTGTTACTGCATAACATAATGTACTGCACAGTCCTTCACACTCCTCTCGTGCGGAGTATATACGAGGGGGTATCGAATTCACAGTCTATTTGTGGCCGACAGGAATGCGACGATACTGTGTAGCTCTATCTATAACACCACAACTAGATGGGTTAGTTAAACATAGGTTAACCAAGCAAGACATACAGTATGCTAATCTTGGATTATATATTAATATATTGAGAAGGAAATGTAAAATTCAATTTACAGTTTCAGCCTCGTTTCGACAAATACAAGTGTATCTTTAATGTCATTAGAGGATTTTCGACATGTTAACGTTCATATTTACATACTCTTTGTCAAGCTTTAGTTTAAAATTATCACACAATTTTTAACATTGCAAAAAAATGTTGTTGTCGCTTCAGTATTGGCCCGATTTTCAGTGGCTGATTGTGATACCAAAAGACGCGTCTCGACAAGGGTCAAAAGACGCGTCTCGACAAGGGCTATAAAAAATAGTTTTTTTCAATCTCAATAACTTTTTTTTAAAATCGAAAATATGTAAAAAATGCGGTCGTTTTACGTTGGGGGAGAGGGTATAAGGAGACCTCACGTGTATTTTTCTACAGTGAACGAAAAAAGAAAAAAATCTAACACATGAGTAGATAGTTTTTCTCGGTTTCATTAAAAATAAATCTTCACTTGTAAAATACTTAAAAAAATAGCGAGTCTTTTTTCGCGCTTGAGCCCGCCCGCTATATACAATACTATTAAAGTCTTTATGTTGGTTGAATAAAAAAAATATACGTGAGGTTGTGAGGGGGAGCCAAGAACCTCACCAAATATCACCAAGGGGAAGGGGGGGTGAAAAAGGAGCCGAAAAAACCTCGCGTGATTTGTGCACAAGCCCTTGCCTAGACAAGACACTGTAGAGATCGTATAGCTCTCTACGCTCATCCATTACATCTCCTTTTGTAGTCTTGCTATCCGCGGATCGTGTTAAAAAGCTAAGTTTAAATTTAAACTAGTAGGTCGTTCGAAAGCTTTTCCGAAACAGTTGAGATTCATACTATTCGGTAGTGATGTGCGGGCTCGATTAGTTTAATAATCGATTATTGAAATATTCGTAATCGATTATGGACGATTATTTAAGACTCTGTTGACAACTGTCCAGTCCAAAAGCAAATACAAAGAAACTGCTACAATTTGGACAAAATATTAAATAATTTCTTAGACTACCTATCTATACTATTCTACAAAAAAAACGCAATTTCAGTTATATTATGTTTATATTATTATGTACCTAGTGCTTTCTTTTATTATTGGTTAATGCTATGGTTTAAAACGAAAATTAATGATAATTATTATTTATTTATAATCACCACATGTGTTATACAAAAGAAATTCTCTAAGAAAAAAAAACAATAAAATTTGATACCTACCTTTATATTCTATAATATGTTTTCAAACAGTATCCAATTTGCATTCAAAAATATTATATAATCAAGATGTTTCAATTCAATTTAAGGATAGGGTTGCCATTTCACGAAATGACAAACAAAATCGTAGAATTTGGTAGTGTTGTATTGCCCTTTCTCAAAATCGAACATGATCGATTATGAAAATCATAATCGATTGCAGCCGATTACTTTCATAATCGATTATTGATAATCGATTGCGCACATCACTACTATTCGGGACCGCGAGCCAAGACAGAGGTCCCTTTTCGAGTGTGACAACCACAGCAAGACTACAATATTAGCTAAATCTGATAATTGCATCCTAATAATCAGTCAGCCGGCAAAATTACAAAGTGAATAAAGAAAGCTCTACCTCTTTTTTAGGGTTCCATAGTAAAACAAGGAACCCTTCTAGTTTCGTCATGTCTATCTGTCCGTCTATCTGTCCGCGGCCTAACTCCTAAACTATTATGTTGTATAATAATAACGCGGAGAGAACTGTAAAAAAAAGGGAAAAAAAACGTTCTAAGGGTACCTCCCCTACAAGTAAAGTGGGGATGATAAAGTGGGCATGTAGTTTTAGTATTAAAGCGGAACTACGTTTGTATGGAAACTCGAGCCTCAAGGAGACCCTTTAATATAGTAATTGAGTACCTACTTAAATAAATGACAGAACGGCGATGGAATGCCCAAAAAAACTAGGACAATGAAAGAGCGATAAAAACGGGATTCCTTTGTCATAAGCAGGAATTTAATATCCCTGGGGTCAAGATCAAACGAAAAAACCTTCCCCCTTTCAACGCCGGAAAATTATAAGAAAAAAGGAGCCAAGTGGGAGTCGGACCAAGCGCAAAACAGGGTTCTCTAAATTAAAAAAAATGTACATTTAAAATATATATAGTTCATCATCATATCAGCTCATATACGTCCCCACCGAGGTGCTCGAGCCTACCCTGAATTAGGGCGATCGGGCCTTAATAAACCACGCGGGTCCAGTGCGGATTGGTCGACTTCACACACAACCTTCAAGTTTCTTGTGCAGGTTATCTCACGATGTTTTCCTTCACCGTTAAAGCTATCGGTGAGTATACGTACGTAAGTTTCGAAAAACTCATTGGTACATTGGCCGTCCGGATTTGAACCCGGCACCTCTGGTTAGGAGGACCGAGTCGTTACCGGTTGATTTATAAGTTACCTAAATTTTAAAAAAATAATGTATTTTTAAAATATATATAAGGTGTAACAAAATTAGCTGAAACTATTTTAACTGGTGCTTCTACCCATGAAACTGAACAACTTTCCCCATGGAACCCATAGTAAAATCGCAAAAAAAAATTGGCTCTCCCATACCAACTCGATCAGCTGATCAGCCAACTTAGTATGGGAAGTTCAATTTTTATTTGAGATTTGACTATAGGTTCCATGGGGAAAGTTGTTCAGTTTCATGGGTAGAAACACCAGTTAAAATAGTTTCAGCTAATTTTGTTACACCTTATATAGTTAGTAATAGAAAATTTTGCAAGGAAAAATCTATGAACTTTTTATGGATCCACTGCACATCTTAACTTGAATCACTATTACTTAACTAAATAAACCTACTTAGCCGTGATAATGTTACATTTAAATTGATTTTTTTGTGTCCTACTATTTAAAAAAAATCAGATGTCCTGAAACAGCGGTAAAGCTGGTGGGGGGGGGGGGGACGGACACTTGACTCTACTATTTACATTTTTCGATGCTCTGTAATAACGGTTCAGGTAGCGATGGACGAATTAGCTTTTTAAAGATTAATAGTTTGCATCCCTGAATCGAAAAATGGTTTTCACACATATGCAATATTTCTGAACGAACTATCCAAGGCTACACCATGAGATAGACGAGAAAAAAAAAATTCGAGCGAGACCTACAGTACTCGCATATGATGTGTAACATGTGACAAAATACTTTAGGTTAGATTTGATGACGATATTGTACCTGGGTGGCGGATCTGACAGTAACGAAAAAAACCGACCAAGTGCGAGTCGGACTCTCGTAAAGTAGAATTCCGCGCTTTCGCGACTTCCTGTTACACATTTCCGTCCCATGTTACAAATTTCCGTCCAATTTCACGAAATCACTCCCACAAATTGCAGGAAAGCGAGAGCAAAGATGTTACACATCAAAAATCAGGCCCATTTTGACGTGTAGGGAAGGCACTCCCTGCACGTCAAAATGGAGAGGAGAAGAATTTTATTACATTATTTTACCACTTTGTCGACGTGATCAATATGTATACCTATCCAAGCCAAATTAAAGATTTCTAATACTTAAAGTCTCTAATTTAAACTGCGACAGACGGACAGACGGACATGGTGAAACTATAAGGGTTCCTTGTTGACCACGGAACCCTAAGACTGATTAATTTTAGCTTTAATCTAGAATGCCCTTTCAAGATTAGGCAGAGAAAGAGATTGTGAAAAATAAATATCCCTGCGTTGTTAGAGTATAGAATACATAGGTAGGTAACAAATAAAATATGGGCGGTTGAATATTCTGAAATGAGCAGTTCAATAAACACGTGGGCGGTTTAATTAATAATTGGGTAGCACAGAAAAAATAGGAAAATCGGTTATTATTTTTGGCGGTACGTAAAAAAAAGCCATTGCTTAGAACCCCCCAGCCCCCCTTCTATTCCTTCTACTTGTTAGTTTTTACAGCACTTTTTAACCGACTTCAAAAAAAGGAGGAGGTTTCTCAATTCGACCGTTTTTTTTGTATGTGTTTGCGGATAACTTCGTCATTTATGAACCAATTTTGTTGATTCTTTTTTGTTGGAAAGGAGATATCCCACCCAAGGGAGGTACCATAATAAGGACCCTAGGATCTGATGATGGCGTCCCAGAGAAATCGAGGGGAACCTTAGTTTCCTGTTTGAAGTCGGTTTTTTTTGTTTAAAATTATTATTTTCCTTTTGACTTCATTTCTCATTTGGGTCATAAAGTAGCATCTAGGTACGTAAAAAATGGTGGCCGAGTAAATTGACTATCACATTCGGTCAGACAGACAGACAAACGGACATTAGGTTATATTGACATGACATTTTGGCTCCGGAACTAGTAATATTGCTGGAAGAAATTTCTTTAGAAATAAGCTGTACCCTTTGTGTGACCCTACTTTTAAAATGTGTAACTTATGTTTTCTGTGTACAATATACTATAAAATAAATAAAAATAAATAAATAAATATTCAGTATTCTTTGCCGCAACACTATTAATCATCTGAGTTACTTTTTATCATCTGTCATAAACGACATATTGTTCTAAAATGTTAGAAATACCTAGGCGTGACGTCATAGTTTAGTCATTTATGTACTCATTTTGTGATTTTGGTGAATAAAAAATCAAAGACTTGATGGAAAACAAAACCAGTAAGGTTTTCCGAAGTTTAAGTAGGAGGGCAATTTAGTGATCAAGAGTTCATAATTTATTTTTGATGCTGTCGTCATCCGTATTGTAAGTAGTAATCTACAAATTTATGGTATGGTTCGCTAAGAAGTCGTAACAAAACTATGCCTAATTTCTTCTCCGAGTTTAGGGGTTCTTCTGAAGGTTGAACAAGACTCAGAGGGTCACTGGGGTACTTCCTGGTTCGACGTTCCCACATGATGTCGCTTTATATGTGCACCGGAGCTCCATAGTCGCACGCTAGAGAGTTTACGCAGCCGTATCGGTGTATGTAAGTCAGGGTTGGAAAAAAACAGTTTTTATTCAAAAAGAAGAAAACATTATTTTTGATTAACAAACAAGAGAAACATGTTTTTTCAATAAATTCTTTAAAATTATTTTATTTTAAGTGTTTTTAACCATTGTTTTAATACATTTTACGATTAAATTGATGTTCTTTTTATGTTTTGTAGTTTGTTTTAAATAGTTCTATATTTTTTTCCAGTGTTTTAAATACTTGTTTTTTAAATGGCCAATAAACAAATGTTATAAAGGAGTTGTTCCATAACCGTAGCCTGGGCCTGGTCTGTGTACACTAAACAAATATGTTTTTTTATGGCTTGTTTTAAACGTGTTTAATACAAAATATTTATAATTTGTTCTAAACAGGTCTGTGTTTTAAACAGTATTTTAAACACTTGTTTTAAATAAATGTTTTAAACATTGCCAACCCTGATGTAAGTACCTACCTACGTGTTGTTGCGGCTTTGGTTCATCATCAGTGTTGCAAGTGTACATTTAAATCATATTCCAACGATTGACATGACAATCCTCACGTTTTAAAATTTGTTAGATTTGTATGGGAATACGATTTTTTAAATTAATCATTTTCTATGTTTTGTATGGGTTTCGTACGACTTTTTTTGCTCTATGTTATGTATGGGCATACGATTTTTTGCTTATTTTGTACGATCTCCTTCATAAACCGGGGCTCATCATCCTGAGTGACTTTTTAGCGGGAATTTGATTTTTCGCCTGATAAAAAAGTACTACGCCGATTTTAATGAAAAATTATATGGGACGACGCCAGTAGCACACCTAATCGAATAAAAAAGAATCGTGAAAATCGGTTAACAATCTGCGCGTAACACACAAAGATATCGCGTAACACACAAAAAACATATTATGTAGTCGAATTGAGAACCTCCTCCTTTTTGGAAGTCGGTTGATAAGACACGTTTTTCTCTATTTCTAATAAAGCACTTAAAAGGGTTCAGGAAAAGCTTGTTAAAAAAGCCTTGTCTGAAATTTCAAATTAATTAGGTAGGTATTTCGTAATCTTCTTAAGTTATTATCAAACAAATCTTTTAAAGGAATATTTTGAAGAAACAAAGCAACGACGAGATGTTTCCTTCGGGAGCATTGTTCGTGTTAACGCACCGTCTACCAGGAATATTGCTTCAACTTCGTGTCTAAGCTTCTTATTTGAGGAATCTTTCTAGGTGAAGAACGAACGTTTTTAAGCCAGATTTCTCTACTGTCCGCTAAACGCCAGAAAGGGGTTTGAAAGTTATTGGCACACTGAGGATTCGCCATTTTGTTTTTTTTTTCAAAATTGCGTCGCATAATCTAACCTGTGTTTTTGGATAGAAGACCTATAGAAGAACAAAAAATGTCATATAACATTTTGGCTAAAGTGTCACGTTTCTGAGATAATATAGAAGTTAAAAATATTCAAAATTATTATGGAATATATATATTCAATTATCTCTGTAACGTGACGTTTTAGGACACTATATTACATGACATTTTTTGTTTGTCTGTATGTCCCCTATCCAAATATATAGGTCTCAATGTGCGTCAAGTCGTCATTTTGAAAAAAAATAATTGAATGGCGGGCTCCAGTATGCCAGTCTCTATACAAAAATTTTCAAACCCCTTTGTATTTATATTTTTTGAAAATATTAGTTTCAAGTCATAAGAACGATAACAAATCACATGCAATCACAAAAATATTAAATATCAGGAGTAAAAGGTTGTAACTTGAGAAGAAAAAAAACAGTTACGGACAAACAGAAATGGAGAATGAAAATTAAATTTAATCCATCCAATTAAATAGAAAAAAAAACTGCACATCATTTCAGAAACCAAAAAGTTGCCTTAAAATGTGTTCTATGATACACAAAGAATCGAGGCGAATCTAACGATACTCCAAACTCCATCAAGCAGTTTAGGCTGCAGGCTGAGCCAAAGAAACAGACATACATACATTTATTATTATTAATATATCAGCTCATATACTACATATTATATAGCTCCCCACCGAGGGGCTCGAGCCTACCCTGAATCAGGGCGATTAGGCCTTAGTCGACCACGCGGGCCCAGTGCGGGTTGGTCAAATTCACACACAACCTTCGAGTTTCTTCGCAGGCCCTGTGCAGGTTTCCTCACGATGTTTTCCTTCACCGTTAAAGTGTTGTCATTTTTGAAAGTGTCGGTGGCTCAACCGGTAACGACTCGGTCCATCTAACCAGAGGTACCGGGTTCAAATCTGGACGGCCAATGTACCAATGAGTTTTTCAAAAACTTACGTACATATCATTACCGATTGCTTTAACGGTGAAGGAAAAAACTTTTATACATACTCTTTTTTATGTAGTCGGTAATTAGCTAATATAAGTTTTGACAAAGTGTCGATTTTCGTTACATATTTTACTTATCGCCCGCATCACGTCAGGCAGAAATGTTTGAATGGTGGTTTTATGAAACTAACAGAAATAATAAATTGTGAATGTGATGACAGTCAGATAATTACTTTAAAAAAGCAACACCTTAAAATACTTAATTTTAAAATGCAACACCTAAAAATACTTAATTACTCCAAATATGCAACAACTAAAAATACTTCATACTTCAAAAATGGAACACCCAATGACTTATATATTACTGGCGTAAGGACCCGGCCAACGCGCGCGACTAATGAGCCCAGCGAATTGGTGCGAAAATCGAAAGTTTCGCACACTCGCGACTCAGTCGTCTGCGGGACATTGTTCAGTGCGGTGGAAAAATATTCCATATAAAAATGCCTTATTGTGTTGTAAGAGGCCGTAAATATTATAAAAGAAAGGCTAAAAAGAAACATGGGATGTCGTATTATCGATAAGTAACCTTACATTGTATTTTTTCTTGTAAACAAATTAAAAAAACGAATTTTTAAAGCGACAATTCTATCAAGGTTCTTTTAACTCGGCACGTCAGTCAACTCTCGCCCACGCTAGTTCGTACGAGTTATGTCAGATGGCGCTACTTTTTGCATGTATGAAGAAAATCTGACTAAAATATGCAGACGGGCGGATCCTTCTGTTCAAATCTGTGGGAACACCTAAAAATACTTCATACTTCAAAAATGCAACACCTAAAAATACTTCATACTTCAAAAATGCAACACCAAAAATACTTCATACTTCAAAAATGCAACACCTTAAAATACTTCATTTTAAAATGCCACACCTAAAAATACTTAATTACTCCAAATATGCAACAACTAAAAATACTTCATACTTCAAAAATGCAACACCTAAAAATACTTCAAACTTCAAAAATGCAACACCTAAAAATATTTCATACTTCAAAAATGACAACACCTTAAAATACTTAATTACTCCAAATATGCAACAACTAAAAATACTTCATACTTCAAAAATGCAACACCTAAAAATACTTCATACTTCAAAAATGCAACACCTTAAAATACTTAATTTTAAAATGCCACACCTAAAAATACTTAATTACTCCAAATATGCAACACCTAAAAATACTTCATACTTCAAAAATGCAACACCTAAAAATACTAAATTACTTCAAAAAGGCAATAGCTGAAAATTCATAACTACATACTTCAAAAATGCTAAACCCTTAAATACATAATAACTTCAAAATTACACAACATACCCTCAGAATACAGAAAAAAATAAAACGGGTGGGGCTGTGTCGGGGCACACGACCGTTGGTTTTAACGTGAATACGTCTCGTAACGGGTAATATGTAGTTTCTATATAAAATATTATTATTATTAATATTATTATCTGCGTAATTTCAACCGTCCCAGCTGCAGATGTACTGGCACCGTCGTTGATCCGCTCGGCCGCATTCATTACTTTACGTTGCCGGCACTGCTTGACTCGATCATATGGTGTTTTATTGGTACCATTCGATTACTGTTGAGATGCCCTTTCCAACCGTATACGATCTCTGTATTTCGATTTGGCTTTTCGACGCGTATAGGCCGACATTTACGCCAGTAATATATAAGTCATTGCCGACATTATATATTTTTTGATATTATATTTTTATTTAAACACCTTATTATAATCACAGTTACAATTTTACACTAATGTTTTATATATAATCGATAGATTTTGACGAGAGCTGACGATTGAAACTTGAATGAACGTCGTAGCTTCACCGAGTCGGTCGAAAGTTATACTGTCATGTTTGAGCCTCTGTTAGTGAAACCCTCTATTAGTGGAATTATTTTTTTTGAACCTGGATAAGTGGAACCCTGCATTAGTGAAATACCTCTTTATATGAAATTAAATTGCCAGTCCCTTGAAATTCCACTAATCCAGGTTCCACTGTACTAAATGGAAATCTCGATACGCAGCAAAATGACCTTCAAAATGGCGGGGCTGCCCCCTCCCCCGCGCGCGATGTGTTACAGTCCACAGATAAGAAATTTTTTTTCCGCTCACAGTCCTTACATATCGTAATAAATTCTTTGATTCTTTAGCTATCAAGTGGTGTAAACGAAATTTGGATGGAGATGATAGATATGTAGCTACAACACTAAACTGTATCCCCCGATTTTGTTATCATTCGTTTTTTTGGATTGCATCCCTATGGAGGTAATTTTAAAGACGTATTCACGTCAAAAACCAGAATGCGCGTTAAGTCAGAATAGTATGACGCGCGCTGAAGCCAAAAACTCCACGAATACCCTCCTTCCCTTGGCTGTAATGTTGCTATATTAGGTCGGATTTTAATACTTTTTGAATTAGGTAAGTTATGAAGAAACACTGCTTGTTTACTCACAAAAACAAAACACCTGCATGCAGGATTTAGAATGAACAAAACGTCAAAACTAATTTAGAGTAGTTTCATACAAGCACAATTTTCATACGCGTGTTCTGTTTTTTTTTGTATTCTGAGAACATACCATAACTTCAATAAAATGAACCGATGTACAAAACCACAGATGAGATACTAGTTACTTCGTAAACAAAACTATCAATTCAGTTGATAACCGTAACGATTTGGAAACTCATGACAAATCAACTCTGTGCTCCGCGACGAATGACCACCTTAATTCGGTAGCTTTCTCCCTAGCTGGACGTCTGACCGTGGCAATACCTTTTGTCAAGGTCAAAGCTGCTGAGATCCGTGAGATTGCCAGTTTTTGTCTTGAACGCCTTTTAAATTAACTGATTGGGAAAGAGTAAACTACATTTTTTAATGAAGTACTTATACTATGAAGTGCTTCCATCTTCGGCAACATCGTCACTTACCACCAGGTGAGATGTTGTCAAGGGTTTACCAATTGTTAATAAAAAAAAAATATTAAAAAAAACTTATGCTATTGGAAGTGGATATACGAGGAAATAGATGATATACTTAAAAGATAAGATTTCAAGATATCAAGATGTTTATTCAATCTTCATATCAGCTCACATGATCATATGAGCTCATATGAGCGTTCTCCCCGAGGGGCTCGAGCCTACCTTGAATTAGGGCGATCGGGCCTCAGTCGAACACGCGGGCCCAGTGTTGGTTGGTCGACTTCACACACAACCTTCGAGTTTCTTCGCAGGTGTGTGCAAGTTCCCACACGATGTTTCCCTTCACCGTTAAAGCAATCGGTGAGTATATGTACGTAAGTTTCAAAAAACTCATTGGTACATTGGCCGTCCGGATTTGAACCCGGCACTTCTGGTTAGTAGGACCGATGTATATTCAAAAATATGTGCAAATTACACGCTTTCTGATAGTCATAAAATAGTAATCCTTACTATAATATTATAAATGTGAAAATGTGTTTGTTTATTTGTTTCCTTTCCACGCTTCATCACCTTGACCAATCTTGATGATATTTAGCAGGCAGGTAGCCTGGGTCACAGGAAAGGACATAGGCTACTTTTAATCCCGTGCAAATAGTATAGTCCGATGCAGTTCCTGAGGGAACTGAAAAAAACTTTTTTTGGCTAATTTCTTTAAAATCGCAACGTAACAATGGATTTTTTATGATTTTTTGCCTATATAGTTGAGGAGTGTCATTGATTGCTAATCACAATAGCCCGATCTGGGATAGGGATCTGGAGAAAACTCATTTCCACCACTCACCCTCAAAGGCAGTAATAAAACGGTGTCCACGCGGGCGAAGCCGCAGGAAAAAGTTATTACATATACATGTCATACCCGGCCAAGTGCGAGTTGGACTCGCGCACGAAGGGTTCCGTACCATTATCTTAAAAAATCAGCTTTGTTGTATGGAAGATTATTTAATTTAAAAGTGAATATATAACTAAATATTCTGTGAATATTTCAAGCGTATACCTGTTGCCGTTATCAATATCGAGCAAAAACGAGCAAAAAAAATCACGTTTGTTGTATGGGAGCGCCCTTAAATATTTATTTTATTCCTATTTTTTAGTATTTTTTGTTATAGCGGTAACAGAAATACATCATCTGTGAAAATTTCAACTCTCTAGCTATCACGGTGCATGAAATACAGCCTGGTGACAGACGGACAGACGGACAGACAGACAGCCGGACAGTGAAGTCTCAGTAATAGGATCTCGTTTTTACCCTTTGGGTACGTTGACATAAAACATATTATGTCATTAGAACATGAAAACAATGTGACACGAGAATATATATATTAAAATCATTGAACGTCATTAATGCCTTCACACGGACAGCACCCGGTCACGAGTATAACGTGAGAGTCAGCCGTTGCTCCTCTCAACCATATTAGAGGGAAAGGAACGACCCGGCTCCCGATGCGCTAAAGTTCATGAATGGCAATGTTTAAGTGGCAATGGTAAAAAAGCGTCTATAATTAAAAGAGCGTCGGTGGCGTAATGGCTAGGGACGCCGCCTCCTGTCCGGTCGTGGTTCGAATCCCGCCACGTACCAATGCAATGTGATTTCGATTTCATATGTACGTTTATCTGACGGTCTTACGGTGAAGGAAAACATCGTGAGGAAACCTGCACACGCCTGCGAAGAAACTCGCAGGTTGTGTGTGCAGTCGACCAACCCGCACTGACTAAGGCCCGACCGTCCTTATTCAGGGTAACTTAACTTTAATATCGATTTTCGTTTAAAGTGACTTGTTTCATACTCTCTTTCTTGTGTTATCTGTTTTAATTAAATGTATTTTCTGACATTTATTTTCTAATTATGGGTGACATTTTATTTAGGAAGCAATTTGACATGAGATTTAGTTTTTAATTTTTATTGTACCTTGTGTTGCTGTAATTTTGTAACTTCCATTACCTATACAATACCCATTGTTACAAGGAATAAATAAACATGAAATTGAGTAATAGTCGATCCACTTAAGGCTTATACCGCCGCCAATGACCAACTTTGTAACCACATTTTACTTCAATTAGGGATTTTTTAATCGAAAAAAATTTGTTTTGTAATTTACAAGATATTTTTCTATTTTATTTTATTCTATTCTATTCTATTTTACAAGTGATTTTGATTTCCTCGAATTCTATTTTAATACACAGAACTAAAGAAAAATAATGCTAATGCACCCATTTTTAGGGTTCCGTAGTACAACAAGGAACCCTTATAGTTTCGTTCACGTCTGTCTGTCCGCGGCCTAGCTCCTAGACTATTAGTAGTTAAGAGCAAAAATGTATAATAACGAGGAAAACTGTAAAAAAAATTGGGAAAAAACTTTTTAAGGGTACCTACAAGTAAAGTGGGGATATTTTTTTTTCTTGTCAAACCCAGTCGCGTGGGGGTATCGTTGGTTAGAGCTTAAAAAATAGTTGTGAGTCTTCCAAGACTGTTTTATAATTTAGGGTTCCGTTTTCGAAAAAATAGACTTGAAAGTGCTAAATTTTGTTGAGTGTCCCTACCCCATAACAACTAAACCGCTGTAT
Organism: Coleophora flavipennella; assembly: GCA_947284805.1. Taxonomy (NCBI): domain Eukaryota; kingdom Metazoa; phylum Arthropoda; class Insecta; order Lepidoptera; family Coleophoridae; genus Coleophora; species Coleophora flavipennella. Next base: position 3,062,184 of record OX369274.1, on the reverse strand, counting down.
TTGGAAATTAGAAAATTAGATATGGACGCGATAATGGCAACTACGGAACCCTACATTGCGCGTGGCCCGACACGCACTTGGCCGGTTTTTTCTAGTTGTAATCATAGAACTGCTGCAATTTAAATCTAAACATTATGATATTTTATAAACTTCTAAAAAAAAACGAGACCTACAGTACTCGCATATGATGTGTAACATGTGACAAAATACTTATGAAATTAATTAATTATCGGGTCGTACATTCACGGGCCGACCCTTCGAATAGTAGTATGTCATCTTTGCCTTTGCCATCACACTAGGCGGAATGGCTATGACAACCTTAGTTTTCGAGAATTAAAAAACGTTTGCATTTCCTGTTACACATTTCCGTCCCATTTCACGAAATCACTCCCACAAATTGCAGGAAAGCGAGAGCAAAGATGTTACACATCAAAAAAATACATAATATATTTTTTCGCAACGATTGACGTAACAGCCACGTTGCAGTACGAGCTGACAAAGACATTATTTCCAAGCTGTTTCATTCGATGTTTGAAACATCGTCAATCGAGTTGCTAATTTTAGGGCCGAAAGAGTCTTGAGATGTGCAGTTCACCAGCGTTCACATGTAGGAGCGTATAGGGAGGATTATAAGTTTTTAAACCTAAGGACATGTGTTGTGTAGCGTGACCTTCATAATTATATACCTGGTTTCTTAACGATGTCTTCAAGATTCTCTTTGAATCGCTAAACTAGCGAAGTAAGTACGTAAATCTACTTGAAATCTACATCAACTACCTACTGGACAAGCAAAAACAATCGAAAGCAAATCGCTTGTTTCGTAAATTGTTAAGATCCGTGAAGCGTTTTCGCAAACAATTATGTCACACAGCCTTAATCCCCTAAGCCCTTTGTCTTTTTCTTACGACACGACAACAACATCGAAAGCGACTTTTCCTATTTAAGTTTCAACAAGTTCGGATGGGAAAGTTTTAAGACTGAGATGTTTAAGTAGGTATTTACCTATTTTAAATTATTTTATTCGAAATACAAACGTTATTATATAACAATTAATAAAGACTATTTCTTTTGCTTACAACATACAACAACATCTAAAGCTACTTTTCCTATAAAAGTTTCAACAAGATCGGATGGGAAAAAGTTAAGACTGATGTTTAATTAGGTATTTTACTTTATTTTATTTGGATAATAAACGGTTTTTATATAACAATTAACAAAGACTATGTCTTTTGCTTACAACATACAACAACATTGAAAGCGACTTTTCCTATTAAAGTTTCAACAAGTTCGAATGGGAAAATATTGAGATTGATGTGTAATAAGGTATTTTACTTTATATTATTTGGATAACAAACGGTTATTATATAACAATTAATAAAGACTACCTATATCTTTTGCTTACGACATACAACAAAATCGAAAGCGACTTTTCCTATGAAATTTTCAACAAGTTCGGATGGGAAAATGTTAAGTTTGAGATATTTAAGTAGGTACCTATTTTACTTTATTTTATTCGGAAAACAAACGGTTATTATATAACAATTAATACATACTATTCAAAATAACAATAGATCACTTAAAAGTATGTTTCATAATAATGTATAAGTAAAATAAACACTATGAATATTATCCTTTTAGTACAACAATAATAGATAGATAGTCCACAATTTACTTCCAGGACTGTTTTACAAATTTAATAAATCTTTTTTTTTATTTCTTTATTACTCATATTAATCATTCGCACTACTACAGAATTAAAAAATGCAAAAATATATTAGGTGACTTTTAATTAGTTCTTGATAGCAAAAGGATATGAATGTACTCGTGATTACAAACAACTTTCCCAAAGAAACTGTATGTCAAATATGAAAAAAAAAAATTTTGGTGCTTTATTTATACATTCTTGCCGATTTGATAACTTATTATTATGTATCGAGGAGCAAAAATTTTTTCCTGATTTGACATACAGTTTCTTTGGGAAAGTTGTTTGTAATCACGAGTACATGCCTATCTTTTGTCATCAAGATCTAATTAAAAGTCACTCTGTAGAAATCCGGTTTGGCTTTCAAGCTCATTTTTTTCATCGTATAAGGCTTTGTCCGTCAGTCGTCAATTATTATAATTTTATATGCAAGCTTATACTTAATCATAATAATATGTAGGCTTCGCTCGAGTGGATATCGGGGATGCGCGGAGCGGAAGCGCCTCGCGGTTTTTTTAAGTGTAAACCTTCCCGACAACTCGCCAAAGTTTTATATAATCGATCGACTACTTACATTCCAGTTTTGCGGACAACAAACATACGGAAGCTGAGTTTTTATATATAAAGATTATATTTCGTTATCTAACGTCCGACAGCCATCTTGGATTCCAATCGCAAATATCTCATAATAATAATCTAGTGCATCTATTACAAATACCGACCAGACCACATAATATAGAAAGAAAAAGAAAGAAAGAAAATGAATTTATTTTGACGAGCAAGTAGTTACAATATTTATACTTATAATATAATATGTCGGAGTGTCATTGAAAACGCGACCAATACCAGCTCGAGATAAGTTTACATAGTTACACTTTGTTTGGATCAAACGTCAGGTATTAGTACCTGGGTGAAACCGGTGGTGGCGTGACGATCGCTTGTACTCGTGAGACGATCGTTTGTGGTAGCAAAGATGATGTATTAACGGAAGGCTGTTTGTGCTGCCACACTGAGTTGAGAATTTATTAGATCTGTGGAGAAACCACATTAGCTGGACGTCAGTCTCGGAGCAGACACTTTTTGACGGAGCGTCGAGCAGAACACAAGTAGTGGTGATCTGTGAGCAAAATGGACGTGTCACGCCATCGCTGTGATCACCGCGTTTGCATCCATTGTTATCCAAGGCATCCTGTACAATTTCGATTACCAAATGATCAAGACTATTGAAGAAGGACCTCTGTGATATAGCTGCATTGTTATTTCGACGCCCAATACCGAAATAGTTAAGGACGTGAACCACGAGGCCAACCATAACCTAACCACTCACTTCCTTCTAGATCAGAAGTTGGATTGTTCCCAGCGCTCGCAACAAGTGGACAACGACGGGAAAATGTGAAAAATGATAATGGAGCAGCGAAATAAAAACCAACTGGCAACAATTCTTTGTGCTACAGAAACAGAACATGTTGCGATTGATTGAGGTTATGCAAGCACCATCGACTACATTTGCTGCAATCACACTGCCAGAATTCAACCAGAATATACCTGAAGCTAATCCACGTTCACGGTGCTCGTTTGTCGACATCTCCCTTACGGAACGACAGTTGCAATGAGGTGCAATGCTTATTTCACTTAGCAAACCGTTGAAAGGCATATGCTCCTGTGCTTCCGGAATGACTCGGAGCCAGTTTAGAAACCTGTTCCTGATGCGCTGTTTGGAAATGGGCGACAGTATGGGCTGCGCTGGCAGCAGCGGAGATCCACGCAAGCGGCGCGTGCAGCTTCAGCGAAGTGCGTGATGTACGCGGAGCTATGAAAATCCGGTGAGTCGTACCCCTTTTGTTTTGATAGTTGTGGTACGAGTACTATTACCTAATCTGTGGTGGTACCGAGTGTTCTCTCGTTAAAGAAAGTTTCGTGTATAGACTTTCGGGAGTGTGTTCAATACTAACGCACTATTGACTTTTGTAGGCAACTCTTAAGTTTACTGTACAGAACAAATATCGAGTGAGGGTAATATTGACGGGCATCGTTCAGAATGGTCATATCTTGTTATGCCAGACGAGTACGAACGATATTATGATCGACTCAGATATTTTAAATCTAGGATTGACGGTATTCTTAAACGAGTCTGTCAATAACAAAACAGCTTGACTGTCGGTAAGGATGCGAATAGAGTAGTTAGTCCCTTACCCTTCTAGTAGTGATTGCATTAGCAGCTAAAATGATGCCTTATGGAAAGTACTCTTTCACATGCTTTCGGATTTTTACTTGTGACACAACGTCGTGATTGAACGGAAGATTTAAAAAGAGGACTCATTGTAAATATGATGATTCATTTAGTTAACTAGTTTCGGTTATACAAACCTAAACCAAGATTGAAAGTATTGAAACCCCTTTAAGCTTTTATAATATTGAGACTGACATTTTTACATGGAGTAAAAAAAAACCTTTATTAGCTTTCGTAGTATTGGGACTGATATTCTCATTGATCATAGGCCAAAGTTGTTGCCTATTTTTAATAGCTTTCGTGATGAATTTGTCGAGGGCATCCTTAATGCCCCGCTATCGTATAGACCCTATGTAGGTAGATGAGTTTCGGGGACCCCAATAAAATATTTTGTTTACCAATTGTAAAAAAAAAAAAAAGAATAATAACAGGGTAGTATGCGGAGTGCAGTGATGAACGTCTTACGGCTGATGATACAGGATTCATGGGCTGGAGGCTGCGAATGTCATAAGCCCCGAAGCTTTCCCTTTTTGACGGCCTTATCATGCTGGTAAAGAAAAAGGATAGCATAGAACGCAAGTGTTGATAACCGTGAAAAAAAAAATGATAACAACATGCCTGAACGGAAATTGCTTCCTCTGATAGCTTGGAACATCGATTGACTTCATAGGTGGTCACTATTTAACCACGTCAGGCATAGCTAGTGGTTACATCAGGTGCATTCTTTACCTATTAAATCGAAATGACTGATTTTGTAACCTCTGTTCAAATACGTCCACGTGTCATTCGATCTACGTAATGCCCCCTTGTATTTGAACTTACGTTCATAAACGCTTTAGGCGCGTGGCAACGGTCAGGTGAATCTTAGCACGTTTAAACGTTGGTACTCTTAGTTAAGTGTCCTTTAAAATATGCTCACTTCCTTCGAGTATAGTAATGAGATTTCAATGTTACAAGTCCTTCCATGATGATCATTTGGCAGCAACCAAACTGTTGGGTTAACCGAGTTACGAAGTACAGCCTCCTGGAGTTGCTTCTAGGTACGAGTAAAGTAGCCTAACCTCTAAATGTCATGTTTGTCGATTACACACACAGGCTGTAATTTTATCTAAGTGAAGCACGACAACATACTAGTGATAATACGAAGAGTAACGCATCCTATTACAGGAGTTGTTAATCAGCTTGCTGCTGATGTGATAATAGACATGGGCCTCCCCCATGTTGGAGCGGTTTCACCAATTGTAAAAAAAAAAAAAAAAAAAACAAAAAAAAAACGCTACGCTTGGCGGGCTGTTTGGCGGTACAGTATGAGCGTGAAGGACGATGTTGCTTGTCCTCAAATTTTTAGTCCCTTAGTCACTTCTTGTGAAACCCTTGGGAAGAGATAGGGTGGTGTATTGCTCTGAGGCAGCGCCACTGGCTGATTTCTAGACAAAAGCTTAGTTTCACAAGTTACCTAACTTTGTGTTGTTACAAATGGAGAAGCGTTACCTACCACTTTAGATATCAAATACCGTCAGTTATTGAGGACAGACTACGTTAAATTCCCGATAGTGACAGTATTATTGACTTGGACAGAATTGATGATGGAGAGACTGAACCTCGACCATCTACTAGTGCAGATTAAGGACTTTTGTACTTGACCGTGATTTTAACGTTCACTAGTTTGTATTTTGAACCTTAGACGTAAACAATTTTTCGCAACTGGATGACAATAGCCTCAGCCATTCGTAGACGTAGGCGTAAAACACCGAGTTGATTTTCTCGTTGCTGTGCGGCCACAACTGTGTGTGGCGTGCGTTTGGCTCGCAGGCGTATCACCGGGGAGGTGATGTTGGCAATGACCAGAAAGAGGTGATGTTTGAGATCGCCGCATGGAAGCGATAGTGTGGTTGGACACCGGAGGGAGGTGGTCCAAGAGTCGCCAGGTAGGGTGACTGTGTGTTTGGGCGGGCACCGGATGGAGGTGTCTGAGAGTCGCCAGGTTGGGTGACTGTTGTTTGTTTGGGCACCGGATGGAGGTGGCCCAGAGTTGCCAAGATGGGTGACTGTTGTGGTGATACAAAATAAGGAGCGTAACCAAACCAAGTTAGATCCCAAATACCGAGGGCCGTTCAGGGTCGTAGAGGTCTTAGAAGGTGACAGATACAAATTACAAGCTTTGAATTTGAGACGAAGTTACAAGTATGCCCATGACCGTTTACGTAGTATGTCCGAAGGTTATTTGCCTCCGGATGTTGACGATGAATCTGGTGCAGAGGCGTCTACCTTTCAATGTTAATTGTATTGACAGATCGTAACTCAATCAATTGTGTACAGTTGTAATTTTTTTCTTTATCGTTTATTTTTGTGTGTAGTACTGAAGTATTCCGACATGTTTCAGCGGTAAATGAAGAGTGCTGAATGGCGCTATATGTTTGCATGAATTGGCTGCTGCTTGTTTTGTCAGACTCGTTCTGTCATGATGTGTAGCAGGTACATTCGTGTTTTTGTAAAAAAAGAAGTATCCCGTTTACCGGCTAAAACTGTTGATGGTATTCCGTCGCCTGTATAGGTGATGATGGTATTCCGTCGCCAGTATTGGTGATGATGGTGTTCCATTGCCTGGATTGGTGATGATGGTATTCCGTCGCCTGTATTGGTGATGATGGTGTTCCATTGCCTGTATTGGTGATGATGGTGTTCCATTGCCTAGATTGGTGATGATGGTATTCCGTCGCCTGTATTGGTGATGATGGTGTTCCACTGCCTAGATTGGTGGTGATGGTGTTCCGTCACCTGGACTGGTGATGATGACTGATTGGTATTCCGTCGCTTGGCGTTAGTGATGATGATTCTTTGTGGTGTCCCGCCACCCGGATGTGGTGATGTTTAGTTCTGGTGTTCCGTCGCTTGTGATTTGCGATGATGATTATGTTCCGTTCTATGTGCCCCTAAAAGTTTTAAATGGTTGTAAGGTTTCAAGCCTTGCAGCTGTGATTTACCTTGGAGACCTAAACTGATTTGAGATTGTTTGAGTTACGATGCTAATGCTGAGGTTTATTTAGTTTACGAGAGTGAAATTATTTTGGTTTTTTGAGGCTGTTAAAATGTGTTGTCACCATGATTGTAGTCTTGAATTAAAGCTTCACATTATTAGCGTTGCTTTTATTCCTTGAGCTGTGGACCTTCCTAATGAAGGTCAGGATTGGCCGAACGAAATGGAATCTACTGGCTACCCTTTTCTTTTTCAGGTTAGTCACCCGAGGACGTGTGACTCGCAGGATGGCCGTGTCGGAGTGTCATTGAAAACGCGACCAATACCAGCTCGAGATAAGTTTACATAGTTACACTTTGTTTGGATCAAACGTCAGGTATTAGTACCTGGGTGAAACCGGTGGTGGCGTGACGATCGCTTGTACTCGTGAGACGATCGTTTGTGGTAGCAAAGATGATGTATTAACGGAAGGCTGTTTGTGCTGCCACACTGAGTTGAGAATTTATTAGATCTGTGGAGAAACCACATTAGCTGGACGTCAGTCTCGGAGCAGACACTTTTTGACGGAGCGTCGAGCAGAACACAAGTAGTGGTGATCTGTGAGCAAAATGGACGTGTCACGCCATCGCTGTGATCACCGCGTTTGCATCCATTGTTATCCAAGGCATCCTGTACAATTTCGATTACCAAATGATCAAGACTATTGAAGAAGGACCTCTGTGATATAGCTGCATTGTTATTTCGACGCCCAATACCGAAATAGTTAAGGACGTGAACCACGAGGCCATCCATAACCTAACCATCACCCACACCTTTGACATATACTTGTATTATAGATTTTAATACTCTGCCAAAAAGGGTACCGTCTCAGCATAATACTTTGGCTTTAACAAAGCCAAAGCGCTGATTTTCAGCCGGCACCGGAACTACGTGGGTAGACCCACGGACGAAACAGTACATTTTATATTGTACCGAATCAAATATCTTCATAAATATAATCATACTTGTACAATGATGCATGATGAGTATTAGTTCACTTATATTTTATATATATATATATATATATATGTGTGTGTGTTAAATAATATTTTGCTTTTTAATTCTATTTTGCTTATGTTTGATCTTTCTAGCTTAGATTTACCTCATTTATACTTTTATTGACTGTTGCCTTCCATACTTATCCAAAATACAATATGTTATATATATTCTATGGTAGTTGTAAGTTGTAAGTGCACAGCGGGGGTGTAGCCTAAAGTACGCCGGTCATAGTTAAGTGAGCAGTACGATTTTCTTTATGCTCTTCAAGACAGAACAATGTTAGTTTCCTCTTGTATATCATATAAGTAAACAAGTATATATAAAGTTAGTCACAAAATGACTATGTTACGCGGCTATGATTAAACTACGTAACCGTGTCCAATACAAGACTGTACTGTAATGTTGTACTGTACAAGAAGATATGGTATTCCATTCGGGGTGGCAAAAATGATGAAATTTTCTTGTCTAAATGATGAAATAATCTTGGTTAAATGATGAAATTATCTTGGCTTAATGATGAAATTATCTTGGCTTAATGATGAAATTATCTTGGCTTAATGATGAAATTATCTTGGCTAAATCAAACATTGCATTGCATTGACATCACTGGATGACGTTGTCAAACTAAACTTCTTAAATACCTGAGTATGCACAATAAACGTCTCCTAATTGTTTTCTTGCCATAACTTATTCACTAATCTTACTAGAAACGTCTCATAATTGTTCTCTTGCCATAACTTGCTTACTGATCTTACTAGAAACGTTTCATAATTGTTTTCTTGCCATAATTTACTTACTAATCATACTAGAAACGTCTCATAATTGTTCTCTTGCCATAACTTGCTTACTGATCTTACTAGAAACGTTTCATAATTGTTTTCTTGCCATAACTTACTTACTAATCATACTAGAAACGTCTCATAATTGTTCTCTTGCCATAACTTGCTTACTGATCTTACTAGAAACGTTTCATAATTGTTTTCTTGCCATAACTTACTTACTAATCATACTAGAAACGTCTCATAATTGTTCTCTTGCCATAACTTGCTTACTGATCTTACTAGAAACGTTTCATAATTGTTTTCTTGCCATAACTTACTTACTAATCATACTAGAAACGTCTCATAGTTGCTTTCTTGCCATAACTTATTTACTAATCTTACCAACTAAACGTTCTGAGTTGAGAAAGACAGGTTGGGGCTCAATGAGATAGTTTAACTATACAAAATTTCCCCTCTACTAAAATATAATAAGACTTACTCGCTTTGGTTTGTGTTATACTACACAATTTTTTTACATCAATGGCGCTTAAACGGGTAACTCAAAAAACACACAGATCTAGATGACGCTGGTAAGTTAACTCAAAAACCTTAATAATTCCACTTGCGGTAATTAGAGGAATTTACGTCGGTAGCCAGTAACCAAATTATACTTCGCCTATCATATTTATCTCTATACATGTATATTGCTCGGGGGAGCGATGGCTGACTCTCGCGTTATGCTCGTGACCGGTGGCTGTCCGTGTGAACTGGCCTACTCTTGTCAAAGGCATGAATGACATACCTATTCAATAATTTTAATGACTTAATTTTAACATTCTCGTGTCATATGATTTTTAAGCCTAATGATAATGACGTTATTTGTATTAAGTCAATAATTTTATTATGCCATGTTTATGTTTATTTTTAAAATGACATTATGTACATGAAAAATTACTATTTTATGACCATCAGAAAGAGTGTTTATGCACCTATTATGAATATAAACCTTCTGAAATCTTGCAATCTATGATATTTTTAAGCTTTCTTTTGTGTTCCGTGGATTCGTCTAAGGTAAAAATTTAGGAAAAGCATTATTTTCTAAGTCTTCACGACGTAGCCACGGAATACAAAAAAGAACTTAAAATATCATAATACTTTAGGACGATCTAATTGCTCCACTTATCGTGTGCCTAACAACCACAACTATTAAAAAAACAACTTTGACAGAACACAATCTTGACCTATATTAGTAACTAATATTTAATCTGTGCCTATGTCTCCCACGTCAGACCTCATGTTCTTGTACAGTGGTATTGCAATGAGTCATCGTGTTAGTGGCTAGTGGATAGGTGTCTTCATCAGGTCCTAGAACGATCTAATTGCTCCACCTATCGCGTGCCTGATAACCTAACTATTAAAAAAACAACTTTGACAGAACACAATCTTGACCTATGTTAGTAACTATCATTTAATCTGTGCCTATGTCTCCCACGTCAGACCTCATCTTCTTGTACACTGGTACTTCACTGAGTCATCGTGTTACTGGCTAGTGGCTAGGTGTCTTCATCAGTCCCTAGAACGATCTAATTGCTCCACTTATCGTGTGCCTGACAACCACAACAATTAAAAAAACAACTTTGACAGAACACAATCTTGACCTATGTTAGTAACTACTATTTAATCTGTGCCTATGTCTCCCACGTCAGACCTCATTTTCTTGTACAGTGGTATTGCACTGAGTCATCGTGTTACTGGCTAATGGCTAGTTGTCTTCATCAGTTCCTAGAACGATCTAATTGCTCCACTTATCGTGTGCCTGACAACCACAACAATTAAAAAAAACAACTTTGACAGAACACAATCTTGACCTATGTTAGTAACTACTATTTAATCTGTGCCTATGTCTCCCACGTCAGACCTCATTTTCTTGTACACTGGTACTTCACTGAGTCATCGTGTTACTGGCTAGTGGCTAGGTGTTTCCATCAGGTCCTAGAACGATCTAATTGCTCCACCTATCGCGTGCCTGATAACCTAACTATTAAAAAAGCAACTTTGACAGAACACAATCTTGACCTATGTTAGTAACTACTATTTAATCTGTGCCTATGTCTCCCACGTCAGACCTCATCTTCTTGTACACTGGTACTTCACTGAGTCATCGTGTTACTGGCTAGTGGCTAGGTGTCTTCATCAGTTCCTAGAACGATCTAATTGCTCCACTTATCGTGTGCCTGACAACCATAACTATTAGCCATGGACCACACAGTACTTCCATCATGTTACCATGTTACGTTGTGTTTTATGCATAGTGAATTACTGTATTGAATGACATACATTTTTTTTAACCGCCTTTTATGTCATTGATTTAGTCTAAACAGCTTTTGGAGAGTTGCGGGCTAAACTTAAAGTTCCTTACAAAATCGCCGGCCGTGAGATGATGCCAAGTGCTTATCAATTGTGGATAAAAAAACTCATTTAACACGCATCCAATAGCGCTTTTACTTGCCGTTAGAATATTCTTTCGCGTGTGGGCGGATCCTGGCTTTGACTGGGCAGCGTTTTGGAGAAGCCAATAAAATGCTAATCAGTTGCCAATTGAGATCGACCTTCGCTCTCTATCCAGCTCAATTCGCCGAAGCACGCCGAAGCCTCACTGCGCGGCGATAGTATAATAACAACGGTGAAAATAAAAAGCAGCGGAAATGCAGCTAGTGTTATAGTGTTTAGGGTGTCAATTAAATGGTTAGCATAGTATTGTTATTTCTGTGAGCAGAAAAATATAATCGGTCAGCAGAAATAGCTAATCGGTCAGCAGAAATAGCTAATTGGTCAGCAACTCATGGTCAGCAAACATTTCAAAATCAATCAGCAATTTATGTCATTCTGGATGGCTGTAATTATTTTAAACATCCCCGTACTACACTCTTCCTACAGTGTTGAGTGGTCGACGGAGCCCCTTCGGGGCTCCTACTTCTGTGTTCTCATGTTAAACCTAACACTACGACTGTGCGGGGAGGCGAGCTTAGCTCGCCTCCCCGCACAGTCTCCGAACCTAACGGATCCGAGTCGGGGTGCTCCGCAAGTCCGAGCTCGCTTCGCTCGCTCCCGCTTCCATTTAGAACTCCCCGTACCACACTCTTCCTACAGTGTTGAGTTGCTGCTTATAGACATGTTTTTCTGCCGCTCAATCATGAAATCTTGCCGCTCAAGTAGTTATTTTGCGGACCGAATGTTTATTATGCCTTTAAAAAATATATATTTCTAGTGTTTATATACCTTTGCACCGGGGGTGACGAGGGACGGGTTATTTTAGGTGTTTTATTTAAGGTATTTTAGGTGTTCCATTTTAAGTATTTTAGGTGTTGCAATTTAGGTATTTTAGGTGTTCCAATTTTAACCACCTCCGTAGCTCAGAGGCAAAGTTCACTGGCTTTACACAGGAGGTCGCGGGTTCGATTCCCGGCGGGGTCAATTGTAAGACTCGGTTTGGTTGGTGGTAGGACATTTTCAAAGCCCGCCTGGCTAGCTACCACCATCTTATCTAAGTCTTGCCGCCAAATATCAATGTTGATATCATTGGTGTGTTCCGGCATGAAGATAAGATAGCCAGTTCCCCATTGCGTTGGGGAATCTTTGTAAGCCCGCTTCCATCTTCGGCAACATCGTCACTTACCACCAGGTGAGATGTTGTCAAGGGTTTACCAATTGTTAATAAAAAAAAAAGGTATTTTAGGTGTTCCAATTCAGGTATTTTAGGTGTTCCAATTTAGGTATTTTAGGTGTTTTATTTTAGTTATTTAAGGTGTTTTAATTTAGGTATTTTAGGCATTTTTTTATGTGTTTAAGGTATTGTAATTAGTGTGATATTATTTTTCCGGACTGATTAATTTAAGTATATACTTACACTAAAACAGATCGTTCCCCTATAACTAAAGTTAATAATTGGAATCGCTGAAAACGTTAAGAAACCGACTTAACAACCAAGTACAATTTTGGTAAATTTTTGGTTCTTGTTAATTTCCTAAAAAAGTACTTAACTAATTTTTATGAAATTTGTATGGTACTAACCTGGTAGTACACCCCAACGAATAAAAAAAAATCAGGAAAATCGGTTTCGGAAAACAACATACAGTGCAGACGAATTGAGAACCTCCTCCTCTTAGGAAGTCGGTTTAAAATGTAAAGACATGAATAATTTTCAAAAACCTCATTTGACACCCATATCATGGGAGTACATAAAAAAACTAGTCTGCCATCTTTAGAGTCCGCCATAGTGATATAAGAATGACGTCACTTAGCTAACCATGCATTGTCATCCCAAACTAAACGTGTAAGTATGCAAAATTTCAGCTTAATCGGAATCCGGGAAATGGTTCTAGTTTAGCTTCCAAGATTTGACCCAAACTAAGTAGCATGGCAAGTTACGTAAAATGTAAAGTAGGCATTTTAGGTACGGAAGTGGACATAGTCGCTTACTGTGGGCCTCATCAGAAGGCTCAAGGTCACCCAAAGGGCGATGGAACGTGCTACGTTCGGACTTTTCTTCAGATCCGTATCCGTGTGACCGACATAACTCGTAGAACAGATGGCCATTGGGGCAGTAAAGTTCTCGAGTGGCGATCGCGCACCGAAAGACATAGTGTAAGAAGGCCTCCCACTCGTTGGACTGACAACCTGGGGAAGGTCGCGGGAAGCCGCTGGATGCGGGCAGCACAGGACCGGTCGTTGTGGAAATCCGTTGGACGGTTTTTTTATACTGATATGATCATGAGGTAGGTATCGGTACTGATTAAAAAAAATAATTAAACTTTATCGTTTTTTCGGATTATTTATAATTTTTGCCCACATTTTTTATCATAATGGAGGACCCCCTCAAGTCAATCTAGATAGAGTATATAGCTAGGTACCTATCCTACTTAAATAACTTCCTTGAAGACATGCAATCTTGTTAAGTCAGAATTTCAAATCTTTATAGCAAAGCCCTTCAATCAAAAATCTTTACAGCCCTTTCGTAAATATTAAATTAAAACGTCTCTTATTCCAGTTAAAAGAGATTTAGAAAATTAATTTTCGAGTTGAATCTGCATTTTGATGGAGATAAAAAGTTGGGTCCATAGACAATGGATTTTTAATCTGTGGGTATAACTGCGAAGTAATTAAAGTAAGGTTAGAGGACGAACAAATTCTTGGCTAACAGTTGGGTCACGATATTCCTATCTTTTATGTAGGAAAAATGTTTTGAGGATAAATTATTTACAGTTGGACCAGTGCTTCCATATGAAAAAATAAAAATACTTGAAAAAAAAAACACGCTTTTAAAGCACATCAAACTAAAAAGTGAAAAATAATTCTTAATTAAAGCTGAAAACAATAATAAACGAAAAATACTAGTATTATTGTGAAAAACAAGGCACAAAGTACCCCACGCTTTTTTCACAATAATACTAGTATTTTTGGTTCATTATTGTTTTCAGCTTATATTAAAAATTATTTTTTACTTTTTGGTTTGATTTGCTTTAAAAGCGTGTTTCTTTTGTTTTTTTATAGTATATTTATATTTCAACTTTTTGTTCAGGATAATGATGAGATAAACTTATGAAATTATTGTATTGTCACTGATTCTTGATAAATGTACAAAGTTTAAATTAAATCTGTCCGTTTGAAGTGGGTCAAAATCGAGTGCAAAGGAGTCGGTTACAAACATACAATACAGGTGAAGCTAATAAAAGCGTGATTAAAAAAACACAAAATACAGCAGCTCAACTTAAAAATTACATTGTTCCTATAGAAAATCACCACATAGCGATTCCCCCCTTTGTCGTTAATGTTCCGCCTTTACGCACAAAGCGTTATGCTTCTTCGTTCATTAAGCGAACGGCCAAGAAGTGGAATTTCCTGTCGGCGTCTGATTCCCCGATTCATATAATTTAGGAATCTTCAAGATGAGAGTGAATAGGCACTATTAAAGCTTGTTGTTACATCCTAGGCTGCATCGGTACTTACCAACATGTGAGGTGCAGCCAAATGCACTCAAATTTTTAATTAAAAAACGAACATTTACATTAAAATACAGTGTTGTTTGTATGAAAATTCAGAAAAGTCATTATAGAAAATGACATGAAAATACAGAAAATTCATTTTAGTAAATGATATGAAAATACAGAAAATCTGATGTAATTAGTAATTACAGTAAATCTGGAAGCACTGAGTTGCACCCACATTTGACACCATCATCATCATAGGTTTTCTTTACGTATTTGAAAGGATCATAATCATCATCATTTAATCACGCTTTTTATACCAGATACCGAGTAACATATTTATAGAGCAAGAATAGAATACCCCCAAAAATCTCAGTGTAAGTAGTTAAATGAAAATACTTTTAAAAAAGTACAAAAAATACGTTTATCTACTCTCATATCGTAAAGTTGGAATTATAAACTTCAATAGAATTTATATTGGCATACTTTATACACACAATACTGAAAACAAAAAAAAAACATTATTTCTCTAACAAAATAATGTTATAAAGCATTTTTTTTCCATTAGGATACAAGTTAGTCCAAAAAGTTAATATCACCAACAAAGTTCCATATCATTTTTTTTTATTGGAACGCACATGCGGTTCGCGCCATTTTTACAGCATTTTTTTTTATTCACAATTGGTAATCTCTTGACAACATCTCACCTGGTGGTAAGTAAGGTAAAGTTTTTATTCCAATTTTTACTTTTCTGTGACAGCGCCCGCTTTAAAGCATGCGCGGTGATGTGCTAAGTTTTGGCGCCGTCCATTGAATACGTTTTGCTGTAGTTATTGATATTCGTGAATAATTTTCATTTTTGCTTAATCATTAATTAATTAAATGTCTGAGATCAATGAAAGCATTGTGTTTACCTGTCTGGGACAGCGTCTCTTCAGCGCATGCGCGGTGATGTGCTGGAATTAGCGCTATAACACGTTTTTTGTAGGTACTGAATTTCGTGGAATTTTTTTTCATACTCTTTGATCTTTGTTGTTCA
Organism: Coleophora flavipennella; assembly: GCA_947284805.1. NCBI lineage: Eukaryota > Metazoa > Arthropoda > Insecta > Lepidoptera > Coleophoridae > Coleophora > Coleophora flavipennella. The sequence goes on along the minus strand of OX369274.1, from coordinate 3,046,453 downwards.
GTTGATTCAATCCCAATGTATGAGATTAGATAAAATAGTGTATGAAACTGCACATAACTAGGTATTAAAACACTCATTATGCAACAGTTTCATAAACTACTATTACAGATCTGATTCTTTTTATCCACAATTGGTAAGCCCTTGACATCATCTTAACTGATAGTAAGTGACAATGAAGATTCCCCAACGCAATGGGGAACTGGCTCTTATCTACAAGCCGGAACACATCAATGCTGTCAACATTGATGCTTGGCGGCAAGACTGAGATAAGATGGTGGTTACTAGCCAGGCGGGCTATGAAAATGCCCTTCCATCATCCAAACCGACTCATACAAAAGTTAGACTCCGCTGAGAATCGAACCTGCGACCTCCCGATATGAAGCAAATGGTTGTTATGTTAACATTTAAAACTAAGGCTGCAAATTAAGCGGTTACAAGATAGTTTACTAATAACTACCTAGCATTATGATGAGCTATCGTTTGTTTACTCATCAGAAGTACAATTTACAGCTGTCAAAACGTCGACATACACTTATCCAACTATGATAAACACCTACAACCTACGAGTACGTTAGTACTAATATATAAGGTCTAACAAAATTAGCTGAAACTATTTTAACTGGTGCTTCTATCCATGAAACTGAACAACTTTCCCCATGGAACTCTATCAGCCAACTTAGTATGGGAAGTTCAAAATTTTTTTTGAGATTTGATTATGGATTCCACGGGGAAAGTTATTCAGTTTCATGGGTAGAAGCACCAGTTAAAATAGTTTCAGCTAATTTTGTTACACCTTATATATACTTTGCTACGAATATAGTCAAGTGAACACGTACGGTCAACCGCACGCAGTTACAGTAACTCTATCATGTAAGTAAGTATTAGCTGAACTACTTATTAATAAAGCTGTACCAATTTAAGAGGAGCGTATCGCTAACTTGAGCACACCCTGGCTGGACACTTCATACAACGGGCCAGAAATGACATTTCAAAAAAGGAATGACGGAACAAACAAAATGGCGGCGCAATCCTATACGTTCGACAACCAAACTGTATGCAATCTGTATCAATCTGGGTGACGAGGGGGTGAGGTCGCAATCTAGAGAGCGGCAGGGAGTGTCCATACTGTATGTTAGTACTAATTAGTACTTTGACTTGAGTATCTATACTTTGCCGACGACCTGGTGAAGGTCTCGGTAAGCCGCTGGAAGCGGGCAGCGCAGGACCGGTCGTCGTGTAAATCTTTGCGGGAGGCCTTTGTCCAGCAGTGGACGTCTCTCGGCTGATATGATGATGATTCTTTGCCGTAACGCGCTCCATACAAATAAATTTTAATAAAATTTATTAAAATTAGGTTCGTTCTAGAAGCTAATGTCTGTCTGTGGTTTGTCAATTTCCTAAAAAAAATGTTTAATTCCTTAAAAATTATGAACTATGAGTTTCCACGCTCGCGCACGTCAACGTCGCAACGGATTGAAGTGATTTTTTTGTATAGAATTGGTTGAGGGGGTGGGAAGTGACATACACTACTAATCAGAATAGCCCGATAGAGTTCCTGAGGGATCTGGATAAAACTCATGTCCACGCTCGCAAGCCGCTTGCGGCTCACGCTTCACTCACCCTCAAAGACAGTCATAAAAACGATGTCCACGCGGGCAAAAGCTAGTTTATTAATCTTAATATATATAAATCTCGTGTCACAATGTTTGTCCTCAATGGACTCCTAAACCACTTAACCGATTATAATAAAATTCGCACACCATGTGCAGTTCGATCCAACTTGAGAGATAGGATAGGGTAGTGTAGGGTAGGGTAGTGTAGGGTAGGGTAGGGTAGTGTAGTGTAGGGTAGTGTAGAGTAGTGTAGGGTAGGGTAGTGTAGTGTAGTGTATGTAGGGTAGGGTAGGGTAGGGCAGTGTAGTGTAGTGTAGGGTAGGGTAGTGTAGTGTATGTAGGGTAGGGTAGTGTAGTGTAGTGTAGGGTAGTTTAGGGTAGGGCAGGGCAGTGTAATGTAATGTAAGGCGGTACGAAGTTCGCCGGGACAGCTAGTATTTAAATAAGAACAAACTAGGTCGGCCCGCTGAGACACTAGCCTTAACGAAGTAACTATAGTATCTCATCTGTGCCTTAACACCAAACTGTTCTATACCTTGACACGATCAAGTAAAGACGAAATCTAAACAAACAATTTACACACAACGTGGTGGATGTGAAATGAAATGTGTATTTAAGGCGCTAAGATCACTCAATCCGAGCAGGTTGATACGTGTTTCAATAATATCGAACGTAAGTCTATTCATTTTACGTTCAAATCAATGCGGGCTCCAACGCGGCTGTTACGTAAAACCGAACGCCCAATTCTCGATTTTTACAGGTTTTTATTACTTTTCATCACTTTCAAATAAGTTTAAAAAAAATGTGTTCAATTAAAATGAAAGGTCTTAAAGTCACCGATTTTTGTGTGTTGGTTTCATTCAATATTAACTATTTGTTTTAGAGAAATTTTGCAATTAATGCCAAAAACAGGGTCTACACTATATTTTTTTACATCAAAAGTGGTAATATTTTAAAATTGTATTCAATTAAATCGATTTTTCATTACTTTCATCACATGCTCATACACGTCCCCACCGAGGGGCTCGAGCCCACCTTGAATTAGGGCGATCAGGCCATAGTCGACCACGCGGGCCGAGTGCGGGTTGGTCGACTTCACACACAGTATATTATATATTTTTTCAATGGTATTAGCTTTACAGTCTTTCAATAATTTGAATTGAATTTGACCTATCTTAACGAATTAACATCAAACTGTTCTATACCATGACACGATCAAGTAAAGACGAAACGTTGCCTGGAAGAAATCGCTAAAATCGATAAGACCGCCTTTGCACTGTACATATTTAAATTAAGTTTCTGTAATGCTTTTTCTGGTATGCAATAAAGAATATTTATTATTATTATTAAACAAACCTTTTACACACAACAACGTGGTGGATGTGAAATGAAATGTGTATTTAATGGTGCCGATAAGTAGAACCTAGAAAAGACACAATTTGATTAGTCTTTATTTCGTATTTTTTAATTGGGACACACTTTATAAGTGGCGCGCGTGCGCAAGAATATACGCAATCATTACATGAGTACAGACCGCCAGTAAATTCAAGGTTAGAGGATAGGCAGGAAATAGGAGCAGCTGGCTCTGAATCATTTTATTTTATTGCTTTTATGTATTGCTGTTTGTACACTTCACGCTGTTGTCAGTGTAATAATAAATATGCGTTGTATCGGAACGTAAATACAGCCTTCAATTAAAGTGATAAGCAACAGCTTTCTTATTATATGTAGCTGTCACCGCCTGGCACAACGCCATGAGGTACAGACTAACCTAAATGTATGTGAGTCATAAATCATAAAAAATTTCCCCGCCTCTAAGTTCTAACACGAAATGTAGCTTCAGAAAATATTACCAAAATATATGTGTGTTTCCCTCAAAACAAACTTTTTTTCTTCGTCCTCCAACCAACGATAAAGTCAGAAGACAGTTAAATAAAATTAATGTAGACTAAAATAACCTAAAGAACCACGCTTTTATGTTCCTTAAAAAGAATAAAATAACCCCACGGGGGGTCTTGATGACCCAAGAGGACATACACACATAAAACACACACCACCACCATACCATTACCATATACTTACATGCTTAAAGGTGATCTCAAAAACGTGGGACGCATCTTTCTACCAAGACTTTAAACCTAAGCTTTCATGCTCATTCATTAAACTTCATGCGACCCACGTTTTTCAAGTTCACCTGTAAGCATGTATGTGGTGGTGGTGTGTGTTTTATGTGCTGTTTATGTGTGTATGTCCTCTTGGGTCATCAAGACCCCCCGTGGGGTTATTTTATTACTTTTGAGGCACGTAAAAACGTGGCTTTTAGATTATTTTTAAGAAGACTGTGAACCCACGGCGAAAATTCGACTTTTTATACAAACGGCGATAAAATTTTTCACCTATTAAATGTTAACTCAATTTAGACTATTTTTTGATGAGTTAATACCAGTCAGAACAAAAGCTAAGCTTAAACGTTTCGTTTTTTAAATTACTGATTTTAAAATTAAAATAAATACAGAAATTAGTTTTGTATGAAAAAACGTGAACGACAATAAAATCAAACTTATTAACTTTAGGTTCTGTTCGGACTGACAACCTATCAAAAATTGATCCAAGTCGTGAATTTAAGAGGTGAAATTCGTTATCGCCGTTCGAATGAAAAGTTGCAGCTTCACAATCCTCTTAATCTACATTAAATATTTTCTTCTTTTTCGTTTTCTACCGGGAACGGCAGACAGACAGACAGACAATCTAGAAAGTTTAGAATGCATTGTCATCGAAATGTGATCTACCCTGAAAGAGTCAGCCGGATAGCTAATCGGGAAGCGCTCGAAATTTGAGTCGCAAGATTCCACCAGGACCACCAGGTGGACAGACAGACAAACAAGAAAGCGAATTAATAAAAACGTGTTAATAAAATGCTCATATTTTGCTGTGTTTGTGTTTACCCATCGAATTGCAAAAAATATTTAAAACAACGTTTGCTGAAACCTCGTCATCAACGTACCTTGGTGGTTAGTGAAGACGATTTATTATATGTTTATTATTTTATATATTATTGTTATAATATTTAAGTATTTTATTTATTTAAGTATTTTATATAACTATATTTGCAAATTTTTCTGTTTTTAATTATTGCACCGCCCCTTAACTTACTCTATCGCCGTTTCCCTACACAAAGGTTGCCTGGAAGAAATTGCTACCTAGCAATAAGGCCGCCTATTGTATAGGCTTTCTTGTATATTTTTAATTTATTTTTTTATGTTGTGATGCAATAAAGAATATTGTATTGTATTGTAATTATTTGCCTTGTGTGGAAATAGGAGGGGACTTGCCAAAGTTCAAAGTGTAATCTAATTCTTCTTATCAGCTCATATACGTCCCCACCGAGGGGCTCGAGCCTACACTGAATTAGGGCGATTGGGTCTTAGTCGACCACGCGGGCCCAGTGCGGGTTGGTCGACCCCACACACAATCTTCGTGTTTTTTCGCAGGCGTGTGCAGGTTTCCTCACGATATATTCTTTCACCGTAAGAGCGTCGGATAAATGTACATATGAAATAAATCGAAATTTGAAAGCATATTGGTACGTGGCAGGATTCGAAGCGCGGACCGGAGGTCGCGGCCGTAACCGTTACGCCACCGACGCTCTCATCTAATTAATAATTATAATATAACAATTAAATAATGTCTTTGATTGGATGCATGATATTAAATTAAAATTACATGAACGAAAATTAACATACCTGTCAGCTGCTTCGATGCATGAATTTGAAATTTGAATTATACAGGCTGCAACGAAATTGGTGTAGGTCCCGTTAACTGGGGATTTTACTCATCAAATCGAACAACTTTTTGTTCTACAAGTTCGCTGAAATCGTAAAAAAATTGTTGAACTCTTCATACAAAACGAATCAGCTGATTGACCAATTTTGTGCATTTTTGTATGGAGCGTCGAAATTTTTTTTTTGCGAATTGACTATGGGTTCCTTGTGGAAAGTTGTTCAATATGATGAGTAGAAGCCCCAATTGGCGGGTCCTACACCAATTTTTTTAACACCCTATATATTGCTGAAACAAGTTAATGTGGAAAAGTATAGAGAAATGAAGGAGATAGTGTGGGAGAGAGAGACCTGGAATGAGCTACACTGACAAGAGTACGGCTCTTAAATTATGATGATGATTTTGCTGAAAATGAAAACTACCAAGCAATCTGTCAGCTTCAAAAGTTTCTAACTCCAATGAATCGCTTAGTTAGAGTAACTGGTACACATTTAGAACTTGAGTAGAAAACAGGTGTTTTCAATGTTTTTGTTTTCATAATTGGATATTACGAGTATAATATGTCTTCAAGTAAAATTAGAGAGAAGCCCTAGCCATTACTATAGTTATGCACTTTGACACCTAATCCTATATTAAGGCCCGTAATCCACCAAAACGGAGAGGAGAGGTGCAGAGCGGAAGGAGCGGACAGAAGACATGTTGTAGACAACCAATAGGATATCATTACTTGCCCATCTCCTGTGGAGACGGCTTTAGTGGACACGATTTAAGCCGAGAGGAGATATGTTTTATATGGGGTGACTTTTAATTAGTTTTTGATAGCAAAGGATATGAATGTACTCGTGATTATAAACAACTTTCCCAAAGAAACTATATGTCAAACTAGCTGTTTCTCGCGGCTTCGCTCGCGTGGACAACGTTTCTATGACTTATCGAGGGTGCGCAGTGCGCGAGCCGCAGTGGAAAGAAGTAGCCTATGTGTTAATCCCAGGTCCTAATCTGTCTACCTACCAAATTTCAGACAGATCCCTTCAGTAGTTTTTGCGTGAAAGAGACAAACATACATCCATACATTCTTACAAACTTACGCGTTTATAATGTTAGTAGGATATGAAAAAAAAATTGGGCCTTTTACCTTTTTGCCGATTTGTTAACTGTAACGATGTCGATTTTTTTTTCTGATTTGACATTTGGGAAAATTGTTTGTAACGAGTACGTGCACATCTTTTGTTCTCAAGAACTAATTTGAAGTCACACTATTGTACGGCGCGGCGGCGTGATTAAAGCGGAGATGTCAGTACTGCCTCGCAAGCAGGCGGTGGCGTGCAGCGGAGAAGAGAGGAGATGTGAGCACTGTCTCGCAAGCAGGCGGTGGCGTGCAGCGGAGACCGGAGGAGATGTGAGCGGTTTTCGGCGAATGGCGAACGGCTAGTCCGTGAACTATCTCCAAACTAGCGAGTGAGCCCGTCCATCTCCGTTCTAACCAGCACACATCTCTCTCCGTTCACCTTTGGTGGATACGCCCTAGCCGCTACGCCTCTCTTCTCTTTTCTCCGCCTGGACCTCTCCGCTTTGGTGGATTAGAGCCCTGAGACTACTGTCTACCTACAAACTAACTAGTTTTCGGCAAATTCAATTAAGTTATATTTTTAATTCTAAATGTATGGCAATGTAAGTCAATCGTGTTAACTTTATATTTGGATATGTCACTTCCACAATTTGTTTTACCTATTATAAAAGCCAAGAATAAGGTCTTTGGCCGTAAGTGTTGTCAGTGATGACTAACGGAACTGAGACAAGGTCGCTTACTATGGGCCTCATCATCATTATCATCAAGAAGGCTCAAGCTCAACCAAAGGGCAATGGAGCGTACTATTCTCGGAGTTTCTCTGAGTGATCGAATCGGAAACGAGGAGATCCGTAGGAGAACCAAAGTAACCGACGTAGCTCACAGAATCGCTTAACTGAAGTAGCAGTGGGCAGGGCACATAGCTCGTAGAACCGATGGCCGTTGGGATAGTAAAGTTCTCGAGTGGCGACCGCGCACCGGAAAACGTAGCGTAGGAAGGCCTCCCACGCGGTGGACCGACGACCTGGTAAAGAGCGTGAGAAGCCGATGGATGCGGGCAGCGCAGGACCGGACATCGTGGAAATCGTTGGGGGAGGCCTTTGCCTTTGTGGACGTTTTTCGGCTGATATGATGATGGTATGATGAATGACGGTTATTTTACATTTCGTGGCTCTCTTCCTATAAAAGGACGTAGGTATGAACTTGGTTTGGTGAATCTGGTGGTAAGTTAGTAATGGTTGTAGGCGGTAGCTACTCTACCTCAGCTAAAATAGTTTCTTCGCAGATGTGTGCAGGTTTCCTTAAGAGCGTCGGATAAACGTACATATGCAATCTAAATTCAAAATCACATTGGTACGTGGCAGGTGCGAACCACGACCTCCCGGACAGGAGGCGGCGGCCCTAGCCATTACGCCTATTGAACCTATACATGTAGGTATTTCATAAAATTATATAATTTGTGTAAATTTCATACTTATACGTATTCAGTAGCTTCTTGAACATGCCATCTTACCTAAAACTCTTTCCCGGGTTTGCTGGAAGAAACTTATTATAAGAAATAAATAATACCCATTACATTTTTTACTTTTCTGCCTGATTTGTTACGTATTTGTACTCTATAAAGTATTAAATAAAAAACCTAATTTTACTCAGCAATTCATTATTTTTGAAAAATCGCCATAACGTTCCTCCGAAATAAACTCACGATTATTAGTCAACTAGCTGTGCGCGCGACCACAGATGAGATAATAGTTACCGCGACTTCGTCCGCGTGTAGGTTTTGAATTTTCCCTTCGGGAACTCTTGAATTTCCCGGGATAAAAAGTATCCTATATGTTAACCCGGTCTATAAGGAACCACCATACAAAATTTCATCTAAATCGGCCAGATAGTTTTAGAGAGACAAAAATTCCAAAAGTTGTTGTTTTGGCCTCTATATCGTTAGAAATATCCACCACAGTTATTATTTTCTAAAAATATTTCATGTACACGGCCCCGCCCCGTTACAGTTTTATTATATGTATGTAAGTTTTTTTTATCACTTCTTTTCTTTACTACAAGCACACCCTGGACACTTCATACAACGGAACAGAAATGACATTTCAAAAAAGGAATGACGGAACAAACAAAATGGCGGCGAAATCCTATACGTTCGACAACCAAACTGTATCCAATCTGTATCAATCAGGGTGACGAGGGGTGAGGTCGGAATCTAGAAAGCGACAGGAAGTGTCCATACTAATATATATACTTTGCTATAAGGTAGTTTATTTTTATGTCTGACGATGAAAGCTACGAGAAAGTATGTACAGCGTGACTGTACAATTTATTTTCTCGCAATGATTTCAAACTGTTCAAAAACCCATAGACATTCTTCAGCTGTTTCAACACTACCGGAAAACTAAACTTATTTTTAACGGTGTCACATTTTTGCATAGCTCAGTATAAATGCATCGTTGCCACAGACTAAAAGACTTGGCATTTGTCCATGGGTGAAACGCGGTTACCCGGCTAGACGGAACAGAACTGAGCTATGCGTTTTAAAAGAACTGTGAAACCATCTGTTGACTTGAACTACATTTCGGAAGTAATTAAAATCATGTTCTACAAAAACATTTCTCCTCTCCGGTTAATAAGCTTTTAATTTTCTTTGCTTCCACCTAAAATACATTCGCGTGGTGAAATATGCATGTCTGTTTTTTCGGCTGAGTGAGCCTGTAGTCGGGTTTGGGTTTTAATTTTTAATTACATTGGTTACTTTATTAAGGAGTATTAAATTGTCTATTAAACACAATTTATTTTATTAAGCTAGCCTTCTTAGTTTCCGTAATTTTTAGGATTCTTTAAGTGACCTGGATTCATCGCTCTCGAGTGTATTATTAATAAGTTAGTGTGCTTTACACTCTTATCCATGATTTTGTTTTTAATTGTATCATCATATAAGCCGAAAGAGACCTATATAATTAGTCAACATAGGCCTCTCCTATAAGGATTTCTACAACGAGCTGTCCTGCGCTGCCCGCATGTAGCAGATTTATGCGACCTTCACCAGTGCTTCTTTCCACCTAATGGGAGGCCGGCCAACGCTACGTCTTTCGGTAAAATCAACAATTAAATAGATAATCTTTGTTTCATACAAATTACAACCCACAGTGAGAAGTTTGTAAGTAGCACAAAGGACAGTGGAATTGAGAGCAAGTCGTTTGTCATGGTTTGGACATGTGATGATGAGGGATGGAAGGCATGTGACAAAAAAAGTGATGAGTATGAATGTGTATTGGTACAAAGGATGAGGAAAACCAACGAAGAGATGGATGGACTGTGTGAAAGATATGAGTAAGGAAGAAGTGAATGTAGATAATAGAAGAATAGGAGAATAGAAGAGAAATGTGCGCCGACCCCAAATAATATATGGTAACAGGGCAGGGAAATGATGATGATTCATGACAAAGTACAGAAAATATATACAAAAGGCCTTAAAAATACAAAATATCTCAAAATAACTGCAGAGCTATTGTCAGCCAGTGTCTAAACTCGTAACTCAGTTTAGTATAGACTTGTAGAAATCTATGACGAACTGTTTAGTGATGTTCAAATATTCTTCCTCCGACGAAATCAATTCATGAAATTAATTTTTACACAACTTCATACAAACATTCTCAACATACACACAACATTCCACAATCCACAAACACACTATACGCATAACTTATAACACTGCGCTGCCCGTTTCAAAATTACTGTAATAATTTCTTTGTGTTTTAGCCTACATCGTCCATTTTTAAATTTAAATAAGTCGAATTCATAATTTTCTTTTTAAAATGTTTAACCATTCATTGTAATATTTATGTGTTAAAATAATAAGCTGTATTTGCGACAAGTAATCCTACTTAAATAATAAATGTGAAAGTTTGTATTTATGGATGTTTGCTACTCTTTCACGCTTCAACCACTAGACGGATCGGGATGAAACTTGGCACACATATAGGTAAGTTCCTGGGATAGGACTTAGGCTACATTTTACCCCGGGAAAACGTCGTATTCCCACGGGAAAATCGAAAACAAAGCGGGCGGAGCCACAGGCGGACATCTAGTAAATAAATAAATAAAACGTTATAGATAAAAGAGCTCTCTGATAAAGTTCTTACAAGACAGTGTTCAGTGATACCGCTGGAGAAAGGACAAAAAATATTTTTAAACGGGATAATGATGGCATTAAGTGTTAACGCGTGCCTCTAAGGACATGTTTAAAGCACTGCACCAGGGCCTTGGACACATGAGGTGTATGGAGATATTATATATTATATTATACATCGTTTGCTAGCAATTATTTATTCGTAGGCTATTGAAGCTCAGTGCCGTTCCCACAATACACCCAAACAAACTTCACCTGAACAAAACCCAGAAACATGCGTGGGCGTACGTCGAAACCATAATATATATGGCACTGGCAGTGAGCTACTGACGAAACAGCGTATTGCACAACATAGACTAGTAACGCGGTAACTAGGGATTGCAATCCGGTGTCATTTTCAATCCGGCCGGATTTCACCGGATTGACGCCAATCCGACCGGATCCGGACGGATCCGCCCGGATTTTAAAGTTACTTAGGGCCTAGTGTTTAGTGATTTTTAGTTTTGATAATAATACATAAATAGAAAAATAAAATACGTATTTATGGAAAATAAAATCACTTTTAATTATATTTTTGGTATTAATTGTAATTATTGGTACTATTTGTACTAAATGAAATTATGAAACTATTCTAAATAATAAATTAAGTACTAAGTAATCAGTCTGACTCTCACTTATTGCTGTAAGTATCTGAAAGTACTTAAGTAACAATACTATTAAACTCTTGTTAATAATCTACACAGACTTAAGTTAACAAAACAGGTTTTTAAATTTGTACTTATAAAATCAACTTCAGTTCATAATCCTAAGAAACAATAAAACAAGAAGCATTTATTTTTTGCAATGCAAAATGCAAGTGAATATTATTTCTGTGCCTGAAAAAACGAACTAAAAAAACATATAGTGTTGATTGTACTGTCTCCTAATGTGCTTCTGATGGCACTACAAATATAACCTGCAGCAGAAAAGGCCCTTCCTGCCTCAACACTGGTTGGCCTCATCGCCATTAAGTAACTGTAGATCAGCGATAAGTGTTTTCCTTTTACTCCTTCTACTTCATACGCAGTCATTTCCTTTTTAAGTATTTTCTCATAATCTGTTTCTTTTTTAGCTTTAACTTTCCCCCTATACCCTTTTTTTTCTTGCAGGGTTTGATTTTCCAGTTCCTCTTTTAATGTAATGTTTTTTTCTATTGGCTTCTTTTTTTCTTCTCCTGTTTCGTTTAAGTATTGAAATCGGTTCTGTATTTTAGATTTTACGGTGGAGTGGAACATACTTAAATACAAATCCACATAAATATTTAATTTACATAGTGTCAAGATCATAACACTTCCTATTGGCTTTGCTGTAGTCGTGTAAAAAGAATGAAACAGTGATTGAAATTATTATAGGTAAAAGACGCATTGCATTGCATGACAAACAATACAATAAATACCTAGCTAACCTAACCTATTTAACAATTCAAATACAACATAGATTATTCAATGTTTTTTCGTCATGAAACCATAACCACTAATTAGGTAAACAATGTGTTTGTCAACTTACGGTTTATCTCGACAGAATAATCTAATCAATCACTCACACACTTTTCGATTAGTTTCGTTCGATACTTTCGATGTCAAAGGTCAAGTGGCAACTGACAAACAAGTGCAGGCAGAGCCGGTGTCGGCGGCGGCAGTGCCGCGGCACGTCTAGCGATCTGGCATCGTCGTGCGCGCGCGCTTCGTTGCATAAAGTACAGCTTTACGCGTATTTTTTGCTTTACCGGATCCGCCACCGGATCCGGCGCCGGCTTACCGGATCCGGTAGGTCCAAAAACACGCCGGATCCGCCGGATTACCGGATCCGCCGGACCGGATTGCAATCCCTAGCGGTAACGCTGTTATTGAACCTTCTTTCTTTACATCTTTTTTTTCTATTTCGCATGCGCTGGCATATAGCAATCTATGTGTCATCTATGTGACATGTGTTTAAAAAATCAAAACTCTTCCTTATCCATTCAATATTTTTTCACCATCGTTCGCCATAAATAAAATATTCGAAACTGATACTTTCTTAAGACCCATCTCGGGTAAGTTATAATTATGTTTTACAAGCTTTTGCACGATTTATTTATATGTATAGATGTATGGATTTAGTTACAAGTTTAGTGAATCCAAAGCAGTTGGTGGTAATGGTGCATTTTCTTTACGAACCCGCCCTTGAGCTCCTTACAAGTTACAACTCCCGCACCTTGTCCCTGCGAGGTCAGCGTGAGGAGGGAGGCGCACGACTGGTCCAGCAAACCTATTGACCAATTCTGATGGAGGGACCAGCATTTTTAGGGTTCCGTAAGAGGTTAAAACGGAACCATTATTACGATCACTTGTGAGTCCGTCCGTCCATCTATCACAGCCAATTTGCTCGGCAACTACGGGACCAATTGAGTTGAAATATGGTACAAGGAAAACATCGTGAGGAAACCTGCACACGCCTGCGAAGAAACTCGAAGGTTGTGTGTGAAGTCGACCAACCCGCACTGGGCCCGCGTGGTCGACTAAGGCCTAATCGCCCTGATTCAGGGTAGGCTCGAGCCCCTCGGTGGGGACGTATATGAGCTGATATAATAAATGCTACACATAATATATAAGTCGGTACCCCAAAGACGAACGTGTAGGTAGCGCAAATAAATGAATTTTAAACATTGGGGCCACTTTTTAGGGGTAAATTAGTTTTTTTTAAAAGTTTTTTCAAAACATATTGTGTCACATATCAAATGAAAGGGCTTAGGTATTGTGCGAATCTGAAAATATTTTTTATAAATTATTTAAGAAAATAGGCGATAATTTACCATTTCTCCACCTCCCCCCCCCCCTTCTCCCATCTCCGAAAGTACTGGACCTAGGATATTTTTTTGTTTAGTTCTGCTATATGTGTATTAAAAGAGAACTCGAGGAAATCAAAATCATTCCTCATATCCTGAAATATACAAAATAAATGATAAAAAAAATCCTTTATTGAATTAAAAAGTCGTTGGTCGTTGGCGGCGGTATAAGCCTTAATTGTATATTTAAAGCACTTATGGAGTGACACATTTACGCCAAGACCTTCCTTATTGTCTCATTTTGCGTCACGTTAATACTAGAGCTGAGAAATGTGACACTTCAGTACGAACAGACAGAAGATTGTACCAAGGGTACAACAATTAAGAAAAAAATCGAGGTTAAGCATTCTACGGACTGGTGGAGACTGTGGCTCTTAAACATCAAAAGCTTTGATAGTAGATACTGAGTACTAACAGGATATGAGTTAATTCGATTATGTATACTACTCAAAACATAATTGAAAACGCTAAACACGTTAATAAACCGACTTCCATCGCAACAACTTTGTACATTTTTGCATTATTATTATATTGGTTTTTGTAAATTTTATAATACTACCGATTTTGATAAAATTTATCAACCTACTTCCAAAAAGGAGGAGGTACCCAATTCGACTGTATGTTTTTTGTGTGTTACCTCAGAACTTATAACGGGGTGAACCGATTTATATACTCGTAATTCTTTTTTTATTTGTGTTTCCCCTGTGGTCCCACATAAATTTATATAATAATAATAAATTATTTAAAAAAACAAACAGTCGAATTGAGTACCTTCTCCTTTTTGGAAGTCGGTTGAAAAAAAGGCCACCTTAGTTTTCTCAATACATTATACAAAGATGTGTCCCAGTTCTTCGTAGGTCCCAGTCATTATTTTTCAACCGACTTCTAATTGACTGGGTGAACCGATTTTAATTTTGATTTTTTTTATTTGAAAGCTGTAACGACTAAAAGCGTCGGTGGCTCAACCGGTAACGACTCGGTCCTTCTAACCAGAGGTACCGGGTTCAAATCTGGACGGCCAATGTACCAATGAGTTTTTCAAAAACTTACGTACATATACTTACCGATTGCTTTAACGGTGAAGGAAAACATCGTGAGGAAACCTGCACACGCCTGCGAAGAAACTCGAAGGTTGTGTGTGAAGTCGACTGGGCCCGCGTGATTGACTAAGGCCTAATCGCCCTGATTCAGGGTAGGCTCGAGCCCCTCGGTGGGGACGTATATGAGCTGATATAATAATTTGAAAGCTAGTGCTTACCGTGTGTTCTATAATTTTTTTATCAAAATCGGTGTAGTACTTTATTAGAAAATTAACAAAAACCAAAAATAATAATGCAAAATTGTACTAAGTTGTTGCGATGGATGTCGGTTTTTTTAACGTGTTTATTAAATTTTAAAGTGCAGTCGAATGTGTCGAAGAGCACAACATTCTGCAGGGCCTCGGAAACTTAGTGGTTTTGAACTTCCTACTTTGTCAAAGCTCATTTGAAGACCAGCACTACATAAGCTGTGCTATACGATACAATACACAGCTGTTCGCCGCTCCTGAGGAAACTAAACACTGTTGCTTTCTCTTACATCATCCTCGTGTTAAAAAGAGACGATTGCTGCATCGTTTCATGTTGGTTGCATCGTCGTCAAGCTCCTAGGTAATGTTACCACTTCAAGAGCTACCTGGCTGCCCGACTGCAAAATGCAGTTAAAATATGCAGTTATGCAACCAGGTTAAGTATTCCCTCACATTACCTGCGACCTTTTAGTGCCTGGAGCCTTGTGCTTGTAGTACCAGGTACGGTTTTAGATTTTAGGGTAAAATTAATGAAATAAGTGAACTATTATGGGAAGTGGACATGGTACATAGCTCGCAGAACGGACGGCCGTTGTGACAGTAATATTCTTGAGTGGTGACCGCACACCGGTAGACGTAGCGTAGGCAGGCCTCCTACTTGAAGGACTGACGACCTGGTGACGTCTTTCAGGTGATATGTGTGATTAAGATGATGATGACCTCAGTCGTAAAAAGAAAAAAAAAATAGAGATTCTAAGTATCAAGTCATCATCATCATCATCACATTAGCTCATATATACGTCCCCACCGAGGGGCTCGAGCCTACCCTGAATTAGGGCGATCGGGCCTCAGTCGACCACGCGGGCCCAGTGCGGGTTGGTTGATTTCACACACAACCTTCGAGTTTCTTCGCCGGCGTGTGCAGGTTTCCTCACGATGTTTTCCTTCACCGTAAGAGCATTGGATAAACGTACATATGAGATCGAAATTCGAAAAACATTGGTACGTGGCAGGTCTCGAACCACGTATTAAGTAGTGTAGTTTTAAAAGTAGGTTTTTTTAATATTATTAGTAAAAGCTAACCCACCACCACGTGATGGGAGATACCATCTCAGTCCAACATTGGGTTTTTTAACTTCTTCATAAATGATGTTACAATCCGTCCGCTATATAGTAATCTTCTACCAATTGCAGTTATTTCTGAAAATGTCTAAATAAAAAAGATTGTAGTTCAAATTAGTCTCAACAGTACAGGTATACTTACGCCACAGTCTTAAGACTATAGACGATAGTATTAATACTGTGCCTACGCGAAACAAAAAGTTTAATAGAAAATGTTTAACACTAAATTAAATACTAGATCCGTGTCTGTGCAAAAGTCAGGTCAACAGACGATGGTTTTTATTAGGCTAAGGGGCGGAATGAGGTTTTTACTAAAAAGGGGTAAAACATTTAATGTAGATTAAAAATAATTTATAAATCAACATTTTTAAGCGCCTTTGAATAAAGTGACCCTCTGGGGGTCTTGATGAACCAAGAAGACATACACACATACAACACACACCACCACCACAGTATATATATTAGTACTAACGTACCACCACCACATACATGCTTACAGGTGAATTGAAAAACGTGGGGAGCATCTATTTACTAAAATATTAAAGCCTAATAAAATCAAATCAATCAAAATAATTTATTTTAAATAGGTGCTTACACACACTTTTAAATAGTCTAGATAGTTATTTGTAATACAAGAGTGCAAAGTTGCTTTTTAACCGCGTGCTCAATTTTGATGACCGAGCAAGCGGAGGAGTCTAAATTATATCCTAAAATTAGAATCCTGAGCGTTAGCGAGGGAATCAAAAGAGCACGAGGTGATACCTCCATGGTGCCGAATTTACCATACAACCTTTTTTAATTTGTTAAAAACTCAGACTCGCAACCTTCTTGGTGTACTTTTTTTTTAATTTGCTTTGCGCGCGCCATTTACTTTTCACGTCATATTGTTAAAACCTTAGGTTAAAAACAAGAAACTTGAAAATAAGTGAAAAACCTAAAATGAGTGATTATAGTGATGAGGAAGTATATTTGACGCCAACAGGATTGACTGAAACTTTGTAATGCGCAAATGTTTTTTTTTTCCATTTAGTAATTTCCTCGCTGAGGTGGAATGAAAAGTTAAGTGTTGCACTCGAGTGCAAAGATTTTTCACCTCGTGCTTTTTATATTTCCTTTGCTAACGCTCAGGATTCTAATTTTTGAATCACTCGCTGCGCTCGTGATTTAAATTTAGATTCCTTCGCTTGCTCGGTCATCAAAATTGAGCACGCGGTTAAAAAGCAACTTTGCACTCTTGTATAACAAATAACTATTGTTATAGAATCAACATATATACAGGGTATAATTGGTGTAGGACCCGTTCACTGAAGCTTCTACTCATCATACTGAACAACTTTACCCAAGGAACCTATAGTCAATTCTCAAAAAAAAAAATTGGACCCTCCATACTAAAATGCACAAAATTGGTCTTCAGCTGATCGATTTGTATGAAGATTAAAAATATTTTTTTGCGATTTCAGCAAAGTCGTAGAACAAAAGTTGTTCAGTATGATGAGTAGTAGCCCCAGTCAACGGGACCTACACCAGTTTTATTACACCCTGTATATCTTTGTCATTTACATAATTAATCTATTATTTTATAATATCCTCTAGAGCACAAGCATTTGAATTTATTCTCTGACAAACTACTTAGTTACATTTAGAATCTTATACACTGTTTTTGCGATTTCAGCAAAGTCGTAGAACAAAAGTTGTTCAGTATGATGAGTAGTAGCCCCAGTCAACGGGACCTACACCAGTTTTATTACACCCTGTATATCTTTGTCATTTACATAATTAATCTATTATTTTATAATATCCTCTAGAGCACAAGCATTTGAATTTATTCTCTGACAAACTACTTAGTTACATTTAGAATCTGCCCCACAAATGACTTTTTAACCTCACTCAGTCTCGAAAACGTTTTATGTTGTTTTCAGCTTTTGTGTTGTTTCAGCAGCCGAATTTTAAAATCACTAAGAGATTCAGATAACCTAAAAAGTTGAGATATTCAAATCACTTTCTTAAAAAAGTCTAAATTTTCTTTTAAAAAAATCCTTAATTTTTTGGAGCGATACAAATTCTAAGTTTCATTTTTTAAAACATGTACTCTGTATTCGAAGCGTACTTGTTACTTAGATTCAGCTGTCATACCTTTTTATCAGGTATAACTTTTTTTTAAACTCTAGCTGTTACCTGTGATTTCTTTCCTGCTTTTCTTGAAAATTTTAATAAATTCGCCCCTCCTGTACAAAATTTCAGCTTTATAGGGCCAAAGGTTCGGGCTGGTTGTAATTTACGTTATTCTTCGTATTTGTCTTCGTTTACAAGTTAACTATCTATTTAACCGACTTCAAAAAGGAGGAGGTTCTCAATTCGATTGTAAATTTTTTTTGTATGTTTGTGACGCGATATTTTCGCAGATTGTGAACCGCTTTTAAAGATTATTTTTTTAGTCGATAGGGTCTTAATCGGTTTAGTACATTTTAAGGAAATTAAGTAAAAAAAAACTGTAGCAATACTGTACTTGGTTATTGCTGAATTTTAAACGTTTTTTATCGTTTCTAATTATATAGTTAGTAACTGTGCCCGCGATTTCGTCCGCGTGGAGGTTTTGAATTTTCCCACGGGAGCTCTTGAATTTTAATATTTAATATTTATGTTTATATATATGTTATCCCGGGCTATACGGAACCACCATAAAAAAAATTATCAAATTGGCCTGGTAGTTTTCTTGTGATGCGCGAACATACAGACAGACAGACAGACAAAAATTCCAAAAGTTGTTGTCTTGGCCTCGATATCGTTAATAAAAATGTCCAACACAGTTTTATTATTTTCCTAAAATATTTCATGTACCGATACGGCCTCTTTACAGTTTTATTATATTATGTATAGATTACATGGACCAGTCAGACGGTTCCCTGTGAGCTGTTACGTGCCTATTTAAGACCTAAAGCCTCGTCTAGACTTCTACACGTGTTCTGTATACCACAGTATTACAATATACCGGCTTACAGTAGCGCAACGAATGTACTTACGCAGAGCATTGGAAGGGTACTTGCGGGGCAGCGGGCGGCGAGGCACGGCCTGCCAAACTCCGCGAGCTTGTCAGGCTGACTACAGGCTAGTACTGCTAGCACAGATTACTAAATAGTTACCTGCTAGTACCTATGCCGTGGCGGCATCGCGCGACATCAAAGGCCCCCGAGACGATCAATCGCGATTGTCAATGTGTTCGTCAATTGTTACGTTATTGACAATGACAACTGAAGTGCGATTGATGTACTTAGCTTCAATCGGCAGTTCAATTGCTTGCCTTCATTTGGGCAGCTACAAAGTTCTATTCAGACTTGTACGATATATATAAGGTCTAACAAAATTAGCTGAAACTATTTTAACTGGTGCTTCTACCCATGAAACTGAACAACTTTCCCCATGGAACCAATAGTCAATTCTCAAAAAACTTCCCATACTAAGTTGGCTGATCAGCTCATCGAGTTAGTATGGGAGAGCCAATTTTTTATTTGCGATTTGACTGTGGGTTCCATGGGGGAAGTTGTTCAGTTTCACGGGAAGAAGCACCAGATAAACTAGTTTCAGCTAATTTTGTTACACCTTATATAATGATGGATGTCAAACACAGACTTGGCGTTTCTTGCCATGACTCTATCTATTTGCACTAAGGAGAAAGAAAAGAGAAGAAGACGCTGGTCTTTTTTCTTTTTCAAAATTCTTCGTTAAAATCAGGTCTGTATTCTTTTAACACATTAACTAAGTTCTTCAATGCAAGAATTTTTTTCTTTGTTTGCATAGTATTTTGATTTAACTTTCCACAAATCTGGACGGTCGCGGTATAATGATATTTAAAGTAAATGCCATGCCATGTTTGTCGTCCGGTACGAAAATGACGATATCGTGATACTGTGCTGTATACATTTCGTTCCTTATTCAGACGCCTTGCGATGTTATTTACGACTTTTAATTTAGTGGCTGGTGCCAAGTGCTGCCAGGCTTCAAATTGATGTTTCAAATTATTCATAGAGAAACGTGGCCTGGTTCAAAGTTAAACTTCTATTCGGAGTTAAGCAGGTGTCACGTATCAACGACGTGTGATCGCCTCGTGGCGTAATGGTTAGTCCATTCGCTTCATACCAGGAGGTCGTGCGGGTTCGATTCCCGGCGGGGTCAACTTTGTAAGACTCGGTTTGGTTGATGGTATGTACATAGTCCGCCTGGCTAGCTACCACAATCGTATATAAGTCTTGCCGCCAAACATCAGTGTTAACATCATTGATGTGTTCCGGCTTGAAGATAAGATAGCCAGATCTCCATTGCGTTGGGGATTCTTGGTTAGCCCGCTTCCATCTTCGGCATCATTGTCACTTACCATCAGGTGAGATGATGCCAAGGGCTTATCAATTGTGGATGAAAAAAATTGACGAGTTATTTTTTGGGAAAAAGTATCTACCAAACTATCACAACCCATTATTTTTAGCTAAATTTGGTAAAATAATGGATGAAACTTGGACGTTATGACTTTATATTGTGTATATCCGCCGCTCTGAAGAAAAACATCGTGAGAAAACCTGCACACGCCTGCGCAGAAACTCGAAGGTTGTGTGTGAAATCTACCAACCCGCACTGAGCCCGCGCGGTCGACTAAGGCCCAAACGCCCTAATTGAGGGTAGGCTCGAGCCCCTCAGTGGGTACGTAATATGAGCTGATGATGATGATTGTGTATATGTCGGAAAATGTAATAAAACCCATACGAGAGCTAGACTATTATTAAAAATTACACCTAGTCTAAAATTCAGCAGACATGATCATCATCATCAATGTCCTTTTATGTCTCATCATCTTAAGGCTCTTGTTAAAATAATATCGAACGCAAGTCTGTTCATTTTAAGTTCAAATCAATGCGGGCTTCAGCGCGGCTGTTTGTTACGTTGAAACCGAACGCCCAATTCTTGATTTTCACATGTTTTTATTACTTTTCTATACTTTCAAATAACTTTTAAAAAAAATTGTTCAATTTAAATGAAAGGTCTTTAAGTCACCGATTTTGCGTGTTGGTTTCATTCAACATTAACTATTTGTTTTCAAGAAATTTTGCAATTAATGCCAAAAACAGGGTCTACAGTATATTTTTTACATCTCAAGTGGTAATATTTTTAAAATTGTATTGAATTAAATCGATTTTTTGTTACTTTAAGTATACTTTCCATAGTGATTAGCTTTACACAGTCTTTCAATAATTTGAATTGAATATTGTCATTTGCCCTACCTTAAGGCCTTAATAAAACGCAAGGCTGCCTAGGACTTACGTCACCAGCATGATTAAGTAATTGAATTCGTCGCTTTACAAAACAAAGATTTCGCGATAGTCACACAATAGTACATATAGGTAATTCAAGACAGGAAATAGCCACACTTAAATAATGCAACGTTGACAATTACGATAAATTGCCAATTAAAAACAACTAGAAAACAGGTAAAGATAATAATAATAATCAACATGAATATACCGATACCAACACTACACACGCAATGAAACTATCAGCAAATTCTTCATATAAGCAAAAAACCGGCTAAGTGCGAGTCCGAACCGCACTTATAGGGATCCGTAACATCATACCAGATGGCGCAAGCTTCATGTTTCAAAAACCATCATACTAGATGGCGTTAGTTCCCTCACGTTTAAAAAAACACGTTTTTTGTATGGAGAACCCCGATATTTTTCACTTTTCTAACTTTTAGTAATTGCTGTTATAGCGGCAACAGAAATACATCATCTGTGAAAATTTCAACTTACTAGCTATCACGGTATATCACTAGTTTCTTTACGTTTAAAAAAACACATTTTTTAAATGGATATCCCCCTTATTTTTTCACTTTTTCTAATTATTAGTATTTGTTGTTATAGCGGCAATACATCATCTGTGAAAATTTCAGCTGCCTAGCTACGACGGTTCATGAAATACAGTCTGGTGGCAGACGGAAAGCGAAGTCTTAGTAACAGGGTCCCGTTTTTACCCTTTGGGTACGGAACCCTAAAAATATCAGACATTGACAATGAAATTGCATGCAATACTAACATCGCGTGACAGGCAACCTTTCCGCCATGCAACGATACAGTTCAAGGTAATAAAGATATAGAAAGAAGAAACGAGATAGATATACGAGATAAGCGTGTACACATACAAGAGCAAGGAAGACGGTGTTATCCTAAAAAGGTAAACATTTATGTGAGTGTACAATTATCGGAGGCATGTTTACCTGTGTCGTCAAAATATTTAGATAATACTCGTTTGTTAGAAGATAGTTGGAAAGCTAATATGGACAGTTTGGTAAACACTTCATGTGTGAATCTGGCGGTTTCGATTTGAAGAGTTAACAGTTTTCAAATAGATTTCCCAATTCCTTATTGATTCATCGCAATTTAAATAGCAGTTTGCACTGCTTTCGTATGTCAATTGATGGTGTGAGTGTGTGTTCACACAGTCATAAATCATTTATGCTGAATTGTTATTTAATAAACAGAATAAACTGGTTAATAATTTAATATGGAGAGAAAAGTTTTTCTTGTTTCAATTTTTTGTAATTGGAAACACTAAACACGTAAAAAACCGTCTTCCATCGCAACAACTTAGTACAATATTATTTTTTATTTTTTACAATGCACTAAACCGATTTTGATAAAATTTACATGGGGACCAACTCGGCCATACCCATCGAATAAAAAAAACTGGCCAAGTGCGAGTCAGAACCGCACACATATGGTTCCGTACCATCATTCTAGATCTAGATGGCGCTAGTTTCATCACGTTTAAAAATAACACGGTTTTTTGTATGGAGGCCCGCCTTATTTTTTCACTTTTTCTAATTTTTTGTATTTTCTGTTATAGCGGCAACAGAAATACATAATCTGTGAAAATGTCAACTGTCTAGCTGTCACAGTTCATGAAATACAGCCTGGTGACAGACGGACAGCGAAGTCTTAGTAATAGGGTCCCGTTTTTACCCTTTGGGTATGGAACCCTAAAAAAAAATAGAAACCGATGTACAATCCAGAAGATATCGCGTAACACTCACACAAAAAAAAAACATACAGCCGAATTGAGAACCTCCTCCTTTTTAGAAGTCGGTTGAAAATGTACTCTATAAGTAAGTATTTTCCAAGTTAAACATGTTATATATTATTATCACGAATTCACGAATTTAACCACCTCCGTAGCTCAGAGGCAAAGTTCACTGGCTTTACACAGGAGGTCGCGGGTTCGATTCCCGGCGGGGTCAATTGTAAGACTCGGTTTGGTTGGTGGTAGGGCATTTTCTAAGCCCGCCTGGCTAGCTACCACCATCTTATCTAAGTCTTGCCGCCAAATATCAATGTTGATATCATTGGTGTGTTCCGGCTTGAAGATAAGATAGCCAGTTCCCCGTTGCGTTGGGGAATCTTGGTAAGCCCGCTTCCATATTCGGCAACATCGTCACTTACCACCAGGTGAGATGTTTTCAAGGGTTTACCAATAGTGATTAAAAAAAAACATTTTTATCCGTACACCCAACGGATACCCTATTGCTAGGCCTCCGCTATATGTCTGTCTGTCCGTCCGTCAGCGGGCTGTATTTCATGAACCGTAATAGGTAGACAGTTGATTTTTTTCCAGAATGTGTATTTTTGTTGCCGCTATAACAACAAATACTAAAAATTAGTAAAAAGTGAAAAAATAAGGGGGAGTCCATACAAAAAACCGTGTTTTTTTAAACGTGAAGAAACTAGCGGCTCTAGTCTGATGGTACGGAACCCTTTATGTGCGGTTCTGACTCGCACTTAACTGTTTTTTTGATTCACGGTTCCTTTAGCGAAACATTAAGCGTTTTTGTTAAAGTGTAGTGTCCCCCCTTCCCGGCCCCTACCAGCTTAACCGCTATATCTGATTTTTTTTAATTTCATTTGGGGAGCTTACAGCCTTATTTACAAACTGGTAAATATAAATCCATCGGCTTCCCGCGATCTCCACCAAGTCATCGGTCACCGGTCATCGGTCCACCGCGTGGGAGGCCTGCCTACGCTACGTTTTCCGGTGCGCGGTCGCCACTCGAGAACTTTACTGCTCCATCGGCCATCTGTTCTACGAGCTATGTGCCCTGCCCACTGCCACTTCAGTTTAGCGATTCTGTGAGCTATTTCGTTTACTTTAGCCGATGGATGCGGGCAGCACAGGACCGGTCGTCGTGGAAACCCTTGGGGGAGGCCTTTGTCCAGCAGTGGACGATTTGTGGCTGATATGATGATGATGAAATATAAATAGTTACTACAAGCTAATTACAAGCTTCCACATAATAAAATAACACATAATTTTATTGTAGAATATACGTACACTCAATTTAAAAGGAAAACTATCACGGCTAAGTAGGCTTTATTAGTCTACGATTAGGAGTAATAGTCGACCAACTTGCGATGTGCGGTTGGATTTGTTAATAGTTCATACATTTTCCATACAAAATGTTCAACTGCAAACTTATAATGTTTTTTAAAAATATAGATACATTTATTTTTTGAAAAGACTACGGAATCCTACTTTTCGCGAGACCGTTTCGCACTTGGTTGGTTTTAAAAAAAAAACTAAAATCTACAATTTAAAGTTTAACCTAATTTGAGTTCCGTCAACTTGTTGTACAGTTACGGATAGTTTGACGTGGTTTACACGTAACGGTCGCGCCCGGGGCCTGTCACGAGGTCACGACAGTCTGTCACGAGGTCACGACAGTCATCCTCTCGGGTCGCGCCAGAGGTCATAGCACCAATCACTCCGTGTCTTTCTGGGAATCTGTTCAGGTCGTTTCCTGGTTTAAACAATTTTGAATGTTTTGATATTGTTACCATGAAAAACGCTAAACACGTTAAAAAAACCGACTTCCATCGCAACATCTTCGTACAATTTTGCAATATTATTTTTTGTTTTTGTTAATTTTCTCAAAAAGTACTACACCGATTTTGATAAAATTTATATGGGACCATTCGGAAAGCACTAGCTTTCAAATAAAAAAAATAATCATCAAAATCAGTTCACCCAGTCAAAAGTTCTGAGGTAACACAAAAAAAACACAGTCGAATTGAGAACCTCCTCCTTTTTGGAAGTCGCTTGAAAACACAACCCACACCATAAGTTGAAGATAGCCAGATCCCCATTACGTTGGGGAATCTTGGTAAGCCCGCATTCATCTTCGGCATCATCGTCACTTTCCATCAGGTGAGATGATGCCAAGGGCTTATCAATTGTGAATTTAAAAAAGTCACTACTGGAATCGAAAGTTTTTTTTCTGTATCTCGGGAGGTTAGACCATCCACATATGGGGCCAAGTACGCACTGTTTAGTTCATGGGTCTCTTGGATTTATAAGGAAGCGATCCTTCTCTTCTTCTTCTTCAAATTTAAGAGCTAATGCTCTTGTCGGTGGAGCAATCTCCAATTTTTCCTTTCCTCGGCCAACATCTTTACCTCCCGATACGACACGACAGCAACCTTCGCCTGAATTTGTTCAAGGTAATTTAGCCTTGGCCTTCCTCTACTTCTCCTTCCCTCTATCTTTCCTTCTATGATTGTTCTCAGTACGATCCTAGTCTTACAATTACATATAAGGAAGAATGAGCGTTGCCTAATATTGATGCCAAATCATCATAAAACGTCCACTGCTGGACAAAGGCCTTTCCCAAGGATTTCCACAATGAGCGGTCCTGCGATGCCCGTATCCAGCGGCTACCTGCGACATTCAACAAGTCTTTTTTTTTTTAAATTAAGTTTACAGCTTTTGAGATAAGCTACAAAACAACACCAATAGTTTTAGAGCTATTGATGTTGAAAATTCTGGTATGTAAATATTTAATGTGTCAAAGTAAAGTCAGCTAGAAGAGGCGATAAATCAAGAACCTAAGCATTATAACGATAGTCATTAACGAAGTTGGGCCTTGGGCTAGGGTTGGCATCAGAGATTTGTTACCATAGATGGGTTATGCACTAACAAACAACATTTGAAAATCGAACCTATTTACACACACAACATTATAGGTAGTTCGCTTCCGTTGCACCGAATGCTACTAAGTAAAGAAATGTCAATTGGCATCATTTTATTTGCTTCACTTTTTGGACGCATCTACCTCCCCTTAAACATATAGCATATCTCTGGTTGCCATCCCCAAATTCAGAATACCAGGATACTTGTGTTTAAAAACAGGACGCAATATAGGAACAATAGTTAATAGCAAATACGCAATGAATATAGGATCAATTAAACTCAACTAATAGTAAAAATTCAGCTGCAGTCCCTTTATAAGCTAGATAGTGTTTCTCATTTATCAACAATTTCTTGGAGAAAGTATCCAATGCTTCAGAAGTCCCTGCCTGAGACTGTAATCTTGTGTTTGGCCTATTTTTGATGTTTTTCAATGTCTATCGCACTTGTACAAGTAACTATTTAGTAATCTGTGCCTGTACTGGGTATAATAATAACAATTCATTATTGGCAAGCTAAAAACTCCATAAATTACAAAATTCAAAAAACACATTTACACAAAAAAAATATAAAAAGATCACATTCATTCTATAATAAATTAGGTAAAACAAAACAAATCAAGTTAAAAACAAAGGAATGGAATTAAATAAATCAAATCTGAATAAAAAATAATATTAAATTAAGTTGCCAATAGATATACTCGATTCTCAAATAAGACAATTCTTCCAAAACCCAGGACACTACTTAAAACTATCCAGGACACCCCGAAAAGCAGGACACGTCCTGGGAAAACAGGACGCTTGCCAACCCTACCTTGGGCCATTAGCGGTTATGGTACTTAGGATCGCAATTGAAAAGTTTATAAATGAGCTCTTTATATCCATAATAAAGTCTTATATTTATTACCAAGGGTGCAAAGACCTTTCCAAAAGCTGAAACTGCAAATTTCAGACTTACAACAACTTTGGAAAAAGCTGATAAAAAGTAATGAGCAATTTTGGCACCAACTCATTTAGAGCTCTGTAAGTTTTTGTATCGAACTTGGCTCCCTTTTACATTTATGTTTTGTTGGGATATCATTATTTTTTGTGAAGTAAATGGAGGACAAAACAAAAACCTTCGTCAGTACGGATGCGTACACTTCCATGGCACCGAAACCAAACCAGGCCGCTCGCGCTCGGTGTCCTCGATACCGAACAAAGGATGTGCTGCGTTTTGTAACTCACACCACCACCACACCACGCTCACACACAGGTACTTTTAGCATGCGTATCTCTTTTCATTTTTTTTATAATGTATTTCGACACTACCACAAGACCACATCCCACTTGAGGCGGTATTTAGGTGGTACAATAAGTTGCAACTTGAGCGTCTTTGGCGTAACGGCTAGGGCCGCCACCTCCTGTCCGGGAGGTCGTGGTTCGAATCCCGCCACGTACCATTGTGATTTCGAATATAGATTTCGTATGTACGTTTATCCGACGTTCTTACGGCGAACATCGTGAGGAAACCTGCACACGCACTCGCAGGTGGTGTGTGAAGCCGACCAACCCGCACTGGGCCCGCGTGGTCGACTAAGGCCCGATCGCACTAATTCAGGGTAGGCTCGAGCCCCTCAGTGTAGACGTACATATATGAGCTGATATGATGAATAACTAAAGACATGGGGATGGCAATAGATGTCTAGAGAAATCATTTTATGACATTGTTTTTTTTCCATGATGCTGAAGCTGATTAGTTGTATAGTGATTAGTAGAGTTGGGAAGAATAGTATATTCTGTCACTGGCCGAATGACGGATATTTGGCCTGATGAAACATGCATAATATTGTGATACTGACAAGAAAACACGTTCAAATTGTCGCGCCAAATACACCATCTACCTCTCTGTCTCTTCGCCAGAACCGATCTTCTGATAGGCCCTCGCTTTATGGCGCCGACCAATCCAATGCGACTGTACCGGCGATTTTAATGCACGCCATCACAATTCGTTCATTTGTTATTATGAGGTAATAACAAAAATACTTGTTAAAAATTTTACTATTGTCTCTTTCAATTTTATTGCGGATTTTCTTGCAACTTTAGGTATTCGACATTCGGCCGAATAATGACAAACTATTCGGTGATTTGCCTTTTTTATAATTAACATATTTTCCGTGGGTAAACTTGTTTTATTTCTTGTTAAGTCTAATATAAACAATCATAAATAAGTATCTATTTTTTATAAACAACCCTACAGCCTCCCCAAAGATTTCTACAACTACCGGTCCTGCGCTGCCCGCATCCAACGGCTTCCTACGACCTTTACAGGGTCGTCGGTCTACCGAGTAGGAGGACTGCCTACGCTACGTCTTCCGGTGTGCGGTCGTTACTCGAGAGCTTTACTACCACGAAGAGAAGGATCGTAAAACTAACAAACTAATAAACAAACTAGCTGTTTCCCGTTTTTATACTAAATGACTTGATTTTGACTTGACACAGGATTATGATTACCTAATAATAATAATTACTAACATGGCTGAGCCTTACTAACAAGCTATGGATTACTGTTGTCTGACAAATAAACGGAATGAAAAAAAATAGGTATTTACTCTCGCTTTCTTATCATGTTTCATTGAAACTATTAATTTATTTTAACAGAATGTTAGTAAAGTCGTTCGAGGTGCGCACGACGCAACCACCGGTACTGACAGAATATCAGCGTTGTGGACACAATCCACAACATTATGCTGAGTCAGCGCCGTTTCATTGGCAGTACTTATCGTTCGTCCTGTTTGTGTTTAACTTAGTTTTTTAATTTTGCTTTATTACGTCTTTTATTTTAATCTTGTTCTTTGTGTCAAATGTTTAAACTGTCAATGAATAAATGATTTATCTATCTATCTATCATTTATCTAAAGTTTAATAATTTCACCGTAGGCAGGCTGCTTTGTTGTACTACGTACAGAGGGCAGCATGTCAACCTAGACACTCGTAGTGCGATTCTGATCCATATGCGTACGGCATAAGAACGGTACAAAGTCAAAAGTGTGTAGCTTGATGTACTGGCCTCTGCAGAGATATGCTATAATATAATAATAATATAATATATGTATAAGGTCTAAAAAATTAGCTGAAACTATTTTAACTGGTGCTTCTGCCCATTAAACTGAACAACTTTCCCTATGAAACACACAGTCAAATCTCAAAAAAAAGTTTGAACTTCCCATTCTAAGTTGGCTGATCAGCTGATCGAGTTAGTATAGGAGAGCCAAATTTTTTTTTGCGATTTGACTATGGGTTTCATGGGTAAAGTTGTTCAGTTTCATGGGTAGAAGCACCAGTTAAAATAGTTTCCGCTAATTTTGTTACACCTTATGTACAGATAAGGGGAGGTAGATAGGTCCAAAAAGGCCTTTACGAACTAGGCTGGCGCACTGCCGTTTGCCTACATATTAGGGTTGGTAAAATTATGTTTAGAACCTTTTATACAGATAGAAACGGTCAATTAAGATTATATTACACACAATTTAACAGCTTTGTTTAACACTCCAAAATGTTAAGAAAATTTCTTTAGACGCGCTGGGCATTTTTAAGAGGTAAAAAAACAATTGAACTCGCGACACCGTCACCGACACCGTACCAGGAACACTCGCAGGGTCAAAACTTTATCAATCTAGTCGTAACACTCGGAGGGTCAAAACTTATAAAACTGTTAAAAGTTTTCACAGGTTTTTTTAGGTTTTTTTTTCAATTGCTGTGTGATAATTAAAGCGCCTACTTAATATACGAAACCTTTTAAATTGAAGTTTCAGGAATAATTTGTTGTCAGATTATGATGATGAAATATTAAATTTCTCGTAAGTGCTCCCGTTTTGCCGCCATCAATTTATAACTGGGAAAGTCCCCTTTATCTCAAATTGTTATGACGTAACGAAATTTAGAAGTGACAAGCAAGACTGACTTGACGCTAAGATGAATTTATAATTTATATTATAATATTGTAAAATTGCAACAAAAACGTTCTGTAAAAACGTGCCAAGTCTCGATTAAGATTAGGTACTTGGCAATAAAACGTAATGAAATCAAATAAAGAGCCAAGACTAAGAGAACAAAAGCAAACGAGAAACGTGAGTTTCATATAGATTGTCACAATAATGCACATAATAAAATCTACATCACATCATATCAGCTCATATACGTCCCCACCGAGGGGCTCGAGCCTACCCTGCATTAGGGCGATCGGGCCTTAGTCGACCACGCGGGCCCAGTGCGGGTTGGTCGACTTCACACACAACCTTCGAGTTTCTTCGCAGGCGTGTGCATGTTTCCTCACGATGTTTTCCTTCACCGTATAAGAGCGTCGGGTAAACGTACATATGAAATCGAAATTCGAAAACACATTGGTACATGACAGGATCAAACCACGACCTCCTGGACAGCAGGAAGCGGCCCTTGCCATTAAGCCACCGACGCTCGAGCTTGAGCGTCGGTGGCGTAATGTAAAAAATTTTACATATCATAGATTTACCATTCTATGTATGTATGTATGTATGTCTGTTTGTTTGGCTAAGCCTGTAGCTGTAGCCCCATCGGCTTGATGGGTTTTGCATTTCGAGGTGTCGTTAGATTCGTATTAATGATTCCGTGAGTGACAAGGGAGACATTTTTATCCGACTATCCAAAGGGTAATGTTTTTTGTGGTCGGGTTTTTAATTTTAATAAATTCTTTAGGTTATATTTAGATCAAGTCTAGACATGTTTTACAGGCGTAGACTAACATACAGGATGTAATAAAACTGGTGTAGGTCCCGTTAACTGGGGTTTCTACTCATCATACTGAACAACTTTTGTTCTCCGACTTTGCTGAAACCGTTAAAAATTTTTTTTACACTTCATACAATTCAATCAGCTGATCGATCGATTTTGTGCATTTTAGTATGGAGGGTCCAATTTTTTTTGTTGAGAATTGACTATGGGTTCCTTGGAGAAAGTTGTTCAGTATGACGAGTAGAACCCCCAGTTAACGGGACCTACACCAATATTGTTACATCCTGTATATAGGTACTTTGACCGTAGTCTGTGCAAACGTTGCATTAGATTGTGTCGGAGCAACATTAAAAAGAATCGTAACCGATCCGGGAGTGTCGACAGAAAAGAAAACTTGAACAACTAGGCCTTGTACCCAGAGACATTAAGGTGTCGTTACAGTGTCGTTAATGGTTCTTTTTTCATATCTCTAAAAATTGCCCAACGCGCCTTAAGAAATTTCACTTCAAAAATCTGTATTGTTGACAAACTACCTGTACCTGGTATGCGCAGAAGCAACAAATTGAGATGATTTTTACCTGAAAAAGAAAAGAATAATTGTAAGTACATATTAAAATAGGTATAGATAATAGATACAATATGAAAGATCTATAGGGAAAGCATCCCCCATTGCGTTGGAGAATCTTGGTAAGCCCGGTTCCATCTTCGGCATCATCGGCTAACATCAGGTTTAACTATGTATAAACAATGGACACCAAAAAAAGTAGTCTTGAAAAATTTGTGTGTATGTTGTTTGTCCGTCCACCTGTTTTGCAGACACTGTTGAACCATTTTATATGGAAATTTGCACATGTATCTAATTTTAAAATTATTTGCCAGGGGTATCTTTTTTAGATTTTATTATTTTAATTATTAACATTATGACGTTTTTAGATATGATGCCAAGGGCTTATTTATTGTGCATAAAAAAGCAAAGCAAGCGGTTTATTTTTGATGTGTAACATCTTTGCTCTCGCTTTCCTGCAATTTGTGGGAGTGATTTTGTGAAATGGGACGGAAAAGTGTCCCATTGTAACAGGAAGTCGCGTTTTTTCAGGCTTTAAAAGCGCGGAAAAGGCAAAGGTATCTATGACCATACAGCCTAGTCTGCCGTATCTTTGCCGTCCTTTTATAAAGTATTTTGTCACATGTTACACATCATATGCGAGTACTGTAGGTCTCGCTCGAATTTTTTTTATTGTGCATTGTTTAAGGGTCGTAGTTCCGCTTAAATACAAAAACTTCTTGCCGGATCGAATCCAAACTTTTCAAATATATTGATTGGACACTTATCGAAGTTTGTAACAGTTTTCATCGCAGTAAATTGAAACATAACTAAACGAAGGCTTAAATTAGTTTTGTACCGAAACTGTTTGAAACTGCTCTAATTTTTTTTCCGTTTTATATGTGTACATCGAAAACTAATTATGTACAAACATCGATATGTGTCTCTCAATATAGGCTCATTTTAGGGCTATCGTTGCTAGGTTTTCTCGCACAAGCGGGGCTCAAAGAAATCCGAATCGACGCGCGGAGCTCAAAGAAATCCGAATCGACGCGCGGGGCTCAAAGAAATCCGAATCGACGCGCGGGGCTCAAAGAAATCCGAATCGATGCGCGGGGCTCCTTTTTACACGTAAAAAAGAACCCTAAAATAACCTAGAACCAACTATCTACCGTTACATAAATATATCTCTAGGGATACCTAATCATATCACGAATTTTTATATTTTATTGTGACATAATATGTATAATAACACGTACAATAAAACCTTGCATCTAATAATCATACAATAATAAGTAGAGCGTCGGTGGCGCAACGGCAAGGGCCGTTACCTCCTATCAGGGAAGTCGTGGTTCAAATGTGTACCAATATGTTTTCGAATTTCGATCTCATATATATACGTTTGTCCGACGCTCTTACGGTGAAGGAAAACATCGTGAGGAAACTTGCACACGCCTGCGAAGAAACTCGCAGGTTGTGTGTGAAGTCGACCAACCCGCACTGGGCCCGCATGGGCGACTAAGGGCCGATCGCCCTAATTCAGGGTAGGCTCGAGCCCCTCGGTGGGGACGTATATATGACCTGATGTGATGATCTAATAATTAAGAAAATCCACAGACGAGAAGAAAAAGGTACCCATGTGCCTTATAGTGCGAATTAGAGAATTGTTTTGATATAATATTAAATGCCAATAACTTTCAACAAAGATGACCAAATTTTTAATTGCGATTCTTGCATACTTTTTAACATGCCACATATAAAAAAAACTTCCTTCTGTCCGTCACTGCAATTTCTTTTAATAATAATCATCATCATCATATTAGCCAAAAAACGTCCACTGCTGGACAAAGGCCTCCCCCAAGGATTTCCACGACGACCGGTCCTGCGCTGCCCGCATCCATCGGCTTCCCGCGATCTTCACCATGTCGTCGTTCCACCGCGTGGGAGGCCTGCCTACGCTACGTTTCCCGGTGTGCGGTCGCCACTCGAGAACTTTACTGCCCCAACAACGGCCATCTGTACTACGAGCTATATGTCCTGCCCACTGCCATTTCAGTTTAGCGTTTCTGTGAGCTATGTCGGTTACTTTGTTTCTCCTGCGGATCTCCTCGTTTCTGATACGATCACGCAGAGAAATTTCTTTTTATAAATTTCATAATAACTATTTAGTAGGCTCTTGTACGTAAAATATCAATTATCATGAGGTAATGGGCTTTTATCTACTCTCTTATCGTAAAGTTCGAATTATAAACTTCAAAAAGAATTTATATTGGCATACTTTATAAACACAATACCGATTGGAACGCACATGCGGTTTGCGCCATTTTTACAGCATTACAAAAAGTTTTGATTCCAATTTGTATCTGTCTGTACAGCACTCGCTTAAGCGCATGCGCGGTGATATGCTGGGGTTTTGGCGCAATTCATACCTACGTTTTGTTGTACTAAATTTCGTTGGATTCTATTTTCACTCTTTTAACTTTGATCATTTATTTAGTAGGTTCAATCCCAATATATGAGATTAGATAAAATAGTGTATGAAACTTGTGCAGTTTAGGTATTAAAACACTCGTATGACACTATTTAAAACCTCACCAAGGCTCGGTTTTAAAACTCATACTCTGTAAGCAACAGTTTCATAAACTATCTATTCTCGCATCCTCACAATGAGTAATTTTGTAAAAATATTTCGTATTTTGAAAAATCTTATTGGTTTTTGTGGACCCGTGCTCGTTGCTCGTAGCATGTTTTCTTACAGAAAATTTTCAGCGAAGTCCAAAATGACTACAATTCACGACTGGTATGAACCTGGCATCACTTCACCTGATGGTGAGTGTGGATGATCATCATCATCATCATCATATCAGCCGAAGCACATCCACTGCTGGACATGGCCTCCACCAAGGATTTCCACGACGACCGGTCCTGCGCTGCCCGCATCTATCGGCTTCCCACGATCTTCACCAGGTCGTCGGTCCACCAAGTGGGAGGCCTGTCTAGGCTAGGTTTTTTGGTGCGTGGTCGCCACTCGAGAACTTTACTGATGATGCAAAACGGCAATTAACTACTAGATATTTGTGTTACTTTTATTCAACTGTCAAAAACGAAATTTAGTACTAAATTTACGGTTACTGGCACAGTGACGTCATGACCGCCAAGTCATTGACGAACTAATTTACTGTTGTCAATAAATCGAAATAGATTGAAATTTTAAATGAGCAAGATTTTCTGCTATTCTAAAAGGAATGCTATTTATTAAACATTTAGGTATTGAATAGTATTTTAAATTAATTTATTTTTTACTGTAAAACGCTCAGGACCATAGCGTCATTTTCCTAAACTTGACCTTTTTCTAACTTGTCACTTTTTAACGGTCTCTTTTTAAAAGATTCAAGATATTAATTCAAAACAGGTGCAAATTACACAAAATAATAATAACATAATTTCATTTGAGAAAAATCAAGACATAAACAATAATTAGTTAATAACATCAAAATTCAATCCTTGACATAAACCAGATTACTTCATTAGAACATGAAAACAATATCACACGAAAAGCTATACATAAAAATCATTGAATGTCATTAATGCCTTTGACAAGACTAGGCCAGTTCACACGGACAGCACCCGGTCACGAGTATAACGTAAGAGTAAGCCATCGCTCCCATCAACCATATTAGAGGGAAAGGAACGACGCGGCTCCCGATGCGTCACTTTGACAGTTTCCTAACTAAAATAACGGAATTATGACGAAGATGAAAGGGGATGTTTTTTTTTGTATTTTTTAATCCACAATTGTTAAGCGAAATTTTTTACTAAGTATCGCCAACGTACTAGGGAACGAACTGGATAGCTTATCTTCAAAGCCGTAACGTATCAATGTTGTTAAATATGAACACTGATGTTTGGAGTAATGCCACAGATGAGATACTAGTTACTTCGTGTAATGCTTAGGGGATGACGACAGTAACAGAAATGAGGGCCCTGGCAGTATATCAGCGTTATGGGCATTCACCCTGAGCCAGGACCTTTTCACTGGCCTGGCACTTGCTGCAATTTTATTTTATTTTATTGTATTTGTTAGTAAGTAGCTATATGTTAGTCTTAGTGGTGTAATCTTCATTTTTTTACTTTATGATTACCAACCTATTACTTATTGTTTTTTTTGTGCCTGGTCGGTGAATAAACGGTTTATCTATCTATCTATCATAAATAAATTATGAACTCTTGATCACTAAATTGCCCTCCTACTTAAACTTCGCAAAACCTTACTCGCTTTGTTTTCCTTCAAGTCTTCGATTTTAAACTCACTAAAATCACAAAATGAGTACATATATGACGCTGCTAAACTATGACGTCACGCCTAGGTATTTTAAATTTTTTTAGAACAAAATGTCATTTTTGAGAGATGATAAAAAGTAACTCGGATGACTAGCATTCGTCATCCCTATACTATAACACAACTCTACCAAAAAAAATATTTTTTTCGTTGCCCTGTATATTTGAGCAAATTTTAATGTTTTCAGGTGCCCAGATTACGAATTTAGTCATGAAAGTATTGAATTTGATCAATTATCGGCTTGTTAGTAATAAAATTTATTTTCCCAGTCATGATTAGATCTACGCAAAAAAAAACGAGAGCAAATCTTAGAAAATCATTGATAGTTTCATGAATTGTGAGCATAAATATATCCAAAATCGATCTTATATCTAGGGCAACAAAACCACTGTAGACCAGAATCTGTTAAAGGCCTATGATGGATGGTGCAAGCCACAGAAAGTGTAAGCTGTACAAACTTTTAAAGCAACAGCGTCCAGCACAAATCCAGCAGCTCTTAACTTCTCTATAAACAGACCATAAACGTCTGACTGAAATGAGTTCCACCTTTTTGCTCCACTTTAGTTCAACGACCGCGGTTATATCGGGACTCCGGATAGACTTAGTAGACAAAATAAATTTATAAACGTAAATGTTTGAATGTTTAATTAAGCATTACGGCAAAACAGCTGAACTGATCTTGGCACGTCGGTAATGAAAATGACGAAAATGTACATGGAAAATATTTTTTTTATTCACAATTGGTAAACCCTTGGCATTACCTCACCTGATGGTAAGTGACGATGATGCCGAAGATGGAAGCGGGCTTACCAAGATTCTCCATTATTTTAATGTGAAAACTTCTTTAAGCGCGTTGGACATTTTTGGGGACGGGAAATAACCATTGAACTTGCGACACCGTTACCGTAACTGACACCGATGTAACTGTTACCACCAGGAACACTCGGAGGGTCAAAACTTATAAAACCGTAAAAAGTTTCCCTTCTATCGGCAATCCCGGAGTGGTTAGGTTTTGATTTTTTAAAGTGAAACTTTTATTATATTGTCTCAAATTTTTTCGCCTGTGTGTTGCGTGACGGTCGGTATGATCGTTTCGTCCTCTGTACCGTAGCTCCAAAACGAGAGCTCAGCCATGATCGTTTCGTGCTCTGTAAATGTCTATGATGTGAAAAAAAGTTTCATTTTTACCGTGGTTTCATAAAACCACACACTACTTTTTTTGATTTACTGATTACAATTGTGAATAAAAAATAAAATTCCATAAAAATGGTTTCCAATATGTTTTAGTAGACTTATTTCAGGAGGTTAGTTTTACTATAAAATTAGGCTGGTACGATTTTAATGAAAATGTATGCTTTAAAAATAAAAGATTTTTTAATAACTGGTGTTTTTTGTGAATTACAAAGTTCGTGAGCTGTTGACGACGAACACTATGAAATGAACAGCCACAACGTTAATTAAAATTAAAAATAATAATAATAATTTAGTTTTAAACCATTTTTAATTGAGTTTTTTAACATAATTAAATCTTAAAATATTTCCAAATGGTTTTTATACTTGCATGCCTTTACAAAAAAGGATTTCGAGAAGCCAAACTCTAAGAAAAACTAACATTTCAATAAAAGTTACCATATTAATAAAAGCTACTATTTCAATAAGAGCTGCCGCTTCAATAAAAGCAACCATTTCAATAAAGGCTCGTATATTAAATTGTAATACTTATGTCCAGTTGAGGTAAGTACAGATAGTAGAGTTTGTAATAAAATAATCATTGCAAAAGTTATAGAGTTCATAGATGTCCCGACATGACCCCAATTATACCATAAACTAATTATTACGGTTCCACTAGAAAATCATATTAAGCTCCCTCTTTATATGATTTTCTAGTGGAACCGAAATAATTAGTTTATCCCTAGTGCGCTCCATAAAATCGTTTGGCTTGGTTTTTGTTTGAATATTAATCAATCAAAGTAATTGATATTTTATAGACACGTTCTTGAAACTAGCACAGAATTACAATTTAATACTGTGAAACTAGTATGTATCTTCTCTGTCTGTGATATGTCAGAATTAAAATTATAACAAACACATACAATTTTTTACGTCAATCTGACAAACCACAAACACAGGTATCAGTTTCAAGAACGTGTTTACAAAATTTCAATAACTTTGATTGATTAACATTCAAATAAGAAAAAAAACTGCGTTTACAACGAGTAAGCTAGGGGTACACTCCTCTTAATTAAAAGTACAGGTGACACTGAAACTCTAATCAAAATAGTTACTATATCGTTAACAAGCAGAGTTAATGAGACAGCTGATTATTTTGAAGGATGGTTAGAGCCTTATAGTGTTGTTTTCCTTTATGGTACGATTGATCCCTTAGGATTATGAGCAGGGTTGGCAAAAGCCCGGATTTTTTCAGAAATTATAAACCCACTGGGTTTTTTCGTTATTTAGGGTACCGTACCCAAAGGGTAAATACGGGACCCTATTACTAAGACTTCGCTGTCCATCCGTCTGTATGTTTGTCTGTCACCAGGCTGTATTTCATGAACCGCGATAGCTAGACAGTTGAAATTTTCACAAAAGATGTATTTCTATTGCCGCTTTAACAACAAATACAAAAAATTTGAAAAATTTAAAAAATAGGAGGAGGTTTCCATACAAAAAAAACGTATAATTAATTAAACGTGAAGAAACTAGCGCCATCTAGTATGATGGTACGGAACCCTTTGTACTAGCGCCATCTAGTATGATGGTACGGAACCCTATGTGTGCGGTTCTGACTCGTACTAGGCCGGTTTTTTTAAATTTAGATATAGTTTATATTTTTTTTAAAAATTGCATGTGCTTTCTTATTGTTCTCCTGACTCAGAATTTTTTTTTTTCAATAAAGCAGTATAGGATAAATCTTTTTCATGTTTTTATAGTGGTATTCGTGATATTTAGTGCTATTGTTAATAAATTTGAAAGCTCTATCAGGATTTTTAATACAGGTTTTTTTTTAATCCACTTTTGTCCGAAACACTCGGGGTTTTTCCAGGTGGGTTTTACCCAATTTATAAACCAGTGGGTGTTATCCTGGTTGAGGAAAATAAAGCAAACCCTGGTTAAAATTGTTGTATTCTGTTTCTTGTTTAGATAACAAAGAGGGTAGTTTTATTACGGAAATAGCAGTTACTTTTTATAACCCGGCGAGGATGTGGTGAAAAAAGTTACGTGCAGGTTGTGGAGGGTATATTAGACCCTGTATTTTATTGCAATTTTAATGGCTAAATTCATATTTTTCAACAAAGAATTTAAGTTGACTCTATTGGTCGGCTAATATTGTATGGATTTTGAAAACAAAGCACATGTGATAGTACAAAATGTTTTTATTACATTAGTTTTAGCAAGGGTTAAAAAATACTGAACTGTATGAAGGCACTGCTAGAGGCTGGATTGTACTGCTTTTGGTAGGGTGATATCTACTCTTTTTGACTTTGCGCATGTGTGACTCTGTTCGCAGGCGGCAGCCGACTGAGAAGCGGTGTTGAACGTGTGGGCGGGTCTCTTAGCAACAGTTACTGAGACGTCCAACATCCTATGACCGCGGAAAAAAAAAACTACACTGGATTAAAAATTGACAGGGTCAAAATGACCCCTCCACATCCTCGCCGGGATAAGCGTAGTGCTTTGAGGGCTTAATTCAACAAATTAATTTTATAATAAATATATTTTTATTTGTTTTACTGGTACATAGATAAGTAACTAAGCGTGTATTAAAATGTGATTACACCAACGATTGATTACAAATAATATGGGATGACGAGGGATGGGTTATTGTAGGTGTTTTAATTTAGGTTTTAACCGCCTCCGTGGCGTAATATTAGTACATTTGCTTCACACCAGGAGGTCGCGGGTTCGAATCCCAGCGGGGACAACTTTGTAAGACTCAGTTTGGTTGGTGGTAGGGCATTTTCATAGCCCGCCTGACTAGCTACCACCATGTTATCTAAGTCTTGCCGCCAAAACATCAGTGTTAACAGCATTGATGTGTTCCGGCTTGAAGATGAGATAGCCAGATCCCCATTGCGTTGAAGAATCTTGGTAAGGCCGCTTCCATCTTCGGCATCACCGTCACTTACCACCAGGTGATATGGTGCCAAGGGCTTACCAATTGTAAATAAAAAAAAGGTATTTTATGTGTGTACTTTATTTGTTTGTATGACTTAAGTATCATAAATAAATCATTAATTCAGTAAATGTTTTAATTAAACTACTAATATTATAAACGCGAAAGTTTGTAAGAATGTATGGATGTATGTTTGTTACTCTTCCACGCAAAAACTACGGAAAGGATCTGGCTGAAAATTGGTAGATACACAGATTAAGACCTGGATTAACATATAGGCTACTTCTTTCCACGCTCTCGAGCCGCTTGCGGCTCGCGCACTGCGCACCCTCAAAAAGTCATAGAAACGTTGTCCACGCGGGTGAAGCCGCGGGAAACAGCTAGTATAGACATAAAGACATCAAAGAATACTTTACGAAGTTAGCTTATCTCATTATCTAATACAAGCACAGATTAGGTAATATACAGGTAAACAGTGATCCCACACTAGGCAAGGCCTGTCAACTGGCGATATAGCACTTGCCCA
Source organism: Coleophora flavipennella (assembly GCA_947284805.1). NCBI lineage: Eukaryota > Metazoa > Arthropoda > Insecta > Lepidoptera > Coleophoridae > Coleophora > Coleophora flavipennella. Next base: position 3,006,310 of record OX369274.1, on the reverse strand, counting down.
TCTATATATTTAAAGTGTGTATGTTTAAAAAAAAACATATTTACTTGTCCAAGAGAGCCAAAGATTTATTTCCAAGAGGTACATACAAGAAATGTTCACCTACTAGCATCATACAATTGTTTCAGAACTACATTCATCATCATATCAGCCGAAAATCGTCCACTGCTGGACAAAGGCCTCCCCCAAGGATTTCCACGACGACCGGTCCTGCGCTGCCCGCATCCATCGGCTTTCCGCGATCTTCACCAGGTCGTCGGTCTATCGCTACGTTTTCCGGTGCGCGGTCGCCACTCGAGAACTTTAGTGTCCCATCGGCCATCTGTTCTACGAGCTATGTGCCCTGCCCACTGCCACTTCAGTTTAGCGATTCTGTGAGCTATGTCGGTTACTTTGGTTCTCCTCCGGATCCCCTCGTTTCTGATTCGATCACATTATATATTGTAAAAATAGTGAATCCATGTGCACACAAAAATTTATAACGCAATACCAGACTCATTCAAGGACCTACAAATAACACTGTTTAAAAAATAAAAATTATAACTGGCTAGTTGAAAAAAAATTCTATATAATTTTAATGAATTTTTTCGACCGACAAATAATGTGACCATGAAAATTATAAATTTATATTTTTTTTTTATTTTAAATTTTGCATGCTGATTTTAATATTATTAGCTATCCAGAAGAGACTTATTTAAATAACATCACCTGTAAATATGTACATGTGTATTTGCAACATAAATCTTATCTTAAAGCTTCTACCCTACACATGTCCCAAATTATTTTTATTATTTTACAAAAAAACATGCTTTGTATCAAAAAAAAATATATTTTAAAATGTAACTAGTCGAGTTCCAATAAAGTGCAAGTTAGTTTAAGACGCGCAAGCAAAGTTACAGTATGTTTAAGACTCCCGAAGTTAACCAGTTCTCTCGAAGGCGTCAAAACTAACAGTTTTAGTCGAAGCAGAGCACAATGTAATCTGATTCTGTGTGAACTAGATGCCCAACGAAGTGTGAAACTCCGGCCCGTCAGTGTTGCCAGCATACCTAATGAAATCGCCAAATTATTAATTAGTTTTGCTCAACGGAATGCTGGCTGACAGAATTAAACGCTGAGCTCAGGTAATGAATAATAATTAGATTTTTTGTGAGTTTCACAGATGCTAGTGACGGTAAAATGACTTCTACACAATGTGAAAGAAATAGTTTCCTCTATCTAATTATAAAATGCCAATCACCATCGTTCGATTACTGCGTAGTAATTAATGATTACACATAATTCAAAGGTACAATTATTTATTCAAAATAGGTGCAAAATACACTCTTTCTGATAGACATAAAATAAAAATGAAAAAAAAAACAATAATTAGTTATAGGAAAGTAGCTAAATATGGGCTACCATTTTGTTTTTGATTCAAAAATAAAAATCTATTTAATAATCAACTCTTTATTGATGTAGTATTAATTAGTCATATATTTTTACATTGTACACAGTAGTATTTATAAACTATATTATCAAAGTTAAGGACTAAACAAAATTGCAAAATAGGCGCTAAATCGCCCTAAGTCAGGGTAGGCTCGAGCCCCTCGGTGGGGACGTAAATAAGCTGACATGATGATGGTGATGATGAGGCGCTAAATATGGAACATTTACTCAAATATGGGCTACACATATGAACTAAAATATCTTTTAGTAAAATAACAATCATAAAATGCTTATCTAATTAGAGATCATATTATAACTTTGGTAATTGTAAGAAATTAATTATTTATTTACAAAAGTATATATATATTTGTAAAGTATATATATACCTGGTGAAGATCGCGGGAAGCCCATGGATGCGGGCAGCGCAGGACCGGTCGTCCTTCCAATCCTTTGGGGTAGGCCTTTGTCCAGCAGTGGACGATTTGTGGCTGATATGATGATGATGATATATTTGTACTAACATACAGTATGGACACTCCCTGCCACACTCTAGATTGCGACCTCACCCCCTCGTCACCCAGATTGATACAGATTGGTTAAAGTTTAGTTGTCTAACGTATAGAATTTCGCAGCCATTTTGTTTATTCCTTTTATGAAATATCATTTCTGGCCTATTGTATGAAGTGTCCATGGTGTGTGGTAGTGTAGTGTAGTGCAGTGCAGTGTAGTTTAGTGTAGTGCAGTGTAGTGTATTGCAGTGTAGTGTAGTTTAGTGTAGTGTAGTATAAGGCGGTACGAAGTTCGCCGGGACAGCTAGTATACGATAATTTAATTATATCTCTTTTCTTTTATCATGTGGCACATACAATAATAATTGACCGTGCTATCCAAGGGATAGACGGTGGTTGCCTCGTTTTGCACCTAGCATCACCCACGGTCATGTGTAGGGCATTTAGATTACACCTACGGACGTGTGCAACGCGACCTTCATACACATCTGGAATCAGATGTGCAGGTTCCTCGCGATGTTTTCCTTCACCGTTATACCTGCGAGCACTTGGGATTTTAGTTGGCCGATAGTTGGATCGGTCAGAGGATCACTATGGAGTTATACGGCAGTGTGCCATATAAACTTTATACAGTGTGAACTAGTGTGCAACTATCAGCCAACTAAAATCGCAAGTGCGCGCAGGCTCTTAAAGCAATCGGTAAGTATAGGTACGTAAGTTTCGAAATACTCATTGGTACATTGGCCGTCCGGATTTGAACCCAAGGCCTCTGGTTAGAAGGACGGAGTCGTTACTGGTTGAGCCACCGACGCTATTATATTATCCCATACATCTCAATTTTTAAATCACGGGGTTTTAACTGGTAAAGTTAGGCAAGGTTTGGTTTAAAACCGATCAATCATTGGTTGGTTGATAATCCAAATCAATTTTTACTTTTGAGCGGCGAAGGAGCGAAGAAGGTGTTGTGACTCCTACAATTTGGGAATCTTTAAGGCGAGAGTGAATAGGAATTATTTGAGTTTGCGTGTGCCATCCTCGACTACATCGTCACTTACCATCAGGTGAAATATAGTCAAACGCACTCTTATTTTCAATATTAAAAATAAAAAAAGATGGCAAAAAAGACGAAGTTGAGATTTTGATGGTGCTCGATTGTCTTACAGTGCAGTGCATATTTAGAGCAACACCTAACATTACCCAACCAGTGTTGGGTAATGTTGGGTAGAACCTAGTTGTGTACGAAGAAAACGCAGAATACAAATTAATATTCGGACATTACCCAAAGAGCTTGGGTAATAATCTTAAGTAAACCCAGTTGGTAAACCTAGGTTTACTCTCTATTCTAGCATTACCCGTAACATATCGACTCTATTAAGTCTAAAAAATGAAAAATTGTAGTGTGTGTGTGTTTACGTCCTTCCGGTGCTCTAGTTCCCAAACTACTGGACGTATTTGGGTGAAATTTAGGTAGGGGCAATATTATTTTTATATCTACAGCCATATTTTTTTTCAAATTTCCCTTACCTTGATTTTTTAGGGTTGCCACCATAGTAAAAAATCTGTTATTATTTTTACTCAAAAATGGCTCTAACAATTTGGATGAAACTCGGTAACTACCTACGTTACCATAACTATAAATAGCCTTAGTTTGTTATTCCAAGAAAAACCGGAATAAGGTACCTCCCATACAAATCCAGATAGTTTGTTACTTTTTCCCAAAAATGTCTAAAACGATATTAATGAAATTTTGTGAACAACTAGGACTTAATAAGGCCTACTACTCGGAGTAAAGTACCTCTCATACAAACCGATTTTTTTTTAGAAATATTGCATCAAGTCTGATATACTCTTCTTACCCTACTGTAATTCTTTAGTTGATTAATATGTGTATGCTCCACTATGACAGATGGTTAAGGCTTCGCGGGAAAGTATGCACACCGTGGCTGTACAATTAATAACTAGGTGTTTACACACACATTTAAGTAGTCATAAAAATCTTAATTTAAATAATTACAGTCTCATGTTATGGTGTTTGCTGGAGGATCAACACATAAATCATTGTCATTTACATAATCTACTAGCTGTCCCGGCGAGCTTCGTTCCACCTTGCACTACACTACACTATAATACACTACACTACCCTACCGTACACTACACTAAACTACACTACCCTACCCTACATAAGAACCTTCTCCTGACAATAACGAACTCAACAAAAAACAGCCGTTCTCAAGTTATAGCGTGACCAGGAGAAATAGAGGTTTATTTCTAATAATGTCCTTATACATATTATTAATATCCTCTAGAGCACAGGCATTTTTTAACATGAGTCTTAAATTTATTCTCTGGCAAACTAGTTTCGTTATCTCCAATTTTATTGTAGAATCTTATACACTGCCCCACAAAATTAATGAACCAAATTTGTATGTATTATGGTGGACATTAAATAGAGACATTATTTTGACATCTGGCAACACATGCTTTCGAAGGTTCTCTACTATTTTCGGAAAGACATTTATCGCAACCTTGGCATTATCTGAAGGCTCGTCAAACCGCTTTGTTTTAATAGTACGTTCGCAAACATTGCTTTTCGATGATTAACTTCAATTTAATATTAAATATTTCACGCAAGGGTATAAATTACCCGACTGGCCTAAAAAGAAGGTATTTGGTGTGTATGTACGTATTTATTTATTTATTTCAATAATTTAGGAAACAAAGAGTATTATCATCATCATTACAGCTCATATACGTCCCCACCGAGGGGCTCGAGCCTACCCTGAATCAGGGCGATTAGGCCTTAGTCGACCACGCGGGCCCAGTGCGGGTTGGTCGACTTCACACACAACCTTCGAGTTTCTTCGCAGGCGTGTGCAGGTTTCCTCACGATGTTGTCCTTCACCGTTAAAGCAATCGGTAATTATGTACGTAAGTTTTTGAAAAACTCATTGGTACATTGGCCGTCCAGATTTGAACCCGGTACCTCTGGTTAGATGGACCGAGTCGTTACCGGTTGAGCCACCGACGCTTTAAATTAAAATAAAGAGTATTATATTATATAGTATTACATATAATTTTTAAATTAAAAACGATCTGGAGTTCCACTTAATAAAAATAAAACATGAAATATACGAGCCCTGAGACAATACTAAATTTTACAAAAATTTTAGCTTTAACAGGTTATTTTATTTCTAATCGCACTTTTAAGGGCACCCAAAGTAGTATCAAAAATGTCATTATTGAAGTTGCGTGTCTATGTAGGCACGTATGTAGGTTTGTATGTTTTTTGGCTAAGCTTGCAGCCTAAACGGCATAATGGATTTTGGCGAGTATGGTGTCGTATTATAGATGTTATAGATTTATAGGTATTGATCCCCTGAGCACAGTATAACGACATGGCTTACAGTAGCGCAACGCCTATGATGTCGCACGATGCCGCCACGGCGTAGGTACTAGCCCATACCTAGCCTGTAGTCAGCCTGGCAAACTCGCGGAGTTTGACAGGCTGTGCCCGGCCGCCAGCAGCCTTCGCAAGTAAGTACCCTTCCGTTGCTCTTCGTAACTACATTCGTTGCGCTACTGTAAGCCGCTATATTGTAATAGTGTGCCCTGAGTGACATACGATCATGGGCTACATATTTTAAGCAGTCGGGTTTTAATAAAATTGATTAGGTTATTTCTGTTGATTTTTCTTACCTACCTATATACCTATTAAAAAAGCGTCGGTGGCTTAACCGGTAACGACTCGGTCGTCCTAACCAGAGGTGCCGGGTTCAAATCCGGACGCCCAATGTACCAATGAGTTTTTCGAAACTTACGTACATAACTCTCCGATTGCTTTAACGGTGAAGGAAAACATCGTGAGGAAACCTGCATGACACGAACTCGAAGGTTGTGTGTGAAGTCGACCAACCCGCACTGGGCCCGCGTGGTCGACTAAGGCCCGATCGCCCTAATTCAGGGTAGGCTCGAGCCCTTCGGTGGGGACGTATATGAGCTGACATGATGACCTATATTACGTAAAAAGTATTTCTATTTATCAGAATAGGTCCTCTGACGACCTACATACCTTCTCAATATGTAGTACCTTTGATTACACATATTTAAAAAAAACCGACTGCAAATTTTCGTCTTCTACTCGTCCCCTTAGCCGCCTTTTTACCGATACTTAATTGTTTTATGTTCTGTATTCAAACATTTCCACGACGACCGGTCCTGCGCTGCCCGCATTCAGTGGCTTCCCGCGATCTTCACCAGGTCGTCGGTGCACCGCGTGGGAAGCCTTTCCGGTGCGCCGTCGCCACTCGAGAACTTTACTACCCCACTGGGTGCGGGCAGCGCAGGACCGGTCGTCGTGGAATTCCTTGGGGGAGGCCTATGTCTAGTAGTGGACGTTTTTCGTCTGATATGATGATGTTGATGATTCAAACTTGTCAATAAAGGGTTTACAAACAAACAAACTTCCATCGCAACAACTAATTACGATTTTGCATTATAATTCTTGTTTTTTTTTTATTTTATTAAAAAAAAACGTTTTACACCGACTTCAATAAACGTATTACACCGACTTCAATAAAAGTATTACACCGACTTCAATAAAAGTATTACACCGACTTCAATAAAAGTATTACACCAACTTCAATAAAATTTATATGGAGCTAACTCGGCCTATCAAATGAAAAAAGAATCACGAAAATCGGTTCACAATCTGCGAAGGTATAGTGTAACAAACACACACAAAAAAACCTATCCCCTCCGGGAGTGCCGATAGAAGTGAAATCTTTTTACAGTTTTATAAGTTTTGACCCTGCGAGTGTTCCTGGTAAGGTGTCGGTAACTAACAGTGTCGCGAGTGTAATGGTTTTTTCCTAAGTCAAAAATGCCCAATGCGCCTAAAGAAATTTTCACTTCAAAAACTTACCGTCGAATTGAGAACCTCCTCCTTCTTAGAAGTCGGTTGAAAGAAACTAAAAAGCACAATTTTAGTTTTTAGGTAATTAGATACTTATTTAATGTGTAAGCCCTTGGCATCATCTCACCTGATGGTAAGTGACGATGATGCCGAAGATGGAAGCGGGCTTACCAAGATTCCCCAATGCAATGGAGAACTGGCTATCTTATCTTCAAGCCGGAACAAATCAATTTGTTTTTGTACAATGTTTCATTGTACTTTTTTTTTCTCTTATGTTGTGCAATAAAGTGTTTTCAATCAATCAATCAATGTTGGTTAAAAGGTATGGCTCATTGTCAATGCTTGTATTTCGGTACCATTTTGCGGTGATATTTGGTTTTTAAACAACCTTGGCCAAATGATTCACGCTTCAGTTAAAAACTTAATCGCGCATACTTCCAACTTCCTTTCCTATCTTAAGCAAAGTAAAACCATGGATACCCACCCATATTACGACATATCCTCTTGATTACAAACAGATCTATCCTTGAACGGAATCAGCTTAACCCTCGGTTGGTCGCGTGGGGTCTTTTTTTTTTAATTAAAAATTTTAGTGCGTTTGACTATATTATCTCACCTGATGGTAAGTGACGATGTAGTCGAGGATGGTACACGCAAACTCAAATAGTGCCTATTCACTGTCGCCTTGAAGATCCCCAAATTATAGGTCTTTAAAAGCCCGACGTTTACGAAAACTGCTATATTTGGTACCATATTAAAGATACAAATTTGTACCTTAGGGTAGCTTCCTAAAACATACTTAACTATCAATTAGTGCAAAAAAACAAAAATAAAAAAATATATATTTGTTCAAAATTATTTCCTATCAATAAAGTGATTTAAAACCACACTATGGGTTTTATAAAAAATAATAATTTAAAAAAAATATTTGTTCAAAATTATTTCCTATCAATAAAGTGATTTAAAACAACACTATTATTATGCTTCTGAAAATAAATAAATTATAATAAAATAAACATATTTAAAGTCTCTATCCTAATCAGGCTTTTACCCCACGGGACCGATGGTGTCACAAAAAAAGCGGGACCAACCTAGGGTTAAGCTAATCACGCCAGAATATGACTCATTCCTTTTCAAGTCTGTGAGTAGTTAGTCCTGATCTTGCTCCCGTTTGGGTCTGTGTTTAAAACTTCATTTGTTTGGCGTACGGGTACAAACTTGAATAATAAAGGGAATATGGACCATATTGTGATGACTTACGGAACTGAGACATGGTCGCTTACTATGGGCCTCATAAGAAGGCTCAAGGTCACCCAAAGGGCAATGGAGCGTGCTATGCTCGCAGTTTCTCTGCGTGATCGAATCACAAACGAGGAGATCCGCAGGAGATCCAGAGTAACCGACATAGCTCACAAAATCGTTAAACTGGAGTGGCAGTGGGCAGGGCACATAGCTCGTAGAATAGATGGCCGTTGGGGCAGTAAAGTTCTCGAGTGGCGACCGCGCACCGGAAAACGTAGCGTAGGAAGGCCTCCCACGCGGTGGACCGAGAACCTACTGAAGATCGCGGGAAGCCGGTGGATGCGGGCAGCGCAGGACTAGTCGTCGTGGAAATCCTAGGGCAGGGATGGCGAACCAATGGCACGAGTGCCATAGATGGCACGTGACAAAATATTTTGGGCACGCCACTGCACCGATCGAAACGATTTTCATTTTAGTACAATGTAGCTCTGAGATTGAGCTGATTGATTTCCAGTCTAGTTCAATATTGTTTCAAAAAATTATTGTAACATGAAAATAGTTAGGATTGATTGAAACAATGTATGTAAGTATGCCAAGCAATATAAGTAAGTATGCCAAGAATAAAATTGTGAAAACATAGATAGAATTCTATTTCAGACATAATTAACTGTTTGAAGAAACTGACTCGTGGCTAGGCCTGCAAGTCATTATTTTCAAAGATGAATAACATTAAAGACAAGTAACATCTTACAACCCTAACATACGTTACTTGTCCTCTAAGCTGCAACAACAAAAGTCACACTAATGTTACTTTAATTTGCTAAGTACGTATTACTGAAACATTTATTACTTATCAGTGCAAAATGTATTTCATTGGTAGTAAATGAAGAGTTTGAAGTTGATTTTCCCAATAGTCACTACTAAGTAAAAACTATTTGATGGCACGTCATGGCTTCATTAAATACTTCTTTAAGAAAAATGGCACGTTGATCCTAAAGGTTCGCCATCCCTGTCCTAGGGGGAGGCCTTTGTCCAGCAGTGGACGATTTTCGGCTGATATGATGATGATGATGGACCATATTATTACAGTAATTATACCGTATCAGTTAGCTTCTTTGCAGCCTTTCATGTTTCCTCACACTTCGCAAAAAACCTTTTCGCATGAGGTGTGGCCTGAGGTTTCCAAATTTCCATAATGACGAAAAAAGGACTTTAAAACAACTAAATGGACCGACCGCCCGGTAAGACAATATTTTAAAAACCGTCAAAAAGCAATGGTCCATTGGGACACTGGTAATGTTGGTGGCGTGAAAAAAGGGGTTTTGTTGACATGACAGACAAGTCGCGAGCCGAGCGAGCGAAGCAAGCATGCCGTGACAGAGGCCGGCGAAGCGCCAGAAGATTGTTAAATGTTTTATGGCCAGAATCATAGATGAGATACTCCAGAACCAACTTCGCTCGTTGCCCTGGGTTACTACTTCCCATTTGAGAATATTTTACCGCCCACTTCCAGTTATTTCAATGTCCTCATTTATCCGTCCTATCAATAGGGGATCGGACTGCTAGTCATTTGAGTTAATTTTTATAATTTGTTAAAAACGAAATTTTGTTCTAAAAATGTTTGAAATACCCACAAGAGACGTCATAGATTTTTAGCGTCATTGACGAACATATTTTGTGAATTTGATCAATTAAAAATTTAAGAAGTGATGGAAAAACAAAACAAGTAAGGTTTTTTGAAAATTCAAGAGGAGAGCAATTAAGGAAAATATATTACAGAATTTATTTTTGATGCAGTCCGATCCCCTATTTTTGAACTGCTCAATTTGTATTTTTAAACGGACCAAAACGCTATACTGCTTATTTAAATATTTTACTACCTTTTTAAATCACATTAACTCTTCATTACGGCATTACACGCTACAGGCACGTAGTCACGTAATGTAACAATACTGGGACCATGCCTCGTAATTTTAATGAGTACCTGCATTTTAAATAAATATTTTGACAAGCAAGTCGGTTACAATAATTATAGGACCACATTGGTTTGGCGTTCCTAGTTCCCACAGACAAATTAGCTTGTAAATAAACAGACATGACGCGTCGCTCCGTCCCATTACGGAATGGCATGGTCATGTAGGTGGTAGGTACGTGACTACGATTGGACTCCGATTGAAACCATGTGATGCATGCGTTATGAGTTATGAGGAGCACAGCGAAACTGTACCATAGTAAAAGGAAAGAATAGTAGGTCGTCTTCATACCATTTGTATGTGTGCGCGCCCCAGTAGCACGCTCCATACTACAATAAATAAGAATGGTCTATGGCAGTGTTATTAAATCTTTTTTGCATTTCTTTTTTTACGAAAAACCTAAAAACTTATAGGTACTTACAAGCTTTTAATATTGCATTGTCACGCGATATACATATGCATGCAAAATTTCAGCTCAATCGGAAACCGGGAAGTGGGTCAAAATTAACTTGCAAGATTTCACCCGAACAAACATACATACATACATACATTGCAAGTTAATTAAAAGCTTTTAAAATTCTAGTGATCCCCTGAGGTCATAAACAAACAAAATTTTTGTGATTTGAAAAACTGTGTTTATTTCTTTTTTTGGGACTTACATCAAAATATTATTATTATTAATAGGCGAGCAGCTTATAGCTGATGTTAGTGTTACCGCACTAAATCGGATTGTCTTTGCACTATTTGTCGAGCCAGTCTGTTTTTAAAACTATTCACTGAGGGGGCATCAATCACACCCTGAGGCAACTTGTTCCAGATGTTTATCACTCTGTTATTTAGTCCTATATTTAGTTTATATAGGTACGTCCCATTTTTTATTTTAGTTTACTAGAAACACAATTTTTTTCTTTTGTCCGCGACCCCCCGAGTAAGGCTTTGCGACTCCCATAAGGGACGCGACCCACAGTTAGAAAAACACTGGTCTATGGTCTTATACATTCCTACTTAATGTAGTGTGCGTGCGTATGGTGCAGGCCTGCTGGCACGCACAAATACAAACCGCGCGATGTACCATTGTATGAAGACAACCTACTATTCTTTCCTTATACTGTAACTGTACTGTGTTAATACAAGTTGTCCTTAAAGAAAGTTTATATTTGTTTAGATTATTATGTACTGGGTGCTCCCTCAAGGGAGACGCTTCTCAAACTTCTGGACCCATGTTTTGATTGTTGGAATATCAACAAAAATAGCAGAAGTTGACTATGCTTTTATGTCACTTCCAAATTGGAACAGAGATGATTGAGGGAATTGGAAGTTCCAATCCCCTAAATCATCTCTGTGCAAAAAATCATAACAATCCATTGTTCCGTTGCAATGTTAATGAAATTAACCAAAAAAGAGTATATTTTAAATTCCCTCAGGAACTGCATCGGACTATGCTATTTTCACGAGATAAAAAGTAGCCTATGTCCTTCCCAGTGACACAGGCTACCTGCGTGCCGAAAATTGGTTTAGGCGTTGAAGCGTAAAACGGTAACAAACAAACAAACATATTTAATATCTTTATAGACCCCCTCATAGATGTGATCAAAGTGATTAAAAGTAATAATGAGTTAAAAGTCGAAGTTTCTAAACATGACATTGAGATATAGGTTGATCTCACCGCCGATACCAAAGTATACATATTAGTAGGTACTAACACACAGTATGAACACTCCCTGCCTTTCTCTAGATTGCGACCTCACCCCCTCGTCACCCAGATTTGATACAGATTGGTTTAATTTGGGTTCTCGAACGTATAGAATTTAGCCGTGATTTCATTTGCTCCGTCATTTGTTATTAGAAATGTCATTTCTCGCCCGTTGTATGAAGTGTCCGGCGTGTGCCAATACCTTCGCCTCCAACACCACATTTTGTAGAATAAAGGAGAAGCTCCCATCTGGCCCGGTGACTTTGGCCCGGCGCCGGGCCAGATGGGAAAAAAAGTTTTAACTGGCCCGTTGATGTATTTACCGGGTCAGATGACACAAATCAAGTGCCATCGTCCCCGGTAAGGGGAGAAAAGAGGATACGCCTCGTAATTTGTGAAATACTAACTACATGCATCTATGAAAGGGATTGAACAAGTCCTCGCAAATGTCATTTTCATATTTCATAAGCAAGGTTTGATCGACATCTAAAGTTTGCGGATCAGCAAGACCCTCCTACATTATTTGATATTCCGTAATGTAACATTTTGTTATTTCTTTAAGTTCCCAAACGTTCGCTTTTGATAAATAAGTCTATTTGTAAAACTCCGACCAAGCTTTTTAGTGTTCCGTACCCAAGGGGTAAAAACGAGGACTTATTACTAAGACTCTGCTGTCCGTCCGTCTGTTACCAGGCTGTATTCCATTAACCGTAATAGCTAGACAGTTGAAATTTTCACAGACGATGTATTTCTGTTGCCGCTATAACAACAAATACTAAAAATTAGAAAAAGTGAGTCTCCATACAAAAAAAAAGTGTTTCTTTGAAACGTGAAGAAACCAGCGCCATTTTGTATGATGGTACGAAACCCTGTGTGCGCGGTTCTGACTCGAACTTTACCGTTTTTTTTGGTCTCAGACCAAGTTTTTGTGGTCTAGGCTGGAAAATGAACCTAGCCTCACGAGCCCCTTTTCCGACCATGATAGGTTGACGTACGATTGACAGTACCATACCAATCATCATCATCATCATATCAGTCGAAGGAAGTTCACTGCTGGACATAGGCCTCCCCCAAGGATCTCCACGACGACCGGTTCTGCGCTGCCCGCATCCAGCGGCTTCCCGCGACCTTCACCAGGTCATCGGTCCACCGAGTGGGGGGCTTGCCTTTCCGGTTTTTACCATACCAATACCGCAGTCTAAAGCAGTGTTTTTCAAACCTTAGGGGAGTCGCGAAGCCTTACTCGGGGGGTCGCGGACAAAAGAAAAAATTGTGTTTCTAGTAAACTACAAAAAATAGGACGTATATAAACTGAATATGGAACTTAATAATAGAGTGATAAAAATCTGGAACAAGCTGCCTTAGGACGTGGTCCGTGAATAGTTTTAAAAACAGAGTCGCTGGACAAATAGTACATAGACAATCCAATTTAGTACCCTAACACACATATAGTCACATCAGCTATAAGCTGCTCGCCTATTACAACATAATTATAATCAAAACGTAGCGTAGGCAGGCCTCCCACGCGGTGGACCGATGACCTGGTGAAGGTCGCGGGAAGCCGATGGATGCGGGCAGCGCAGGACCGGTCGTCGTGGAAATCCTTGGGGGAGGCCTTTGTTCAGCAGTGGACGATTTGTGGCTGATATGATGAATAATCATCAGTCCCAAAATAAGAAAAAAAAACGCTGTTTTTAAATCACAAAAATTTTGTTTGTTTATGACCCCAGGGGGTCGCTAGAATTTTTTAACTTGTAAAGGGGTCGCGTGCTCAAAAAGTTTGAAAAACACTGGTCTAAAGGACCCACACAGTCGTACAACATAGACATCTAGATAGGGTAATCAGGCGGGGCCGAGCCCAGGGGCGAGACGGGGAGATTGAGCCCGAATAGGGATAACGAATGCTAGTCATCTAAATTACTTTTTATCATTACTATAAACACAAATCTATTGATCACAAAAACAACTATAACACGTACACAAAAATATTCAGAAGGTGTGTAAATGCTGCCCAAAAAAATTGTAACACAAGATACATGAATAATAGTAAAAATCTAAGCAAGGCTTCCTGGACTGTCATAAAAGAGGTGACAGAGAATAAATATTTATGTCAAAATATTAATGAAATCAAAATTGATCATAATATAATTAATAACCCTGTTGACATTGCCAATACATTCAATGACAATTTTATTGACATTATTAGTAATCATAGTCATACTAACAAATCTAACTTAAAAATGACATGTAATCATAATTTGACATCTTCTTTGTTTCTATTTCCTCTTTCCGTAGCTGAAGTAACAAATATTATTATGTCATTAAAAAATTCGAATGCCACACGTCCAGATGAAATATGCACAAAAATAATTAAAGCATGTAAAGATGATCTAGCACCTGTTTTGACACATTTAATTAATTTGTCATTTGAGACCGGTACTTTCCCAGACCAGCTGAAGGTTTCTATTATAAAACCTCTCTTTAAAAACGGGGAGCGAGCAATCATTGACAATTATCGACCGGTAGCACTAATTTCAGTTATCTCCAAGATAGTTGAGAAATGTATGCTTAAGAGACTAGTAGATTTTTTTAACAAATTTGGTATCATTAGACCAGAACAATATGGGTTCCAAAAAGGAAAAACTACTACGCTTGCTATATTTGATTTAGTAAACAATGTTTTAAAAAATATTGACAGTAAGGTGCTGACATCTGTTCTGTTTTTTGACATGTCAAAAGCATTTGATTATGTAGATCACAATATATTATTATATAAGCTAGAAAAGTATGGCATAAGAGGCCCGACACTGGATTGGATTCGTTCATACTTACAAAATAGAAAACAATGTGTTGAAATCAGCAATCTAGATAGTGATAAAGTAATGACTACATACAGGTCAGTTTTCAAGTATAACAGGAAGGGTGTACCACAAGGTAGTGTACTTGGTCCACTACTTTTCCTACTTTATATTAATGATCTGCCTGAAGTGACTAAATATAAATGCATTCTCTTTGCTGATGACATTTCTGTTATTGTGACATCTAAAGTAAATGACATTGAAATATTTGAATATGAAATAAATGAAACTGTAAAAAATATTGTGAATTGGCTGTCTAATAATAATTTAATTGTAAATTTGACTAAGACTAAATATGTAAATTTCTCTACAAGACATCGCAATCAAATTACTTTGGACATAAAATATGCAGAACAATCTTTGATAGAAGCTGAAGAGGTAAAGTTTCTAGGCTTGACTATCGATAAGTTTTTTAGTTGGAATGCACAAGTTAATAATATTTGTGGTCGAATTAACAGTTTTGTATATGTTTTAGGCAAATTGACTAAGGTTTCGTCACTACAAACTACTTTAATGGCGTATCACGGGTGTGTATGCTCTATATTAAGATATGGTCTATTGTTGTGGGGGAACTGTTCATTGGCGAATAGGGTTTTCATTGCACAAAAAAAGTGTATTCGAGCAATGTGCAGTGCCCATCCTTTCGACTCATGCAAACCACTATTCTCTAAGTTAAAGATTTTAACTATGCCTAGTATGTATATATACGAAGTTTGTGTTTTCGTGAAACAGAACAATAAATTGTTTAAAACTGCCAAAGATATTTACCCTCGTAACACGAGACACCCAGACAGACTGGTTCTAGATCATTGTCCACGAACAACCTTATACCAAAATAATTGCTTTAATATGTGCATCAAAATTTATAATAAAGTACCACATAATATAATTATTCTGCCCATAAATCTGTTTAAGAGGAGGCTATTTAATTGGTTATTAGAGCATAATTTTTATAGCGTTAAGGAATTTCTTGACGGAAAATTTAACGACTAATTATTATAACTTTGACATGTGATATAATTCGGAAATGTAATTTAATAATATAAATGAATAATAAGATGTACCTATTGACTTGCATATGTAGTGTAGCCAAGTAAAATTATAATTGTATTTAACTTATTTATGTTTGCATGCTATTTTAATAGTTGTACCAGGAGATTTTTTGTGCTTTGTTATCTTGCATTTTTGTATCCTTACCCTGTACAAAGCGAATAAATGAATTATGAATTATGAATTATGAATCTGTCAAAAACGACATTTAGTTCTAAAAATATTTGAAACACCTAGGCGTGACGTCATAGTTTAGCAGCGTCATATATGTACTCATTTTGTGATTTTGGTGAATAAAAAATCAAAGACTTGGTGGAAAACAAAACGAGTAAGGTTTTCCGAAGTTTAAGTATAGGAGGGCAAGTTAGTCATCAAGAGTTCATAATTTATTTCTGATGCTGTCGTCATCCCTTTTGCCATAGTCTGCGTTGTTCAGCCACTTAGCGCAGCGCTTCGTGTAGCTGTTCCAGCGACGACCAGTGACTAGTGAAATCATAGCGTTGGACCACTGTATATATTCGTACACTGTGACAATACTGTAAGGTCAGGTATTTTAGCTTATATATGTATAAAAGTTTATATATGCAGATTTATATATGTATAAAAGTTTATACAACAAGCAAAATCTTGACACAAGTACCTACAAATAATAATAATTAAAAAAATTGCAAAATTTAGGTTAAAAGCAGAATTTTACGGTGGGATCTTGGTTAATAAAAATCAAAGCAAACCTTGATACTACACGGAAACGGTCACACAAGTTGTAACAAACCCTCTGACGAAACCATTTTGAGGCCAGTGCATTTCGATGATGCTGCCTTTGTGTGGTTACGTCACTATTGTTGCCGAATGCTGTTGCCGACACGAGCTCTACATAGTCTGATGATCGTGTTAGATTAGATAGATGGATGGGATGGATGGAGGATGTTTCACAAAATGAGTCGTTTAAAAATTAACGGATGGGATAATTGAATGTCGAAACGTTATACGTGTTTCATGATTGACTAGCTTTTGTCCGCGGCTTCGCGGTTTTTATGACTGTCTTTGAGGGTAAGTGATGCGCAAGCCGTAAGCGGCTCGCGAGCGTGGACATGAGTTTTCTCCAGATCCCTCAGGAACTATATCGCGCTATCCTGATTAGCACTCTACCACACCCTGGACAAATCATACAACGGACCAGAAATGAAATTTCAAAAAACAAATGACGGAACAAACAAAATGGCAACGAAATCCTATACGTTCGACAACCAAACTGTAACCAATCTGAATCAATCTGGGTGACGAGGGGGTGAGGTCGCAATCTAGAGAGTGGCAGGGAGTGTCCATACTGTATGTTAGTTATATATACTTTGACTCTACGTCACTTCCCACCCCCTTAACCAATAATAAAATAAAATATACAATAAAAATCACTTTAATCCATTGCTCCGTTGTGGCGCCAACGTGCGCTGGCGTGGTAATGAGTTTTCCCCAGATCCCTCGGGAACTATGTCAGGATATGCTAATTAGTAAACTATGTCATTTCCCACCTCCTCAACCATCTCTGTGCAAAAAATCACAGCAATATATTGCTCCGTTGCAATGTCAATGAAATTAACCAATAAAAGAGTATTTCTTCAGTTCCCTCAGGAACTGCATCGGACTATGTAATTTTCTCGGGATAAAAAGTAACCTATTTCCTTCCGAGTGACACAGGCTACCTGTATTCCAAATTTCATCAAGATTCGTCGAGGTGTTGAAGCGTGAAAAGGTAACAAACAAACAAATTTTCACATTTACAATACTAGCCGTCCGCCCGCGGCTACGCCCGCGTTGTTTTCGATTATCCCGTGGGAAAAGGACGTTTTCCCGAGGTAAAAAGTAGCCTATGTGCTATTCCAGGACCTAACCTATATGTGTGCCAAGTTTCATCCCGATCCGTCTAGTGGTTGAAGCGTAAAAGAGTAACAAACTTTCACATTTATAATATTATAGTAGGATTAGTAAGCATAGTGATTAGACCTTTAGGTATACTTAGGAACATATAAAAAAAAACCTGATTAAATGCATCATTTTTCGATCATGCAGGTTAACTGACTACACAAACACGGTCTTTACGCCAGTGCGCTGAGCGAAACGTGCAAGCGAGAGTTGTACTTGTACTTGCTTAGGGCTTGGGGCTAGGGGCCTGTTAAGGTCAAGGTCAAAACTCAAGGTCAAGGTCAGGTTAAGTTAAAATTACTAAGCTTCCAGAATCTTACAAGAGGTGTTCCAATTCGGCCCATTCTTTGTGAGGAAATGCCAAAGAGTTAACTCACCCGACTATGGGCGGTATCTTAACTGAACAAGTTTTACTTCAGTCGTGTGGTCTAAAGCACACAAGCGTTCGGCTTGTGACACGTTATCACGTAAAATTATCGTCCGTAAACTGACTTTACAGACAACATCGTATTTTTTTTCTGTTGCTCTTGAATATTCGTATCGCCCTACCTAATCGTTTGCGAAACAACAGCATTGTTTTACATTCATTTTATAAAAACAAATAACAATAAATTTAAAATAATAGACTTACAATACCGTACTTGAATTGGTAGCCATTGGCCAGAAACACAATCAGAATTGAGCAAATGAAATTACAGGCACCAATTGAGTATCGTCGCGCCGCTTACGACAGAAGGGGATTCTTAAACTTGTAATTTACGACCCATAGTGTCACTGTGTGACCTCGATTGTGTTGCAAGAGGACACTTCCAATTGTAACGTAGTCTGATAAAGATAACACTCTTTTTACTCGACTGCCCCGATTTTTTTTTAATTCACAATTGGTTAGCCCTTGGCATCATCTCACCTGATGGTTAGTGACGATGATGCCGAAGATGGAAGCGGGCTTACCAAGATTCCCCAACGCAATGGAGAACTGGCTATCATATCTTCGTGACGGAACACATCAATGATTTTAACACTGATGTTTGGTGGCAAGCCTTAGATAAGATGGTGGTAGCTAGCCAGGCGGGCTTAGAAAATGCCCTATACCACCAAACAAACCGAGTCTTACAAGTCGACTCCACCGGGAATCGAACCCGCGACCTCCTGGTGTGAAGCGAATGGACTAACCATTACGCCACGGAGGCGGTTAAAACCTAAATTAAAACACCTACAATAACCCATCCCTCGTCATCCCATATAATTTGTAATCAATCATTGGTGTAATCACGTTTTAATACACGCTTAGTTACTTATCTATCTACCAGTAAAACTAGTAAAAATATCTTTATTATAAAATAAATTTGTCGAAGTAGGCCTCTATAAAGCCATAAAGCCCAACGTTTAAAAATTGGCATTGTTTTTCGGGTGGGTACATGTATGTATTATCTGTTTCTTTTGGCTGATCACGGAAAGCACTAATAGATCCGGGCAGCGCAGGACCGTTCGTCGTGGAAATCCTTGGGGAGGGCTTTATTCAGCAGTGGACGTCTTTCGGCTAATATGATTATGATAATAGGATCCATAAATACTCGATTTACAAAATTCTTATGTCTTAAATAGCTAGTAGATGTATACACTCATCAGTAGGTATTAATTGGTTAAAACACTCATGTTTACAAATATCATGAGTATTTTACGCTCTGGAGCCGGGTCGTTCCAAATAGCATGAGTATATTTTACGCTACGAAGCCGGGTAGTTCCAAATAGCATGATGAGTGTATTTTACGCTGCGAAGCCGGGTAGTTCCAAATAGCATGAGTATTTTACGCTCCGGAGCCGGGTAGTTCCAAATAGCATGAGTATTCTAACGCTCCGGAGCCGGGTAGTTCCAAATAGCATGAGTATTTTACGCTACGGAGCCGGGTAGTTCCAAATAGCATGATGAGTATATTTTAAGCTGCGGAGCCGGGTAGTTCCAAATAGCATGAGTATTTTACGCTCCGGAGCCGGGTAGTTCCAAATAGCATGAGTATTGTAACGCTCCGGAGCCGGGTAGTTCCAAATAGCATGAGTATTTTACGCTACGGAGCCGGGTAGTTCCAAATAGCATGATGAGTGTATTTTACGCTGCGGAGCCGGGTAGTTCCAAATAGCATGAGTATTTTACGCTCCAGAGCCGGGTAGTTCCAAATAGCATGAGTATTCTAACGCTCCGGAGCCGGGTAGTTCCAAATAGCATGAGTATTTTACGCTACGGAGCCGGGTAGTTCCAAATATCATGAGTATTTTACGCTCCGGAGCCGGGTAGTTCCTAATAGCATGAGTATTTTACGCACCGAAGCCGAGTCGTTACAAATAGCATGAGTATTTTACGCTCCAGAGCCGGGTAGTTCCAAATAGCATGAGTATTTTACGCTACGGAGCCGGGTAGTTCCAAATAGCATGAGTATTTTACGCTCCGGAGCCGGGTCGTTCCAAATAGTATGACAGTAATTTACACTCCGGAGCCGGGGTCATTCCTTTCTTTTAATATGGCCGAGGGGAGCAATGGCTGATTCTCTCGTTGCACTCGTGACCGGGTGCTGTCAAAGTCATTTTTTTTAATGCATAACTTCTCGTGTCATATTTTATGTTCTAATGACATTATTAATTTAATTCATATCGATGTTTTACTTTAAAGTAGGGATGCATCGATACGCCTTTTTGCCGATACTATACCGATACCGATACTCTTATAAAAATATCGGCGATACCGATACCGATACCGATACGCTTATTGAATTCAAAAAGGAAGGTAGAATAAATAAAACACAATTAATTAATAGTTTTAGTAATCAAAATTAACATTTATAAGATTTTTATTTAAAAAACAAAGCATTCTTAAGTTTTGCGGGCAAAGGCGATTTCGCAAGTCTGTTTGAATGAAACCTGCGGTGGATAATAGTCTCTCAGATGCGACAGATGCCTCGTTTGCAACGAAATAGATGGGACATCACGCGCGTTTACATTACATTTTTAAAGCGCGAAATTTGAAAAGTATCGTTGAATCTGCCATAAAAATATCGCCGATACCGATATATCGGCAAACCCGAAGTATCGCCGATATATCGGTATCGGTATCGGTATCGGATGCATCCCTACTTTAAAGTTATGTTTGTTTTTAATTTTTTTTACAAAATTTGACATTATTTTGATTATTTGACAGTATGTTTTCCCCGATTCATATAATTTAAAAATCTTCAAGACGAGAGTGAATAGGCACTATTCGAGCTTGCGTGTTACATCCTCGGCTGCATCGACACTTACCATCAGGTGAGGTGCAGCCAAACGCACTCAAATTTTTAATAAAAAAAATACTACATTATGAATCAAAAAGTTACTTAACTATGCATCTACTTAAAATTATCATTTTTAGGGTTCCGTACGCCCAACGGGTAACCAACGGGACCCTATTACTAAGCCTTCGCTGTCTGTCCGTCTGTCCGTTCGTCAGCGGGCTGTATTTCATGAACCGTAATAGGTAGACAGTTAAAATTATATGAAAATGTTTATTTCTGTTGATGCTACAACAACAAACACTAATAATTAGAAAAAGTCAAAAAATAAGGGGGTTCTCTACACAAAAAACGAGTTTTTATAGGTCTTTTAGAGGTATTTTTATTTCAGCTCTACCGTAAAAACGTTAATACATACAAGCATGAAACATGGTGTGATTATAGTACTAATACTGAAATAAAACAACAAATAATAAAAATTGGCTAAGCGTGAGTCGTACCGTACTCGCGCTAAGGAGTCCGAACTCAATGATAAAAAAAAGCATATTTTTGTCGCTCGCGTCGATGTCTTTTGTTTAAAATCTGAATAGGTATCATTGTCATTATACTATGTAGTAGTATGAAAAGGCGTGGTGGTACGGAACCCTCGGAGTGCTAGTCCGACTGACACTTGGCCATTTTATAAATATATTTCGAAGTTGAAAAAAAATTAAATGCACCTTTCTTATTTTAATTTTATCTCCGTCATATTGGTTGAGTTTGTGTATGTACTCGTAAAACAGTCATTAACGTTTATTATTTCAGATTATATCACGCAGCTCCGCACAGTAGTCAGTTACATAATTAATATTTATATCTTCGTTTATAACTGTATGTAAGCTGGAGCGACCACTGAAATCTACATGGTGATGTTTTTCCTTCCTTTTTAGCAAAGCTCAGCGTTAGTAACGCCATACCACACCTTGGACACTTCATATAACGGGCCAGAAATGACATTTCAAAAAACGAATGACGGAACAAACAAAATGGCGGCGAAATCCTATACGTTGACAACCAAACTGTAACCAATCTGTATCAATCTGAGTGACAAGGGGGTGAGGTCGCAATATAGAGAGCGGCAGGGAGTGTCCATACTGTATGTTAGTACTAATATATATTGTATGTACTTTGGCCATACTACGCAAAACAAAAGAGTTGGCCCAAACAGCCACGATTTTGTTTTATAATAGAAAAAATCAGGAAACTACGAAGTGCATGCAGTCTTTAGGCACACCCTGGACACTGCATACAACGGTCGTGAAATGACATTTCTAAAAAACAAATGACGCAGCAAACAAAATCACGGCGAAATCCTATACGTTCGACCACCAATCTGGGTGACGAGGGGGTGAGGTCGCAATCTAGAGAGCGGCAGGGAGTGTCCATACTGTATGATAGTACTAATATATACAGGGTGGGAAGGAGTATACCGACAGATTTTAACCATGGATTCCTGGTGGTATTATGAGTAAATAATGTTATATCAACATGGGTCTAAAACTGCCTTATTAACTTACTTAATTTCTGGAACAAAAAAATAAATTAACGATAGTAATCCCTTGTGAACGAAACCTTAGTCTAAAGAGTGAAAAAGAAAACTTCACACTTCACGAACGACTCCGAAAACATACGATAAACGACGAGTGAAGTCAACGTCAGTATGATACTTTGAGGCAAAAAACGTCAGATAAGATTAAGAAAAATAAGAACATCATATTATTAGGGCGTGTTACCCTTGAGATTTTTTGAACTTGTGAATTATTTAAAAAATTAATATCTCGAAAATTAGGCTTTACTGGCCCATGTTTATAATACTTTTTTTTTGTCTAAATAGGCATTTATTTATTTATTTATTTATCAAAAATACATTAGAATCTTTGGTTAAAATCTGTCGGTATACTCCTTCCCACCCTGTATAGTTTGCTTTAGGTTAGATCCCTGGCAACTAATGTGTCGACGATCAAAACATTCTGCTGATCCTCGTGGTCTCCGTAGACTGCTCAGAGGAGGACACACGGTAAAATTGAAGAATTTACATACATTTTATTTTGAGCAGTCTTGTGGAGTTCCCGAGGCTCAGCAGGATGATTTGATCTTCGATACGTTTTTAGTCAGGGATCTAACTTTGCGTAGTTTCCTTACTTTTCTTGATTTAAAGGCGAGGCATTGATTGGAACAGTTGTCTCTGTTTTTTCTTTATACGTGTAAAGAGTAAAGAAAATAACCACACTTTTGCACTTCAATGTTTTTTTTGTTTAGGTTAAATTTTCTGAATGATCGTATAAAAAATAATAACATACTATGTATTATCATAACAAATATTAATATTTTTTAAAATTTATACTTCAAAATATTAGTCAAAAGTAACGGTGTAGACTTATATTTGGATTTTTTTTCTTCGGCGGCACAGAAATTAGGCCACCATTTTTTTCTCAGTACATTTTCATACAAACAGCAACATTTTTTAATCAATAAAAGTAAGGCAACTATACGATGTGTATCTGTCACCGTTAAATTGTAAAAACCGTTAGATAACGGGATCTATCTCGCAAGATTGTGAACTGTCGAAAGATTGTGAACCGTAACAAACTGCTTACAATTTCACTAGTGTCATTGTAATCTCACTAGTGACATTACTATAATACTAAGCGAAGTGAATAACGTTAAATAAATAAATGAAGCGAGCGATGTTAGATTCGGTCAGGTTTGATTTGATTTGAGCGAAGCGAGCCTCACCCCCCTGGGTAGCAGAATGATTCGCAGAAGAAGAAATCATTTTACCGTCATATTATAATCTAACTGAATTTAGTGTAGTCAGATTGTAATACCGCGATTTTCACAATATCCTGGCGATATATACATAACAAAAAGTGGGGTAACGCTTGTTCTATTATATACGTAAGCATCTTTAACTTAAGTAGTGACCTCGAATAATGTTTCGACATGTGATAGGTCATATCCTTCACTGTAATTGAGACAGGTGCATTTGAGACATATCACAGCACGTTTCGGCATGTTGACGGTAACTCTGCCAACGCGTGACTGTAAGCAAAACTCTGCTCCGACGTGATTGGAGCAGAGTTTTTTATACCTCGTTTTCAAAGAGCTTACACTGCTTAAACCTTTTATTTTTGTTCTGAGCCTGGCTACAAATTTGTCGAAGAGTACAACATTCTGCAGATCCTCGGGAACTCTGGGACTGCTGAGATGAGAGCACACAGTAAATTGACAAATTTTCCATACATTTGCTGTAAAAAAAATCATGTTTTTTTTTGTTTTCATCAATCTACAGAGTTCTCGAAGCTCCACAGAATGTTGAGCTGACAAATTTGTAGGAGAGATCTGGCCTAGTGACACAGGTTAGATAATAGTCTAGTGATTCCACTTAGCAGTTTCTTTAATCACTTCTTGTTTAAACTTTTTTTTTTGCTTTTTGGCACCCCAGTAATACTGGCTATACTTAAAAAAAGGTTAAAAACATTTAATATATAAAAATAAAAATCATTTCCGCAGGTATGAACTCGCGGCCTTAGTCAGGGTTTTGAAATCGTCAGCTGGTCCCTTATATCTGGTGATGGGATACTCAAATACCATGATATATGAAAGTATGAAAATGTAATGAGAAAATTAGGTGGCTAATTTATGTGCGGCTGAGTTTTATCATGCGACATGTAGGTACAATGATCTACTCGTACTTCAGTACCTACGAAGTAAGTTGGTCCTTAAAAATATTTTGTGTTTTGGTTTTGAATCATGCTGTATATTTAAAACAAACGTTAATTTGGAGTATGGCGGTGAAAGGCAATAAAAGTGCTAGCTTATGTATGTCGCAGTCATATAGTACCTATAATTCGTTAATTTAAAAATAGTCAGGCAAATTGTAAAATGCTGTACACAGAATTCTGTTACCCGGGCGGCGGCGAGGAGCCTCCTGTAAAATCAATCAAACCTGGCCGAAATTAACATCGCTTGCTTCGCTCGCTCATGTCAGTTTCGCTAGCTTATTTTACAATCTGCGTATCGCTCGCTCAGATTAGTTTCGCTTGCTCATTTTACAATCTGCGTACGGCATTTTACAATTTGCCTAACCGTTTATATACCGACTAATTATACAATTTGTCTGACCATTTGTAAAATGACTAATCATACAGTATGCCTGCCACATGTTTACCATCCGATCTTTACGACGCCAATACGTAAAGATTGAAAATTAGATGGTTTCCGTATTTTTCTATTATGAGGACTTGCAAACCCATCTCCTAAAATAATTCTCCATTGCGTTGGGGAATCTTGGTAAGCTCGCTTCCATCTTAAGAATCATCGTCACTAACCATCAGGTGAAATGATGCCAAGGGCTTACCAATTGTAAATAAAAAAAAAAACCCGACTACGGAAAAATATGAAAAAATAGTTTCCCGCCTGAAATCAATCAATCAATCAATCATTTATTTATTTATAAATTTAAATAAATTTACACGTCACAATTTAAAACATAATATTAGTTAAAAATAAAATATAAAATTATGATTAATTAAAAAATAATTTATATTTATAAATCATAGCCTTTATTTTTCCTTTCATCTAGGGTAATAGCCTTGGTCGCAAGCCATAATGATGGGTACTTATGATAAAAAAAATGATTACGATAGAGCTTGCGAATACGCGGGCTATTATCCCAGATGAACGCTATGATTTCAGGCAGGAAATTCTTGTTTTCATACTTTTCCGTAGCCGGGTTTTAGTTTTTTTTATTAAAAAATTAATGAATTTCATGCAAAGTTGACCGATCGAGCTGGTCGATTTGTATGAAAAGTCCAAAAAATATACGAATTTAGTATGGGTGGATCTTTGGGGAAAATTAATCAGCTTAACGGCTGTATAAAAACAAACTGAACACAACAATGAGGGCACAAAATCTACTTTAACAACGAGACTTGTAATATTTCATTCAATCCAAACGTATATTAGCCGATTCCCTGGAAACCGGGGCGTGAGTCATACCCACTAAGCCTTTGGAGATCTCCCCTTGGCTTCTAGAGCTAGACATAATTTATTATTAGTTAGACATACCAACTAGAGATGAGTCATGACTAGTCGATTGAAAACACTGCTGGATGCAGCTGCCAATGTATAATGACGTTTACGCGAAATGACGCATACTCGAAATGACATATCGTCGTCGATAAATACATTACCCCTCATTGAAGTTCATTGATTAATCTATATCCATAGTAAATAGTATAAATGAATCCCTTCCCTATTTCCTTTGGTCACGGCATCACGCGTGAGCGGCTGGACCGATTTCGCTAATTATTTTTTTGTCGAGTTCGTTATTGTCAGGAGAAGGTTCTTAGTAGGGTAGGGTAGTGTAGAGTGTAGTGTAGGGTAGTGTAAGGTAGGGTAGGGTAGTGTAGTGTAAGGTGGTACGAAGTTCGCCGGGAGTACAGTATATATATAAAAACGAACCCCTTTTCCTTCTGGTCATCGCATCACGCGTGAACAGCTGGACCGATTTCGCTAATTCTTTTTTGGTGAGTTTGTTATTGTCACGAAAAGGTTCTTATGTAGGTTAGGGTAGTGTAGTGTAGCGTAGTGTAGTGTAGTGTAGTGTAGGGTAGGGTAGTGTAGGGGGTAGGTTAGGGTAGGAGACGGTAGGACTAGGATAGTGTAGTGTAGGGTAGGCTAGTGTAGTGTATTGTAAAGTGGTACAAAGTTCGCTGGGACCGCTAGTAGGTATACTATAAACTCGTCTAATCGCAGACATGTTGAATAGCCTGGTCAGTGGTCAGCCCCTCTCTAGCGCCGGCGGCGTTTATTCCTGACTATCCTGACCCCGCAATAAGTGAGCATGACTCACGCTTTCTCGATGGCATCTCCCACATTTATTTGCCAAGGAATTACTTCCTATTTTAAGGATGATTTGATAAGATTCGTCATGAATTTATGATTTTTAAAGTGAAACTTTTATTACATCGTCTCAAGCTTTTTCGTCTGTGTGTTGCGTGACGGCAAAGAGATTATTACATCGTCTCAAACTTTTTCGTCAGAGCAGCCATGATCGTTTCGTCCCCTGTACCGTAGCTCCAAGACGAGAGCAGCCATGATCGTTTCGTCCTCTGTACCGTAGCTCCAAGAGGAGTGAAACTTTTATTGCATGATCGTTTCGTCCTCTGTACCGTAGCTCCAAGACGAGAGCAGCCGTGATCGTTTCATGCTCTGTAAATGTCTATAATGTGAAAAAATGATTCACTTTTACCACGGTTTCATAAAACCACACACTCTTTTTTATCCATGGGGATTATGTGTCAGCAAACTCGATTTTTCGTTCGTTCTCGTTGTCTCCCATTTTTGCCCACCAGTGGTGGACAACGCGACGAAAATTGACCATCTGTTCCCCACTGGTGGACATTGGTACAGTCGAAGTCAGAAATAAAGATACGTTTAAAGTATCAAAAATAAGTATACACGAACTTATATGGTATATACATAAGGTCGTGAATACATATTTTTGATGCTTAAAACGTATCTATATTTTTGACCTTGACCATACACTAGTCGCTTTGTCCATCAGTGGTAGATATCGAAACAAATCACGTGTCATTGTTCTCCACTACACATACTATGCTTATCCACTATGCTTCACTCGCGTGGATACCGTTTTTAATCGACTTCAAAAAAGGAGGAGATTTCTCAATTCAACCGTGTATTTTCTTTATGTATCTTCGCGGATAACTTCGTCGTTTATGAACCGATTTTAATGATTTTATGAGGGTGGTACCATGATAAGGAAACCAGGATCTGATGATGGCATCGCAGACAAACCGAGGTGAACCTTAGTTTCCTGTTTGAAGTCGGTTTTTTTTGTTCAAAATTATATGAACTAGTAGTCTAGGGTGCACGGTTCGAGAGCCGCAGGCAGCTCGAGGGCGTGAAATTAATTTTTTCGCAAATCTCTACAGAACTATGCATTTTTCGGGAATAAAAGAATATGTCAAATTTCAGCGAAATCGGTTTAGTAAAAGAGTAACAAATATGTACATAGACACATGCTTTCAGATTTATTATATTTTCCCGCGGCTTCGCCAACGTGGATAAAGATTTTGACTGTATTCAAAGGTGCGCAGTGCGTGAGCCGCGAGCGGCTCGCGAGCGAAGACTTTAATTCGACATACGTACATTTGAAGTTTGATCTTTGAAGTTTGACATTGTAAATTTGACACTGACATAACATAACACATTGATATTAACATCAGACATTCGATATTAAATTAGACGTAGAATCATTGCTTTTCAATTTATATTTTAAAAAATTTGTGGACAAACATACTGCAGTAACTGCAGTAACCCGCCACTGAACCTTAACAGAAGCGACGAGAGAACAAAAGAAATACGACATCTAGAACGCGCTATTAGAATTACTTCAGCGAGCGTTGAGTATACAATATATACAGATACCAATCATCAACGGTGGCGGAGATATCTCCCTTTGCTCTCGTCAAATAGGAACGCCCCGTTCCAGATTGAACATGATACACTTATGAAATATGGCACACCTCTTTTGAAGCTTATACATAGTTTAATACGAATATTGTGCAATTCCAAAAAAAAGGTTAATACATACGGTTCGAATTGATTATCTTCTGTTTTTGAAGTCGGTTATATCAATTTCAATTAATTCAGTTACTTATTGTGTACAACAGAAATCCACTACACCACCAAGATAGTGACGACAAAACCAAGTAAGAATGCGAGCCATCGAAGCATGGAGGAATCGTTGACCACAGCGGTACTGTTGCAACTCGACAGAATATCGATCGACGTTTCAATTTTTTACAAAGTTGAATGCACCAAAGTAATGAGTCTTATCAGCTCATATACGTCCCCACCGAGGGGCTCGAGTCTATCCTGAATTAGGGCGATCGGGCCTTAGTCGACCAGCGGGTTGGTCGACTTCACACACCCCTTCGAGTCTTCGCAGCGGCGTGTGCAGGTTTTCTCACGATGTTTTCCTTCACCGTAAGAGCGTCGGATGAACGTACATATGAAATCGAAATTCGAAAAAACATTGGTACGTGGCAGGATTCGAACCACGGCCTCCCGGATAGGATGTAGCGGCAATAACCGTTACGCCACCGACGCTCTAACGAATGAGTAAAAGAGTTATTTGAAATTATACAAAGGACGACCGTAACAAACCTACAAGAGACAAAGATCAGAATATTATTGAATACCTATGGTAGAAAGAAATAAGGAAGACTATGTTCGGATTTTAAAAGTCACACAGACAGTCTCTAAATATACATTCTGTGCCTCCTGTGAAAATATGCATAAGTTTGTTTTGACAACTTTTCAGGAGAGCCGATTGAGAGTTGTGAGAAGACATTTATGTCTTTTTCATGTTTTCAAGCAAAGTCCGGATTCATGTTTACTTTTATAGAGTGACTAGTGTGTGTTCGCGGCTTCGCCCGCGCAGATTCCGATTTTTGCGGTTCCCGTGGGAATTTCCCAAAATTCTTTCTTAGCGAATGCCTACGTCATAACATCAACCTGCATGCCAAATTTCAACCCGATCCGTCCAGTGGTTTGTGCGTTGATAGATCACTATGTCAGTCAGTCAGTCACCTTTGAGTTTTATATATTTAGATTAAACGCTCTTTCAAATGAAAGTTATTAGTTTTTAGATATCTTTATTAGTATATGAGAATTGATTTAAACTGAATACAGTGAAATATCACAAAAATTTAAACTCGGGGAAAAAAGTGAAACAAAGCTTGAGTCATGTTGCCATTTTGTTAACCGTAGTTTTGTAGAATAATATTTGTGAAAAAACACTTAATGGTCATTTAGAAATGTTACTTTATAATTATTTCCGATTCCTTTACTAAAATCCTAAACCGCCTGAACAAAGTTATTCACATAAACATACTAGAACTCAGATGTCACATAAAATTTATCGTAAACCTGTAAAACAATAGTTAACATGATTTTCACGAATGATTTTACGGACCCAAGATTGGTAATTAGCAGGGCAAAATTTAGCAAAGAGATGCAAGAAATAATAAATAGAATGATTAAACTATTATTATTTTTTTGTTAGAATATGTTATGAAACAATATAACAAATGCATTTCTTATACTGGTAAGAATTATCCGATAATTATCAGATAATTTTATCCGATAATTATCAAGAAGCGTAATTATCTTGATTTTTACGAACGCTGGTGATTAAGTAGCGTTATTCAGGTAACAATTCAAAAATGAGACAACAATGAAACTGAATACCCTTAATTAGGTATTTAAAAGAAGAAGTTCACTTTCAGTGACCATTTTGTTTTCGGCCATTTTGATTTTTATAGCACCTTAAATCTGTCCAGGTATTACTTTATTTTTAGTTAATGCACCTCCCCTCTATCTCTTACCATTTTGGCGCGCATTTGATCACCCCTACGAACGATCGACTGAACATATTTTCTTGAGTCTTAACTAAGAACACTCTATCAAGTCACCTTCCCAATAAATAAAAAAAACTAAAACTCCATGCATCCGTTTGGGAACTACGATGCCTCAGACAGATACACATGTTAATCTTACACCACCCCTCTGTTTACGTTGGGGGTTAAAATATACAAAATCAACCAGGTATTACATTAATATTTTTTTTCTGTTGATTTGAAATTGTTTTTATTATCCACAATTGGTAAGCCCTTGTAATCATCTCACTTGATGGTGAGTGACGGTGATACCTCAGTATTTACTTTTATTATGGACGAACATAACAAAACCTTTATCACTTTGAGCACAGATTACTAAATAGTTACTTCTTTGAGTGAGTTTTACTATGGTTGGCTAACTTGTATTTAAGTTACAAATAAATTAAAAATTATTCTATTGAACTATCGCTCAGCCAGCTTATTCAAGTGGGAACAAGCCTACTATAATAGGATAGCTATTTACAAAATAACTAGCTTTTCACCCCGCGGCTTCATCCCAATTTTTTGTCCAGAAACCTTTTTTGGCGTGCCCACAACAACTGTACAAAGTTAAAAATTATAATCGGTGTAGAACTTTAATAGATTAAAAAAAAATACGAATAAATGTTTACTTATATATTTATAGAGACAAACTGAAAAAAACTCGAACTTGTAAACTCTCTAATTAATATAATCAATTCAGAAGATGTGTCGCGTTAATACATCATAAGTACAGGTAAATACTAAGGTTGCACAATGTAAATTTATCACTGAGGTACCGAGGACGAAGAAGACAGACAGATGGACGGACAGCAGACTCATAGTAATTGGTCACCCTTTGGGTGTACGGAACCAAAGAAATTATTTGTTTTTTTTTTATCACAAGATAATTTTTAATTTTTATTCATGGACATTGATTTATTAAATTAGTATACTGTTACTAAGAATGGTAAACTATTTAGTTATGATTTAAACTAAAATATATAATTATAAATAAAAAAAACTAAAAATTAATATTGATATTTAGATGTATGTCATCATCATTATCATCATAGCCGAAGGACGTCCACTGCTGGAAATGGGCTTCCCCCAAGGATTTCCACGTCGACCGGTTCTGCACTACCCGCCACAAGCGGCTTCTTACGACCTTCACCAGGTCATCGGTCTTCCTTGTGGGAAGTAGGCAATCGGTAAGAAGAAATCATCGGTTTTATTCGGAGATACAAGAATGGGCCGTGAAATTGTTAGCCGATTGACAAAAAAATTACTATCATATTATAATCTAACTCAATTTAGAGTAGTGAGATTGTAATATCGCGGTTTTGACAACATCCCGGCGACAGATATACTTTTTCTGAAGAAGTTTCTCGACGGACAAAAGGTTATTCTCAGTTTCTCTTATCGAGTTCCTGTAGTGGCACACCGCCGCCGCCGCTGCACTAGCGTGATGGCACGCCCGCCACTGAATACTGCTCAAGAGCCATGAGCATGACGTATGACGAAGAGAAGATGCGAGTTTCAAGAGAACAAACAAGAACTGTCCAGAGACACAATATTTTAATCGGCTCATTTGCAATTTGATCCATATTCACAATCAAAGTGCCTTTCAGCAGTTTACTTGCCAACCTTACTTTAAATACTTAAGGGGGCATTTATTACGTGAGGCGTTAAGAGGGGAGGGGGTCGAGCCGAATCTCGCCCAAAATCACGTGAGAGAAAGAGGGGTCTCGCTCGGCAAATATCACGTTTTTTTTTCTGGAAAAAAAACTGTCAAATTGCGAGATAACTATTACTATTATTATGTTTTTTTTAATAAATCCAACGCAATCAGGAACGTATAAAGTATTTACACTAAAACTACGCATCTTGAAAAAACGAGACGTGAGATTCGGTAAGGAGTTACGACATCTCACCAAGGGGGGAAAGGGGTGAAAAAATCGCCGAAATCGCCTCAAGTAATTAATAGACACCCCAAAAGGCTTCGTTTGCTTGAGACGCTGCCAATCAACAAGACATTGGCATGATTGGCAAACGTATGATGTGACACTTTTTTTTTACAC
Organism: Coleophora flavipennella; assembly: GCA_947284805.1. Classification (NCBI taxonomy): domain Eukaryota; kingdom Metazoa; phylum Arthropoda; class Insecta; order Lepidoptera; family Coleophoridae; genus Coleophora; species Coleophora flavipennella. Next base: position 2,973,899 of record OX369274.1, on the reverse strand, counting down.
TACCACAGGTCAACGTAAAAACGAATGCAGATAGTACGGAGCCAGTTCGTTGCCTGGATAGTGTCAGGAAAGACCTAATACTGCGAGCTCTTACAGACGATGTTTAGGACGAGCCAAGTGAGGGAATTTCACGAAGAAAGCCGACCGGACCCTACCGCTAGACGAGGTAATAAAGGAATGCTTAAAAGAAGAACCAAGAAGATATCATCTACACAGGGTGGAAAAAAAACATCAGTGTATGTCCCGTTAACTGGGTGTGCTACTCATCATACTGAACAACTTTCCCCAAGGTCAATTCAAAAAAAAATTGGACCCGCCATACAAAAATTGTTTGAAATTCAAAAGTGGTTCAGAATGATGAGTAGAAGCCCCAGTTAACGGGACTTATACCAATTTTGTATAAATGAAAATTAAATGCTTTTCGCTGATAGGCCAAGAGGCTCGAGTTTCCATACAAACGTAGTTCCGCTTTAATACAAAAACTACACGCCGGATTGAATCCAAACTTTGCGAATATATTGAGTAGACACATATCAATTTTTGTAATTAGTTTTCGATGTACCTACTAATATAAAACGGGAAAAAGTAAGAGCATTTTCAAACTTTCAGTACAAAACTAATTTAAGCCTTCTTTAGTTATGTTTCAATTTACTACGATAAAAACTAATCAATCACAAACATCGATATGTGTTCAATATATTCGCAAAGTTTGGATTCAATCCGGCGTGTAGTTTTTGTATTAAAGCGGAACTACATTTGTATGGAAACTCGAGCCTCCTGTGGATAATATTTTTATTTTAAATGTACATACCAGTCCGAATAGTTTTTTTCGAAAGGTGCACCCTTAATTAGTAATTACAGACATAATAAAAGCAATATAAAAAATAAATCATAAAAAAGTATGTCTGCTATACTGCCAACATAAGAAAACAATGAACTTCGTTTCATCACAATTGGATTTCCATTAAACCACAATTAACATAACACGTTCTTAAATCATCACAATACTCCAAACACACGTCATAGTACACTTAAAAGAAGACACAAAACAAGAATGATTTCTGCAAACTTGACCCACTTAAATCATGTTAATGTGTTAATTAATAAAACTAGAATCGGAATTCTTCGAAGAGCCAGCGAGCACGCGTTAAATCGTGCGTTAAATAATACGAAATGAACATGCTAATAAAGATTGCTAATAGTAAATAGATTCGCCGCGGAGAAAGCCTTCTTATTATCTGAGATGATAACTGTACATTTATTATATTTACATCATTCCCCCAGCTCCATTCCACCTTCGGTCAACGTTACGCAGGGGGAGGTTCCACCCCTTTTTTGTTGATATTCAGCCTACACGCACGAAGCGTTACGCTTCCTCATTTATTATGCGGACAGCGATGAAGTGGAACTCCTTGCCTGCGTCTGTGTTTCCCGACTGCTACAATTTGGGGATCTTCAAGGCGAAAGTGAATAGGCATTATTTGAGTTTGCGTGTACCATCCTGACTACATCGTCACTTAGCATCAGGTGAGACATAGTCAAACGCACTCAAATTTGTAATTAATAAAAAAAATATATGTCGCAGCCAACTGGATAAATTAGCCTTTCAACTAACTGCCTAGCCGGCTCATTAAATGGTGGCATTCAACTAACTGGCTGAATGATAATACATTTAATAGCTTGGATGCTTCATTGAACGAGCGAAGCGAATACAGAAGTAGGAGCTCGGTCGACTGAGAAATGGAACAATCGAAACTAGAGCGGGAGCGAGCGAAGCGAGCTCGTAATTTTAAAGAACCCCCGACTTTTGTTCGAATCTGGTTCGGTTCGAAGATTGGGAGGAGGAGGAGGCGTTTTCACAGTCGTAGTGTTAGTTTGAACATGAAAATATAGAGCTAGGAGCTTCGAGGGGATCCGTCGACTGAGAAATGTCCCCTTCTTCCTCCCACCTCCCCCTGAGGTCTAAATTTAAACTATACCTGGCTAGTAGAAATTGAACGTTATCGATCCAAGCCATTTGCCCAGACGTTTAATTGAATGGCTGAATAATCATTCAGGCAGTTAGTTGAACGGCGTCATTTAGTTAAAAGGCTAGGCATTTATTTAATTGCCTAAATAAAGGCAAGACGGCTGCGACACACATATATAAAAGGAAACCGTGACTGACTGATCTATCAACGCACAGCTCAAAGCTCAAACCACTGGACGGATCTGCTTGAAAGGCGTAAAGATAGCAATTATGACGTAGGCATCCGCTAAGAAAGGATTTCGGGAAATCCCCACGGGAAACGGCGAAGCCGCGGGCAACAGCTAGATAAACAGAACAGATATATTACCAGGATGAAAGTTCAGTTACTGTCTGTGTTTCGAAAAGTTATGTGGACTTCACTAAGCTACTTTTTTTCAGTAGGTAGCCATTGAATCTAAAAATTAAAACCAGTTAGTACAAAAAAGAATTTTGACCCAATGGAACATTTGACCCAATTCGAACATAAAAGTGCCAATATGTAATTAATTACACCTTAAAATAAATCGTGTTAATATTTTTAGTAGAGTTTAAAGGTGGCAACCACGTTTGTAGGGGTTGCAGTAAAGCTTTTCCTTCTTAAAATTTTGAGTTTTGCTACAGTAGGTAGGTAACTAGTACCAGGATGGTTCAAACAAGAAAGATAAGTAAAACGTTCATACATTCACGTCAAAAATTCGGGATTATTACGTAATTATCAACCGAACCACCGTGTATTTTTTTAAAGTTTTTATTTAGTTTCACCTGTCCCGGTATCCGGTATACGGTGTCCGTAATGAAATCCTGCAAGTTAAATTTGACCCACTTCCCGGTTTGCGATTGAGATGAAATTTTGCATGCGTAATGTATATCGCGTGACAATGCAATATTAAAAGCTTACAGTACCTAAAAGTTTTCGAAATTGTTACAAGCTTTAATTTAGTTTCACCTGTCCCGGTGTCTGTAATGATAATGAAATCTTGCAAGTTAAATTTGACCTCCCGGTTTCTGATTGAGCTGAAACTTTGCATGCATATGTATATCGCGTGAGAATGCAATATTAAAAGCTTACTAGTACCTAAAAGTTTTCGAAATTGTTACAAGCTTTAATTTAGTTTCACCTGTCCCGGTGTCTGTAATGGTAATGAAATCTTGCAAGTTAAATTTGACCTCCCGGTTTCTGATTGAGCTGAAATTTTGCATGCATATGTATATCGCGTGAGAATGCAATATTAAAAGCATGTACCTAAAAGTATTTCGGTTTTCGAAATCATTACAAGCTTTTATTTAGTTTCACCTGTCCCGGTGTCTGTATTGAAATCTTGCAAGTTAAATTTGACCTCCCGGTTTCTGATTGAGCTGAAACTTTGCATGCATATGTATATCGCGTGAGAATGCAATATTAAAAGCTTGTACCTAAAAGTATTTCGGTTTTCGAAATCATTACCTACAAGCTTTTATTTAGTTTCACCTGTCCCGGTGTCTGTAATGAAATCTTGCAAGTTAAATTTTACCTCCCGGTTTCTGGCTAAAATTTTGCACATATCGCGTGAAAATTCAATATTAAAAGCTTGTAAGTACCTAAAAGATTTAGGTTTTCGATTTTTTTTAGTTTCACCTGTCTCTGTGTCTGTAATAAAATCTTGCAAGATAAATTTGATGTAATATCGCGTGACAATGCAATATGCACCCTATTTTTTTCAGATTTCCGCAATTGTTTGAATTTCGAATCGTATATTTTATATTCATTAGAGCTTTTGGCTTTTTGAGCATCAAAACTTTTTTCAAATAAAAGCTTGTACCCAATTTTTTTAGGTATTTCGAAAATTATTTATTACTAGCTGTTTCCCGCGGCTTCACCCGCGTGGACCACGTTTCTATGACTTTTCGAGGGTGCGCAGTGCGCGAGCCACAAGCGGCTCGCGAGCGTGGTAATAAGTAGCCTATGTCTTAATCCGGGTCCTAATCTGTCTACCTACCAAATTTCAGCCAAATCCGTTTAGTAGTTTTTGCGGGAAAGCGTAACAGACAGACAGAGTTACTTTCGCATTTATAATATTAGTAGGGTGGTAGGGATACTTGGAAGTTCGAGTTTTGCAGTTAGCAGTATAGGTAAGTAGGTACCTACTTTATCATGACTTCATCTACGCCACATGCACATTTGCAATGAAACCGCCATAAATAGGCCCCTTTGTTGTTGAGCCACTTGAACTGAACCCCGCGCGCGCATGCGCTATGTTATTGTTACAAGCACGCACTGACTGCACAAAACAGCACATGGCTTTAGTTCTACACGTAGGTATAGAATTAAACGAGTCTGCAAGTAGTTAGTCCAACTGGATTAACTACTTGCAGACTCGTTCAATGCTAAACATACTAAACTGTATGCTAGCTGGCTGGCTAGCTTTCCTATGCCATCCTTTCCTTACTAATGTTTTATATGTGAAAATGTGTTTGTTTGTTACCTTTTCACGCTTCAAGACCTCAACCAATCTTAACGAAATTTGGTATACCAGGAAGCCTGTGTTACGGGGAAGGACATAGGCTACTTTTTATACCGTGATAATAGCATAGTCTGATGCAGTTCCTGAGGCAACTATAAGTCTATTTTTGGTTGATTTTTTAACATTTTAGTTATTCAAAGTAGGCGCAAATTACACTTTTTCTGATAGTCATAAAATAATAATAACATAGTTTCACTTGTGAAAAATCAAGAATTAAACAATCATTAGATAATAACGTCAAAACTCAATTCTTGAAATAAACCAGATTATGTCATTAGTACATGAAAACAATATGACACGGAAAGTTATACATAAAAATCGTAGAATGTCATTGATACCTTTGACAAGAGTAGGCCAGTTCACACGGACAGCATCCAGTCACGAGTATAACGCGAGAGTTAGCCATCGCTCCCATCAACCATATTAGAGGGAAAGGAACGACCCGGCTCCCGATGCGCCACCATCCGCACAAACAACATCGCAATGGAGCAACGTTTTGTTGTATTTTTTTGCTTAGAGATGGTGTTGGGGCTGGGAAATGACATAGACTACTAATTAGCATAGCCAGAGACAGTTCCCGAGGGATCTAGAGAAACTCATTTCCACGCTCGCGCACGTTGACGTCGTAACGGTGCAACGAATTGACGTGATTTTTAAGCTATTGTATAGCTTCGCGGGCTTTGAGCGCGGCGACCGAATCAAGAAATTCCGTAACGAAAATAAAACCTAACACCCCACGCTCGGCCGAGTTCTAAAAAAAACTTACAGTGCCATCTATTAGCGATTTGCGGTACTAAAAGGACTTAGTCAAATTTGCTGGTGTAACTTTCTTAGTGTTAATTTACTAAATAAACATCCCGCGCCCCAAGGACTATATGGTAACTGGTAAATACTGCATAAATAAAAAATAAATAAATATTTATCATTGCATAAGTTGATAAAAATGCTATGCAATAGCTTTACCGCGGCAGTCCCCGAGTGCCACACGTTTTTTTTTTGTATAGAATTAGTTGAAGGGGTGGGAATTGACATAGACTGCTAATCAGAATAGCCCGTTATAATTTCTGAGGATCTGAGAAAATCGAAGACCACGTTCGCGAGCCGCTTGCGGCTCGCGCAACAATCGCACCCGAAGACAGTAATAAAAAAACCGGTCAAGTGCGACTCAGACTCTATTCAAATCACGTTTCTTGTATGGGAGCCCCACTTAAATATTAATTTAATTAAGTATTTATTTTTAAAATGAATAATATACAACTAAATATTCTGTGAATATTTTAAGCGTCTACCTGTTGCCGTTATCAATATCGAGGACAACAAGCAAAAAAATCACGTTTATTGTATGGGAGCACCTTTATATTATTCTGTTTTTTTTTAGTATTTGTTGTTATAGCGGCAACAGAAATACATCATCCGTGAAAATTTTAACTGTCACGATCCTAATCCTAACTATCACGGTTCATGAAATACAGCCTGGTGACAGACAGACAGCGAAGTCTTAGTAATAGCACACCCCGGACACTGCTTACAATTGGTCGTGAAATGACATTTCTAAAAACGAATGACGGAGCAAACAAAATCACGGCGAAATCCCATACGTTCGTGAACCAAACTGTATCAATATGGGTGACGAGGGGGTGAGGTCGCAATCTAGAGCGCGGCAGGGAGTGTCCATACTGTATGTTAGTACTAATATAATATATATGTACTTTGGTAATAGGGTCCCGTTTTTCCCCTTTGGGTACAAAACCCTAATAAAAACGATGATCATGCGGGCGAAGACGCGGGCAAAAGTTAGTCTATTATAAACCATGAATGAAACCATACAATATAGGTATTTATTGCTGTGACTCAGATTTATCGACTCAAAACAAAAATGTTGTGTGCGAGACCTATATAAGTACCTTCCAGCCCAGTATATGACACAATGTAAAGTGAAACTTTTATTACATCGTCTCAATTTTTTTGTCTGTGTGTTGCATGTCGCGTGACGGTCGCCTTCGTCTGACGGTACGATAGTTTCGTCCTGTGTACCGTAGCGAGAGCAGCCATGATCGTTTCGACTTTCGTCCTCAGTAAAGTTTCACTTTTACCGTGGTTTCATAAAACAACACACTAAAAAATTTTAAACAAAAAAAAAACCGGCTTCAAACGCACTAGTCGCCACTACGATTTTTTAAGGTCCCATCGATTTCTCTGGGATGCCATCATCAGATCCTGGTTTCCTTATCATGGTACCACCCTTGGGATATCTCCTTTCCAACAAAAAAGAATCATAAAAATCGGTTCATAAAATAAACGACGAAGTTAGGCGCGAACACACATAAAAAATATATATACGGTCGAATTGAGAAACCTCCTCCTTTTTAAGAATTCGGTTAAAAAAAACATTCCATTCCACTGAATTCAGTAAATAGTGGGATATTATGCCACTTCGACACAAAGAGAGCTCATATTCAGAGCAGCCGAAAGGAATTCCTCATTGATGACGTCAGTGCCGATGTTGAATCGATACCATTGTTTGATTCGCAAACACCATCTGTCGTAAATTCGTAATAGAATAACTCTGTTATTCCATTACATGGCGAAGTGTTTGCTGTAGTGTAGCCTGGAATACATTACACGTCAATCTTCATGTTCTTTCAGATCAGCTCATGTACGTCCCCACCGAGGGGCCTTGGTCGACCACGCGGGCCCAGTGCGGGTTGGTTAACTTCACACACAACCATCGAGTTTCCTCGCAGGCGTGTGCAGGTTTCCTCACGATGTTTTCCTTCACCGTACTTCATGTTCTTACTTTGTCTAAAATCTGTTACCTAAAAACGGAACCAAGGATCACTCGTGTGTGTCCGTCCGTCTGTCACAGCCAATTAGCTAGGAAACTACTAGACCGATTGAGTTGAAATTGTGTACACATACGTAAGTCAGTGACCCAAAGACGGACGTGTTACGCAAATAGATGCATTTTATGCATAGGGGCCACTTTTGGGGGGTAAATTAGAAAATAAAAAAAAGTTTTGTAAAATATATTGTGTGACATATCAATTGAAAGGGCTTATTGTGACATTTTTAAAAATGTTTTTTTTTATATATAATTTTAAATAGTTTCAATTATTTAAGGAAGTAGTAAATTTACCCCCTTATGAATTTTCTAAAGTCCAGAATAAGTAGATCCCCATCTACCTAGAACAAAGTATGTACTCAGAGGTCTTGTTCTATTGGTAGTTAAAGTTTTGGTGCGGAACCCTATTTGTGTGGCACCGACTCGCACCTAGCCGGTTTTTTATAACTGTATGTGCCTTGTGTTTCAATAAACTTCTATTCTAACTCTTAAATAGTGTCAGTGGTACTGACTGTTATCTACGCTCCGGTCAAAGTACATTGAAATAAACGGATCCATCAGTGACTTCTAGGACACTTAATCCATCAGTTATCTATTCTATTAATTTCTTTTAGGATAGATACTACACGAAGTATCTCATCTGTGCCTTAACGAAGTTGTTTATGGAAAAAGTTGAAAAATGCGACTTAGAAAACTACAAAGTAGGTAACATGGATTTTACGCTTGCATCTGGAAAATAAAATGCGCATCCAGATAAACTAAAATAAATAGCTTCCACGGAACCCACCATAAAAATCCTATTTTCCTTTTAAGGGTTCAGTAATTAAAATAGGAATACTTATAGTTTCGCCATGTCCGTCTGTGTCACATGTTCAAAAATACAGCCCTTTAAGTCGGATAGACAGACATACAGACGGCTCGGCGTAGGTTAATAGGGTCCCCAATAAGGTTTAATAGGTACGGAACCCTAAAAATACATTACCTATTACTACATGGTACACCCACGATCGTTGAAAACTTGAAGAGTATCGCATTACAAAAAACCTCGACACCGGCCCGCATCCGTTCTCTTCTCTAAATAAACATGCGCCTGCGACTATCACTTCAACAGACTACGCTTATGTATGACAACAAGAGACATGTGATGTTGGAAGTTACATTATTCAAAGAGAAGTATTTAAAGTACTACATACAAATTTTAATGAAGATAAAATAGATAAGATGCACCAGGAAAGATGTGGTAAGATTAGAATAAAATGTTTAAAAATTTTAAATTTTGTATGAAAAGCGCGTGAGAGAGCGTCGATGGCGTGACGGCTAGGTAAGCCGCCTCCTGTCCGGGAGGTCGAGGTTCGAATCCTGCCACGTACAAATGTGATTTCGAATTTAGATTTCATATGTATACGTTTATCCGACGCTCTTACGGTGAAGGAAAAGGAAAACTCGCAGGTTGCGTGTGAAGTCGACCAACCCGCACTGAGCCCGCGTGGTCGACTAAGGGTAATTCAGGGTTGCCCCTCGGTGGGGACGTATATGAGCTGACATGATGATGAAAAACGCATTTGTTTACATGTTTTGTGATTTTCCAAAAAAAAAAAATACTACAGTTGGTGTGCAATATACGTTACGGTAAAAGCAAAGTTAAAAAAATACAACTGAATTGAACAAAAAACAATGATTGCTGTCAAAACTATACTAATTTAATTACCTATCCAATAATTTTGTATCGAAAAAAATAATCATGTTCGATTTTTTAGGTGAGTTTGTGAGATAAAAGTTATCCAATAATATATTAATATTATTTTTTTATTTACAATAAATATTAATTTTATATTAATTTAATTATTCGTTTTAAAATGAATAATACAACTCAATATTCTTTGAATATTTCAAGCGTCTACCTGTTGCCGATCAACATCGAGCAAAAAAATCACGTTTGTTTATGGGAAAAATAAATATATATATTTAAATTAAAATAAAACATATATTTAAGGGGATATTTGTTTTATTTTAATTTAAGTATACGGCGCGGTCGCCACTCGAGAACTTTACTACCCCTATTTATTTTTATAGCGGCAACAGACATACATCATCTGTGAAAATTTCAACTGTCCAGCTATCACGGTTCATGACATACAGCCTGGTGGCAGACGGACAGACAGACAGACGGACGGATAGCGAAGTCTTAGTAATAGGGTGCCGTTTTCACCCTTTAGGTACGAAGTAACTAGTATCTCGTCTGTGCTTTAGGTACGGAACCCTCATCATTACAGCTCATATACGTCCCCACCGAGGGGCTCGAGCCTACCCTGAGAATCTGGGCGATTAGGCCTTAGTCGACCACGCGGGCCCAGTGCGGGTTGGTCGACTTCACACACAACCTTCGAGTTTCTTCGCAGGCGTGTGCAGGTTTCCTCACGATGTTTTCCTTCACCGTTAAAGCAATCGGTAAGCATGTACGTAAGTTTTTTGAAAAACTCATTGGTACATTGGCCATCCAGATTACGGAACCCTAAAAACATAAAATATTTTTTCTTGATTTGTATGGGACTATAGGGACCCTTTTGACAGCTATCATTGTTTTTTGTTACAACAAATTTGTATTTTTTCAACTTTTTACTTGGTTGAAAAGATAAAATGAGCAAGTTTTTTCCGTATTATGCACACCATCATCATCATCATATCAGCTCATATACGTCCCCACCGAGGGGCTCGAACCTACCCTGAACTAGGGCGATCGGGCCTTTGCACGCCAACTGTAGTATATAACTTTGTTTTGGAAAATCACAAAATTATCAACAAATGCGTTTTTCATACAAAATTAACTTGAAAACCGTTGACTTCCGACCCCCCGTTAATATGATTTTTTCTCTTGTAAATTAGATGTAGTTTTAGTTACCCTGTTTATTCTGTGTCTGTAGTTCTAAGCACGTATGAGAAATAAGTTGTTTATGGTAATAAAATAAGTACCTAGGATACCACAGACATACATAGAAAAGTAATTATTGAGCAGATCATTATCGTCGTTCACTGTTCGAACATCTGTTTATTTCCATTCTCAGTTGGTGGCAAGTATGTAATAACAAAACTTTACCGTCTGCCGTAGTAAATTCAATATAAGCTGTGCTAATGTTCCAGTAATTAAGCCAAGGATTTCCTAAATTCTTCGTTCTCCTTTAAACGTTTTATCAACCTTGGCCTTTTCAACGTTTATTTAATAATAAGTGAAGTTATCTTTAATGAGTCACGAGTCTCGACATGAATGGACACAACTCCCTAATAGGTACGTTGCTTATCACTTCCTATACATATTTCTGACTTTTTTGTGCCAAGAATGGAAGAATGGCCAGCATTTCTGCTAATTCGAGGAAATGAACAATGTAACTACCTACCTATTCAAGTTTGGAATCCTAGAATTTTTTTTCAGTTTCGTCCGTTGTTGGGGCGTAGGAGAAACCGGCTGGGGACCGCAACAGGTAGGGTATAGGGCACTGACCTACAGCCGTCGCCGCATGGTATGAATGGTATCGCTTGGAACAAACGTTCAGCTGGCCTGGAACGGCTGGTGTTAATGAAATATTGATTTCTGAACTGTTCGATGATTAAAATCGGGACACGCTTGCTTTAGAATCCGGGATAAGTACTTATAGTGTGTTTGTTTGTTGTGTGATAGTTATGATAAAATATGAGCATAGGTAATAAAAATACCATCATCAGAGATATAATTTCATCTTCGTAGAACTTATTTTCATCAACGTTTTTGTTAACTGACTGAGTAGCGTAAAGCATATTTAAACATGCCATTTGCAAGTTTATCTGCATCAAGCGGCACCCACTTGTAGCGAAGTGAAAGATGTTGCTTATTTTGAATGCAATAGCAAAAAAAACTGTAAGTAAAGATAACTGTACATTGAAGAGGCAACTAAAGTAGGTAATTCAACCGAAATGCCACTCACCTCTCGCAAACTGCAGCCGAGATGTAAAGTACCTATCGAGCTAGTTGCAATCGGTCCGTGTCCTTATGAACCTAAAGGTCTACTTTCACCAAGGCGCACGCCCAAAGAATCAACTCAAACCATATACGGCCCACTCTTGAGAACAACGCTGCTTTACTTACGCGCTTTTTATCGAACGAAACAGTAACGTTCAATTGAAACGGTAAATTGCGATCGCGAAAAAACAATGAACATAACACTTCACAGCACACTGGTTAAACAAAACACTCGCATACACACTTTTGTCAACTGTTTGAGTGAATAAAGTCAATTTCATCAACGGCCGGGTGCACAAAAAAGTTGGGAAACTTTTTCGGATGGCCTGTCGTTTTCGAACGTGAACGGACGTCCAATCGGAGGCGATGCCGCCGCGCGAATGAGGCAAGAAAGAAGGCAGGCATGGGGGCAGGGGCAGCCGCCGAGAACAAAACCAGAAGCGGAGCGTGCGCGCGCGACAAATAATACTCGGATCTTCGTGTGGGAGGAAGACGGAAGCATGGACCGTTTGTACGCCCCCCACGACCCGCGCATGGCAAATTTTTAGGGGAAGTAAAACACCTGCCTTGTACTTTTTAGGGTTCCGTTTATCCAAAGGGACCCATTACTAGGCCTCCGCTGTCTTGTCTGTCAGCGGGCTGTATTTCATGAACCGTAATAGGTAGACAGTTGAAATTTTCACAGTATGTGTATTTCTATTGCCGCTATAACAAAAAACACTAAAAATTATGAAAATAAGGGGGTCTCCCTCCATACAGAAAACGTGTTTTTTTAAATATATATTTTAGATTTAGCTCGATTGTAAAAACGGTAATACACACAAGCGTGAAAATCGGTATGATTACAGTACCTACTAATGAAGTTAAACAACAAATAATAAAAATCAGCCAAGTATAAGTCGTATTCGCGATAAGGAGTCCGAACTGAATGAAAAAAAATCATTTTTTTGTCACTCGCGTTGTTGTCTTTTGTCTGTAATGTGAATAAGTATTACTGTCATAGTTATTTAGTATTCTTTAGTTGCGTGGATAGGTGTGGTGGTACGGAACCCTCGGGAGTGCTAGTTCGACTCGCACTTGGCCAGTGTGGTTTAATGAAACTTTACAACTGGTTTGTTTTATTTACTATTCCAGGTAATGGTTACACAGCTCTACAAAAAAAAATGTTGCCCTGGATATCTTAGCAAATGATGTTTTCAAGTGCCCAGATTACGAATGTGCTCTTGTTTTCATGATTATTGCATATCTAGTCCCTTTCTTAAACACTGGGACTCTACCCATACAGGTTCTAGAGTTGTTAATTTAATTTAAATAGATAAGTTTATTTAATTTTAATATATTTAATTTAATTTTGTCTTGTAAATCCGTAATTTTAATTCATTATCAATTTGTATACTAATATTAATTTTAAGATTTTTGTAATGTTTCATGAATTGTGAGCATAAATATGTGTATTCAAAATTGATCTTATATCTAGGGCAACAAAACCACTGTAGACCAGTGATATCTTTGAAGAACTGAAAACCATTACTAGATATTGTGAGAGGGTAAAATAAAACCAGTATATCATAAACACAAAGCCAATTAAATTGCAAGCAAATCAATTTGGGTTAGTGATGACGATAAGAAAGAAATCAATTAAAGCAACCATTATTTTGTAGCACTGTTGTATCATAATGTGTAAAATTTATTAAAAATATTCTTTACATACCTACTACATTTCATACTTTGTATAGGAAAAAATTTAATAAAATAGGTAACAAGCAGATCATTGGTTTTCCATACATAAAGTTAACACATAAATACTTAAATAAAATTATGTTTACAGTAAAAAAATACTTGCTAAGGAATTAGAAAAAAATAAAATTATTATATAATAATATTCAAATATAATTAATTATAAATGAATAAATACCTAATCCAACTTCACAATTTCAATACTTCTTCAATTTCTTGGTAAGCCCGCTTCCATCTTCGGCATCATCGTCACTTACCATCAGGTTAAATGATGCCAAGGGCTTACCAATTGTAAATAAAAAAAACATTTTTCTTTTACTATTACTATCCCCTCATGAGCCTCAGTGAGGTGTTTGATTGTTTGAGGTGTCGTTGGAAGGGATATAGAACTAAATTACTTATATTGAGCTTTAGTCTTTCAAATAGAACATAGGGAAAACTCTGTAAGGACCGCAAGGTATAATTTTGGCATGGATTGTATCTTAACAGTATACTACATAAATAAAACATGCTACAAAAATGACAAACACAATGAAAACACCCATGGTTAAAATATTAAACAGTTAAAAATAAGTTTTTACCTTATGCATGAGCAATTTGAGTTATGGTGTAGTAGAGATTTTGTCAATATTTACTAGTCTTTTTCATTTTCTTTATTATTTTAAATATAATGGCAGTGTCAGATTTACTTCACTTAATGATCAACAATAAAAATAGTAATTGTATTTATTTATCAGTCACGATTTCAAAATTATACAATTTGTTGTGCTGGATTCTAGCTAGATTCAGTTCTTTAAAAACTATGTTTGTTTTACTAAATCTAAAGAAACATTTAATTCTGGTGATGTTAACAAAGGGTTAACTTGGAGCAAACTATTTTCAAAAGTCTTTTTTTGCATGTACACTTGTGGTGCAGCTTTCTTTATTAACGCAGTTCGTACTGTCTGAACAACTGTATTAATAAAACCGACTATTATGTAAATACCACCGATAATGGAAAACAGTCTTAACATAAACTGTAATAAGTTCTCTCTCTCTTGGTACACTTTGACTTTTAATGGTGCCATGTCATATTTGAAGAATATTCCTGGTATCCCATGAGATCCTTTTACATGACTTATCGGCCTTTCTATTTCCTTAACCGAGTATTGATACGTTTTGATACTTTCAAATGTAGTATCTACGTCAGTGGGAACTACTTCAACAAAATATTGATAAAGCATTTCTGGATCTTGTGTAATTTTCTCATCCCCTTCTAAAGGGTATATTATTCCATTGGCTGGACTGCCAAAACTCAATCTGTTGATTCTATGACTGAAGTTTTGGACAGTATCATCAAAAAGCATATTTAAATGTATATGTCCTTGAGGTAGATGTAAACTTTTGCCTGCGCTTATGTGGAAGTTACCAGCAACTTTATTCAGTGTTAGCACTCCATGAAATCTGCAAGCATCTGGTCTGCGATTAGGCTTAGTCTTTCGAGGCGGAATCGTCGCTCTGACAGACCCGTGACCTTTTTTCCATAACAACTGCCAAACCGAGTGGTATTCCTCCCGTAAATATGAATTCAAATATTTTACAGCATCGAAGGAGTCCTGTTGCTCTTGCGTGAGCTCAAACCAAGTATCCTCTTCCTCTAGTTCTCCGAAGCCAAACACGCTTTGCGAAGTTGAATCCAAAATGTCAGCGCCCAAATTCGTACAGGGCATAGCCACCGTCATATCGATATTCAAACGCAGTTTCTCATCCATGTCCGTATCAGGCATGAATTTAAAAACTAAGTTACTGTCTAAATAATACGTAACTTCGCTGTAAACAAGCCAAACGATAATGAAAAACGTTATCACAGAGAACGTGCCGCCAACCGGCGTACTGTCCACGTATTCCTCCGGAACTTTCGGGAATGCGTCAAATTCTTTCACTTTTTCCATCACTTTATTTTTTCCTCGATATCTTAACATATTTCACAGTTTAATCGAAATAATAATATAAATATAAATTACTTTCGTTTTTTTCCCGCTGACGTGTTTGTGGAGTGGTTTGATATTTTGATTAATTATTTTTGACGTATTGACGTTGACTGACAAAGTTGTTGACTGTTGTTGTTTTAATTTTCCTTGGCTATGGAATCAAGTCCTTTACCCGAAATTCATAAATATTTTTTACTCCTTCACAGTTTTCAGTATTTTTCAAAATCATTGTTAGTTTATCACTAGCACTTATCTTACAAACTAACCTAACCTACACATTCCAGCAAAATGAAAGCACTTTTGCTAAAGCTTTCGCGGACTTCTAGTGGGAACACGAACCACAGCATAAGTACACACTTTTATTTAATTATCCTACACAATAAACACATAAAAGGTACTTTTCTGAATAATTCACTCAATATTATATACATCAAAAATCACGAAATGTAATTTTTCGGATTATAAAACTGTACTTTAGAGGTAAACTGTAACCATTTTTTTCGCTGGACGTTTTACCGCTGGATCCGGCTCATGAATCACTAAAAGAGTAAAAGTCGAAAAAATTGTAGAGGAGGTGTACCACTCGGGATGTAGATAGATGCTATAACCATTGACTGGTGTCCTGTCATAGCTAGTTTGACTACAGTGGCTTCCATGTAAACGAGTGGGAGGAGGGTGGGAAAGTGAGAGCAATGGATTGCTTTCTTATAGTTGATGGCTGTTCTTCGCCGTGTCTGTCCGGTCTGTCATTTCGAATAAGGTTGTATTTGGGGAATATATCCCTATATACAGGGTGTAAATGTGCATTCCCGCCATATTTACAGAAGTAGTAGTTTATAATACTACAAATTGTTTCAGCATATACAAAAAATCTGATATTTGAAGGACTGCGAGTTATGGTATGAAACTCTTTTGGAGTTCATGTAAGAATAAACCAGTTTTATGTAAGATCGCAGTGGAACAAACCGTACGAGAACATAACTGACAGACGCGAGCGGTTTCGACTAAACAGTTCATTCCTTCTTTCCATGATTCATTCATGCGTATAGCTGACTACACAGTCAGCTGATTTCAGATTTCCCTTCCTACTTTAGGAGGACCTACAAAAATACTAAATTTCCGCATTTACACTTTTATTACTTTGAGATAGCTGTGTAAAGTACTTTATGTGCGTTTACAGTATTTTTGGCGTAGTTAAAAGTCTGAAATCAGCATTACACATTATTGTTATTTACAAAAAAATACACAAATTTACAAAAACTTACAGTTTCAAACGCTGCCAGAACTCTTTCACGCAACACATCAACACTATCAATTTCTTCCGTGTACACTAAACGTTTCACGTCGCCCCACAAGCATTATGTCCCGGGTCGGTCTCGGACTGTTCGGAAACATTTCCACGAACATTTCACAGGCTTGTCGCAAACGGCTTGTTTGCACGGCGGCGGCGCGACGGCGCCTACGGCGATGCGTAAGCGTGGCGCAGAGGTCACTGAGCGAGAGTCGACTCGACTATCATTCACGGCAGCGCGGCGGCAACTGACTGAACTGATTGAACGCAGGCAGCCAAAGGGAAGACCGACTCGTTTGAACTAT
Organism: Coleophora flavipennella; assembly: GCA_947284805.1. Classification (NCBI taxonomy): domain Eukaryota; kingdom Metazoa; phylum Arthropoda; class Insecta; order Lepidoptera; family Coleophoridae; genus Coleophora; species Coleophora flavipennella. The sequence continues at coordinate 2,957,254 of OX369274.1, read as the reverse complement.
GCCGACACAGGCCGCCGCGCCGGCCGCGCTCCGCTGGTATTAGTGATGTACGCGGTCGATAAAATGTAGTGCTGCCAAAGCAGTAAAAATACGAAATCATTAAAAATAATTAAAAAAAATATATATTTTTTTATTGATTCGTACTCAGCATCAGATGTATAGTTACCTCTGTAAATATGGCGGGAATGCAAATTTACACCCTGTATAACTATAGTTAGACCTTTTTTAAAGTGGGTTTGAGGAATGTTTCCTGCACTACTAGTATGTCTAGTTTCCTACTTTTACCGAATAATTTAAGTTGGGGAATATTATTACGTAATTCGCGCGTATTAACACCAGTGTATGCGTGTTTCCTGGATTTGTCAAAGGCATTTGACACTGTGTCATATGACATACTATGGAAAAAGCTGCAACTAGAGACGAGTTTGCCTAATGAAATCACGGTGCTGTTTAAGTACTGGTACAGTCACCAAAAGAACCGTGTAAGATGGTCAGGCGCTCTTTCTGATGAGTACAGGCTACAGTGCGGGGTGAGGCAGGGGGGCTTGACCTCGCCCCGACTCTTTAACCTGTACATGAACCACCTGATTGATGAGCTTAGCAGAGCCGATATCGGTTGTCATATTGACGGAGTAGCTGTTAATAATTTGAGCTACGCGGATGACATGGTTCTGCTGAGCCCATCGATTGGGGCAATGAGAAAACTGCTAAAAATTTGTGAATCCTATGCAGAGGCCCAGGGGCTCAAATACAATGCAATGAAGAGCGAGTTCATGGTATTTAAGGCGGGTACCAAGACTTACGTAACTGTACCGCCAGTTACACTTAATGGAACTCCGCTGAAGCGTACAGAGTATTTTAAGTATTTGGGCCACTGGGTCACCGAGGATCTCAATGACAACAAGGACATAGAAAGGGAACGCAGGTCGTTGGCTGTCCGATGCAATATGTTGGCCCACAGATTCGCCCGGTGTACTAAACAAGTCAAAGTAACGCTTTTTAAAGCTTTTTGTCAATGTTTTTACACTGGCAGCCTGTGGGTACGGTTTACGCAAAGGGCATACAACGACTTGCGTGTCCAGTATAATAATGCGTTTAGGGTGCTGTTGGGGCTGCCGCGGTTCTGCAGTGCATCAGGCATGCTGGCTGAGGCGGAAACCGACAGCTTTCATGCTATAATAAGAAAGCGATGCGCGTCACTGCTGGGCCGCGTTCGTGCCAGCTCCAACAGAATCCTGAGCGTATTTGTAGACCGGTGGGACTCTCCAATGCTGGGTCGCTGGGTCCGGATGCATGGATCCAGCAGACTGTTGTATTAAAGTCTTTATTTTTATACGTTTTGCTTTTGTATTTTAGAATTAAGATCTATGTTACTAACAAAACTATGGACTAAGTTGTCTGTAATAAATGTCTAATAAATAAAAAAATAAAAAAATAATAAATAAAATTATTATAAGCATTGATCGGAATAGGTAGAATTTTTTCCGGTAATTATGTCATAACGTTGTCAATAGTATGGATAAGCTTCTCCGGATTTCCGGATTTGAGGGTCTTACAAAGTGAAATAAAAACGTTTTTGGAATCATCTTCTTATTGTTTATAAATACATAAATTACTTATTTAAAACAAATTACACCAATAATTATACAATAAGAATTACTAAATAAACAAATGGGAAAATATATTTGTGCAAGTATTTCTCAATAAAACCTTGCACGCACGGATTAGCATTTTGTTGAGTCTTGAGTTAATTGCTTCTAAATGAAAAATAAAGTGTGTGTGTCAGCTCCGACGCACGACTGGAGTTTACTACTTAAATACGATTGACTAAACAGGCACAAAACAGGGATTTGGGCTCCCATGATCGCAGCTATAAATGATCCATCTGGTGTTTGGCAGCGACTAACCTCATATGCTTTGGATGCGGTTATAGGAGAATATCTTGGGTCATACCAGAAAGGGCTCTTACATTGGTTTCGAGTTGACTCTTCAATTATATCAAGAGCATTTTTGTCAAGTTTCTCTTGTAATGTTTCTAGTAATTTGTTGACATCATTCTTTATATTATTACATGCTTGAATAAGAAAATAACGAAGTGAAAACTATCGAACATCACTGTGTTTAAAGTCGTTCTGATACTTGGTCAGTTAACAATTCATAATTTTCTTATTTTTTGCTTCTTGAAGAAACTCGTGGTACAGGACTGTGCTGGTTTCATGATGAGGAGCTGTTTTTTTGCAAATTTGATCTACTGTGACGTATTTCATCATTCACTCTCGAGAGGATGGGTTTTTTCCAGTAACATTCAACCTCGGTGCAGGAAGGTTCTTCACTGCGACGATGGGTCCCCAGTCCCCAGATATCGATTTTGGAAGCAATCGGTCCAGTAACTAAATAGTTCAAAATGGCGGCCACTTTTTTCAATACTGACAACAGATTCGTGACAAGGGACCTCAGGGAGCCCCAGATATCGATTTTGGAAACAATCGGTCCAGTAACTAAAAGTTCACAATGGCGGCCACTTTTTTTCAATTCAGGCAACGGATTCGTGATAAGGGACCTCAGGGACCCTCAGATATCGATTTTGGAAGCCATCGGTCCAGTAACTAAATAGTTCAAAATGGCGGCCACTTTTTTCAATTCGGGCATCGGATTAGTGATAAGGGACCTCAGGGGCCCCCAGATATCGATTTTGGAAGCAATCGGTCCAGTAACTAAATAGTTCAAAATGGCGGCCACTTTTTTCAATACCAACAACGGATTCGTGATAAGAGACCTCAGGGACCCCCAGATATCGATTTTGGAAGCAATCGGTTCAGTTAATTAAAAGTTCAAAATGGCGACCACTTTTTTCAATTCGCGCAATGGATTCGTGATAAGGGACCTCAGGGACCCTTAGATATTGTTTTTGGAAGCCATCAACCAATGTAGCGTTTAATAAATTTCATGACTTTTTGTTTTGCTTTATAAACTATGCTTTCCTGAACAAAGAATACAACTGAATGCAAACAACTCACCCCCACAATGGATCACAAAGGGTCTTAAAATTTCTTCAAAGACTAAGAGAAATTTGAGATCGCGGTACTTCAAATTAAGAAATGGGGAAAGTAAAACAATCTACAAATCATATAATAAATTACTTAGAGCTTGTGTTATAGCATCTAAAATAAATATTAACAATAAATATGTATTGAAGTCCAAAAATAAATGCAAGGCAACTTGGGATATCATACAGGATAAACATAACAACACAAAATCTTATCGAACGTTAGAATCAATTAAAGTAAATGACTTCATAATAAATGACCCCCTTGAAATAGTAGAGCAGTTTAACAAATACCTTATATACTCTACTGACTGTTCTTCCAAAACAAACACTTCAGAACTTGTTTCGAAACTACGTAGAATTAATTCAAGTCTCTTTTTGGGTCCTTGTACGAGCGACGAATTAATTAGAATTATAAAATCATTGAATAACACTAACTCAACGGGATATGATCAAATCACAACAAAAGTTATCAAAGCATGTGCACAGAAGATTGCTCCGGTCTTGACTCATCTTGTAAACCTCTCTTTTACAAAAGGTTCATTTCCGGAAAGCCTAAAGTACAGTATTATCAAACCTCTACATAAAAAAGTGATAAGCAGGACTTGGGAAATTATCGTCCCATAACATTGGTGTCCATATTCTCGAAAATCTTTGAGAAGGCTTTTATAAACAGAGCTATGCCTTTCTTTGAAAAACATAAAGTTATAACAGAAGAACAATACGGTTTCCAAAAGCATAAATCAACTGCTGATGCCGCTTATTCTCTGTTGCGAAGCATCACAGAATATATAGACAATAAAACCGCAGTTATAGCAACATTCTTTGATATGACAAAGGCCTTCGATTTTGTTGATCATAAAATATTACTTAGAAAATGTGAATGTTACGGTATCAGGGGAAATGCATTGGATTGGATTGAAAGTTATTTGACAAACCGCATGCAAAGTGTTGAACTGAACAGAATTAATGGATGTAATGATTCTATTGCGTATAAATCTTCCTTCCTGAATAATAAACACGGTGTTCCTCAAGGGAGTGTATTAGGACCATTACTGTTTATATTATACATTAACGACCTGCCAAAGGAAATACCCCACAAAATGGTCATGTATGCTGACGATTTAACTGTAATTGTACCAGATAATAATAAATCTATTTTGTTTGGACATGAAATTAATCTTACAATTGACATTATTAATACCTGGCTATGCAGAAATAATTTAAGACCTAATTTTGCAAAGACAAATTTTATACAATTCTGTAATAGTATAAGACGCAAAAATCAGTATTAGAATTGCGGTGCCAAAGCAAACCAATTCAGCAAGTGAATCATACAAAATTCTTGGGTATAACATTAGACGAGCACTGCTCTTGGAAAGAACACATAAAAGTTACCTGTTCTAAGCTTGATAGTTTTGTATTTGCTCTAGGACGTTTGAGAAATGTAGCAGGACAGGGAACTGCATTAGTAGCTTATCACGGCTATGTGACATCAGTCTTGCGCTACGGAGTACTATTATGGGGCAATTCTGTAGACGTTGAACGAGTTTTTCTCGCTCAAAAAAAATGTATTAGAGCTGTTTGTGCAGCTGGACCTCTTGACACATGTAGACCATTATTTCGAAAACTTGGACTTCTAACTTTAACAGGACTACACATTTTAGAGGTAGGTTCATTTGTACGGAAAAATGCAAACCTGTTTCAAAATCCTGTACAGAATCCAAGATTAAGAGAAAGGGACCCGACAAAGTTGCTAATGCCATTGTGTAGAACTTCTCTTCACAGTAAAAGTTGCTATATGATGACTATAACAGTATATAATAAAATACCAAAGAAAATCCGTCAATTACAAAATAGACAATTTAAGACAGAATTATCTAAATGGTTAAAAGAAAAATGCTACTATAGTCTAAACGAATATTTTATAGATTGTTCACATTGACATTAAGTTATACAGGCGAAATGAAATAATTAATAATGAAATGATTTTATTTAAAATGGTGTCATTTTTCATTTTTAAATTTATGTTACTAATTATTTTTTGTGTATTTGCATGCCTATTTAGGCTAAATGTGAGATACTTAAGCTAAAAATATTGTACATGTTTTTACCACGTTTAAAGCAAATAAATGATCTTATCTTATCTTATCTTATCATCGGTCCAGTCATAAAAAGTTCAAAATGGCGGCCACTTTTTAAATTCTGACAACGGATTCGTGATAAGGGACCTCAGGGACCCTCAGATATCGATTTTGGAAGCAATCGTTCCAGTAACTAAAAAGTTCAAAATGGCGGCCACTTTTTTCAATTCGGGCAACGGATTCGTGATCAGGGACCTCAGGGGACCTCAGATATCGATTTTGGAAGCAATCGGTCCAGTAACCAAAAAGTTAAAAATGGCGGCCACTTTTTTCAATACCGACAACGGATTCGTGATAAGAGACCTCAGGGACCCCCAGATATCGATTTTGGAAGCAATCGGTTCAGTTAATTAAAAGTTCAAAATGGCGACCACTTTTTTTCAATTCGCGCAACGGATTCGTGATAAGGGACCTCAGGGACCCTCAGATATCGTTTTTGGAAGCCATCGGTCCAGTAACTAAAAAGTTCAAAATGGCGGCCACTTTTTTAATTCTGACAACGGATTCGTAATAAGGGACCTCAGGGACCCTCAGATATCGATTTTGGAAGCAATCGTTCCAGTAACTAAAAGTTCAAAATGGCGGCCACTTTTTTCAATTCGGGCAACGGATTCGTGATCAGGGACCTCAGGGGACCTCAGATATCGATTTTGGAAGCAATCGGTCCAGTAACCAAAAAGTTCAAAATGGCGGCCACTTTTTTTACTTCCGACAACGGATTAGTAATAAGGGCCCACAGGGACCCCTAGATATCGATTTTGGAAGCAATCAGTTCAGTTAATTAAAAGTTCAAAATGGCGACCACTTTTTTTCAATTCGCGCAACGGATTCATGATAAGGGACCTCAGGGACCCTCAGATATCGTTTTTGGAAGCCATCGGTCCAGTAACTAAAAAGTTCAAAATAGCGGCCACTTTTTTAATTCTGACAACGGATTCGTAATAAGGGACCTCAGGGACCCTCAGATATCGATTTTGGAAGCAATCGTTCCAGTAACTAAAAAGTTCAAAATAGCGGCCACTTTTTTCACTTCCGACAACGGATTAGTGATAAGGGACCTCAGGGACCCCCAGATATCGATTTTGGAAGCAATCGGTCCAGTAACTAAAAAGTTCAAAATAGCGGCCACTTCTTTCAATTTGGGCAACGGATTCGTGATAAGGGACCTCAGGGACCCCCAGATATCGATTTTGAAAGCAATCGGTCCAGTAACTAAATATAAACTTTTTTAATGTTTTTTTTTGTCTCATATTTGGTAACTCACTACGAAGCGCATGCGGTTATTTTTTCAAATTTGGCTCGAAAACAAGTAACACATACATACAATAATATACCTATATAATACACTGTGGTCGGGGATAGGTAAAATTTTTCGTTTAACGCACTTCGGGTATCATTGCGTGACATCGTAGTTTGATTTTACTCCCATATATTTCATACCCCGGCCTTATATATGAAAATCGATTCTTAAGGAGTAAACTCCAAATAACCGGATACCAGATAAAATTAGGCTTATCTATGTTGTGCCAATGTTGCAAAAGTACATGAAAAAACTCTACCTATTCCGATCATTGATTATAAGTGACGAGCTAAAGTCCTATAGATTACACCCAACCGGTATTGATACTTGGGTTTATAGGGTCGTTTTGCCCTAGAGGCATTATTGTAGCGCTCCAAGTACGAGTAGGTAGTAGTGTTCCGCAAGAGCTAGTAAGCGCTCTTGGGGAGTGCAGCGCAAATTTTCATCGAAGTCGATGTTTTTAATGACATACACCATTTTTATGGCCTCTTGCGCGGAGGGCTGAGAGCTGCCCGATTGAGGTCGTGGCTGTGCAAAGGGAGGGGTGGCTTTATGAGCTGGTTTGGGGAGTAGTTGGGAGAGCTTTGCCCCAGGCGTTGTTAGGGGCCGTATTGGGTTGGACCTTAGGATCCTGAGTGGGGGGAACTTGATCCTGAGGTGGGTTTGACTTTTCGTGGTGGCACCCTCGGTAGTTGGCCGGGTGGCCGACCTGGCCGAACAGCACGCAAGCATAGGTATCAGCGTCTCGTGTACGCTTGCACTCTTTAGTTCTGTGGGGTTCTAAGCACTTTACACACCTCGGGGTGGCAGAGCAGTTAGCCGCTGCGTGGCCGTAAAGCTGGCAGTGGTGGCATTGGCCGGGGAAACCGTGTTTGTGCGGAGCTTCTACTTTAACGTTGGAAAGTCCACAGATGGTACGGGATTCTGTTTTGTGTTAAGAGTATAAGTGAGACCCCCAAAAATCGTCGGTCGTCGGGACTTCGATTTTTAACGTCTCTCCTAAGTTTGTCGCTTTTGTGTAATTAACTTTGTTGTCCTTACAAAGTTGGCTTAAGGCCGGCCATACTTTTATTCCCTAAGGAAGACGTTCGGGGGCGGTTTGTATTTCGGTGGGACCTGGGTGCTTTTACAAGACAGGCTCGCGGGCTCAGACTGCATGGTTGGTGGGGGAATGTATAATGACATTAGCGCGGGAGGGGAAGATCGCATATCGGCCTGAAGGGCGGGACGCTTATTCCAGCAATCGCGTTTTCTATTCATGACTAGCTCGAACTCACCTGTAACGGTGCGGTCCGATGCTGCATCTGCGTCGTCGTCTGAATGCTGTATTCTACGGGAGGTTTCCGAGGTAGCGTCGATGTCCATTGTCGGGTCGGTCGTGTCCTGGGGCGTTCTATGGTCGGAATCAGATAGGCCATCACCATCGCCGATCTCGGACGTATGCTTAGGGGCAGACGCAATCAAAAACAGTTCAGTAGTTTTCAAGACATGGACTAATACGTGTAACTCGTGTAAGTGTAACGGCTTAACTTATTATATATCCGAGCTACAGATATAGTGTCAAAAGAAAAACTTATACACAATTTAATAAAGTAATAAGTAAACAAAACAACTAATTTTTTAGTTTTTTTACAATTATTACATAAAAAATATTCAATTTTTACTTAAAACTAAAAGTAACGAAATAAAAAGGTAATTAAAAAAATATCGACTCCAAAAATAAATACACACTGAATATGTACATAATATCAATATTTTTATTAAAATTTATTTGTTTTACGAGATAAATATCGATTGTATTTATACTACTACCGTACGCGTCACATCACTAGTTAGATAATAAGTCCGAGGCGGAGGTGCGGGGTAGTGCGCGCATAATATCTAGCCCTGCCCCTCACGTCTCCTTCACCCCCGCAATGGGTGATTAATTTTTTACTTAAAATTATAAAAAATGGACTTATCGGTGAAATGTGATACTCGATTTGTGTTCAGTATGTTTCGAAGTATCGTTTTTACAAAATTGCACTATGCATTTGACCATATTAAAAGGATATATATTTATAATCGCTGCTAGGAATCTACCACTGAAGCATACCGCTAGCAGTCGATTATGACCACTAGCACTTGCGGGCGGAACGTCGCGTTGTTCTCACCCGTGCCTACTGTTCTCACTATAAAAGATGCGCTCTATTCCTACATGTATACTCAAAGGTGTATTCAGAGGTGTGTCTATACGCTAGTGTTAATAGATCAGCTTTGACCCAACAGATAAAACAAATTATGTACATACATATTTTATCCGTAATTTGCTTTGTACCGCCCACGTACCGCCAGCTGACTTTGACATTGTCGTCTAAAGAAATCTGTTGTCAAATCATATCTGCGTAGAAATTCTCTTTGAGACTTGAGTCCTACTAATATAGTAATCTGTGCTTGAGTCAATCAAAGCGTTTCGTAGCTCGTATAGCACTTATTTTTAACCGCATTGTAAGTGATTTACACAAATATTTATGCAGTCCGACGGCGAGGAAACTTTGTTGCATTCATGCTTCGACTCACTGAAGACCGCAGTCATGGGTTGCTGCTATAGCATTTGTCACAAAGAGAACGATCCACAGGTGATGATTTTCAGCTAATTTCTCATCTAATTTTGTTCTTTTGGACTTAGAAGAGTGGTACAAATATTCTAATGGAAAGCCACTGCCATTTTCAAGTCGTTTCTAATAGTTTCATGCCGTAAAATCTACATGCAAGTTGATTTGATCATGATTTTTCTTTGTGCATCTGTAGTTTCAAATTTCATACTTATATCAAGTTTCTTTCGATTGTAATACTGACACAATGAACTCATCCTGTGAGGCCATTATCTGCAATACAAATATCCCGTCGACTGGCATTTTATCTGGCTGATATTTTTTAATGATCATTAATAATGAGTTTGTAAAAGTGCAATTTGTAGGTTTATCTGTAGTGATTATTCATTAGTAACGTTTTAGTGGAACTATCGATAGTTATGCGCAGAGCGGTGTTATAAATTTACTTGTAAAAGCAAATAATGTGCACAGAATGCTTAGTTCTGTTGTTGAATCATTTTCCTCCTGTTTCATTGCTGTTAGTACTTTAATTTTAAAATACAAATACATTTATTGCATCACCACAGGAATACATAAAAACAATCATAAAGAATTCCTCCATGGCCTACCCTAAAAGGTGTAGTGTATAGTGTAAATACATATGTACTTGACTTTCACATGTTCTGGAATGGAAACCGCATACGGAAAGATGTACCTAGCGTAGCCAGGCCTCCCACTCAGCACAGGACCGGTCACTGAGACATCTTTCGGCTGTTGATGATAACGACTTTCACTACTCTTGGTTAAAATGTAACTAATTGGGTAATAATTAATACTATTTAGGGACTTATATATAATATTTATAACTTGAGTCTTATATTTATAAGATTAAAATACCATAATATGATAAATAACAAATATTAACTTGACTTTATATTCCTGTGGTAGAATGCATTTTATGTTTCAAATAAAATTATATCTCAATTTAGTTAAAATCAGTACTCAAAATGGGGTCTGTTTAATCTTATACACTAACTATGTTTGGTAGTTAAGAAGGTATTTAAAAAAAATCTAACCGGGTATTAAAATATTTCTTTTCTAGAACCAACATAGCTTGGGCTGTCTGGGCTGTCTTCAAAAAGCCTTTATTACAATATAAAATGAAAAAGCAGGATATAAATTCCTTCTATGTTTGAATCATATAACTATGTGAAATACATATTTAAATAAAAAATTGCAGGTGAACACACCAAATGAACAAACTCATCTGCTAGGAGTGACAGAGCAGCAACAAGAGACACCAGTGCCGGCATCTGCATCCACACCACCCCGGAAACCAGACGAGCAGAGTGCCCTCAATAGAATACTGCATGAGACTGCTACGTAAGAAATATTTTTTCTTTATTAACTGAAATTATTTATGAAAAGGGGTGGAAAGCTCGATTGGTGACTGCAGGATTCAGTGTCAGACAGCTCTCCCAGTAGGTGCACCAAAGATCTAGTCTTCCTGCATCATTCCATACTATACAATCAATTAATGTACCTACAGGAATATCGGCCAGTTCTCACACTATTGTAGAGTTGGCTACAATCATCACTGAGAGAAGGACCACACGTTAGCCACATAAGTGCTTCTCTTTTAACACACCGAGCTATGATGGTGGCATGGGAGTGCAACTTAGAGTACCAGTTCGTAAAATGACCAAGGCCCCTTGAGTTTCACCTCTTTAGATTGCTATTATTATATTACTAGCTTTTGTCCGTGGCTTCGCCCACATGGACATAATTTTTATGACAGTCTTTGAGAGTGAGTGGTGCGCGAGCCTCAGTGGGTGATTATGAGTTTTCTCTGGATACCTCAGGAGTTCCTGGTATAGTTATATCGGGCTATTCTGATTAGCAGAGTATGTCATTTACCACAAAACCAGTTCTATACAAAAAAAAACCACTTCAATCCTTTGCTCCGCTGCTACGCTGCTACGCTGACATATGCTAGCGGATGGAAATGAGTTTTCCCTAGATCCCAAGGGAACTATGTCAGGATATACTAATTAGTAAATTGTCATTTCCCACCCCCTTAACCATCTGTGTGCAAAAAAATCACATCAATCCATTGATCCGTTGCAATGTTAGAGTTTTTTTTCAGTTCCTTCAGGAACTGCATCGTACTATGCTATTTTCGCAGGATAAAAAGTAGCTTTTGTCTTTCCCAGTGACGCAGGCTACCTGCATGCCAAATTTTATAAAGATTGGTTGAGATGTTGGTGAAAAGGTAGCAAACAAACACATTTTCACACTATAATATTAGTCCTTACTATTATATCCTTATATATGTCGGAGCGTCATTTAAAAAGGTGACCGATACCAGCTCGAGATATGTTTACATAGATTGTTACACTTTATTTGAATCAAACGTCAGGTATTAGTACCTGGGTGAAACCGGTGGTGGTGTGACAATCTCTTGTACTTGTGAGCCCCTTGTATGTGGTAACAAAAATGACCTATTAATGGTAGGCTGTTGGTGATTGATGTGGCAAAACTGAGTTGAGAAGCCATATTAGCTGGCCGTCAGTCTCAGGGCAGACACTTTTTGACGGAATGTCGAGCAGAACGGACGTGTCACGCTATCGCTGGGATCACTACTTTTGCATCCATTGTTATCCAAGGCATCCTGTACAATTGCGACTGCCAAATGATCAAGATTATTGAAGAAGTACCTCTGAGATATAGCTGCATTGTTATTTCGACTCTCACGACCGAGATAGTTAAGGACTTAACCACAAGGCCATCCATAACTTGAGCACCCCTCTGACCTATATTATTATATTATACATATATGATATAATTTCAGTTCTTTAGATACTAATAGTTAGATGCTAGTCGAACTTGCATGGAGTGTGTTCCATTTTCCTAGACTTTTGTTTCACATTTCCTATACAGTATAGGAGGGGCCCTACATTACCTGTTTAGGGGATGGGGGCGCAGGGTGCTCGAGTTTCGATTTTCGTCATTAATATTTGTATTTCTTATAACAAACTCCTTCATTTCTTATTTCATTTAAAGTGGTGGAGATTTTTTTAAACTTTAATTGGTCCCCCAAATTAACGCCCAAAATCTAAATTCGCTCTTTACGCTACATGTTCACCAACAGGTGAGATGTTGTCAAGGGTTTACCAATTGTGAATAAAAAAAAATGTTCGTTAATGTACCAAATTTTTTTTACAATTAATTTACAATTATTATTATTATTGGGTGGGACGCCTGCGGGGTACAGGCGGGTGTTCAGGTCTCTATGTGGACTCACTACACCCTATTCCCATGGTGGTACGATGGTTACTGTGACCCCGGTGGCTTGCCCCCCCTCAAACCTAATTTACAATTTATTGTACACAAAAAAAAGGAACAAACTTTTTTCGTCTAGTAGATTCGGAGAAAATCAATGAATGGAGAGACAGACACGTGATCCCTTTTTTTATCGGATGAACTTAACCCTAAACAGCAGAATGTTAACAAACCTGATCACTTTACTTCTTGTTTTTTAGGATTTTTAATATTCGGCAGATATGATGATCGGCACACATTTGTACAGTGTTAAAAACAAAAAAAAAACGACTTCAAATGCACTAGTCGCCACTACGATTTTTGAAGGTTCCTCTCGATTTCTCTGGGATGCCATCATCAGATCCTGGCTTCCTTATCATGGTACCACCCTTGGGATATCTCCTTTCCAACAAAAAAAGAATCATCAAAATCGGTTCATAAACGACGAAGGTATCCGCGAACACACATAAATATATATACGCTCCTCCTTTTTTTGAAGTCCTTTGAAAAACCGTTTTTTTTTTGTTTACAACCGCTTTCTTTTATTGGAATGGTATTTAGTACAGTTGCCATGAAGCTGCTGTATGTAGTCCAGGATCGTGCTACGCGGAGGTCCATTGAAGAGTAGAACAGTAGAAGTCTTCTGGGTATTTTGATGGTTAACATGAAAACCAATATCATTGAAATCCGGACGGCCAATGTAGCAATGAGTTTTTTGAAACTTACGTACGTATACTTACCGATTGCTTTAATGGTGAAAGAATTGAGCAAACCTGCACATCTAATTCCAGATGTGTATGAAGAGCACATTGCACACGTCCATAGGTGTAAACCTAAATAACCTACACGTGACCGTGGGTGATGCTAAGTGCAACACCAGGCAACCACCGTCTCTCCCTTGGATATAAGAAAGAGAGAGATTATTTCAATGGATTTTGAATAGCTGTCTTACAGCTTAAAAACTATTTTTATTTTTACTTAAAATTGAATTAATAATCATTAGTGCTTGTTTCAAACAAATATTGTGTTAGCAAAGCTTAGTGTGAAATTCTGAAAAGAACAACCATAACTAATGAACATCTGGTTTTAATTGCACTTATTTATGTTGTTCATTATAAAACACCTTTTTCTGAATACCTACATTTGATTTTCATGGATAAATTATTAGCCCATAACGTCCCCGCTGCTGGGGCACTAGTCTCTTCCCCAACTCGGGAAGGCTAGGCCAGACATAGGACATGGAAATCAAGTCCAAATTGGTGGAGGTTGTTCATACATAAGGCTTCTGACACAATTCAATTCAATATATTTATTCTAAATAGGTGCAAATTACACTCTTTCTGATAGTCAAAAAATAATAATAACAATGTCAATGTTAAATTACTGCTGTGTAGTAACAGCAACTAGCACCAACGGCATAAAAAGGTGCCTTGCGAAGCACGAAGTTAACGATCGTCTCTATATATTCTCTCTTTATCCTTATTACACGACTTGGCCACAATAAAGAAATGTATTGTTTTCAGGTCTAATTATGTATGTATGTTACTTTGTCATTTCAGCTCATGTATGTTCCCACCGAGGGCACAGTATATATATTAGTACTAGCGTACAGTACGGACACGCCCTGCCGCTCTCTAGATCCGACCTCACCCCTCCGTCACGCAGATTGGTTCCAGTTTGGTTACCGAAAGAAATGGTTGTCACACACGGAAAGATACTATAAAATATCTTTATCTGACCAGATATCTTACAATACCTCTCTTCATAGAAATCAATTAATGAAACAAATTAATTTGGCTGTTACTTGAAAGCCGTTGATTCGCGACCCCTTGTTATTTGACCTTTTTTTGTTTCAAATTAGATTCGGTTTACACCTTTAAAAGGAATACGTCACATTTCCAATAACCCTATCTGATTAATTTCGTACCGAAATTGGTAAAATAAATATTCCAAATAACAAGTAGAATTTTATTTCTTTTATTGAATTAATTATACTAAGCTACACATAAATAAGATGCTTCTACGCATACTCACCTTTTGAAAATTAATTGAAAATTCGATTAAATATTTTTCGTGACCAATGCCGCCGATCATCAACCCTACTTACATTCATGTCTATAGATACGTTTCAGTTGTTTGTATATATATCATTTCTCGCTCGTTAGTATGAAATGTGCGGGGTGTGCCGAGGGGCTTGAGCCTACCCAGTATTAGGGCAATCGGGCCTAAGTCGACCACGGGGCCCAGTGCGGGTTGGTTGACTTCACACAGTGCCATCTATTAGCGATTTGCGGTACTAAAAGGACTTAGTCAATTTTACTGGTGTAACTTTCTTAGTGTTAATTTATTACATAAACATTCCGCGCCCCAAGGACTATATGTTCCTTTAACCAAAAGGAGCACACGAAAACAATAAAACATCTAAAAATAGTGAATAAATACTGCATAAATAAAAAAAATATATAATTGCATAAGTTGATAAAAAATGCTATGCAATAGCTATACCGCGGCAGTCCCCGACTGCCACACGTTTTTTTTATTCAAAGATAACTTCTAAACGGCTTGATGGATTCTAGAGTGTGAGGTATTGTTAGATTCGTTTTGATTCCGTAAGTGACGTAGGAAACCGACTTGCCAAAAAAGAGCGGTAATGTTTTTATGCAGGCGTGTTTTTATTTTGAATTTGTGCCAAAGTCGTAACGCTACATATACTTTATTTACTTAATTCCAGAAATGTGATAGACGTAGGTGCCCTAGGCCCGTACTCGATCGAGTCGGCGGCCTACAACGAACGTTCCCGAGCTTATACGATGCGAGTGGCAGCTGCGCCCCCTCGCGTGCCGCCTGCACCCCCACGCCTGCTGCAGGACGTGTCTACATCTGAGCGTAACATGATATTGAGCAAACCTGGCCTGCATAGTGAAGATAAGGAGTTTGTGAGTTACTTTTGCTGTCACAATCTAGGACGAAATTGATTTTATTTTAAATAAATACTTAAAAATAAAAGATTTAAGCTCGTCACTGACTCACTGACTGATGTATCAAATGACGGTAGGGTTGTCAAAACGATTCTGTAACGCAGATACTTAGGTTGACAACAAAAATGACCGCGGGTGATGTTAAGTGCAACACCAGACAACCGCCGCCTGTCCCTTGGATAGCACGGTTGATCATGCATGCCACACCATGAGAGAGAGAGACAACAAAAATATTTGTCACTTCTCATGCTTGTAAAGTTGTTATTTATGTCGCGAGAAGGCTGCATAAAATGGTATGTATTTCATTCTCACATGTATTTCATTCTTTATGCTCTTGTTGTAAAGTTTAAGTGTGTGTTTGGGGAATCCTTTTGTGCATATATTAATTCTTTTTTAAAGTTCTTCTTTTATGACTATGGCAATTAGGCCTCAGAGCCACATACACAATACACCTTCAGTTAATAGATAGGTTTTATGAGATGTAAGTTGTATCTTAATTTAATTACGACATATGTATTACTATCTAAATACAAATGTAAGATTAATACGGGCGTGCATTTACTTAAAAAACTAATAACGTAGATATTTATAACTTGGCCAAAGACTACCTATTATTACTTGGTACTTAGGATCCATAGGACCATAGTCAAATGTCACAAGTTGAATAAAAAAAAAAAGTAAACTTGTGGCAGGACACTAATTTTTCGTCAAACTAGCCTTTGTTGTACATATTGCGGTTGAATATTTATTATTCCCTTGCAATCGAAGTGAAAAGCAGAGTGTATAACTCGAGCACAAAACCCACTTTACCCTCGACGTGACTATACACGTACCGGCTCAGTAAAATGGCTTGTTTTATGATCTTATAAAGTTAAAGTGTGTGTGTGTTCGTGCGTGCATGCATTCGTGAATATTCCGGCTGTGTAAGGCCAGCCTGTAATCCTTTTGTTATATCTATTAAAAGTGGATTACATTTTTTATTCACGCTCAGCTAAGTATAAACCGCAGATAGAGATATCAGTTAAAAAAATATATCAAGCGCCATCTGACGGTAATGGATTGTAACATAACCGGGAACCAAAAAAAAAAAATATTTCGACTAGTTTAATCAATTTCTTTTCTTATGATTAGGTAGGTACTTATTATTGTAACGATGTCATAAGTTGAAAATTTTATGAAACAATAAAAGTTTTATTTTTGATTGATCGGCCCGCGTCTCTGTGTCTTCTGCTGAGCGGAACATGACACCAGCAAACCTAGTCTGTAAAATTAGGAGTTTATTAGTAACAATTAATTTTGATTTCAAAGCATTAAAATCTAGAATAATTTACCAGAATAAAAAAAGGAGTTATATAAGGTCTAACAAAATTAGCTGAAACTATTTTAACTGGTGCTTCTACCCATGAAACTGATCAACTTTCCCCATGAAATCCATAGTCAAATCTCAAAAAAAAAACTTCCCATACTAAGTTGACTGATCAGCTGATCAAGTTAGTATGGGAGAGCTAAACTTTTTTTTGCGATTTGACTATGGGTTCCATGGGGAAAGTGGTTCAGTTTTATGAGTAGAAGCACCAGTTAAAATAGTTTCAGCTAATTTTGTTACACCTTATATAGCTGAAGGGAAAATATTTTTTCCATGTGAAGTACCAAGCGTTCGTAATCAACATCCTTATATAATACTAAAATAACTGATTCTACTAAAATTTGGCACAGTGATAATGATAAAGTTTACGGTAGAGAACAACTTTGGATTTTTTAAATCTAATAGTGTCAAACTTAAGATAAATAAGATAAATAAATTGCACACCAAATATACAAAATTGAAAAAAATATTAACTAGCAAAATATACAATGATATGCAAAGGCGGACTTATCGCTTTAAGCAATTTCTTCCAGCCAACCTTTGGTGAGTGGAGGAGACGAGAAAGTGAAACGATAGCGGGTGGGTGCATGTGCAACTAAAAATTAATACTCAATAATAAAGATAATTTACAAATACATAAATAATTATTTAAACAAAAAATACATAAATATATACTATAACAATATATATCAATATATACACACAAAGAATGCTTCAAACTTCAAACATTTTTAACGTTGGATAAAAAGAACGTTTTCATTAGGTAAATAAATATATATTAACTGTTGTTCCAGATATCGAACGCGATAAAGCGCGCGGCGGCCGCCATATCGGAGCTGCGGGTGGAACATCACGAGGACTTGGTGGTCCCGTTCCGCGTGCCATAGCAGCGCACTCCTGGCGACGACGGGCTCTTTGACAGATTGGCCTAGGTGAGGACCAAAGATAATAGAATACTTAGCATAAATTACTGATGAGGATAGGTCATCTTTTCTAAAGAGGTTTAGTATCCCAAGCCTTATTGTAGTCTATTTATGATAATTAAAAAAAACTTACGCATGCGTCCATACGTGTGCTAGCTAAAATATAACACAATTTTCGTAAAACTGAATTGAGATGTCTTGTTGTGAAAACTAATAAAATTATGAATAGTTAAATATATGTAATAAAAAATATTCTTATGTGTATGTATAAGAAAAAACAAAGTGTGATTACTTCCGGACATTTAAAATAATCCGCAAGTCGCGTAAAATGAACTTTGATTGCTGAAGCCTTGACAGGTATGTACCTACCCATGTATTTTGTATCTCTTGTCACTATCTTTTTTTTATTTTATCTATTTTCTTACAACTGTATTGAAGAACTTCGTATGATACACCCATGTATCATAATTAACTATTATTTAAGTAGGCTATAATGGAATGTGGTGACTTTTTTGAAGAATTCGGTATGGTATCTAAAGAAAAAGTTGTTCAGTTTCGTTTCAGCTAAATTAGTTTGACCTATATAGATTTTTCAAGATCTTAGGCTCAGTAGTTTCAGAGATAAGGGGGGGGGGGGAAGGGAATGGTAAACTTTCGCCCATTTCCCTAAATAACTTCAAAACTATTTATCTAAAACTTATAAAAAAAAATCGAGACATTCGCAACAAGCCCTTTCATTTGATATGTCACACGATGTAGTTTGCAAAACTATGAGTATTCATTATTTTCAACCGCCTCCGTAGCGCAGAGGCAAAGTTCACTGGCTTTACACAGGAGGTCGCGGGTTCGATTCCCGACGGGGTCAATTGTAAGACTCGGTTTGGTTGGTGGTAGGGCATTATCTAAGCCCGCCTGGCTGGCTACCACCATCTTACCTAAGTCTTGCCACCAAATATCAATGTTGATACCATTGGTGTGTTCCGGCATGAAGATAAGATAGCCAGTTCCCCATTTCTTTGGGAAATCTTGGTAAGCCCGCTTCCGTCTTCGGCAACATCGTCACTAACCACCAGGTGAGATATTGTCAAGGGTTTACCAATTGTGAATAAAAAATAAAAAAATATGAAGGCGGTAATATTGATTTTCGTTATTTTAACGTCAATTACTCCTAAACTAAAGAAAACCCAAGGTTAAAAAATACCCTAATTGTTGATGATGTTCTTTAAAGTCAAAAGCTATTAGAAACACGATTAAGCAGTTTTGACTCGATAGATAAAAATCCCAAAGATAGGTCTACACCGTTACTTTCAACTCTAGTTATGACTAATATTTTGAAATATAAATTAAAAAAAATATACAACAATATTCTTTATGATCATACAAAGTGAGTAATGTTATTATTTTTTATACTTTCACTGTAGTTTTTGATTGAAACGAAATACTATTGAAAAAGTGCAAAAGTGTGGTTATTTTCTTTACTCTTTACACGTAAAGAAAAAGACAGAGACAGTTTCCAATAAATACCTCGCCTTAATACAAGTATAAGATATGTGACACCTTAGAGTATACATAAGCAGCTAAAGAGCGCGGGTATCGCTCCAGTCGACAAAGGATAAACAAAAGCCGATAGATAGTAAGCAAATGTTTTATCGATACTTAGCTATGGTATAGCGCTATTATAGTGACGTTCCATACGTGACGAAATATCTGGAGAAATATCGATAGTGGAACTCCGACTTTAGTTACCGTAATGTAATGAATTATTGGGTTTATGTGGCGTTATGATAAGTCCAATCGCTTCACACCAGGAGGTCGCGGGTTCGATTCCAATTCTGTAAGACTCGGTTTGGATGGTGGTAGGGCATTTTTATAGCCCGCCTGGCTAGCAACCACCGTGATAAGTCTAAGTCGTGCCGCCAAACATCAGTGTTAACAACAACAACATTGATGTGTTTCGGCATGAAGATAAGATAGCCAGATCCCCATAGCGTTGGGGAATCTTGGTAAGCCCGCTTCCATCTTCGGCATCATCGTCACTTACCACCAGGTGAGATGATGCCAAGGGCTTACCAATTGTAAATAAAAAAAACAGCATTGATGTGTTCCGGCTTGAAGATAAGATAGCAAGATCCCTAGTGCGTTGGGGAATCTTGGTGAGCCCGCTTCCATCTTCGGCATAATCGTCACTTACCATCAGGTGAGATGATGTTAAAGGCTTATCAATTATGGATACTAAGTGTGACACTGAGGCGACTTACCTAAACATTGAGTAAAATACTGTTTTTTTCTTTTCCAGTGTGGACACGAAGAAGCGCTCTTCAATTTAGTCATCTATCTACATAACAGGTGTGACAAAAATATATTTATCAATATTTCGTGGTGGCGTGAAACTGAACAACTTTACCCAAAAGTTGTTCAGTTTCAAGTCCCACTTTATGGTGTGAATTCGATGAAAATCTTACGTTTGGTTCGGTGGGTATTCCAGAAAAATTACGACTAAAACATGTACTTTCGAGAGCTTCGTTGGTACGGATAATCCAAGGCAGATAGAAAAAACAATAAAAATCAACCGGAAATAAGATCCATCTGATGATAAACAAATATACACTTTTGGACCCGACCTATCTTCCGCCGAGGACGTCGTAGCCCGCGCAAGTGACTGACGTCAAACAAAAATACACTTTTGGACCCACCCTATCTTCCGCCGAGGACGTCAAAGACCGCGCAAGTGACTGACGACAAACAAAAATACACTTTTCGACCCGCCCTACCTTGCGCCGAGGACGTCATAGCCCGCGCAAATGACTGACGTCAATCAAAAATACACTTTTGGACCCATCCGGTTTTCCGCCGAGGACATCGTGGCCCGCGCAAGTGACTGACGTCAAACAAAAATACACTTTTGGACCCACCCTATCTTCCGCCGAGGACGTCGTGACCCGCGCAAGTGACTGACGACAAACAAAAATACACTTTTGGACCCACTCTATCTTCCGCCGAGGACGTCAAAGACCGCGCAAATGACTGACGTCAAACAAAAATACACTTTTGGACCCGCCCTATCTTCCGCCGAGGACGTCAAAGACCGCGCAAATGACTTACGTCAAACAAAAATACACTTTTGGACCCGCCCTATCTACGCCGAGGACGTCATAGACCGCGCAAATGATCTCTAAGAATCATCGAATTCACGACCCCTTATTTTTGTTACATTCTGTATATGTATACTTGTATAGGTAAGATCAGAATATATATTTTTTATGTTTAAAATTTTATCTTATGTTTTACATTTTAATTAGCTTAACAATCTTTAGCACAATAGAAAATACATACAGCTTAAGGATAATATATCTATGAAAAAATCTACTTGGCACTTTGTCTACTACTTAAGGTGGTTCGATTAATGCTAATGTATTTATTCATTCATGGACAAATGAAGCATAGTTTTACACTGATATCTTTCATTCGGCGTTTATTTTGGCCTTTATTTTTACCCGAAAAAATAGTAGATTAATGAGACAAAAATGAGACGGTCATTAATTTTTGTCAATGTGTGATCAATGCTGTCGGACGCTCAGCGTTCTATTAGTAGTGTGCGTTGCGGCCACAGATAAGAAAATCATTTTGGCGGTTGCGGCTACGTTACCATGCGGTGCCGCAAGCTGTTGCCACTTTTATAGTCGTCTACTCAAAACCAAACTGTTACCTATGTTTCGATATATTCGTGGCAGTCACAGATTTGGACAGAAGGATCCGCCCGTCTCCATATTTTACTCAGATTTTCTTCATACAAGCAAAAAGTAGCGCCATCTGACATAACTCGTACGAACTAGCGTGGGCGAGAGTTGACGTCAGTGCCGCGTTATAAGAACCTTGGTAGAATTGTCGCTTTAAAAATTCGTTTATATAAAAATTGTTTACAAGAAAAAATACAATGTAAGGTTACTTAACGATGATACGGCATCCCGTGTTTCTTTTTAGCCTTTCTTTCATGATTTTTACAGCCTCTAACAACACAATAAGGCATTTTTATATGAAATATCTTACCACCGCACTGTACAATTTCCCGCAGATGACTGAGTCGCGAGCGTGCGAAATTTTCGATTATCGCACCAATTCGCTGCGAGCAATAGTCGCGCGCGTTGGCCGGGTCCTAACGCCAGCAATATATAAGTCATTGGTGGCAGTGAACAAAATTATTGTTTCTGAATGTCTTGTTCTGTATCTATCTTTTTTTCTTTTATTATGGCGAACTCCTATACGTCCGAGAACCAAACTATAACCAATCTGTATCAACCGGGTGACGAGGGGGTGAGGTAAAATCTAGAGAGCAGCAGGGAGTGTTCATACTGTATGTTAGTACTTATAATATATAATCTTTGCTATTACGACACGAACCACCTTAACGCGACATCTATAAAGTGTAGCCAAATATTATCATTAATATTTATATTAATTTGAATAGAGAGTATTGTATTCGCTAAAATGCAAAATACTCCAACGATTCGGCCTTGGCCCTTCCCAGTTTGGGGGAAGAGACCTATGCCCCAGTAGGTGGTTAGACGTTATGGAAAGATAGATAGGGTTTCCACTGTATTTTCCCAAATCTTGGGAAGGTTAAGAAGCTGCTTTCAGCCCCGCGACGACGTCTAGCTAAAATAAACGTCACTCAGAGGGCCAAGACCGATTTATGCGTATATTTTTTCTCTTTTAAATTTGGACACTAAAAGTATGTGATGTAAAATTGTGATCATTTTCGGTAACTAAAAAAAATGTACGCAAAATTTTTCTGTTTTTTCCATGTTTTGTAAAACCCTGTTAAATGTTATTATCTTTAATGTAATTAATGTGTAATTAAGATTTTATTGACTGACTGATTGAGAGTATAATGTTACTGTGTAAATAAATTTATTAGAATCGTAGAGAGAGAGAATTTATAAGTGCGTTTGGGTTCATAATTGAATAGGGGGTAGTGCAGGAAAAAAAATCGTTTGCAAAAAAGTCAATGCCAGTAGGGATGGTAAAAATAAGCATTATTTCCAATATTTTTCTTGTAACCTAATTGAATTGGAATTATCCGTTCGTTGTGTTTTAAACCCAGTATAGACTGGTTAATCTCATATTCCTTATTAATTTTCAATTATTAACATCAAAAAAGAGCTTAGATTCCTTTAGCAGATTACGACTGAATGTTGCCATTTTTCTACATTTTTTATATGCATTGTATTATACAGCTTGGCAAGAAAGAGTTTGAGGTTGTGCAGATGAAACGAATTGATTTTTAATAGCAACACTAGTTTGTGTCAACGGATTTGTCATTGCCGCGTAGTGGTTGTCGTTTTTTATAAATTTCATTAAATTTCACAATTATTTTTGCTAAACTGACTACTTAAGAATGAATAAGACTGCCATAGATGTAAAAGAAGCGTCCTCATTTTCTCCAAGCTCTTTTTTGCAAGGCTGTACTTATTGTGTCTGCCTCATGGAATAATATAAGATATTACAATAGATATAAAAAGCCCACTATTGAAAATAATTATTTCATCAAGCAGACACTTGTAGGTATGTAGGTATTCTATTAGGTAGCCCTAACAAATGTGTAATTCTAGTAATGTGCCTAACTATGTATATTTTATTACACCAATTGGTTTACTGAACCATTTGTGAAACTCGTCAAAAAACCACCGATAAAAAAATTAAAACTGTTTCATACCACGGTTAGGTGTAACCACACCTGCGCGCTCAAATCGCACAGATGTAACCTATCTCTCTTGACACAGTCAAGGTTGCTATGTAAGAAGGCACAGATATGGTTACACCTGTAGAGATATGTAATTATCAGCCAGGCTTGTACGTAGCAGTTTTTTTTTGCAAATGTCATGTAGGTACACCAACTGATGATAAAAGTGGTTCATCACTTTTTCATAGACACTTGCAACCGCGATTTGCAATTTAACTGTTAGCTAGCACTCCTCAAGTTTTTTGTGCTTCTGAGCAAAAAAATCCAAAACACGAGTTTGCGAGTTATTTTTTTTGAGTATTGTACAGGTGTAAGAAAATTGGTATAGGAGCGCGCCGGGTCGTTCCTTTCCCTCTAATATGGTTGAGGGGAGCAATGGCTGACTCTTGCGTCACACTCGTGACCGGGTGCTGTCCGTGTGAACTGGCCTACTCTTGTCAAAGGCATTTATTACATTCAATGATTTTAATGTATAACTTTTCGTGTCATATTGTTTTCAATGACATAATTTTTTTTGTGATCGTATTTTGACGTTATTAACAATTATTTTTTTTGTCTTTATTTTTCACAAATGACATGTATGTGTAATTACTATTTTATGGCTATCAGAAAGAGTGTTAATTTGCACCTATTTTGAATAAACATCTTGAAATCTTGAAAGGAACCTTTAACTGGGAATTCTACTCATCATACGAGCAAAATTCCCCAAGGAACTGAAAAAATGGTCAATCAGCTGGGCCTTCTGGGGAATCTAGTTCAGTATGATGAGGTCTCACACCAATTTTGCTACACCCTGATTTCACATGCTCTTCAAAAAAAAGTAGGGATGCATCGATACGCATTTTTGCCGATACTATACCGATACTCTTATAAAAAAAAATGTGAATAGTATATTCTGGATAGTTATTTTCAATGCTGAAGCATGGTCCAATTCACTAAGATGGGATTTTATTTTCTGGATAGTTATTTTCAACGCTGAAGCATGGTCCAATTCACTTAGATGGGATTTTATTTTCTGGATAGTTATTTTCAACGCTGAAGCATGGTTCAATTCACTAAGATGGGATTTTATTTTCTCGATAGTTATTTTCAACGCTGAAGCATGGTCCAATTCACTTAGATGGGATTTTATTTTCTGGACTGGTTATTTTCGACGCTGAAGCGGTGTCCAATTCACTTGGATGGTACCTCTTCACGTGAATCCACAAGTTTTCAAAATTGATGCCACGGGACAAATTTTCTTTTCAATACATACATATTGCTTGAGAATTATCAAATGTCGAAATTTCAAAATTATTTAAAGCACTTTTGTGTTTTAAAATTGAAATTGTTTTGCTATTTATTTTATTTTATTCAACCGACTAGTTATATTAATAAAATACTCATACGCAAACTAGTTAATTTCAATTTGTTATTTGGTATTAATTTAGCATGGAAAAGTTCAAAACAAAAGCCAACAGAGATTACAGTTCGTACCTCGCTTACAAGGAAATAGACAATGTAGAGGCGCGATTATATTTACTTTTTTAAAGCGTGTGTTGAGTTGTATTTGTATCGGCAATAAAAATATCGCTGATGCCGATATATCGGCAAACCCAAAATATCACCGATATATCGGTATCGGCACACCCTGGACACTTCATACAACGGGCCAGAAATGACATTTCAAAAAAGGAATGACGGAAAAAACAAAATGGCGAAATCCTTTACGTTCGACAACCAAGCTGTAACCAATCTGTATCAATCTGGGTGACGAGGGGGTGAGGTCGCAATCTAGAGAGCGGCAGGGAGTGTCCATACTGTATGTTAGTACATATATATATATACTTTGGTGTCGGTATCGGTATCGAATGCATCCCTGAAAAAAAGTTTAGCTCGATGCTTTTCGATGTAATCTCGTAAGACATTTGAATAGCTCTTGGATTTGTTTTGTTCGTTCTTGAGTGCGTTTACAGTTTTACGAAGCGAGTGTAGTCATGTAGGTATATGTACAAACAGAGAAATAATGTTATTATTATAGTCAATTCATTTTAAGTTTGTAACTCATGCACTTATGTAATTAATCCTTTTTTTTTAAATAAATGATACGTTATTTGTATGTCATGTTTCATTTTATGCTAAAGTTATGATTTTTTAAACCGACGAAAAACGAAGGAAATTCTCAAGTCGATCCGTATATAAGGTCTAACAAAATTAGCTGAAACTATTTTAACTGGTGCTTCTACCCATGAAACTGAACAACTTTCCCCATGAAACCCATAGTCAAATCTCAAAAAAAAATTTGACCTTCCCATACTTAGTTGGCTGATCAGCTGATCGAGTTAGTATGAGAGAGCCATTTATTTTTTGCGATTTGACTATGGGTTCCATGGGGAAAGTTGTTCAGTTTCATGGGTAGAAGCGCCATGTAAAATAGTTTCAGCTAATTTTGTTACACCTTATATATACTTTTTCGTTTTTTATATGGTTCGGTAACAGTCAACGGGGACTCTACTCCTAAGCCTACGCTGTCTGTATCTTTTGAACCGTAAACGAAAGTCGGTTTAATTTTTCCAGAAAATGTATTATTAAGGATTTACTAAAAAATATTAATATCATCATATCAGCGCCGAAGGACGTCCACAGTTGGACATAGGCCTCCCCCAAGGATTTCCACGACGACCGGTTCTGCGCTACCCGCATCCAGCGGCTTTCCGCGACCTTCACCAGGTCATCGGTCCACCGTTAAATATTTATATATTTTTTTATATTTTTTATTATTATAAAAAGTACAAAATTCTATTCAAGAAACTTTTTGTGTTTCCTCTATTGTAAAAACGGTAATACACAAAAGCGTGAAACTTAGTGTGATTATAGTACCAATCCTGAAGTAAAACAATCACACTAATATTATAAAGGCGAAAGTTTGTAAGTGTGTGAGTGTGGATGTTTGTTACTTCACGCAAAAACTACTGAACGGATCTGGCTAAAATTTGGTAGGTAGATAGATTAGGACCTGGATTAACACATAGGCTACTGTTTTCACGCTCTGCGCACTGCGCACCCTCGAAAATCATAGAAACGTGTCCACGCGGGTGAAGCCGCGGGAAACAGCTAGTAAGTAATAAAAACCAGCCAAGTGTGCGAATACAGGCACTAAGCAGTTCGAACTGAATAAAAAGCATTTTGCTGTCACTCGCTTTGATGTCTTTTGTTTGTCATGCATAGGTGTCATTGTTCTACTTGTGTGGAGAGTAGGGCTTGAATATCGGACGCTATTTCAATTCCGGAATAGGGTTTCGATATTTAGTATTTCAATATCGGAATTCCGGTACTCAAAAGTGTCTTATTGTATAAAGTTGTGATACGTAAAGTTTACATTGACTCTAAGTGTAAAAAAAATGCAAAAATATCATACCTAATATTATTATTATTTAAATGTATGTTTTGTATCAAATACCATTAATTTTATGGATTTACTTTCTTAGTAGGTTTAAGAAATATGATCAAATAAAACAAAGAAAATGATTAAGTACTTGAATTATATTTATGAAAGAGAAATCAGTAATTATTTAACTTTGTAGTAATTGGTTAATTAAATCACATAAGAAGCTCACTAAAGTCACTAACGACGGCAGCTGTAGTGTAGATGATTTACATTTACATACCTACATAGTTACATACATTGTAAGTATAAAAGCTTGTAAAAACGTCATAAAGCTAAAGCAACGCAAGCCGTGTAATAAAATATTATTATATTTCAATATCGAAATTTCGATATTGATATCGCCAATTCCGGAATTGAAAACAATATTGTGTTACTAATCTCAGACGGATGGGCGTGATAAATTGAAAATATATGTTCACAGAGTACGAATGTGTTTATTTTACAGAATTACAATGATACGTGCGTCTCTCGCGTGATTAAAATTAGGAATGCCCTTCGCAGCCGAGCAGTCAATAGACAGCCTGTAGAAGTGGCGGGTAAAGCCCGCCTCTTATAATTTTAACTTTAACCTCATTGGGCAAACTGAGTGAGGCCCGCCTACTGACCATGCAATGGTTCAGAAGGTAGGTGATCTACTAATTACTTAACAATCCTAAAACATAGATCAAATATATATTTATAACAATTGGATCCTACCAGAATTCCGGAATTATGCCAATTCCGGAATTCCGGAGCTCAAGCCCTAGTGGAGAGGTGTGGTGGTAAGGAACCCGCGGTGCACGAGGCCGACTTGCACTTGGCCAGTTTTTACCCGACTGCGCAATAAGGAGTTTTAAGTTTTTCTAGTATAATATTAAATATATAAAAATCAATGCCACTTCGTTGTAATTTTATATCTCAAGAACTGCTGGACTGATTTCGCTAATTCTTTTTTTGTCGAGTTCGTTATTGTCAGGAGAAGGTTCTTATGTAGGGTAGGGTAGGGTAGGGTAGTTTAGTGTAGTGTAGGGTAGTTTAGTGTAATGTAGTTTAGGGTAGGTGAGGGTAGTGTAGTGTAGGGTAGTGTAGTGTAGGGTAGGGTAGTGTAATGTAATGCGGTACGAAGTTCGCCGGGACAGCTAGTGTATGTATAATATTTCTTTAGCACGATCTTGTAGCCTAAACGGCTTGATATATTTTGGAGAGCGAGTTGTGGTTAGTTAGATTCGTCTTGATCCCGTGAGTGACATAGGATACATTTTTAACCAACTGGCAAAAGAAGAGGAGTTAAGTTTTTATGCAGTCGGGTTTTTAATTAATTCGTTTAGTTATTTTAGAAATTGTTATTTTTTGCAAGTTATCTTGCATTTTTTAAATAATAATAAAGATTTGTTTATTGTCAACAGACTTTAAACAGGAAACTAAGGTTCCCCTCGATTTTTCTGGGATGCCATCATTAGATGGTTTCCTTATCATGGCACCACCCTTGGGATATCTACTTTCCAACAAAAAAAGAATCATCAAAATCGGGTCATAAATGACAAAGTTATCCGCGACCATACATAAAAAAAATATATGGTCGAATTGAGAAACCTCCTTTTTTTAAATCGGTTAAAAAAATAGTAGCTAGGGACAGGCTGGTTTCCACAACCACGCGAACGTTGCGCCCATTTTGCGTGGTAGGCAGGCATCACTGCGAGTCCAGTTGCTCCAAGAAGTCCAGTAGCCCCCGCAGGTTGCCTACGACTTCCTGGAGCGACCTCGGGTCACCGAGGTTCACGACCCTGTAATGTAATAGCTCCTTGGAATCCAGTAGGATTTGGGCAGCAGTCTCCTCAGCCTCCATGCAGGCTCTGCATAGTGGGCTGTTCGTGATACCTAGAGTGAATAGGTGTTTATTAAAATGACCATGTCCAGTGATAGCGGCTTTTACCTTGCGGAGCTGAGATAAGTCTCAGGAGCTTCCTTGGTAAGCCAGGGATTGAGTAACTTGCAGATAACTCGTCACGCGTGGTCATAAATACTTAAACAGGTTGGACAAAATTGGAGTAACCCGTAATCTGGTGGGGGGAGGGGGGGTTTCTCTACTCAACAGACTGAATAACTAACTATATCCAAAAGAACCATATTAAACAAAACGATTAGCTAGTTCAGCAATTTTGTATAAATAAAATAAATAAATAAAAAATAAATAAAATAAGTTTATTGTTTTTAACAAGGAGTACACTTTGAGATGGGGAAAATAAAAAAGTAAATTAAAAAAAATAATAATAATAATAATTTGGGAACCCTGTCTAACTACTTCGTTCCGGGTTGGTACTGTGTGGCGGCGAGCGACTGGAAAGTGTAACGTCACGTTCGAGCTTCCTATTCATCATATCAGTTCATGTAGGTGGGGTACGAGCCTACCCTGAATTAGGGCGATCGGGCCTTGATCGACCAGGCGGGCCCAGTGCGGGTTGGTCGACTTCACACACAACCTTCGAGTTTCTTCGCAGGCTTCGCAGGTTTCCTCACGATGTATTCCTTCACCGTATGAGCGAGCTTCCCATTCAGTCGTGACTCGTGATTAATCTGAGAGTTGAGCTACTTGTGTAAGTAACTATATCGCAAGAAGAAGCTTGTGCCGCATTCACACGCTGGACACTTCATACAACGGGCCAGAAATGACATTTCTAAAAACAAATGACGGAGCAAACAAAATCACGGCGTAATCCCTTACGTTCGAGAACCAAACTATAACCAATCTGTATCAATCTGGGTGACGAGGGGGTGAGGTCGCAATCTAGAGAGCGGCATTGATTGTCCATACTGTATGTTAGTACTAATATATGTATATGTATACTTTGCCGCAGCAGTCAACATTAAAACATAACGGCTCCTCCACACAATCGCCCATCACGGACCAGCTAGAAGGACAGAGCTATATGTTAAAAGAGTATAGATGTAAGTACGTCCTTCTCTAACATATAGCCCTGACCCTGGTGGGCAATTAGGGGATCGGACTGCTAGTCATTTGAGTTACTTTTTATGATCTGTCAAAAACAAAATTTTGTTCTTAAAATGTTTAAAATACCCACAAGTGACGTCATAGATTTTAAGCGTCATTGACGAACTTGTTTTGTGAATTTGATCAATTAAAAATTGCAGACGGATTGAAAAACAAAACTAGTAAGGTTTTATGAAACTTCAAGAAGAGAGCAATTAAGGAAATCATATCTCAGAATTTATTTTTGATGCAGTCCGATCCCCTATTGTAGAGAAGCCTTAAAATTTATAAAACAAAATAATGTAACATAATAAGGTTACCTGTTAAATTAAAGGTTAAAGTAGTCTTAGGGAATGTTGTTAAGTAGTTACGATGAGTAGAAGCCCCAGTTAATAGGTCCTACGCCAATTTTGATACATCCTTATAAGCATTATACCTACATTAAAAAAATATCATCATATCAGCTTATATACGTCCCGACCGAGAGGCTCGAGCCTACCTTGAATTAGGGCGATCGGGCCTTAGTCGACCACGTGGGCCCAGCGCGGGTTGGTCTACTGTACACACAACCTTCGAGTTTCTTCGCAGGCGTGTGCAGGTTTCCTCACGATGTTTTTGCTTCACCGTAAGAGCGTCGGATAAACGTACAGAGCGTCGGTGGCGTAATGGCAAGGGCCGCTACCTCCTGTCCGGCAGGTTGTTGTTCAAATCCTGCCACGTACCAAGGTGATTTCGATTTCATAATGAATTACACGGCAGCCCAAATTTCTCGATAATTAATTTTCATTATTTTTTTCATATTTTTTTATTATTTTTTAAAATAATTTTGATGAATATAGCGTGGGCAGGCCTCCCACGCGGTGGACCGACGACCTGGTGAAGATCGCGAGAAGCCGATGGATGCGGGCAGCGCAGGACCGGTCATCGTGGAAATCCTTGGTGGAGGCCTTTGTCCAACAGTGGACGTTATTCGGCTGATATGATGGTGATGATGATGAATTCATATTGAATGACCAAATGTAGGTATATTTATTCGTAATACATGACGATTCAATAGCTTCAACCATTTGTGAGTAAATCGCAACATTCAATTTCATTTTCCCAGATCAATTGGTAAAGCAACTCCGACGTGCAAAGTTTCATCAAAATCGTTAGAGAATTTTTTGAGAAAAAAAAAAATTTTTTGTTGTATGATAGCTACTCTTTGGTTTGACGGTACGAAGAAGCTATTCATAATCTCTCGATGAAATAATTTAAAACGATTAAGTTCCAAATTTGGTCCCAATCGGACTAAAGAAGGTATTATAGCCTCCGGAGTCAAGCGTGACGGATGGACGTACGGACACACGCACGGACGCACGGACGGAATTCAGATATATTCGGTTTTTCGGTATGGGTTAATTTTAAGGAAAATATTTTCACGAACATTGGAAAAATTCTAATTGGGGTCGAGAAAGTAATAACGACACCTCATTTCTCAAGATCGGTTAAGTAGTTTAGGAAATACGAGGGAACAGATGAACATCCATACATACATATATAGACTGTCAAAAACATAACCCTCCTTTTTTCGTAGTCGGGTAAAAATCACTGGGATTCCCATTTTATTTTTCCATAGTTTATATTTGAAAAAGTTTGAGGTGATTCTTAAAAGAATAAAAGCTTTTTAGTGCAAACCTGTCAAATCAACTGTCACTCTGTAGCGTCCGATCCGCACAGATCCACCAACAAAACATTAATATTTTTATATATATATTATTTGGTTGTAAATTATATTTTGTAACCATGTCTGCCTTTGACGGCGAAATAGACTTCAACACCGTTTATATGGTTGACTTCAAGCACAAGGAATTGCCGTAAGTAACACGAGATCGTATAATAGTATTCTTCGAATTATACCTATTGACAATTACAAAGGGCAATGGAGCGTGCTATGCTCGGAATTTCTCTGCGTGATCGAATCAGAAACGAGGAGATCCGCAGGAGAACTAAAGTAACCGACATAGCTCACAGAATCGCTAGACTGAAGTGGCAGTGGGCAGGGCACATAGCTCGTAGAACAGATGGCCGATGGGGCAGTAAAGTTCTCGAGTGGCGACCGCGCACCGGAAAACGTAGCGTAGGCAGGCCTCCCACGCGGTGGACCGATGACCTGGTGAAGGTCGCGGGAAGCCGATGGATGCGGGCAGCGCAGGACCGGTCGTCGTGGATATCCTTGGGGGAGGCCTTTGTTCAGCAGTGGACGATTTGTGGCTGATATGATGATGATGATGATACCTATTAAACAGGCTTAGTTCAGCTGTTTAAGCCGTTAGGAAAATAAGACAGATAACGGACGTAAGTACTGTGAGACAAGTTTATACTTATGTAACTTCCATGGTATGATATCGTATGGCATCTTACTGTGTGCGCACGCGGTTGATAAAGAAACTATTTTCATCTCGCAGAAAAGAGCTATCCGCGCAATCTATCAGATGCGATCCCGTGAGTCATTCATTACAGAATAAGTAAAGAAATAAATATTTTAACTGTAGCTAGTCGATTCATGCTTATATGAAAACATCATGTACGTTCGTAAACAATTTGCATTTCCTAAGAACAGTAATAAGCATATAAATAAAATGGATATAGCCTATTCGAGACTGATTGTGAGTAAGGTTAAAAAGTCATTTGTGGGGCAGTGCATAAGATTGTACAATAAAATTCCTGAAAAAGTTTGCCAGAGAATAAATTCAAGATTAATGTCAAAAAATGCCTGTGCTCTAGAGGGTATTACAAAATAATAGATTATGTTAATGACAAGGATTTAGGGATACCTAAGTATCTGTCCTCCAACAAATACCTTAACCAATCAGTATCAGAATTTGTGATAATATTTGTAAAAGACATTAAGGTTTTTTTGACAGTTTAAACGTGTGTGTAAACACCACCACATAAGCTCATTTATACGTCTCCACCGAGGGGCTCGAGCCTCCCCTGAATTAGGGCGATCGGGCCTTAGTCGACCACGCGGGCCCAGTGCGGGTTGGTCAACTTCACACACAACCTTCGAGTTTCTTCGCAGGCGTGTGCAGGTTTCCTCACGATGTTTCCTTCACCGCAAGATCTTGTTTCTTACAAGTTATTTCTACGCGGTGTTTCCAATTCAAATGTTTTTCAATAGTTCTTCACCGTAAGAGCGTCGGATAAACGTACATAAGAGATCGAAATTCTAAAACACATTGGTACGTAGCAGGACTCGAACCACGCCCTCTCGGAGAGGATGTAGCGGCCCTTGCCGTTGCGCCACCGACGCTCACCGACCGACGTAAACACCTATTTAAAATAAATACTTATATTCGAATTGGAATATTAGATTTTCACTAAGTGTAAGTAAGGTTAGTACAAAGTGCAGTCATTATGTTAGATTTCTGGCTACAAATGTGTCGAAGAGCACAACATTCTACTTTCTTTCTCATCGTGTGGCACAATTAACCGTGC
The DNA here is from genome assembly GCA_947284805.1 of Coleophora flavipennella. NCBI lineage: Eukaryota > Metazoa > Arthropoda > Insecta > Lepidoptera > Coleophoridae > Coleophora > Coleophora flavipennella. The sequence goes on along the minus strand of OX369274.1, from coordinate 2,923,988 downwards.
TATCCAAGGGATAGACGACGCCGGTTGCCGGGTGTTACACTTAGCATCACCCGCGGTCACGTGTAGGGCATTTAAGATTTACACCCACGAACGGACGTATGCAACGCGACCTTCATACACATCTGGAATCAGATGTGTAGGTTCGGTAGACTGCTCAAACAAAGAGCATTTGTTTTAGGAGCCATTTGCATTATTTTTTAGCTCCTCATACAAAAAGATCAGCTGCTTGATCAATTTCAGCATTTTTGCGTATATGGAGCGTCGACATTGTTTTTGCGAATTGACTAAGGGAATGGATCTTTTGTTCAGTATGTTTAACTACTACTAACTTCTACTCCAATTTTATCACACATGTATATTTTTATTTCTTCCAAAGATATAATTTTCGTAATGACCCGACCTAAAGTAAGATAAAAATCTTCTGTATAGGCGTTAGTACTAATATATATATTTTGGTATAGGTCACCAGCTAAAAGGCCTCCCCCAAGGATTTACTCGACGACCGGTCCTGCGCTGTCTGCATCGAGCGTCTTAATAGGTTTAAGCTTTTCAAATTAATCTATCTTTAACAACCCATAAACGTTCCCCGGCTGGGGCACGGATCTCTTCCCAAACTGGGGAAGGGTAGGCTCCACGCACGGGCACCAAGTTCGGATAGGCCCAGTGTCAAACCACACTGTCAGATGTTTTCGATCACCCGATAAGGTTTATGACACGGTCATCTAATAGCAACCGGTATGTGACTTACGAATCACGGAAATGGTTGAGAAAAATGCCACTAGTCAAACCCATTCAGGCAATGACCGTGATTATAAATAAATCTTTCAAAACAAAGATATTTACTGAGAACTATGAACCTTAACTCATAAACAGGGTAGAAAGAAACCAGATATTATGGTTATAGTTAACCTGAGAAATCCCAAAATTGTGCGAACTGACCATAGAGAAAATTGGGGAAAGCTGATATCATCATACTAATATTATAAACGCGAAAGTTTGTATGTATGGATGTTTGTAACTCTTTCATGCAAAAACTACTGAATGGATCGGGATGAAACTTGTCATACATATAGGTTAGGTCCTAGAATAGCACAGCTATTTTTACTCCGGGAAAACGTCTTATTTACGTCGGGCGTAGTCGCAGGCGGACGGCTAGTGTAAAATATAGTGCAAATGCACACTAACATTTTAACACCATGCATTTAGGTATATTGCAGTGGCAGTGCGCGGGGCGTGAAGCTTTATAGAACGGAAAGCCGTTGGGATAGTAAAGTTCCCAATGGCGATCGCGCCGCGCACTGGAATTCGTAGCGTAGGTAGACCTCTCATCACTGGATGCTGGCAGCACAAGACGACGTAGTGGAAATCATTGGGGGAGGCCTATGTTCAGTAGTGGACGTCTTTCGGCTGATATGGTGATGAAGTATCAACCAAGTCACATGATTGTCATCTTAAACGGATTTACTTTAACCCTCAGTAAAAGCCCTCGCAAGAAAAGCAAGTGCGACGACTGCCTCATAGTGGGGGTGTCGAGAGACGCTCTGAAAGCGAAGGATGTCCCTCGAAAACTGCCGGACGTGTTGTGCCCTTTGGATCAGGAGTACTACAAGAGCGCTGTAGAACGCGTACGTAACTAATTAACTGTTTGTTAGCAACCCTAGCGTCCCCAATGCTGGTGCACCAGGTCTCTTCCACGGACGTACGGGAAGAGAGCCGTGGTTTACGTTAGTCATCACATCAGCTCATATATACGTCCCCACCGAGCTCGAGCCTACCCTGAATTAGGGCGATCGGGCCTTAGTTGACCACGCGGGCCCAGTGCGGGTTGGTGAACTTCACACACAACCTTCGAGTTTCTTCGCAGATGAATGCAGGTTTCCTCATGATGTTTTCCTTCACCTTCCCTTCACCATAGTCTTTATTGTTTGCCGTGGCAAGGCAACCGTGGTTATCGGGTAGGTACCTCGGTTATGGAGTTAAAAATTGCTTCAAAGCCCCTATTGGTAGTGGTTTACCAGCTTATTTCTCCTGGGTGGACCAGAGGTATTTTTTTTACTTAGTTATACGTGGCAATGCGCAAAAATATGCTTTAGTTTTGGTAACCGACTTCAAAAAAAGAAGGAGGTTTCTCAATTCGACCGTATTTTTTTTAGATACATATTATATATTTGAAATGCATAATAAACATTCAGTCCGCAAAATAACTACTTGAGCGGCAAGATTTCATGATTGAGCGGCAGAAAAACATGTCTATATTTGTAGGAAGAGTGTGGTACGGGGAGTTCTAAATGGAAGCGGGAGCGAGCGAAGCGAGCTCGGACTTGCGGAGCACCCCGACTCGGATCCGTTAGGTTCGGAGACTGTGCGGGGAGGCGAGCTAAGCTCGCCTCCCCGCACAGTCGTAGTGTTAGGTTTAACATGAGAACACAGAAGTAGGAGCCCCGAAGGGGCTCCGTCGACCACTCAACACTGTAGGAAGAGTGTAGTACGGGGATGTTTAAAATAATTACAGCCATCCAGAATGACATAAATTGCTGATTGATTTTGAAATGTTTGCTGACCATGAGTTGCTGACCAATTAGCTATTTCTGCTCACCGATTATATTTTTCTGCTCACAGAAATAACAATACTATGCTAACCATTTAATTGACACCCATTTTTTTATGTGTGTTCGCGCATCACTTCGTCGTTTATTTTATGAACCGATTTTTAATGATTCGTTTTTTGGTGGAAACGAGATATCCCAAGGGTGGTACTATGATAAGGAAACCAGGATCTGATAATGGCATCCCAGAGAAATCGACGGGAACCTTAGTGTCCTGTTTGAAGTCGGTTTTTTTTTTCAAAATTGTTCCAACTCGATTTTAGATTTTTCTCACTCTGGCATAGAAGCGGTCTGGCAAATTATGCAAATACACAGGCTGATCAAAAAATACCCGGAATTTGTGTATTTAAAGTGATCACCGTCGGATATAATACTCGAAACCAGCGTCTTTTCCAATATTCGAAGCATTTCTGAAACGCACTGTTTGGTGTGGCCTTCAGTTCCTTCAGCGGTTTGGTTTGTACTTCCTCTGTGGTCGCAAAACGTCATCCTTTCCTAGTTCTTTTCATTTTAGGGATTTTAAAGTAGCATGGGGTCAAGTCCGGCAAATAAAGTGCCTTAGGCATCAATGCGGTATGGATTTTTTTGTCGAAAAACGCTGTCAAGCCGCGAATTTGCTCAAACACATTCTTTGATCCATCATTTTCATTTATGCTACTGCTGCTTATACCGCCGCCAACGACCAACTTTGTAACCACTTTTTACTTCAATTAAGGATTTTTTTATCTAAAAAAAATCTTTTGTAATTTACAGGATATGAGGAGTGATTTTGATTTTCTCGAATTATATTTTAATACACAGAACTACGGTGAAGGAAAATATCGTGAGGAAACCTGCACACATCTGCGAAAAAACTCGAAGGTTGTGTGTGAAGTTGACCAACCCGCACTGGGCCCGCGTGGTCGACTAAGGCCCGATCGCCCTAATTCAGGGTAGACTCGAGCCCCTCGGTGGGGACGTGTATATGAGCTGATATGATGATGTGACACAGAACTAAAGAAAAATAATCCAAATGCATCCTTTTTTTTCTAGTTGTAACCATAGAACTGCTGCAACTTTAATCGAAACATGATAATTTATGAATTTCTTAACAAAAAAATATAAAATGATTTTATTTTCTTTTGGAAATTCTTCTTATTTTATTTATAATGAATTAAAAACTTAAAATTTTCTCACGATTCGTCCGCACCGATTGACGTAACAGCCACGTTGCAGTACGAGCTGATAAGAACTTTATTTCCAAGCTGTTTCGTTCGATGTTTGAAACATCGTGAATCGAGTTGCTAATTTTAGGGACGGAGAAGCCCTAATGCGATAATTACCGCAGTAATTAACGCACTAAGTGGATATGGCCAATATTTAGCGGGCTAATTTACTAAAGGCATTATCAATGCCGTGAGACGTTAGGCGATAAATATAACTCAGGTGGCGGTTTTTTTGGCACATCAAAGAGTTTTAGCACGATATACAGATAACTCAACAACTCTTTTTGGCTACATTAGCGTTGACTAACTCGCATATTGATGTAAGCATTAACATTAATGTTAGGGATATATTAGCATTAGGGAAACGTCTCGGAAAATCGCCAGTCACAGTAAACCAAGTCTTACAACTTCGTCTGTAAAATACCAACTACGCTCATCATCATCATCATCATATCAGCCGAAGGAAGTCCATTGCTGGACATAGGCCTCCCCCAAGGATCTCCACGACGACCGGTTCTGCGCTGCCCGCATCCAGCGGCTTCCCGCGACTTTCACCAGGTCATCGGTCCACCGAGTGGGAGGCCTGCCTACACTACGCTTTCCGGTGCGTGGTCGCCACTCGAGAACTTTACTACCCCAACGGCCATCTGTTCTACGAGCAATGTGCCCCGCCCACTGCCGCTTAAGTTTAACAATTCTAAGAGCTATGTCGGTTACTTTGGTTCTCTTACGGATCTCCTCGTTTCTGATTCGATCACGCAGAGAAACTCCGAGCATAGCACATACCAACTACGCTACTGGCAAAAATTGACAAATAAATTATAAACATGTGTACCAACAAAAGAAAAAAAAAATAGCTCTTACAAGAACGTTTGTATATTCGAAATTCCGGATATTTTTTGAACAGCCCATGTAATCGTAATATCGTATACGTGGGTAGTATAGTCGGTGGCATGTGCCAATAGATTAGATTCTAGCCAGAGTCCAGGCGAACTGAAAAAGTCATAATGGATTTATAACGTTATACTTTTTCAGTTCGCCTTATAACGTCTTATCCTATGTTATATACAGGGTGGGAAGGAGTATACCGACAGATTTTAACCAAAGATTCTAATTCCTATTTAGACAAAAAGAACATGGGCCAGTAAAGCCTAATTTTCGAGATATTATTTTTTTAAATAATTCACAAGTTCAAAAAATCTCAAGGGTAACACGCCCTAATAATATGACGTAATAACTTTCTTATTTTTCTTAATCTTATCTGACGTTTATTGCCTCAAAGTATCATACTGACGTTGACTTCACTCGTCGTTTATCGTATGTTTTCGGAGTCGTTCGTGAAGTGTGAAGTTTTCTTTTTCACTCTTTAGACTAAGGTTTCGTTCAGAAGGGATTACTATCGTTAATTGATTTTTTTGTTCCAGAAATTAAGTAAGTTAATAAGGCAGTTTTAGACCCATGTTGATATAACATTATTTACTCATAATACCACCAGGAATCCATGGTTAAAATCTGTCGGTATACTCCTTCCCACCCTGTAATATGCGACTTGAAGGACCAAATCAAAATATTCTAGCAATGTCTCGAGCTTGAGAACTCCTGAGGCACATTTTTATTTATTTTTAAAACTTTTCAGTTTCGCGACGATTACCCGAAATTGACCAAAAAGTACATGACAAAGGATATTGACCCCACTCCTATTGAGAACGAAATAAAGGACCGCAAGAGGACAGAGTACCTTACTAAATACTGTTCTAGAGGTAATTTTTACTAACTTTCTGTCTATGCTTCGTAAGGCATGTTAACCTGTTGATACCTACTTAATGAGCTACGTCAGAAGCCTAGAATACAGTAATACCTCGTTTTACGCGACCTCACTTTGCGCGATTTCTTTATAACGCGGTTTTAGAATTTCGCGCTAATTCGCGCTAATAAAAAAAAATCAAAAATATATTCTGGTCAAGAGATGTTGGAAAGTCCGGACAGTGATATCAACCGTGTTTTATATCTGCGGCAATCCATAGAAAACGGTGTTACTTGCTACGAAAAAAAAAACTTGAGCGCGAGAAAAATTCTACTCAAAAAACGTTAGATGAGTATTTCTCTAAAAATTAAAATATATAGGTACTTCGTTTTTTTGTAAGCTTATAAGCAATAAGAGTAAATTTGTAATTTATTTTGCTTGTTATTTCATTGACCTCGTTAACACGTATTTTGCTTAGCGCGAAATTGATCGGAACACATCCTTCGCGTAAACCGAGGTATTACTGTAGTGACCTTTATCGTTTTTCAATGATGACTTGGACCCTGTGGGTGATCTATACATCCTGCGATATGGGAAGAGGTCCATATTGTGCAGTTGGTGTAGGTTCCGTTAACTGGGGCTTCTACTCGTCATACTGAACAACTTTCCCCAAGGAACCTATAGTCAATTTTCAAAAAAAAATGGACCCTCCATACTAAAATGCACAAAATTGGTCGATCGACTGATCGATTTGTATGAAGAGTTAATTTTTTTTGCGATTACAGCAAAGTCATAGAACAAAAGGTGTTCAGTATGATGAGTAGAAGTCCCAGTTAACGGGACTTTGTAACACCTGTATATCTTGCGGTGTCGAGTCAGGAGTTCGCGCCCTGGTGTGATGCAGAACCATACTTCATATTGAACGGTTACAGAAGAGTTGGCCGGCTGGGTATCAAGCACGGATCAGATAAATAAGTTTGGATTGGAAATATGCGCTGGACAGGCGCGCCTCAAGTATAATTAAACAATCATAGTTAACCGAAGCACGCGTTCATACTTTTCATTTGTGTGTGGTTGTGTGTAACGTACAGACTCTCGAAATGGTGTGAGACACAATTGCAGCCCTGTGTTCTAAGTGTGTTTTGTTTATTTGTGCGCGCAATTCATGTATATGTATTATTTTTGCTTGTGTTGATGGGTGGGAGACAGGCGGCGACGCTGGTTTTCAAACAAAAGTGTGACTATTGCCAATCCAACCTTATTTGTCTTATCCGTGGTATCAAGTGTGTCCCTTCGTATAAACATGTCGTAGGCGTGTACCTTCAGCGATGTTTTATGTCTTTTGCGTTTTACGTCAAGATACAATAGGGTGTATGCATGAAATTTATTTATCGCATTTCTTAACAAAATATAAAAATTCCGTAAAAACAATGTCAATATAGTGAAATGAAAATTTAAATCGGTCAAGAAATACGGAAGATATAAGCATTTTATCTACTAATTAGACAGAGAGATCCGATATGTAAATGTGACGACATAAAACACACGGTCCATATAAACTCTATGCTACATTCTGTTTTACAAGAAAAAGATAGAGATAAATCTTTAATGGCTTATAACTTGGTTATTTTTATAGTTTTTCAAAAATATTATTTGTATACCGTTTCTTATATGAATGAGCTTTTATTAAAGCAAAACACAATAATCATGCATATTCCCCATTGTCTTTTACCGCAAAATGGAAAAGGATGAAATGGATTGACAAATTTTTGATAGAACGAAATTAATTACACTGTTGATACGAAAAGAAAAATAACTGTCCCCATCCAGTCTCCCAGTAACCGCCTCCATGGCGTAATTGTTACTCCATTCGCTTCACACCAGGAGGTCACGGGTTCGATTCCCGGCGTGGTCAACTTTGTAAGACTCGGTTTGGTTGGTGGTAGGACATATTCATAGCCCGCCTGACTAGCTACCACCATTTTATCCAAGTCTTGCCGCCAAGCATCAGTGTTAACAGCATTGATGTGTTCCAGCTTGAAGATAAGATAGCCAAATCCCCATTGCGTTGGGGAATTTTTGGTAAGCACGCTTCTCTCACCATCAGATGAGATGATGCCAAGGGCTTACCAATTGTGATTAAAAAAGTCTCCATCAGTTCGGCAGACTTTTGCTCACCAAACAGTCGTCGATGCTCAAAATGATTGACCCAAAATCGATCACACTATCGATACGAAAAAAAGAAGATTGCTGCTATATATCCTTTTCGTATTTTTTTTAGCGTCTTCTTGAGCATCGCTGGCGTAATGGCAAGGGCCGCTATCTCCTGTCCGGGAGGTCGTGGTTCAAATCCTACCACGTACCAATGTGTTTTCGAATTTCGATTTTATATGTACGTTTATACGACGCTCTTACGGTGAAGGAAAACATCGTGAGGAAACCTGCACACGCCTGCGAAGAAACTAGAATGTTGTGTGTGAAGTCGACCAACCCGCACTGGGCCCGTGTGGTCGACTAAGGCCCGATCTCCCTAATTCAGGGTAGGCTCGAGCCCCGAGCGACGCATATGAGCTGATATGATGATTTTCTTTAGGGGAAAGAAACGGACTGCTGCTAATCATGAACTCCTTTCTCAGATCTCCCATTCATGTCGGTAAACCTCGCAAGGCGCGCTCGCGCACTGCAAACCCTCCGCCTGCCGGATGACATAGCCATCCCGGACACGACACATCGAGCGTCTTACCGAGTAGCCAAGCCTGAGAAGTACAGGAGCCCCCTCACCATGTCCATGAAGCCAAAGCCTGATGACAGTTTACAGAGTGAGTATAGAGGTGGCAGAACTTCTTTTACCGGATTATTGAGTTGTACAGCGGCGGCACTTCCTCCCAATAAAATTGCACCTCGACAACATCAGAGGGTTGCACTCAAATCTCGATGCGGTCCACTACCTCTAGAGACCGACAAGCCACAGCTACTCCTTCTTACGGAGACGCAAATCAGACGCCCGGCGGACGCGTCTTACTTGCAGTACCCAGGGTACACCCTGGAGCACAATTTCAAAGCGCGCGCCGGTGTCTGTGTCTATGTCAGCGACAACATCTGCTGCCGGCGTCTCCGTAACTTTGAAAACTCCTCTTTTTCGACGCTCTGTAGTACTAATATATATACTGTGCTCTGGGTGTTGGTCGACACCGGCGCAGACAAAATAGTCTACGCTTGAGTATACCGACCGATCAGTCAGCACAACTGGTCTTTCTGGGGGACTTCAATGCTCACCATAAGGAGTGGCTGTTCCCATACCAGAAGACCGACCATGCTGGGAGAGAAGCGCTCAAACTCGCTTTGTCGCTAAATCTTACCCAGCTGGTAGACCAGGCGACGCGTGTGCCGGACGTTGAAGGCGAAACGGAAAATTGTTTGGACCTTCTGCTGACAACAGAACCAGACCGATATAAAGTGTCAGTATCGACACCTTTGGGTACGTCTGACCATTGTCTGGTAAAGTCTATACTTCACCACCTGATCCCAGCCCTAGGGGTTCTAGACGGGTATGGCAGTACAAGTCAGCAGAATGGGATGAGATGCGCCACTTCTTAGGATCTTATCCTTGGCGGCGAATGTGCTTTTCTTCCAGTGATCCGTCGAGCTGTGCGACAGAAATCTCGAGGGTAATATGTCAGGCGATGGAATATTATATACCGTTTTCTGACATTCCTCTCGAGAGTAAAGCTCGCCCGTGGTTTATTGCTGAATGCTCAGTGGCCGAAGCACTAAAGCATTTAGCTTACCAGGCTTGGGCTGATGCTCGGAATCGTAAAGCTCCGGACATCCGAGATAAAAAGAAAGCCTTCAATAAAGCCGCCAAGTCCTACAAAAAGACGCTGCGTAGGGCACGCCTCGACCATATAAGCCGCGCTGCCGCCGGTTCGTTCAAAACTTGAAAAAAGAAAAATCAACCAGCGAAGATCAAATCAAGAAGATTTTATTCATCGGACTATGGTTTTGTCCCTTGGCTGTATGAGATTTGTGTTCTGTGCTCTCAGTGTATTTTAAGATGTGGCAATAAAAAAATACTAATCTTTACAAACCCACTTCCCGGCTCGTTAACTTAGGTAGTTTTGTTTTTTATTTTTTTGACGATCCTGAAATCACGTATTTTCATTTAAAAATATGAAGCGAATATGAAATACATTTATTGCACCTATTATTGAGGTCAGTACGAACAAGATAAGATAGCCAGTTCCCCATTGCATCGGGGAAACTTGGTAAGCCTGCTTCCATACTCGGCATCGTCGTCACTTATCATCAGGTCTTACCAATTGTAAACCCTAGTTAACGGGTCCTACACCAATTTTGTTAGACCCGGTATTATACATATAGGATGTTAGTATCATATATTTATTTATTTTCGCTACAGGAGAACTTCGTCGCATCTTACGCATCAAGACCGGGGAAACCAACTACGGCATCACCCACGGACTCTTAGCCAAGGTGGTGCTGGAACAGAACCCGTTCGGCCCTCCCCGAGAGGAGCCCAAGTACGGCCGGTGGAGGACCCCCTATTTCTACACTTATCCTATCTGATTGTGATACTACAATCACCTGCATACCATTGGTAACACTACCAGTAAGTAGGTATAATATAAGTTATACTACTTCTACTCACTATACTGATGAAAATTTCCCAAGAGACCTACAAATACGTAAAAAAAAATATATTTGAACTCTTTATACATATCAATCAAATAATTGACCAATTTTGTGCATTTTTCTATTGAAGGGTTATTTTTTAAAATTTTAAATTGAGTACGGGCTTGTTGGAAAATGTTGCTCAGTGTTATTATTAGAAGCTCCAGCTCATAATAAATACACTAATTTTGTTATAACCTGTATCACACCAATATCATCATTATCTTGATCATGTCAGCCGAAAATCATCCACTGCTGGACAAAGACCTCCCCCAAGGATTTCCACGACGACCGGTCCTGCGCTGCCCGCATCCATCGGCTTCCCGCGATCTTTACCAGGTCGTCGGACCACCGCGTGGGAGGCCTGCCTTCGCTACGTTTTCCGGTGCGCGGTCGCCACTCGAGAACTTTACTGCCCCATCGGCCATCTGTTCTATAAGCTATGTACCCTGCCCACTGCCACTTCAGTTTAGCGATTCTGTGAGCTATGTCGGTTACTTTGGTTCTCATGCGGATCTCCTCGTTTCTGATTTGATCACGCAGAGAAACTCTGAGTATAGGAAATATATAGGAAACCAACTCAGATAAGCAGGAGACAGCTGGGTCAATAATTTGTTATTGTATTTGTGATGATTGAAAAGAGTTTCGAATGTTTACGGCATTGCAAAGACCAGAAAAGAAAAAAATAATTAAAGGCTAACATTTTCCTAACGACATTGGTGGTAAAATAATTTTTATTAGCTTTACTTTATTCGCAATCATAATTTTATTGTATGTAGCAAAATAAAAATTTTGGTTGAATCATATATAATTTTTGTGTATTATTGTTATTGATTCTGAATCAATTTCGGGGACAGAATGCAAAAGCTAGACAACCTCATTCCCCTAGCTCCACTCCACCTTCAGAGGAAGGTATGAATTCCACCTATCTGCACGAAGCGTTACGCTTCCTCATTTAAGCGGACAGCTAGGGAGTGGAAACTGACTCTTACAATGTGGGAAACTTCAAGGCGAAAGTGAAGACATCACTTGAGTGCGCGTACCATCCTCGAATTATCATCAGGTGAGAATGATCAATTTGATAAAGCGCACTCAAACTCAATTAAAACTTTATTGTGCATCAAAATAAATAAACACATATACAAAATTTAATAAACAGCTAAGAGAAGTTCAATTTAGGCAATCTTATCGCTGAGAGCGATTTCTAATAAAATTTTAAAAATTTTAGGTAAAGAATATAGTGTTTCGCCTCGAGTAAAAATAATTTCTCTCAGTTTGGCTAACCAGTCGGGGCACGAAGAACAAGGCATTCGGATAACATTTACCAACTATAGAAGTTCAGGGACGAGCCCGAAAGGTCTCCCGCATTGTAATGTTATGCTACATCACTATTATTCCGATTTCTGTTCACTATACTTATCATGTCTTCGTACAAATCAAATCCGGTTTTTTGGTACGCGAAATAGATAGGAGAGTATGGACAGTGGAAATCGCCTCCGCGGCGTAATGGTGTCCTTTAGTTTCACACCAGGAGGTCGCGGGTTCGATTCCCGGCGGGGTTTAACTTTGTAAAACTTGGTTTGGTTGGTGGTAGGGTATCATCTAAGCGCTACCACCATCTAATCGAAGTCCTATGCCGCCAAATATCAATGATGGCATAAGGATGAGATAGTCAGTTCCCCATTGGAATTCCTTTAGGAATCTTGGTAAGCCCGCTTCCATCTACAAGAGGGACGATGCCAAGGACCAATCAATTGTACATTTTTAAAATGCAGCGGGTTGTGTCCTAGATACAACCGTAAATTATTTGAGTGATTCCTTTTTATTCTGTCTCTTTACGCTCCTGCAATTGTGCCCCGGCACCAGCCTCAGCTGCAAGTTGATGAAGACAAAAATTATAGAAGACGAGAAAAGCTTAATAGACATTTTACGTACTTATTCACTTACTAATAGGGCTTGATCCCAGAGCCGTAAATTAATTATTATTTTAAGTATTAAATTTAAGCTACCCTGCTCACTTGGCACGAGACGAAGTGGCAGGAGCACCTCCAGCGGAAGCACAGTCGGCTGGAGTTCAGTGCGAAGGAGAGAGAAAAAGTCGGACTATCCGGGCATTGTTGAGAAGGACTGCTTTTTGCATTGCCGCTGGTGCAGCCTCGCTCGGTAGCCGTCCGACGATCTCTCCCCGTCGCACTGACGAATGAGGTTTCTGTTTTGAGACGTAGTCCGTCTCATGCGGTGCACTCCCACGAGTGGCGGGTGCGAACACCCTGCCGGCGCCAATACAATGATGGAATTGACCGGCCAGCTGTTCGGGCTGGTCGTGGTGCTCCGACTCCCACCCTGTCACGTCTGGCATCAGCGCGACCAGACGCGCCCCGGCGGCCCCCGGGTAACGACCCTATACGCTCTTAATTATATTTGTATAGACTTTCTATTATCCATTACAAAGTAACCGTTACGGACGCCGATATTTTTGTACCCGGGGTCAACTAGGAGCTCAGCACGGTCAACACTGAGTCCAAGGGGTACTGACTGACTACACTGACGAAGTAGCTACACTGTCACTACAGCTACTCGTATTTCCTCAGTGGCGATGGGCTCGTTACATCCCTATGCTTTATTATTTAGAAAAATGAAGAAATAAAAAACATAACTTTGACTGACTCGATGGCTTAGTGGTTAGTGCGCTTGACTACTGATCCGAGAGTTGTGGGTTCGATCCCCCACCCAGGGCAAACATTTGTGTGATGAGCAGATTTGTTTGCTCTGGGTCTGGGTGTTTAATATCTATACAGGGTGTAACAAAATTGGTGTAGGTGCCGTTAACTGGGGCTTCTACTCATCATACTGAACAACTTTTGTTCTACGACTTTGCTGAAAACGTTAAAAAAAATATTTACTCCTCATACAAATCGATCAGCTGATGGACCGATTTTGTGCATTTTAGTATGGAGAATCCACATTTTTTTGGAGAATTGACTATGGGTTCCTTGGAGAAAGTTGTTCAGTATGACGAGTAGAACCCCCAGTTAACGGGACCTACACCAATTTTTATACACCCTGTTAATCTATGTATTTAAACGTATATAAGTATTTATTTATCAGTCTCTAGTTCCCATAAAACAGGGAATCCTACTTTGGGGCCAGATGACCATGTGTGATTTGTCCCAGAATATTTATTTATTTATTTATAAATCCCCAATCAGAAAGTAAAATAAGGGATGAAATTCATGTCGGCGCATTTGCTAACGAGGTCATTGCAAAAGATATATATATTCCGACCAAATGAACACTAACATAGACAACATGAATAATAACTGACTGACCCGATGGTCCATTGACAGCTCTTCTGCCTGCTGGGCCCAGGGTCGTGGGTCCGATCCCCGCCCAGGGTAAACATTCGTGTAACGAACAGGTTTTTTGGCTCTGTGTCTGAGTGTTCAATATCTATAAGTACTTAAGTAAGTAAATATCCTTTCAGAATAAACATTACAGAACTTAAATTTAAATATGTTAATGCAAAGGCGGCCTTATCGCTTTTATCGATTTCTTTCAGGCAACCTTAAAGTAACCGGTAGAAGATGGTAGGTAATAGGTCGGTGGCTGGTTTGCAGGTGGCTGCAGATAAAAAATAAATAAATCTATATGCGTATGTATTTAAACGTGTGTGTATCAGTGTCTAATTCCAGCACAGGGATTCCTAGTTTAGAGCCAGATGACCGTGTGTGATTTATACCCGTAATAAATTATTACTTAATTTTGTGTCATCAGCTCATATACGTCCCCACCGAGAAGCTTGAGCGTACCCTGAATTAGGGCGATCGGGCCTTAGTCGATGACGCGGGCCCAGTGCGGGTTGGTCGACTTCAAACGCGACCTTCGAGTTTCTTCGCAGGTGTGTGCAGGTTTCCTCACGATGTTTTCCTTCACCGTTACTTAATTTTATTAATCTGGAAATATTATTATTTAGGCCACTGGACTGGCCGTATGGCTCCCGTCTTAAAATAGGGCCATCCTATATCTTCCAACAGGTGTCGTAAGAGTCTACTAAGGGACTTAAACCAGAGGATGGGCAGCAGCGTCCTTTCCGTGACTTGCAGTCGACCTGCAACAACACTGCGATCGCCAACCCACCTGCTAAGCGTGGCGATTACGGCAACACCCCCCAATGACATACACAACAAAACCGGCCCCTAGTCCCCGGCGGCCCCGCTATTCTTGGCTCTGGTAGGGGTCAAGGCAACGGAGGGCATGGGGTGCGAAGAATCCCCGGTAGATGCCAGGCTGCTAAACCAAAACAAAACGTAGCGTAGGCAGGCTTCCCACTCGGTGGACCGATGACCGGGTGAAGGTCGCGGGAAGCCGCTAGATGCGGGTAGCGCAAAACCGGTCGTCGTGGAAACCCTTGGGGGAGGCCTATGTCCAGCAGTAGACGTCCTGCGGCGAATATGATGATGATGAGGCCACTGGATGCGGGCAGCGCAGGACCGGTCGTCGTGGAAATCCTCGGGGGAGGCCTATGTCCAGCACTGGATGTCTTTCGGCTGATATGATGATTATTAATTATAATTAGTAAAAATCCTTTGTCCAGCAGTGGACGTCACTCAGCTGATAAGATGATGATGAATTATTAATGGCAAATCATGATTGATTAAAAACAAGGATCTGTGAGAAATCAAACTCTCCTGCGTTAAAAATGTTGTTTCGGATGCGATGTACAAAATTCTGAACTGGATACCCCTACCATACCCCGAAAAAAGTAGTAACCACTCAAAAAAAACTTTCATACTTACGGGCCAAAAATAAAAGTTAGTGATGACGACAGCATCAGAAATAAATTATGAACTCTTGGTCACGAAATTGCCCTAATGCTTAAACTTCGGAAAACCTTACTCGTTTTGTTTTCCATCAAGTCTTCGATTTTTAATTCACCAAAATCACATAATGAGTACATAACTGACGCTGCAAAACTATGACGTCACGCCTAGGTATTTCAAACATTTTTAGAACAAAATGTCGTTTTTGACAGATGATAAAAAGTAACTCAGATGACTAACATTCGTCATCCCTATGGCCGTTGCAGTCTATATCCCCATACAACGTTGCCGAAGAAGGGAGACAAGCAATCGAGGAAAGATACATTTATCCCTTCCGAGCTATCCCTACTGCTTGGGATAAGTACACGTTTTAGTAGATTTATTTCTACCGGTAGGGATATGTGCACTGTCCATTTCCACTACCGAGTATCTAACATATTTTAAATGAGCGAGCGTGCGAGCGATGTTAGGTTCGGTCAGGTTTGATTGATTATACAGTCCAAGAGCACACCCTGGACACTTCATACAACGGGCCAGAAATGACATTTCAAAAAACCAATGACGGCACTAACAAAATGGCGGTGAAATACTATACGTTCAACTACCAAACTGTAACCAATCTGTATCAATATGGGTGAGGGGGTGAGGTTGCAATCTAGAGAGCGGCAGGGAGTGTCCATACTGTATGTTAGTACTAAATACTAATATACGGGTATATACTTTGCCAAGAGCCTCTCGAAATCCCCCCCCCCCCTCTGGGTAGCAGAATGCTTCGCAGAAGAAGAAATCAGGTTTTTTTACTTCTAACGGTAGGGATATGTGCACTGCTGTCCATTTCCACATATCCCTACCGGTAGAAATAAATCTACTAAAACGTGTACTTATCCCAACCAGTAGGGATAGCTCCGTAGGGATAAGTGTACGAGCGGGAATATCATGAGGGATAGGTAACGGTAACGGTCGGCCTAGATAAAAAGGTATTCCTAGATCTCGTACTGGATGTTGGATATATAATCTTTTTGTTATTATATTTCCTTTCCATAGACTATATTTGAGACACACAAGGAGATCAACCTCTGTACTTACAAAACAAACTCAAAATCTAGTCTTCAACGAGATGTCAAATCGTCACCGCCAAGGGACGAAACTATTGAAACAATTTTTGTAATGTAATCTAAACAAAGCATACAACATTCCGGCCAAAAACAAACCCACAAAATTTTAGTGATGTTTCGCAAAATTTCCATAGAACTATAGAAGACATTCCGATAACAATACGCAATCATGGATCACTACTTAACGACATACAGGAAGGACTATTTATGGCCCAACCTGCCTGGACAGGGGGGCGCGGGCGGTGCTGGGGGTATGGGTGAAGGCGGCACTGGAGGACAGTTCAAGGGTCCTACTGAGTAAGTGTACAGGATGCCTTTTCTCCCCCTATAGGGATGGACAGCGGTTGTCTGGTGTTGCACTGAGCTTTAGCCGCGGTCGTGTGTAGGGCATTTAGATTTTCCCCTACGGATTAATCGCCCTTGTAATATACTGCCTTGTGTTTAGTTTTATACTTCATGCTTACATATCTTGAATGAGATGTGCAGGTTTCCTCACGATGTTTTCCTTTACCGTTAAAGCAATCGGTAGGTAAGTAAATGTTCGTAAGTTTTGTAAAAACTCATTGGAGCGTGCGCCCTGGAACTTCGTGAGCTCATACCCCCTTCTCTATTCCATCATCGGACGACCAGGCGCGGGGGGCGATTCCACCCATTTTACGGGTATAGCGTCATCACTCCGGCCAATCAGAAACGAGACGATTTTCTCAGTGTTAGCTCGCTAATAGGGTATAGGAGCAACATCTCTTCATCTTATCAGCTCATATACGTCCCCACCGAGGGGCTCGAGCCTACCCTGAATTAGGGCGATTGGGCCTTAGTCGACCACGCGGGCCCAGTGCGGGTTGGCCGACTTCACACACAACCTTCGAGTTTCTTCGCAAGCGTGTGCAGGTTTCGTCACGATGTTTTCCTTCACCGTAGGAGCGTTAGATGAACGTACATATGAAATCGAAATTCGAAAACACATTGGTACTCGTACGTGGCAGGATTGAACTCTCCCGGACAGGAGGTAGCGGCCCTTGCCATTACGCCACCGACGCTCTCAGACGTTTAGGGTTACCCAGTCAAAAATAATCAAAATAATAATAAACGCGAAAATATGGATGTTTGGACACATTGTATTAAGGGTCCCCAAGCCCAAATATACCCATATATTTTTTTCAGTCTATTCATGCGACTCGTACTGTTTAGACGTCCCCACCTGCCTGAACAGATGGCCGATGGGGCAGTAAATGCAATTGCGCCATTTATCAGCTGTTATAAGCGCCATATTAATAAGAGAGATGATTTTGAATAAGATCCTTTAACTGTTTATACCTAAACATTTCTCAGTGTGCCCAAGCTTACTGGCCAAGAGCTCGCCTTCTACCAGGCTTGCATGCAGCACTCCAGACCGCCAGACTGCAGGTGCCCACAGTACACAGGCGAGACCGTCCAGCTGCCTCCTGGGAAGGAAAGTGGATGGAGCCGGATCGAGGTCAGTATCATCAACATGGAGAGGCGACCAAAGTTACTTCGACACATAAGAAATCATAAGGAGCGAAACAAAATATGCCAAAAATTAAAATTTTTATTGCAAATTTCGATATAGAAATCCCCAAAAAATATCACATTTTCATTCCTTTATTAACGCCATAAAATAATAATAATAACAAATAAATTTATTTCACAAAAAATTTACAAAGTTAGAAAACAAAGTCTAAATTCTAGATTCTTAGATGTACTTATTAGAACTCTGGCTATTAAACTAGGCTAGAAAAAGCCTGTACCTTAGCAGTCAGCGAGCAGAGATAGGAACAAAATATGCGATGTCAACCGACCATTTTAAGTAAGGATTAAACAAAATAAAGGTAAGTACAAAAAACTCATGTGCAATGTGTGTGTGTATGTGTGTGTGTGTGTATCCCAAAAAATGGTGTCGGATTCTTTAGCCCAGCACGCGTCAATCTGTCTCTAAGAAGCACCAATCGTGTGCGAGATTTGTGAACTGTTCAAGAGTATGAATGTCTCATCGGCGTGCCTAAGTTTTGGATCTACCAGGCATACAGGTTCATTTATCCTCAGTGAACAGTGTTCTAGAACTATTAGTGTTGCTCAAGGAAGGCCACAAACTAGTTTACTAGACAGTTAGGCTGTTGTCTCTGTGGATGCAGCTGGATCCAGGTCAGTGATCAGTGCACTATAGAGATCCACGTGTAATGTCCCAGCTTGCTGTCGTCGTGCATGCAGCACTCCAGCCTGTTATACTGCAGTTGTCCGCAAGTTAACCGGTGAGACCTTCCACCTGCCCCCCAGGAGGGAAGGTGAATGAAGCCGAACCGAGGGTGCTGATTGCAGCAGGGAACCGCCCTCACAAACGCTGCTCGCGAATAAGATCAGACTGTCAGCTGTAATCTTATGGTTAAGTCCTATTTAAAAAAGCCGCATGACCTTCTCTTTACCATAGTACTATATAATAATAGTAGGTTATCTTCATACAATGGTATATCGCGCGGTTTGTATGTGTGCGCGTCAGTGGGCACGCACACTACAATAATAAGAACGATTTCTTTCCTTTTACCAAAGAGGTCGTTCTTATTATAACGCACACCGCAATAATAAGAACGACTTCTTTCCTTTTACTAAAGAAGTCGTTCTTATTATTGTAGTGTGCCTGCGTGCCTACTGACGCGCACACATACAAACCACGCGATGTACCATTGTATGAAGATAAACTACTATTCTTTCTTTTTACTATGTCTTTACTATACAATAAGCTTAAAATTAAATTTAACTCATATTTTTTTTACTTAGCTGCACCTATGAACTGTTTGTTAATAAGTTTTTACCTTGTTTCAGTTGATGGGACCATTATTGGACCCTAAACTATACCCAGCAAGAGTCGGCGCTGCTCCTGAAACGCCGACCTCTCGCTATGATCAACCCAATGCATTCTTGGACAAGGTAAGATAAATAACTGATGATGTGGGGAAACCCCATTTAATATTATCTGTAAAATTAGGAATCACTGACTGAAAAACAATCTTATGAGCAAACAGATAGAGGGCAAAGAAAAAGTAATAAATAGTAC
The DNA here is from genome assembly GCA_947284805.1 of Coleophora flavipennella. Lineage (NCBI taxonomy): Eukaryota > Metazoa > Arthropoda > Insecta > Lepidoptera > Coleophoridae > Coleophora > Coleophora flavipennella. The sequence continues at coordinate 2,904,739 of OX369274.1, read as the reverse complement.
CTACAAACTTTTATTTGAAAAGAGTTTTTATGCTCAATGAAAATTTAAAAAAAAACACAGTCTGAATTTAAAAAAATGTTCTTACGAGCATTTTATTTATAGAATCACCGTGTTTAGTTCATTAAAGACTTAAATACCAACTGCAGATGGTTTATTTTTAAGAAAACATTTCACGATTTGTTTTCTCAACAACGATACTGTATTTCCTAAGATTCTATTGATAAATAAAAGACAATTTTGGGACCTTGATTCCACCTCCAGAGTTCATCATTAGATCAACTTCAAAATACCTAAAGGATCTATTGTCACAGAGAAAACGGCTTCATTCCAAATTTCACCTCAATCGGACCATTGGAAGTCGCTCTTAAATCGATCGCAAGTTTGGAACTAAACAAACATATATACACACACACACACACACACACACACACACACATATATATATGTATATATATAATCTGGTAGTAACGATAACGGTAATGGATAACCTTAGGTTTGCATGATACATGGCAACCCTCTGATGCTAAATATGTCGGTCTGACTGCGCAAAGTGGTTGCGTTATGTACTTATAACTGTTTATTTGCAAATTTTTCTGTTTTTAACTATTGCACCGCCCCTTAACTTATTTTATCGCTGTTTCCCTACCCAAAGGTTTCCTGGAAGAAATTGCTACCTAGCAATAAGGCCGCCTATTGTATAGGCTTTCTTCTATATTGTCAATTTCTTTTTTATGTTGTGATACAATAAAGAATATTGTATTGTATTGTATTATAGCACCTGAAAAACTAGTAAAAAATTTAAGGGAAATGGTTGAGGAACTTAAAAAATGAAAGGACTAGTTGTACTCATGACAATTATGAAAAAACTGACTAAATATTCGGTTGCGTTAAGGAGCAACGCCCGTCACTAAGGGGATCGAGACGAATCTAACGACACCTCGCACTCCAGATTACATCAAACCATTTAGGCTTCGTCAAAGAAACGAACATACATACATACATACAACTAGTTTTTCAGGCGCTATAAGCACATAACGCAACCAAATTGCGCAGGCAGACCTACATATTTAGCATCATTAGAGGGTTGCCATTTATCCTGTCAACCTAAGGTTATCCATTTTCGTTATCGTAACCAAATTTGTCATGACCTCCTAGTCTAATACATAAAAAAATTCCAAGTTAAGTAAAATCTTTTAATAATACTTTGTGTCCAGTACATGTAGAGAACAACAGGAAGAAATGAACATTATGTACGTTCGTAAAAATTTACATTTATTTCCTAAAAACAGTGACAGGCATAATTTGAATTTAAGAAATGTAAATAAAATAGATATTATAGCCTTTTCGAGACTGAGTAAGGTTAAAAAGTCATTTGTGGGGCAGTGTATAAGATTCTACAATAAAATTCCAGAAAATGTAACTAGTTTGTCAGAGAATAAATACAGTGAAACCTAAAATCTAATTACAAGTTTTTTTTAATATCGCATAAATTTTAAACAAAACTTAGACCGTAATTAATGTTACATAATGTCAACAAATTAATAAATGTCACGAACAATAAATCGGCCACTAGCTTCGTCACGTTGAAATCCCGTCCCGACTCGTACCCGGCCCAAACGTTCCCATGATTCCAGCCGCGTTGCCGCGTTGGATAGCCACAGAAATACGTTGGACTAGGTAAGAGCCGGACCGGGGGTCGCAGCCCCGCTGTCGCAGTCGCCTTCCCAACTCTCCCACGAAAACGAGAATAAATTCCAGATTCATGTCAAAAAATGCTTGTGCTCTCTAGATAGAAGAATCTTCTAAGATAGAAGAATAGATTATGTAAATGACAAAGATATATATGTTGATTCTTTAAAAAAAAATATTTTGATTTTGACGGACAGTTCGGCCTTTCCGCAATCATTCTCAGGATGATGTTGGCGCTGCCCCGCACTCTGCGCACAAGAGACGCAGTGCGCTGGCGCATGGTCGCTCGGAAGCAGTTGACCCGCGCCCCCACGAACATGCCCGAGGCACTATAGCAACGAGGCAGCCCCACCACCACCCTGAAAGCGTTATTGTATTGGATACGGAGGGCTTCATGAGATACTTGATTATAATTAGCCCACAGGCTGCACGTGTAAAAGGATGTGCAATACGTTTTGAAGAGCGTTATTTTCATTTATTTGAATCTATAATACTTCTTTGTCTATAGACTATGTGTATACCTAGATTGCGAATGGTTGCCAATGGAAGCGGCAGTCATTAAAAATCAAAAGAAGTCATCAACTAAAAAATAAAAAAAGTGTGTCTGTCAGCTCCGACGCACGACTGGAGTTTACTCCTTACTGACGATTCTAAAGGTGCTGGGGGATGGCGGCCAACTTTTTCAATTCTTAAAACGGATTCGTGATAAGGGACTTCAGAGATCGATTTTGGAAGCATTCAGTCCAGTAACTAAAAAGATACAAATGGCGGCCTCTTTTTTTTCAATTCTGACAACAGATTCGTTGATAAGGGACTTCAGGGACCCTCTGAGATCGATTTTGGAAGCATTCGGTCCAGTAACTAAAAAGCACAAAATGGCGGCCACTTTTTTCAATTCTGACAACGGATTCATGATTAGAGACTTCAAGGACCCTTAGATATTGACCTTGGAAGCAATCGGTCCAGTAACTAAAAAGTTCAAAATGGTGGCCTTTTTTTTCAATTCTGACAACAGATTCTTGATAAGGGACTTCAGGGACCCTCAGAGATCGATTTTGGAAGCATTCCGTCCAGTAAATAAAAAAATCAAAATGGCGTTTTTTTTTCAATTCTGACAACGGATTCGTCATAAGGGACCTCAGGGATCCTCAGATATCGATTTTGGAAGCAGTCGGTCCACTAACTAAAAAAATAAAAATGGCGGCCACTTTTTTAATTCTGACAACGGGCTTCTCAGATATCGATGTTGGAAGCACTCTCTCTAGTAACAGTTCAAAATGGCAGCCACTTTTTTTCAATTCTGGCAACGGTTTCGTGATAAGGAACCTCAGGGACCGTCAGATATTAATTTTGGAAGCAAGCAGTACAGTAACTAAAAAGTTCAAATAGGCGGCCACTTTTTTCAATTCTGACAAGACAAATCTAACGACACCTCACACTCCAAAATCCATCAAGCCGTTTAGGCTACAGGAAGTGCCTTAGAAATAAACATACATACATACACCCAATTAAGTTGCGCACAAAATCATAACTATACTATACAACTAACGCATAACACATAACGTCTGATTTTACTCCCCATAAATTTTCATAACCCGGGCTTAAATATGAAAATCGATTCTTAAGGAGTAAACTCCAATAAACTCCAAAAAGACTAAGAACCACTTTATAAATTTTCATAAGTCCATCAACATTAGAGGATTCAAATGATCTCCGTCAATAATCTTTGCATTTCAGCTTCAGTCGAAGTACCCGATGCTGTACAGCATCCTGCAGAATGAAGCATCACCGGAACTGAAACAGCGGATCGACCGAGACAGGAATAAGACGACTTACCAGGTCGACTACTGCGAAACCGGTAAATGCGCTGCTTTTATTGTAGACTATAAATGAACAAGTGTTGTAAAGTTCTCGAATGAAAAACGCGCACTGGAAGACAGGCGGGCCTACCATTCCGTGGACCGACGAACAGGTGAAGATCGCAGGAAGTCGCTGGATGCGGGCAACGCAGGACCGATCGGTATGGAAAAGACCTTAGCTCGCAGTGAACGTCTTTCGGCTGTTGTGATATTGAAACTATAATCAGGTGCAACTTTTGTGGTTGCGATGGTCACGCAGGTTAACTAACTATAATCTCAGCCATTACGTAGATAGGTATGCCTATGTCCTTCATGTGGCACAGGCTACCTGCATGCCAAGTTTCATCAAGATTGGTCAAAGTGTTTTCACATTTATAATATTAGTAAGGATTTGTAGGAGACTAATTTCAATGGGGTAAGGATAAGGGACACGAAACAGGTGCACGAAACTGCTTTATGCCTTCTTTCTTACCTTCCTTTTCAGGGCCTGGAGCTAAGTTCGAGGGTCTCCAGCGCGCAGCCGATGAGAGCGGCACAGGTCCGTGCGCGCAACCCATGCGTCTGCCGGGTGACCCTTGCAGGGTGCAGCCCAAGATGCGCTTCTTTACGCCGAGGACAATCTCCAAGCAGGGCTCAGGTGGCGCTGCTGATCCTAGGGCTAAATGCGGTAAGTTGTAGCACGACTTGTATCTGAGGTGAGTAGATTGGCCGTGGGTTTCGAAATAAATGCGTGCTCACGGGTAATTTGAATTTAATAATGAAGTAAATAAAAAAATTGGCAAGAATTGGCACAAAACAGAGACGAGTGGAATAAGAATTAAACTAACACATCTTAATTTTTTTTACAAACTTTCCTTTTGATCTTATATATTTTACTATTAAGTTACTAACCTCTCTCTGTGGTGATACTGTCTGAACTGAACTTTAGTGTAATTAGGATAGGATGACGTAACCGAGTGTTCAACATTGTACCTATGGTTTTAAACAAATAAATAAATAAAATAAAATAACCAAAAATATTACCATGTTTTGTAAGCTAAGTTAAGGAAATAAAAAGGCTACAATACAATGAAGTAAAAGATGAAATAAAAGACCTAAAAAAGAACATAATAATTAGAAAACGATACACACTTAAATTTAAAATAGAAATTATATAGAAATATAAATTAATCTTACCGGAGATGTGTCTTAATAGGAAGAAACAGGTTCAAATACAAGTTATATTAATACGATGAAAGAAACGAAATGGTGAAAGATATTGAAAGATGATTTTAATTTCGAATGAAATGTCAGCGCATGCGTGGAAAATAAATAGATGGAATGAAAAGATCTTTTTTTTTATTCACAATTGATGGTAAGTGACGATGATGCCGAAGATGGAAGAGAACTTACAAAGTTTCCCCAACGAAATGGAGATCTGGCTATCTTATCTTCAATCCGGAACACATCAATGATGTTAACACTGATGTTTTGCGGCAAGACTTAGATAAGATGGCGGTGAAAGAAGAATGAATAGCAGTGCACCGCGCTACGAAGTAAAGTATTACTTTCTTCACAAGAAGTAAAATATAGTGCTTACCCGTGTAACGCGGGTAGCTAAAGATTTGATAAAACAGTTAACCAATTGAACGATCAATAAAACTACTTAGACAACCGCCTCCGTTGCGTAATGTTGAGTCCATTCGCTTCACACCAGGAGGTCGCGGGTTCGATTCCCGGTCGGGTCAACTTGTAAAACTCGGTTTGGTTGGTGGTAGGGCATTTTCTTAGCTCGCCACCATCCACCATCTTATCTAAGTCTTGCCGCCAAAAATCAGTTGTTCCGACTTTAAGATAAGATAGCCAGATCTCCATTTCGTTGGGGAATCTTGATAAGCCCGCTTCCATCTTCGGCATTATCGTCACTTACCATCAGATGAGATGATGCCAAGGGCTAACCAATTGTGAATTAAAAAAACATCTATCTTTGGCGATAAATAAGATGGGGTTCAAGAAGATTTATAATTCATAATACGTAAGATAGTAAGGTAGGTACCATACGATTTATCTGGAATCAAGATTATGTAAAATCTTGATAAATGTAAGTAGCGTAGGTGTCCGACGATGACAACGTCCAAAAATAATGAATCATCCACCAACTATGCAATTGATAAAATCTTTGGCTGAGCAATGGATGAGTTTAGTTATCAGCGTCTGCTCATTTGATACCAATCTTTTGGCACAATCTTGTTTTAAATCAAAGAGACATCTTTTGGCACAATCTTAAATCAAAGAGACAGATGACCTATGTACATTTACATGATCCACCATTAGTAAGCAAAGCGAAACACGAATGTTTATAAATGTCAAGATTTTCTTAAATTTGCGGCGTCGGCGCACCCTCCAAATACGCCGATACACGCACAAAAAAGAAGTTGGTTATGGAGGGAGGGGAGGGTTCTTTAAAAAAACAGACAAATGCACCAAAACTGAATATAACATATTAAAACTGGTTATGGCAATAGATATGGAAAAAATAAAATAAAAAAGAAATAAACGTAAAATATGGAAATAGTTAGAATGGTATCGATGATCAGGATAGAAATGCGAATTTCAAAAAACTGAAACGGACAAGTGGAAAAACGAATGGCAACGGACAAGTGGCAAAACGAATTGCAAAAAAAAAAACACTCGAAGTTTTACGGGCGGATTGTTAATGTACTTGTCCAATTTGATAACCTAAAAAAATATTTCAAAATAAAATATTTCAAAAATCATTTCAAAAAAAGTATTTCAAAAAAATATCCCTCCGCCACTGCCGCCTCTCATCACGAGATATATCGTGTACTTCCTCCACGCGGCCGTAACGCATGAAAATAAAAACCAAAAAGATTGACTTGGTCACAAACTCTTTAGAAAAAAAGGGAAATATCAACTTCCTTCATCCATCACAGCCTAATTGAACCGATATACTTTCTTACTGGCTTCGACTCTTATGCTGTGTTTTGTTTGACATGCTTGCTTGCTCTTCACACAAAGAATTTATATACAAAGTAGAAACAGTGTCAGCTCCTCAAAAGTGTCCAGATAAATTACAAGTTACTATTTTGAATGAAACCGTTTTTACAAATAGTGTTTGAAAAACCTAAAAACTTTTAGGTACAAGCTTTAATTTGAAAATAATTTTAATTATTTCGTATTGTTCTCAGCAAACCCTTTCATTTGATACTCATATTGTAGGAGTAGATTAAAAATAACTAGTTCGCCATCTTGGGTGTGCCGCCATGCTGGATTTAGAATGACGTCACACAGTTAACCATGCATTGTCATCCAAACTGAACGCGGTTACAAAATTTCAGCTCAATCGGTTGAAGATATCTGCTTCAAAATTTAGTTGCAAGATTTCACCCGAACAAACATACATGACATTGCAAGTTAAATAAAAGTTTGTAAAAAGTCGGTTTACGGATGATAATTTTACGTGATAATGATAACGTCATAAGAAAACATTGATCACAAGCCGAACGCTTAGGCCGATCGTGGCTCTCTATCGCTTGTTCCGCGCTCTCGCTTGCACGCGGAACGTGACACTTTTTCGTGCATGCAGCCGGCGTTCATCGATTAATAAGACGTAACGTCAAAAATATCAAATAATATTTGCAAACACCAACTTCAAATGTCACAAAGCGGACAGTTCCGTAATTGATTTTGTATGAGACCCGTTATCTACTTGATGAGAACCAATGTCTTCACTTTCATCTAAATCTCTAATCACTGATCTCAGATTTGGCCGTGTTAGACGTTTGCACGTTTAGACGTTTGCAAGTGATAGAGACTTGAGGAAATGGACCGCCTGGCTAGCTACCACCATTTTTTTTTATTTTTTTTTATTCACAATTGGTAAACCCTTGACAACATCTCAATCCATCTCATCTAAGTCTTACCGCCAAACATCAGTGTTAACATCATTGATGTGCTCCGGCTTGAAGATAATATAGCCAGATCCCCATTGCGTTCGGGAATATTGGTAAGTCCGCTTCCATCTTCGGCATCATTGTCTCTTACCATCAGGTGAGATGATGCCAAGGGCTTACCAATTGTGAATAAATTTTTTTTATTAAAGTTTAAAATTAAAGCTGAAATTTGCTATGGTTATACCATCTAATCTGTGACGCCTACGAAAAAAACTAGTTAGGTAGATAGATATGGAACACACTTAAGTAATAAACGCGTGGAATAAAATCCGTAAAATAAAATTTAGTACCTCCCCATATATATGTAAAATGGGGTGGTTTCTTTATTCACGTGCGGGGATCGTTGAATGGGTCGTTCAATAAAATTTTTCAAAAATAACAATTGATTCAAGACAAATGAATCGCTAACGAAATAAAATAGGTCGTGGTGATTTTCGTTAGATTTACCTACATGTCCTTACCCGCCACACGCTAAATTCATATTAATCTTATATGTACTAAAAAATATACATTAAAAAGATAAATAATTTTATAAGGAAAATTATCACAGCTAAGTTAAGTAGGCTTTTGTAATTTAGAAGTATCAGATCAGATCATATCATATCAGATCCCTCGGGAACTGACATAATTTACTAATTGTCATATCCTGACATAGTTCCCGAGGATCTGGGGAAAACTCAGTTCCACGGCCGCGCACGTCGGTGTCGCAACGGAGAAATGGGTTAGTGATTTTTTTGTATAGAATTGATTGAGCGGATAGGAAGTGACATAGACTGCTAATCAGAATAGCCCGATATAGTTCCTGAGGGATCTGAAGGAAACTCATGTCCACACTTGCGAGCGGCTCGCGCACCACTCACTCTCAGAAACAGTCATAAAAATGATGTACACGGGCTAAAGCTAGTTTTGAAAAAAAAAAAAGAATTTAAGTCCTGTATTGTTAACATACAACAGAAAGTTATGCCACATTTTTCTACGACCATGAAATAAAATAAAATACATTGAAATTTTGTCATAATCATATATTGAATTTTTGAAGCCAAAGCCATAAAAATATTTAAAAAGTTTCATTGTAGTACAGTTGTCTCGTTTTGAAATGATCATTGTATAACGACTTGTAGGAATGAATCCTTTTGTGATATGATTTGAGGTTATGTATTTAGAAAATTACCAAATGGGAGTAGAAAAATAATAGTTGTTGATGGTGTTCTTCAATGATGTGTTATTTATTCTTCCAAAAAATATGTTATATTTTTGATGTGTAACATCTTTGCTCTCGCTTTCCTGCAATTTGTGGGAGTGATTTCGTGAAATGGGACGGAAATGTGTAACATGGGACGGAAATGTGTAACAACGAGAGTCCGACTCGCACTTGGTCGGTTGCTCTCGCTTTCCTGCAATTTGTGGGAGTGATTTCGTGAAATGGGACGGAAATGTGTAACATGGGACGGAAATGTGTAACAACGAGAGTCCGACTCGCACTTGGTCGGTTTTTTTCGTTACTGTCAGATCCGCCACCCAGGTACAATATCGTCATCAAATCTAACTAACCTAAAGTATTTTGTCACATGTTACACATCATATTATGCGAGTACTGTAGGTCTCGCTCGATTTTTTTTTGTACTATAATACCTCTACTAGTCATTAAGACTCTCAAGAACGTCATTTTTTAGGGTTCCGTACCCAAAGAGTAAAAACGGGACTCTATTAATAAGACTTCGTTGTTCATTCGTCTGTCTGTCCGTCTGTCACCAGGCTGTATTTCATGAATCGTGATAGCTAGACAGTTGAAATTTTCACAGATGATGTATTTCAGTTGCCGCTATAACAAAAAATATAATAAAAATAAAAGTTTAAAGAACTAAAAACCGACTTCAAAATGAAATTTACTGAAAAGTATGAAATAATATTATTAATTTTACATTAACCAACAATTACGAAATCAAAGGTGAGTACGAATTAAATTAGGGGGCCTAAATTTATTTTTGAGGTCGGTACCAGCACACAGCTACTTACGTATCAAATGTTTTAGATTCGATGGCATTGCTAACACCGACCTCAAAAACAATTTTAGGCCCCTAATTTAATTCGTACCCACCTTTGATTTCGTTATTGTTGGTTAACGTCGTGTATCTAAGTTTAATAATATTATTTCATACTTTTGAGTGAATTTCATTTTGAAGTCGGTTTTTAGTTTTTAAAATTTTAATTTTAATTTTATTTATTTTTAGTGATAATGTTAACTATCTAACAATGTTGAACCCAATGAACCACTCGCCAATAGGAACCATCTAATCATAATGCATGTGTTTCATTAACAGATACATATTCCTGTGGCTTCCATCATCATCATCATCTCATCAACATGAAAATTAAGGAGTTAAATCTTACATCATCAGCTCACCTGAATAACCTGAAAGAATACAAATATTGGTCATAATATACGTAAAATATTTAAATAATTATCTCCTAACAGTTAAGGGGTTGTACCTTCCTTCATCAGCTCATAAACAAAGACGATGACTAACAGACGCAAAAACTTTCATTATTTTAGAAAATACATGAAACACGTAAAACGTGCCTATAAAATTTGAGGGTTGCTCTCGATTTCCCTGAGATCCCATCATCAGATCCTGACTTGGTGACAATGGGACACCCTCGGGAGTTTACTCTTTCGAATAAAAAAAGAATTTTGTAAATCGGTTCTCAATCGGCGGAGATATCGCGTAAAAACATACAAAAAAAAAACAACAACATATAGTCGAATTGAGAACCTCCTCCTTTTTGAAGTCGGTTCAAAAATTAGAAAAAAATTGGTTGTCTGTAAAGCCGGTTTACGGACGATAGTTTAACGTGGAAACGTCATAACGTAACGGGACAATGAGCGTAACGGGACAATGAGTCATCCTTTTTCATGCGTGCAGGCGGCGTCCATCGATTTATTAGACTTTGTCATAGCTATTTAGTAATCTGTGACTTTGTCACGTTAAAATGTAAAATAAGGTGGTCTTCATGCAAAAAATGTGTATTTTTGAAACATGAAGATACTTAGCGCCGTCTAGTATGATGGTACGGAACCCTGTGTGCGGTTCTGACTCGCACTTGACCGGTTTTTTTATAAAAAAAAATTGTGTTACAGGCGTTGTGACTTAATTATCTTTGACAAAGTAATTTAGTGATTTAAATAAATATAAATTTGAAAATGGATTAGAGTATCAAATGAGTTAGTTTTTGTGCTTTTGTAGGAGAATCAAAGCTGGTTCATTTTCATTCATTCATTCATATCTGCCGAAGGACGTCCACTGCTGGACAAAGGCCTCCCCCCAAGGATTTCAACGACGACCGGTTCTGCGCTACCCGCATCCAGTGGCTTCCCGCGACCTTCACCAGGTCATCGGTCCACCGAATGGGAGGCCTGCCTACCCTACGTTTTCCGGTGCGCGGTTGCCACTCGAGAACTTTACTAACCCAACGGCCATCTGTTCTATATTTCCCCACATTCTAAAAGCAATATTTCTTTGAAACAGAAACTTCATCAGCATCACCGCCTCTCGGAAAGACTGAGTACCAAGACGGAGTGTCCAAGCTCGGAGCGATCATCATGCGAGACAAGTTGCACAGGAGACAGTGATGCAAGATATGCGAACCGGTTGTGTAAAGTGAGATGCAAAATGCGAGCTATTAGAGTACCAAGACGGAGTGTCCAAGCTCGGAGCGATCATCGTGCGAGACAAGTTTCACAGGAGACAGTGATGCAAGATATGCGAACCGGTTGTGTAAAGTGAGATGCAAAATGCAAGCTGTTGCAGTACCGAGAAGGAGTGACAAGCTCGGAGCGATCATCATGCGAGACAAGTTGCACAGGAGACAGTGATGCAAGATATGCGAACCGGTTGTGTAAAGTGAGATGCAAAATGCAAGCTGTTGCAGTACCAAGACGAAGTGTCCAAGCTCGGATCGATCATCATGCGAGACAAGTTGCACAGGAGACAGTGATGCAAGATATGCGAACCGGTAGTGTAAAATGAGATGCAAAATGCAAGCTGTTGCAGTACCAAGACGAAGTGTCCAAGCTCGGAGCGATCATCATGCGAGACAAGTTGCACAGGAGACAGTGATGCAAGATATGCGAACCGGTTGTGTAAAGTGAGATGCAAAATGCATGCTGTTGGTGTCCTCGGCAGGTTATACAAAGCAGGTATCAGAGAGTGATACGGAAGCTACGGGAGATTACAGTTTTTTTAATATACTAAAAGAGTTAAATTACAAACCCTCAATAAAACATTCTCATTTCGTTTTCTACGTACCTGTAGCCCATGACCGCCACCGGACCATTTGTAACATCAATGGTACTAACGGGATAGATCAACGCCAGTTGTACCATTGATGGTATTATTGGGATAAATCAGTGCCAGTTGTATCATTAATGGTGCCCAAAAACCTTCCAAACTTTAGGTAAGTATGTCCTGGCAATAGCTGATGAACCTTGCCGAATCGAAGAAATATACCATCAATGGTACTAGTGGAAAAGATAATGCTAGTTGTACCATTGATGAAATTAGTCGGATAAATCAGTGACAGTTGTATCATTAATGAAGCCCAAAAACCTTACAAACTTTAGATAAGTATGTCCTGGCAATGGTCAACCTTAACGAATCGAAGCAATATACCATCAATGTTACTAGTGGAACAGATTAATGTCAGTTGTACCATTGATGGAATTAGTGGGATAAATCATTGCCAGTTGTATCATTAATGGTGGTCCAAAATCTTACAAACTTTAGGTAAGTATGTCCTGGAAATAGCTGATGACCCTTGCCGAATCGAAGCAATATACCATCAATGGTACTAGTGGAACAGATCAATGCCAGTTGTACCATTGATGGAATTAGTTGGATAAATCAGTGCCAGTTGTATCATTAATGGTCCTCTAAAACCTTAAAAACTTTAGGTAAGTATGTCCTGGCAATAGGTCAAGAACCTTGCCGAATCGAAGCAATATGCCATCATTGGTACTAGTGGAACAGATCAATGCCAGTTGTACCATTGATGGAATTAGTGGGATAAATCAGTGCCAGTTGTATCATTATTGGTGCTCAAAAACCTTACAAACTTTAGGTAAGTATGTCCTGGCAATAGCTGATGAACCTTGCCGAATCGAAGCAATATACCATCATTGGTACTAGTGGAACAGATCAATGCCAGTTGTACCATTGATGGAATTAGTGGGATAAATCAGTGCCAGTTGTATCATTAATGGTGCTCAAAAACCTTACAAACTTCAGGTAAGTATGTCCTGGCAATAGCTGATGAACCTTGCCGAATCGAAGCAATATACCATCATTGGTACTAGTGGAACAGATCAATGCCAGTTGTACCATTGATGGAATTAGTGGGATAAATCAGTGCCAGTTGTATCATTAATGGTGCTCAAAAACCTTACGAACTTTAGGTAAGTATGTCCTGGCAATAGCTGAACCTTACCGAATTGAAGAAACCTTCGACTTTTGACTTTCCAGTAGGGCGCATTTTGCCCTTGCTACCTGAAGAAGGTAACACCACAAATTTTGACACTTTATAATTGCCAGTCTCATTAGGCGCTTTGCACACGACGGGGCGGGGCGGGCCGGTCAATTTCGCCGCCGACGATAGCACAAAGGGAATCCTATACTACCCGTTGGTAGGAGGCCAAAAAGAGATGCAAAATGGATGGAGGCCAAAAAAGACCGCGCCGACCGCGCCGTGTCCATGTGCGTTGGTAGTATAGGATTCCCTTTGTGCTATTGTCGGCGGCCACCTCCGTAGCTCAGAGGCAAAGTTCTATGGCTTTACACAGGAGATCGCGGGTTCGATTCCCGGCGGGGTCAATTGTAAGACTCAGTTTGGTTGGTGGTAGGGCACTTTCTAAGCCCGCCTGGCTAGCTACCACCATCTTATCTAAGTCTTGCCGCCAAATATCAATGTTGATATCATTGGTGTGTTTCGGTATGAAGATAAGATAGCCAGTTCCCCATTGCGTTGGGGAATCTTGGTAAGCCCGTTTCCATCTTCGGCAACATCATCACTTACCACCATCAGGTAAGATGTTGTCAAGGGTTTACCAATTGTGAATAAAAAAAAAATTGACCGGCCCGCCCCGCCCCGTCGTGTGCAAAGCGCCTAATGAGACTGTCATACAGAGGGGTTTGGAGCTCAATGTTGTTACGCGAATCTTTTGCTTATCGTGTCAAGCGCATTTTTTTAACACCCCTTTTAAGCAGGTGGAGCCAGTCTAAATTTTCTCCCTTAAAAATTAAAACAACAAAACTCGTAAATAGACGTATATGTATGTATAAAACACGTAAAAGTAGTAATATGTCATGTCGTTGGACCATGCGACCGCGCACTGGAGATTAACTCTCCTCTTTTATAAAGCGTAGTGCCTTCTCTGCTTCTGACTCTGTCCTCTTCTCTCCTTCCATCTTCTTTAGCTTCTGCTCTTCTTGAATATTCATCTCTTCTTCCTTCATCTGATCTTCTTGAATGATCGTCTCTTCTTCCTTCATCTGATCTTCTTGAATGATCGTCTCTTCTCCCGTCGTCTGTTCTTCTAGAATGGTCGTCTCTTCTTGCATCATTCCTAGTTGTGTGAGTGGTTTCGTTTCGCGACGACACTCGAGATCTGGCTGTGTTTTCATCGTGTTGGCGCAGGATGACTGCTCTGGCATCTGAAGTGTTGCGCTCTCTGAAAGCAAAATATGATTGGGATCAGAAAATATAAACTTACCATCAATTGAAAGTAAATAAAAGAAGAGATTTATATAAATATAGACTTTGTTGTTTTTTTATTCACAATTGGTAAGCCCTTGGCATTATCTCACCTGATCGTAAGTGGCGATGATGCTGAAGATGGAAGCGGACTTACCAAGATATTCCAACGCAATGGGGAACTGGCTATCTTATTTTCAAGCCGGAACACGTTAATGTTAACAATCATGATATTAATGTTGTTAACATTGATGTTTGGCGGCAAGACTTAGATAAGATGGTGGTAGCTAGCCAGGCGGGCTTAGAAAATGCCCTGCCAGCCTGCCACCAAACAAACCAAGTCTTACAAAGTTAGACTCCGTCGGAAATGGAACTCGCGATCTCCTGATGTAAAGCTAATGATCTTAACCATTACGCCACGGAGGTGGTTAAAAGTTCATTATCTTACTACTTTGAAATGTCAATTTTATTTTTTAAATCTAATCATATCAGCTCATATACGTCCCCACCGAGGGGCTCGAGCCTACCCTGAATTAGGGCGACCGGGTATTTGCTCATGCTTGCTGGCGAATAGTGAATTTGCAGGGCCGAAGATCGGTATACTCGTAGATGGCGAGGCTTGGGGGAGGCCTATCGATATTATCGTGTCACAGTGTTAGTTACTATACTCCTCCAAAACGGCTAGACGGATATCCATGAAATTTTATGTGTATATTCGGTAGGTCTGAGAATAGGTATAGAAAATTTTTCACCGGGATCTGCGCGGGTGAAGCCGCTGGAAACAGCTAGTGTAAATATATTATTATTCAATCCAGAACGGGCTGATAATAATAATTATGATTTGTATCAGATCGACTAGAGATAAGATTATGAACTCGATTTGGGACCTAGGGTAAGACTTCCTTCCTATTCATCTCAGTTTCCGTAAGACATGGTCGTGATAATTTTGTTTTCGGAAATCAATTTCGAAAACAAACTTCCATACATACAAACTTTCACATTTATAATATTAGTAGGAAGGATATTCAAAAGTGTTTGTTTGTTACCTTTTCACGCTTTAATACCTAGACCAAATTTGATAAAATTTGGCATTCAGGTAGCCTGTATCACGGGGAAGGACATAGGCTACGTTTTATCCCGTGAAAATAGCATAGTCCGAAGCAGTTCCCGAGGGAACTGAAAAGTACTCTTTTTTTGGGTAATTCTTAAATATCGCAACAGAACAATGGATTGTTGTGATTTTTCGCACAAACTTGGTTGAGGGGGTGGGAAATGTCACCGAGTAATTTACGAATTAACATATCCTGACATAGTTCCCGAGGGATCTGGGGAAAACTCATTTTCACGCTCGCACACGTCTGCATCGCAACGGAGCAACGGATTGAAGTGATTTTTTTATACAGAACTGGTTGAGGGGGTGGGAAGTGACATAGACTGCTAATCAGAATAGCCCGATCTGGGATAGGGATCTGGAAAAAACTCATATCCACTCACCCTCGAAGATAGTCGTAAAAACGATGTCAAAACGAAAAGCTAAAAAAGTAGGAAAACAATTTCTTTCCTTCTACATTTAAAAAAAAAAGTGTCCAATTAGTATAGTTTCGTAACTGTCACTGAATATACAGGGTGTAACTAAATTTGTGTAGGCCCCGTTACCTGGGGCTTCTACTCGTCATACGAACAACTTTCTCCCATAAACCCATAGTCAATTCGCAAAAAAAATAAATTGGACCTTCCATACTAAAATGCACAAAATCGGTCGATAACTGATCGATTTGTATGAAGAGTAAAAAAAATTTTTACGTTTTCAGCAAAGTCGTAGAACAAAAGTTGTTCAGTATGATGAGTAGAAGCTCCAGTTAACGGGACCAACACTAATTTTGTTACATCCTGTATATTAAAATGCGCTTACGTTTTGATATTCGGTTTTTCCTGAGTATGTATTTGATATGTTTATTAAACTTATACTACTATCTCAAGTAGATAATGTACTCTATGTCTTGTCTCACTTATTGAAGCCATCAGTTTTTTTAGGATTGGGACACCCCTGGATAAACAGATATTTATAATTTTTTTTATCCGGTTTTAGAAGGGGTACCTACTACTTGTCTTAATTCTAGTAAAATATCCTTTTATATATACAGATGTACGTTTTGGACATCTGTATATATAAAAGGAAAAGGTGACTGACTGGTATGTGAACGCACAGCCGAAACCACTGAACGGATTTCGCTGAAATCTGGAATTCAGATAGCAATTAGGACGTGGGCATCAGCTAAGAAAGGATTTTGGGAAATTGCCACGGGAGCGGCAAAAAACGGAATCTCCAAGGGCAAAGCTGCTGGCATCTACTACTTAGTACTTTACAAAGTTTTTATTCCTTGTTGGCGTTTGTTTGTGTTTTTAATTAGGACGAGGTATTGATTGGAACAGTTGTCTCTGTCTTTTTCTTTACGTGGAAAGAGCTTTACTCTTTAAATAACCACACTTTTTCACTTTCTCAATGATTTTTCGTTTCAATCAAAAACTACAATGAAAGTATAAAAAATAATAACATTACTCATTTTGTATTATTATAAAAAATAATTTTGTATATTTTTAATAATTTTTACTTCAAAATATTAGTCATAATTACAGTTGAAAGTAACGGTGTAGACCTATCTTTAGGATTTTTTTCTATCCAGCCAAAACTGCTCAATCGTGTTTCTAATGGCTTTTGACTTTAAGTAACGTCATCAAAAATAAGGTTTTTTTTTCAACCTTGAGTTTTCTATCGTTTAGGAGGAATTGACGTCAAAAATAACGAAAATCTGTAATATTACTGCCTTAAGTACTAACCTTCCAAGAGAAATTAGCCTTTCAATATCCTGCGGCTTTTCCCTGGTTCTGATTTCTCCTGCTGACGTCATTGTGACCCTCAGTGGAGCTGGTGGTGGACTGGCCGGGGGCGATGACGCATTGGACACCGATGTCGAGGTCAACGACCCAACAGCTGAGTCTCGTTTGGCGCTAGATTCGGAGCCGGAGGTGGAGCGGCGGCGCGGGGGTGCCGCGGGGCGAGGCGCGTCGCGCGGGAAGGCAGCTGGGATGTGCAAGGAGGCTGTGATGACGCAGTCGTCATCCGAGCCGCCCAGAGTCTGAAAGGAGACGTGTAACCAAATGATTCTGTAGCGTATCCACACAATTCAGTCACACCCTGGACACTTCCTAAAACGGGCCAGAAATGACATTTCAAAAAACAAATGACGGAACTAATGGAAGGAATCACACAGCTACTCGTACTTACCTATCAAATGTTTTAGATTATTATTATATACATAATATATATAAAGATTTTGGTGATAAATCTATGGTTAAATCTTCTGAGTATTATTGCTTTGTTGTTGTTTGCTCACTTTATCTTGGCGACACATCTACCATTTTGCAATATTGTTTAACTTATTAGCACAAACTATATTAATAAGGGAATTTTGAATTTTGTGTTTTGTGATCGAATCTACTTAATTGGCGATCGATAAAATTATACCCTAATCACACCCTGGACACATAATACAAATGGCATTTCAAAAAAGGAATGACGGAACAAGCAAAATGGCGGCGAAATCCTATACGTTCGACAACTAAACTGTTACCAATCTGTATCAATCTGGGTGACGAGGGGGTGAGGTCGCAATCTAGAGAGCGGCAGGGAGTGTCCATACTGTATGTTAGTACTTATATACTTTGATTCAGTCATAATTGGTAACTAAGAAATGGCATGGGCCTACGACGCTAACCATAGGATTGTCCAAAATAAAATTAAATCTGTCTTAAATAAGGGAATATGATCGAATCAGAAACGAGGTGATCCGCAGGAGAACCAAAGTAACCGACATAGGTCACAGAATCGCTTAACTGAAGTGGCAGTGATCAGGACACATAGCTCGTAGAACAGATGGCCGTTGGGGCAGTAAAGTTCTCGAGTGGCGACCGCGCACCGGAAAACGTAGCGTTGGCAGGCCTACCACGCGGTGGCCCGACGACCGGGTTGCCGATGGATGCAGGCAGCGCAGGACCGGTCGTCGTGAAAATCCTTGGGGGAAGCCTTTGTCCAGCAGTGGACGTTCGTTCTTCGCCTAATATGATGATGATGATGATGATCGAACCCATAAACGTCACCACTGCTGAGGCTTTCCAAACTCGGGAAGGTCCGGGATGGTGGAGATTGTAGGGGCTAGTTAGTGGCTTAACGGGCCTAAAATAGATAAGAGAAGAAAACTCTATTTTATTAGATAAGTTGTTCCGAGAGTTGGTGGATAAGGGCCGCCAGGAGGCACGAGTTTCCATAGAAATGTAGTTCCGCTTTAATACAAAAACTATATGCCAGTTTGAATCCAAACTTTGCAAATATATTGAGGAGACACATATCGATGTTTATAATTAGTTTTCAATGTACTAATATAAAACGGAAAAAAATAAGAGCAGTTTCAAACTTTCAGTACAAAACTAATTTAAGCCTTCATTTAGTTACGTTAAAATTTACTACGGTGAAAACTAATATGGAGACTCTTAAATCGTAATGTAATTACCTCATTGTAATCACTGGCCGAGTCGTTGGAGTCCGGCGCTGAGTCAGTCCTAGTGGCGGATGCTGGAGTGCACACCACGCCGCTGCTACCACACTCATCGCTACTCCTCACTCTGCTGTTGAAGAAGACAATACCGTTAATTAATATGAGCCATACAAAGTGTCTGGTTGTGGACAAAGTTTCAGGAAACGTAATACCACAATCGTCGTGGAAATCATTGGGAGGAGGCCTTTGTCCAGAAGTGGATGTTTTTCGGCTGATATGATGATGATGATCATAAGTACCACAGTCTAAAGGAACCTTTTGGTCGTCTACCTGAGACGTCTAGACAAGGTAATCCTGCGGGTGTCGGGGGCAAGATCCCCGAGTTCCATAATCATCTCGGGACACTACATACATTCAGGCGGTTCAAGCAGCGGCGGCTCAGTAACTAGTAGTGATGTCGGCTTTGATTTGATGTCATTATTAAAGACGTTGGACGACTATAAGTATCCTTACACTCTGGTAATACTAAGTATTAATATTAAAACTACATATTTTCTGCACTTTTCTGTGACGTAGGTACAAATACAGATCAAACAGTCAAACATATACGTCACCGTAAAATTGTAAAAACCGTTAGATTATCGGGATCTATCTCGCGAGATTCTGAACTGTCTAAAGATTGTGAACCGTAACATACTGTTTACAATTTCACTAGAGTGTCATTGTAATCTCACTAGTGACATTACAATAACACTAAGCGAAGTGAATAACATTAAATAAATGACCGAGCAAAACGAGCGATGTTAGGTTCGGTCAGGTTTGATCGATTAAACAGTCAAAGAGCCTCGCGAAGCGAGGCTTCCCCCTGGGTAGTAGAATGCTTTGCAGAAGAAGAAATCATCGGTTTTATTCGGATGGGCCGTGAAATTGTAAGCCGATTGACAATTTACCGTCATATTATAATCTAACTGAATTTAGTGTAGAGAGATTGTAATATCGCGGTTTTAATAATATTCCGGCGCCAAACATATTCTATTTAATCAGCGAACATTGTACCTCTGTTAAACATGGTACATTCTGTCGCTAAGGAGTCAAGGAGAAGTTTTTGGTATATGTATGAGGTTATAGTTCTGAAGATAAAACCTGGCTAAGACATACTGTGCGGCGCGGCCCTAGAATAGTTCCAGAGAGTGTCGTAAGACGCGACTAAAGGTTCAAAAACCAGAGGATAGGCAGCAACATTCTTTCCTTGTACTGTGCTACCACACTGCACTCTGTGATCACCAACCCGCCTGTCAAGCGTTGGATTAATTCGGGGGAGCTCAATGTCCAGCAGTGCAAGTCTTTTGGCTGATGTCATCATCATCATATTAGCCGAAGGACGTCCACTGCTGGACATAGGCCTCCCCCAAGGATTTCCACGACGACCGGTTCTGCGCTACTCGCATCCAGCGGCTGCCGCGACCTTCACCAGGTCATCGGTCCAGCTATGTGCCCAGCCCACTGCCACTTAAATTTTGCAATTCTAAGAGCTATGTCGGTTACTTTGGTTCTCTTACGGATCTCCTCGTTTTTGAATTGGTCACGCAGAGAAACTCCGAGCATAGCACGCTCCATTGCCCTTTGGGTGACCTTGAGCTTGGCAATATATATACTGTGGCTTGGCTGAGGCCCTTTGGCTGATTTAATGATGGTCAGCATCATCACATACCAAATCAGGCTGATTAGCAAGTGCCCCGATCTAGTTCCCAATTATATTTGGGATCGGCGCAACATGTCTTTCACTTTCAATCTCCCCTATTTGCAGTCATCTGCTGATGAAGTCAAACAAACAAAACAGTAATCATAAACACTGGAAAGAGTAGTAACACTCCAGGAAAAATGGTCAGAGTCATCACGTTGCAGTCATGACCTGTCTAACGAATTGTTCCAATTATGAGGTCCAAACGAAGCTTAATCATGTGTTCTTTAGTGCCCTCGACATTCATCATATCATATACGTCCCCACCGAGGGGCTCCAGCCTACCCTGAATTAGGGCGATCGGGTCTAGTCGGCCACGCGGGCCCAGTGCGGGTTAGTGGACTTCACACACAATCTGTGAGTTTCTTCGCAGGCGTGTGCAGGTTTCCTCACGATGTTTTCCTTCACCGTATTAGCCCTCGACATTATCATTTTGTATTTCTATCGATAATTTGGTAATTCATTAATTAAAATTCCTGTCCTATATCCTCTTATTCTAACAGCATTAAGTACAGCTTATGTACAGCTTTTCCCGCGTGCAGGTGTTTAGGAGACTCAGGACAGGATGACGCCATGTTTGTATTGACAAGGCGGTTTGATAGATTTTCTTACCTAGTGACAATAGTCATAGCAGACGAGAGCGACCCTGAGGACGTGTCAGAGACGGATTCCCTGGTCCGCCGGTGGTACGTCTTCTCGCTGCGTCTGCCGGCAACAGGCAGGGGGGTTATGGAGGAACTTTCAACTTGACTTGGCATTACATGGCTAACTACATGATCCAAACCTCAAAGATGATTTTTTTCTCTGCAGAGCTGACTAAAGTAGACTGTCCAGTGTCCAGCTTTAGAACGCTTTTACTGATAAATATTGATTATTATCAAGTTACCTACCTGACAGATGCCTTTGGTTTCCTAAGCAACAATAGGTAAAGCCTCTTTTTATAGGACTACCCACAATTATTTTCAGGTCTAATGTATATATGTATGTTTCTTTATTCAACGATATCTTCTAAACGGCTTTTAGAGCGCGAGGTATCGTTAAATTCGTCTTGATCCCGTGAGTGACACATATTTTACCTCACCTCCCAAAAAAGAGGGGTAATGTAATGTGTATGCAGTCCTGTTTTTATAAATTTTTAAATTAAAAGTTATTGATTAATACATTACAATTGTGGTCCCAAACAAAAGTGAGTTTATTTGAAATTACATCAGAAATGTAAATTACTATATCATGTATATATTTATTTATACATTTATTATATTTTATTTAATATGTAAGTAAGAATATTTATTATAAGTATGTATGTATCTAATTTTATTGTAATATAACATCTGTTTATAACTTTAGATTATTGTTTTCACTTCTTTTAAAATCGGTACTGATTATTTTGTTTCTTTGCTTATATTGTAAATCCTTAAGGCTGGAAGAGATCCCTGTTTGGGATAAGTCTGCCTTTGTTCATGCTACTGCTATTATGTATCAATAATTGTATATTTTGTTCTACAATAAAGAGTTATCTAACAAACAATTTTTGCGTTTCTAAAACTTTGATATCTTAACAAACCTTATGACACTGATTCGGATGGAGTGCTGTTTATTGGCGTCTGGAGGTCAAAATCCACTTTTCAGCCGCTGCATCGAATTAATTGGTTTTGTCGTATGTTCTGATTACAAAGAACGTTACCTAGCGTTTCCAGGGCCCCCTGTAGCCGCGGACCCGTGCAGGAACTGCTCGCGCGACCACACCCGTCGTGCTGCGCTGTCCGCGCTCGATATCACCGCTTCAGTGGCCGCGCATCTGCGGATACAGATTTTAATTAGGGCAAAGTATATATATTAGTAGTAACATACAGTATGGACACTCCCTGCCGCTCTCAAGATTGCGACCTCACCCCCCTCGTCACCTAGATTGATACAGATTGGTAACAGTTTAGTTGTCGAACGTATAGGATTTCGCCGCCATTTTGCTTGTTCCGTCATTCCTTTTTTGAAATGCCATTTGTATTATGTGTCCAGGGTGTGATTAGGGTATAATTTTATCGATCGCCAATTAAGTAGATTCGATCACAAAACACAAAATTCAAAATTCCCTTATTAATATAGTTTGTGCTAATAAGTTAAACAATATTGCAAAATGGTAGATGTGTCGCCAAGATAAAGTGAGCAAACAACAACAAAGCAATAATACTCAGAAGATTTAACCATAGATTTATCACCAAAATCTTTATATATATTATGTATATAATAATAATCTAAAACATTTGATAGGTAAGTACGAGTAGCTGTGTGATTCCTTCCATTAGTGAAAACTGTATGAAAATCAGTTCGGTAGGTTTTTTTTTGATTTTATTGCGTTCAGACAGGCAGACGCGGCGAGGGACAATGTTTTATAATATGGATATTGATTGTTTTATTTATATTTATTATTTCAATTCAGTTTTACAACTATACAGTTTTTTTTCACAAAACCAAGGCGTTGTAAATTTTTTAAATACAGAACAATATTATACCTAAATAATAATGTACATTAAAAATAAATTGTAAAATTTGTATAAAATAAATTCATGTCTATAAATTAATTACAGATAGTCAACAATGTCAAACATTAAGTAGTTATTTATATAAAAATGTAATTATCAATGTAAAATTGTCAAAAAGAGAACATACTATAATTATTAATAAATTAAATTAGTTAACTAGGAATAGTGCTTTCTCTGGCATTCATCTCTTCTTGATGTTTAACAAAATTGGCGTTTGGAGCTTCTACTCATCATTTGTATGTATGTATGTATAAATTCTTTATTGCCCACAAGGAATAATCACAAAATGGTTTTATCAGACTTAAGTGTACAAAGGTGAACTTATCGCTAAAAGCGATCTCTTCCAGACAACCCTTGGCAGATGAGATATCTTGAACTTTTGTTCTATTGATAAAATAACTCTTCATATACAAATAGATCAGCTGATCGAACAATTTTGTGCATTTTTGTATGGAGGGCCCAACTTTTTTTTTGAGAATTGACTATGGGTTCCTTGGGGAAAATTGTACAGTATGAGTAGAACCCCCAGTTAACGGGTCTCACACCAATGTTGTTACACCCTGTATAGATAGAGTATGAGTAATATGTAGACTCACTCGGCACGCCTGGGCAGCAGCGTGTCGAGGTGCTTGGGCGCGGTGTGCGCTAGGTGGATATAAGCCTCGTGTAGGAGCTCCGCTGGGAGCGTCCACAGCTCCGTCTGGCGCTCCACCAACTGCCGGACCACGTTTATGACGTCAGCTCGCTCCGATAGCTGCTCTGTACTGGAATAATAGAGAAGCAAAAGATCGTTATGTTATTACTAGGATATGACCATCAGAAAGAGTGTTATATGTGTCACGCGGGATATTGTGAAAACCGCGATATTATAATCTTACTAGTTAGATTATAATATAACGGTAAATAGGCTAGTTGACAATATTTGGAAATTATTTTAAAACTATAGCTAAGCATCTATTTCACCCCAAAAATATATTATATTAAGAAAAATTGGTGTTTTACATTAGTATTTTGAGTTTTTAGAAAAAACTTGAAATTTACCGCGAAAAAGGCCAAGACTGTCATGGCGTCTTGAATGACGTCACACCTCGCGAAACAGCCGTGTTTGTATATGTCAGTCAATTGTGTTTTCTAATAAATAATGAATTCCTCGTATTATAAATACTGTATAGTGCCCCAATGTAAAAGTACAACGATAAAACGCCAAACAAATTATTCATATACGTTCCAAACAATAAACAAATACGAAGAAAGTGGTTAAAAATGGCAAGGAGGCAAGATGCTCTTACTTTATCAATTGATTCCACAATTTATTTCTGTGAAGATCATTTTGATGTAAGTATTCAACACAACGTGATGTATCTATTTATAAAATATGTTTTTGCACCATAACAAATCTACAATACGTAGATTGGGGACTGGGTACTAACATAGGGACTGGCAACTGCTAATTAAATAAGACTTTGTTTGTTCTTCACATAATACTTACATAGAAGTTTTCATCATTACAGCTCATATACGTCCCCACCGAGGGGCTCGAGCCTACCCTGAATCAGGGCGATTAGGCCTTAGTCGACCACGCGGGCCCAGTGCGGGTTGGTCGACTTCACACACAACCTTCGAGTTTCTTCGAAGGCGTGTGCAGGTTTCCTCACGATGTTTTCCTTCACCGTTAAAGCAATTGGTAAGTATGTACGTAAGTTTTTGAAAAACTCATTGGTACATTGGCCGTCCAGATTTGAACCCGGTACCTCTGGTTAGATGGACCGAGTCGTTACCGGTTGAGCCACCGACGCTTCCGATAGAAGTTTTAACATTGCGAAACTCCGATGAACAAAAGTCGGTGTTCATTGCAAAAAATTTGCCAAGCATAACGGTGTCAATTTTGGGCAAATTACTGCTGTTTGCCTTGTTAAATCCTGATTCCATGGCAAATTATACCTGTCTTTCAAGATGAAACTAAAAACGAACTGTATTAATTTAACAATAATTGCTGAAAACTCGAAATAACCTGTTCACTTTATACGAAAATGACAGATACAACATAGCGTTTCGCGGTCATTTCGCGAGGCGTGACGGCACGTTTCCATGCGCTTCTCTGATTGGCGTTTAATGTCACGTGATTAAACGCCTCATTTCGTCGATTTTATTTTCCAAAAATATTATTAATCTTTTATTATTTTAATAGAAAAGTTGTTTTTTTGTTTACTAATTATGATGGTTAATCATTAGAAACTCAAAGCCATCCGATTTATTCTTAGTGGAAACAAGCCTATTGTAAATAGGATCACAATTTCACGGCCTATTGTACCTCCGAATTAAACCGATGATTTTTTCTGCTTTGAAGCATTCTGCTACCCAGGACCGACTTTGACTGTTGAATCAATCAAACCTGACCGAACCTATAAAGTGTGAGATTACAATGTCAAATTATTATTATTGTTACAGTTCACACAATCTTTCGAAAGTTCACAATCTCGCGAAAGAAATCCCGTTAAATTATAATCTAACGGAATTTACAATCTTTCGGTGACACATACATTTAGTGTTTTTCACTTCGCTTAGTGTTATTGTAATATCACTAGTATGTTACAGTTCACAATATGTTACAATATGTAACAGTATGTTATAGTTCACAATTTTTCGACAGTTCACAATCTCGCGAAATAAATCCCGTTAGATTATAATCTTACGGAATTTAAAATCTTACGGTGACATATGCACCAACTTTAATGCATAATTTTAAATTGAAATTTAAACCGAAGGGCCTTAGATATATGTACATCGAAAAGAACTAGATTCATTGTCACGTGGTCACAAGTGTCCGAACATGAAGTCACCCCTTTTATTCAGAGAGGTGTACTTTATTGGTTCTCCCTCTCTGCCTAACATAATTATCAGCCAAAGGACGTCCACTGCTGGACATGGACCAAAAATAATAATGAAAAAGTACTAAATTGTTGCGAAGTCGGTTTTTAAAACTTTTTACAATTACTCATTTGTTATTTTTTGTAAACACAATTTATTTTTACTTTTTTACTTGAAGTAGTTACATTTTTGTGTGTTTTTATCGATATCCATATGTGGAAGTTTTCTCATTGGCTGATAATTAAATTTTTAATGTTACCATAGGAGTGAGAAAATACAAAAAAACCAGCGAACTAGTTCATTGATTATGTGATCTAAGTTTAGGGCGCTTGCAGACGAGCTTAATGCAGTGGCACTCGCCGGCGACTTCCACGACTTTCGAGGACTAGGGAGATAGCACAGTTTCGCCCGTTTGTAAGACGACCTGGTGAAAGTTGCGGGAAGCCGCTGGATGGTGGCAACGCAAGACCGGTCGTCGTGGAAATCCTTGGGGGATGTCCAGCATTGGACGCCTTTTGGCTGATATGATGATCATGATGATGATGTAAGCGCCCTTGTTCGTGCTAGTCTAACGAAAATAGTAAATAATTATAAACATGTTTGTATTTATTATCAATTATTTGTCTGATACGAGTACCCACCCTCGCTGCATATTTATTTCTTTCCTTCAACATTTGGACCGACTACTTTTTAGGGTTCTATACAAGGGACGGTAACGCGACCCTATTACTAAGCCTACGATGTCTGTCTGTTCCTATGTCTCTCTGTTAGACTTTTGAAGAGCTGTCTCTTTGAAGTATCCGTCTGAAATTTTCAAAGATCATCGGTTACTGGATTTTGCCCGCGGCTTCGCCCGCGTGGACATCGTTTTTATGACTGTCTTTCTGGGGTGAGTGTTGGGGAGAGCACACGGCTCGCGAGCGCGTACACGAATTTTCTTCAGATCCCTCAGGAACGATATCGGGCTAATCTGATTTGAAGTCTATGTCATTTCCCACCCCCTCAACCAATTCTATACAAAAAACCACTTCAGTCCGTAGCTCCGTTGCGACGCTGACGTGCGCGAGCGCAGAAATGAGTTTTCCCCAGATCCCTCGGGAACCATGTCAGGATATGCTTATTAGTAAATTATGTCATTTCCCACCCCCTCGGCCATCTCTGTGCAAAAAATTACAGCAATCCATTGTTCCATTGCAGTTTTAAAGAAAGTAACCAAAAAAAGAGTATATTTTCAGTTACCTCGGGAAGTGCATCGGACTATGCTATTTTTACGGGATAAAAAGTAGCATATGTCCTTCCCAGTGACACAGGCTACCTGCATGCCAAAATCTTATCAAGATTGGTTAAGGTGTTGAAGCGTGAAAAGGTAACAAACAAACAAATACATTTTTACATTTATAATATTAGTAAGGATGAAGGGGGATTTACTAATTTATCTATTATCTGTTATAAAGGGGGGGGGGCGATTTACTAACAAATAATTAAAATTAAAAAACACGAAAAAATATTTAAATTTTTGTCATCTTTCTCTTTTTTTTTTTTTTTTTTTTTTATTCACAATTGGTAAACCCTTGACAACATCTCACCTGGTGGTAAAAAAAGTCTCTATCGTAAAAAAGGTCAAACTTGAGGTGATTATAGTACTAATCATATAGTAAAATAAAAAATAATAAAAACCTGCCAAGTATGAGTCGTAGTAAGTCGTACATAAGGAGTCTGAACTGAATAAAAAAATAAAAATTTTCTGTCGCTGGCGTTGATGTATTTTGTTTAAAATGAATAGGCATTAATAAGGATGACGACAGCATTAGAAATAAATTTAAACTCTCGATCACTATATTGCCCTACCTACTTAAACTTCGGAAAACCTTACTCGTTTTGTTTTCCATCAAGTCTTCGATTTTTAATTCACCAAAATCACAAAATGAGTACACAAATGACGCTGCTAAACTATGACGTCACGCCTAGGTATTTCTAACATTTTTAAAACGAAATTTCGTTTTTGACAGATGATAAAAAGTAACTCAGATGACTAGCATTCGGCATCACTATTGTTGTACTGCCGTGAAGAGGTGTGGTGGTACGGTACGGAACCCTAGTGCGAGAGTCCGACTGGCACTTGACCAGTTTTTTTCATAGTCCTTCATTTCTCAATTTAGGAATCTTCAACACGAGAGAGAATAGGCACTATTTGAGCTTGCGTGTTACATCCTCGGCTGAATCGGCACTTACCATCAGGCAAAGTATATATGTTATAGGCAATGTGTATAATCCGGCATTGTATAGAATGCCTAGGCATTATAAACATTGCCTGAAACGTTCAGGCAATGTGTATAATACGATTCATTTCATAAATTGCCTAGGTATTGTATTAAATGCCCAAAGCGCATCAGGCAATGTGTATAATAAACGACCACGGGAAGGAGACGCGTGCGCGGCGTGCGGGACTACCCCGCTAACTAGTTGCAACTCCAAGGTTGCCAGACGTACGAGAAATCGTGAAAGGGACATCGCTCACGTATACAAATTTTGTCGCAAAAAACTGTAGGTTAGGTTAGGTAAGTGTTCTTTTTCAGTGAACGCGCGCGAAGCTCCAGAAGGGACATTGCTCACGTATACAAATTCTGTTACAACTGTTATTACGTACATTACCTATGCTTCAACCGGAATTCTATACAATGCCTAGGTATTCTATACATTTCCTAGGTAAAATGTGAAATAGTTTAAACATTGAATATCATTTCATGCATTGCCTGAACGACCCCGGCATTCTATACATTTCCTAGGTATTGTATAGAATGCCTGCATTATACACATTGCCTATAACATATATATTAGTACTAACATACAGTATGGACACTCCCTGCCGCTCTCTAGATTGCGACCTCACCACCTCGTCACCCAGATTAATACAGATTGGTTACAGTTTGGTTGTCGAACGTATAGGATTTCGGCGCCATTTTGTTTATTTCCGTCATTTCTTTTTTGAAATGTCATTTCTGGCCTGTTGCATGAAGTGTCCAGGGTATGGCTAGAGATAGACCTCCTTCTAAATGATGCAGCCAAGTCAGCTTTATCCAACTGAAGCTTCATCAGGTAGAGTTCGCAGGAAGTGATAGAGCCGGATGGAGAGCCCTCTCCGCCCTCCCAATGCCATGGTGGTCACGATCCTCAGCATTGAGGGAACGACGAATTGGATAGAAACATTCCAGGATGTGCATCAGGTGAGGTGCAGTCAAACGCACTATCATTTTTAATTAGTAGGTCAACTAACCTGGCGGATTCGTTAGGCTTGTTCTTGTGCAGTATGTTGGGCGCGAATACTGTAGCCAGATTGGCCGCATCCATCTTGTTGCCTGGCTCCCTGTCATCCTCCGAATGCGTTGCCAGCTCGCCGAGGAAGGAGAGGAGGGCGTTCAGAGTGTCTCTGTGGGCTGCGGGTAGCAGCTGCACTATCAGTTTCAGGGCTTCCCATTGGAGACGGCGGTTCCTTATTTCTGAAAAGGACGAGATTCAATGATCACATAAGCTACTCAATGACATTGATTCGATACTTGGCTCATCATCATCATCGTCATATCAGCCGAAAGACTTCCACTGCTGGACAAAGGCCTCCTCCTAGGATTTCCACGGCAACCAGTCCTGCGCTGCTCGCATCCAGCGGTTTCCCTCGATCTTCACCAGGTCGTCGGTTCACCGCGTGGGTAGGCCTGCCTACGCAAGGAGGGGGGTCTCTAGTTGTCGACTGTCTTATTTATGAGCTACATGAAGCTAACCTGGAGACACAGGGCTATGCAGATGATCTGGTTGTGTCAATAGTAGGCGGATCACCCACTACTGTTTCAGTACAATTGCAAAAGGCCCTCGTCAGACTTTCAGTTAACAGTTAACGCGAAAAAAACAATTGTAGCCCCCTTCACCATAAAAAGGAAAATGGAGGGCTCAAAATTGCCCACCCTCTTCGGAAAGACTATACAATTTTCTCGGGAAGTTAAATATCTAGGAGTAATCCTAGATGACAAGTTTACCTGGAAAAGGCACATTGAACACATTCCAAGGAAGGCTAAAATAGCGCTAGAGGCATGCTGTCGGCTGGTGGGATCTCGGTGGGGCTTGCAGCCTAAGTCGGTGCCGTGGGCCTTGCAGCCTAAGTCGGTGCTGTGGACCTACACTAGAATGGATGGGCTGCGTGGCACAAAAAGACCAAACAGCCTACAAATAATTCCTTGTAGTATAGCAGCTAATGCCATCTCATCGACCCCGACTGCAGCCTTAGAGACTATTCTCAACCTCGAACCGCTGCACATTCATGTAAAAAACGAGGCCAAGCTGGCCATGCTACGTGCAATGGGAGGTGGTAGGTCAAACTGGAAATCACGAGTGATGAATGACCTTCATGGTGCGCTCATCGTGAATCGGGTACTGGCCATACCATTAGATTCCCTTTGAAAAGAATACAGTGTTAATAAACTGTACACAGTTCATATATACGAATAGAACGCAGCGGTACCCAAAATTATAAATTCTAAGGACCATATCTGGTTTACAGATGGTTTTTGAAAAGAGGGTTTAGCCGGGGCTGGAGTATGCGGTGGCGACTCGGAGACGAAGCTGTCATACAGCTTAGGCCCGCATGCAACGGTATATCAGGCGGAAATATACGCGATAGTAAAATGCGCACATAAAACCTACTTAGTTCCCATAAACACAGGAACATAGTCATAGTCAGGCGGCCCTTTTGGCACTGAGATCCCATGAGATTGATTTAAAATTGACCCTTGAGTGCACTACTGTCCTCAACCAACTAGGAAGACATAACAAGGTCACCTTATACTGGGTGCCAGGACACAGCGGCATCAAGGGGAACTAAATAGCGGATGAGCTAGCAAGGACCAGGGGCAGTAAAGTTCTAGAGTGGCGACCGTACACCGGAAAACGTAGCGTAGGCAGGCCTCCCACGCGATGGACCGACGACCTGGTGAAAATCGCGGGAAGCCGATGGATGCGGGCGCCGCAGGACCGGTCGTCGTGGAAACCCTTGGGGGAGGCCTTTGTCCAGCAGTGGACAAAAAGTAATAAAAACTGGCCAGATGTAAGTCGTACTCGCGCCATGGAGTCCGAACCAAATAAAAAAAACATATTTCTGTCACTCGCGTTGATGTATTTTGTTTGAAATCATAAGGTATCATTGTCATAGTTGTGTGGAGAGGTGTGATACGGGAACTCTTGGAGCGCGAGTCCGACGCATTTCATTACCAAATTCTATCTACCGACCAGGTAAGTTCATCTCTCCCACCCGTTACAGCCACGACCACACTTAGCATTTCTGCAGACTAGAAGCACCTTCCTTACACCGATTTAATTGTTTTTTTTAATAATAGTTGAGTTTATTTTTAGTTCGGTTGCTCGGAGTTTCTCTGCGTGATCGAATCAGAAACGAGGAGATCCGCAGGAGAACTAAAGTAACCGACATAGCTCACAGAATCTAAACTTAAGTGGCAGTGGGCCGGGCACATAGGTCGTGGAATAGGTGGCCGTTGGGGTAGTAAAGTTTTTGAGTTCCGACCGCGCAATGGAAGACGAAGCGTAGGCAGCCCTGTTGAAGGTCGCGGGAAGCCGCTGAAAGCAGGCAGCGCAGTACAAAGTAACTGTGACGATGTAAAGACTAGTCAGAGTAATGGTTAGTCCATTTGCTTCACACCAGGAGTTCGCGGTTCTATTCCTGGCGGGGTCAACTTTGTAAGACTCGGTTTGGTTAGTGGTAGGGCATTTTGACAGCCCACCTGACTAGCTACCACCATCTTATCTAAGTATTGCCTCCAAACATCAATGTTAACATCATTGATATGTTCCGGCTTGAAGATAATATAGCCAGATCTCCATTGCATTAGGGAATCTTGGTAAGCCCGCTTCCATCTTCGGTATCATCGTCACTTACCATCAGGTGAGATGAAGTCAAGGGCTTATCAATTGTGGATTAAAAGAAAAAAACTTACTCTGCGTCTGTAGAAATACTGGATACAGATCTCTACAGAGCAATGGGTCTGGTAGGTCTCGAAGGAACTCCTTCAGTAACGTGGCCACGTCATGAGGGCACGCCGCGCCGTCTAACGCTGCCTCCTGGCTTCGCTCCCAATCTTCTCGTAACTGAAAACATTATTATTATACGGTTACTAATCGGTTAGTAACCCAAAGGGCAATGGAGCGTGCTATGCTCGGAGTTTCTCTGCGTGATCGAATCAGAAACAAGAAGATCCATAGGAGAACCAAAGTAACCGACATAGCTCTCAGAAATGTTAAACTTAAGTGGCAGTGGGCGGGGGGCACATAGCTCGTAGAGCAGATGGCCGTTGGAGCAGTAAAGTTCTCGAGTGGCGACCGTGCACTGGAAAACGTAGCGTAGGTAGGTCGTCCACTCGGTGGACCGATGACCTGGTGAAGGTCGCGGGAAGCCGCTGGATGTGGGCAGCGCAGAACCGGTCGTCCGTCGGCTGATATGATGATGATGAATCGGTAGCTCAGTGCGACAATTTCGTAGTTCAATCACGCAGGTTAACTGACTTGTAGGACGATCATTACTTGGATGGGTTTGACTGTTAATACCATTTGTCTCGCCCGTTTTTGTGTTTCGCGAGGCAATTTAAGCTGTTGGTACCGGCTATTATCATTAAATGGCAGTCGTCGAGGCAATATGAAAAGTTCTAACCAGTGGGATTCGTCTTGACTCCCATGTGTGGAGTTTGAGCTGGCCTTCTCGAGTCAAGGGAAAAGGTCTGTGTCCTAGCAGTGGAGAGGGGGGGATACTGTAAGGTTCTTAACGAGAGTAATTAGATGTAGTAAATTATATGCTTGTTACTTTTTGTGGAATCATTTATAACCGAAGCTATAGTCAGAACAGATGAAATATAAAAAGAAGAAGCATGTTCATAGAATATTACTTTACACAGAATTTAGTTAAATAAATTCTAATTTTTAATAAAAATTTGATGCTTTTGACTACATTTGACCTCATGGTAACTGACGATGTAGTCAAAGATGGTACACGCAAACTCAAATAATGCCTATTCACTCTCGGCTTGAAGAGCCCAAATTGTAGGAGTCGGGAAACACAGGTGCAGGCAAGAAGTTCCACTCCATCGCTGTCCGCATAGTAAATGAGGAAGCGTAACGCTTCGTGCGTATATGCTGAATATTAACTACAAAGGGGTGGAACCATTCGCTGCGCCTCGTTGACCATAGGTGGAATGGATGAATGTTCATCTGCTAAAAATGCATAGTTGAGTCCGTAAAGCGGAATGGAGCTGAGTGGAGAGGATGCGTTTCGTAAACAACCAATAAGATTTAGTTATTTGCACATAGAGCGTCGGTGGCGTAATGGCAAGGGCCGCTTCTGTCCGGGAGGTCGTGATTCGAATCCTGCCACGTACCAATGTGTTTTCGAATTTTGATTTCATATGTGCGTTTATCCGACGCTCTTACGGTGAAGGAAAACATCGGGAGGAAACCTGCACACGCCTGCGAAGAAACTCGAAGGTTGTGTGTGAAGTCGACCAACTCGCACTGGACTAAGGCCCGATCACCCTAATTCGGAGAAGGCTCGAGCCCCTCGGTGGGGATATTATGATACGATGATTTCTCCGCTCGGCTTCACAGGATACACTTCAAGAGAGAAGAGGAGATGTCTTATAACCGAATGGCGTTATTAAAACGGAGATATAAGCAGAGACGAGAGGAGATGTGAGCGGTGGTCGGCGAATGGCGAGCGGTATCGTTAGCCCCCCTACTAGTTCCATGCTAGTGAGTAAACCCGTCCACCTCCACTGCAGCGCCCCCCTTCCACATGCACGCGCCCCCCTCCCCCTTCAAGACCCCCACGGGCCAACAGCAAGCGGTGTTTAGTGGGTAGGCGCAGATTAGCTGTGAGTCTCACATAACCCGTACAGATGGCTGTACGGTTATTCATGAGGATTCACCGCCTCCCTCCTGCTGAGGGTACCCTTGCTGGGTGCAAAAAAAAATCAAAAAAACCAGCACACATCTTCGCTGAGCTTCTATCGATACACGCTAGCCGCTACACTTCTCTTCTCTCCTCTCCACCCATCTCTTCTTTTGTGGAGCACGAGCCTTATTTATATTAACTGCTGCTCTGTAATAAACTCGACGTTCTTGAAACATCACAGTGCTAAAAATAGCGAGATTAACAACAACATCAAACGCAGATCTATTTTTACTAAAACTTTAAACTTCATCACCCGTTTCAGAGCTACGAGTATTAGACGAACAAAGTTTCTGACCCGGCAATAGTTCATTTGTTTATTAGCTACCAATAGGTGCGGCTGCTTTGTTGCAAATGGACCTTGGAAGTGGGTTAATCTCAGTTCGTATTACATGAGCCGGTTAGTGCTACAGTGATTGTGCCGCACTATACTGCTATGCTATAATAAGCGGTATCACTATAATCATCACATCAACTCATATATACGTCCCCACCGAGGGGCTCGAGCCTACCCTGAATTAGGGCGATCGGGCCTTAGTCGACCACGCGGGCCCAGTGCGGGTTGGTATCACTATAATATTGTTTCAAAATACAAGCCGAATAATTTTTAAGACTGAAAATTTCTTTAAAACATAAGCCGATTCAATTTTAAGACTATCTGTCGTACGTCATGAACTAGTTACGCCATGTCTGTCTGTTTGTCTGTCCGTTTGTCTACCGTCTGTCTGCGGCTTAGCTCAGAGACCATTAATATTAAAAAGCTATAATTTGGCATGGGTATACGAGTACATATTAATCACGCCGACAAAGTAGTGAGTACTATAAAATCATTTTTTTTTATAATGGCCTCCCTTACATGTAAATAGGGGTGATATTTTTTTTCTTGATTTACCTTATCGTGTGGGGTATCGTTAAATAGGTCTTTCAAAACTACACTGGGTTTGATAAAACCATTTTTCGATTTAGCGATCGGCTTGCGAAATATAAAGCTTTAAAGTGCAAATTTTTGTTAGAGACGAGTGTCCCCCCTAGCTTAACCGCTACTTCAGGACATCTGAAAAAAAATGTGAATAGTAGGACATATAACCAATTTAAAAGGAAAATTATCACGGCTAAGTATAGGCTTTCTCAGTTTAGACGACCAACTTAAGGTGTGCAGTTGGATTTGTAAAAAGTTCATAGATTTTGATGTGTACATCTTTGCTCTCGCTTTCCTGCAATTTGTGGGAGTGATTTCGTGAAATGGGACGGAAATGTGTAACAGGAAGTCGCGTTTTTTCAGGCTTTAAAAGCGCGGAAAAGGCAAAGGTATCTATGACCATACAGCCTAGTCTGCCGTATCTTTGCCGTCCTTTTATAAAGTACTAGCTGATTCCCGCGGCTTCACCCGCGTGGACCACATTTCTATGACTTTTCGAGGGTGCGCAGTGCGCGAGCCGCAAGCAGCTCTAGAGCGTGGTAAAAAGTAGCCTATGTCTTAACCCAGGTCCTAATCTGTCTACCTACCAAATTTCAGCCAAATCCGTTCAGTAGTTTTTGCGGGAAAGCGTAACAGACAGACAGAGTTACTTTCACATTTATAATATTAGTAGGGATTTTGTCACATGTTACACATCATATGCGAGTACTGTAGGTCTCGCTCGAATTTTTTTTTCCATACAATTTTGTTACAATATTTATTCTATTACCAACTGCAAATATAATTTTGTATAACAAATATACAACTATTTTTTAAAAGACTACGGAGCCCTACTTAGCGCAAGTCCGACTCGCACTTGGCTAGTTTTGTTCACATCTTATCTCATTTAATGGACTGCTTTTTTCTGATCTACGACCCCTGTATACATCCAGCTGTCTCCAGCTTTTACCGCCTCCGTAGCTCAGAGGCAAAGTTCACTGGCTTTACACAGGAAGTCGCGGGTTCGATTCCTGGCGGAGTCAATAGTAAGACTCGGTTTGGTTGGTGGTAGGGCATTTTCTAAGCCCGCCTGGCTAGCTACCACCATCTTGCGTTGGGGAATCTTGGTAAGCCCGCTTCCATCTTCGGCAACATCGTCACTTACCAACAGGTGAGATGTTGTCAAGGGTTTACCAATTGTGAATAAAAAAAAAAAAGCTTCTCTCTTGGCTACATCTATTCAGGAATATGTAACTTCTACAATGTGTTTGTCTAAACGTCGCCTTCGAAAATTGACGGTGCTCAGCGATGATTTTCTCGACAACAGATTATTCTTCACGATGTACTTAGCACATGAACTGGACATCCAACCTAACACGAGCTTACAACATCTAAATCCGTCGGACCGTGTTTTATTCTCAAGTGTGTTGACGTAGAGTTTGTAAACTCCCGCGCAGCGTCGCTTGCTAGTCTTGTTGCTTGTTTTTCGGCGGTGGTTGCAACTGGCAACAGTGTTTGAGCTATGAGTACCTGCCTGTTGCTCTTCAGTTTATTGAACAAATATTTAAATTGGTTTGGTTGTGTTGTAAATAGGTGCAGATAGCGAAGCAATTAATTATGTAAAAATTTAAAAGTATTTTTTTTTAAAAAATTTTTATTCACAGTTGGTAAACCCTTGACAACATCTCACCTGGTGGCAAGTGACGATGTTGCCGAAGATGGAGCAGGCTTACCAAGACCCCAACGCAATGGGGAACTGGCTATCTTATCTTCATGCCGGAACACACCAATGATATCAACATTGATATTTGGCGGCAAGACTTAGATAAGATGGTGGTAGCTAGCCAGGCGGGCTTAGGAAATGCCCTACCACCAACCAAACCGAGTCTTAGAATTAACCCCGCCGGGAATCGTACCCGCGACCTCCTGTGTAAAGCCAGTGAACTTTGCCTCTAAGCTACGGAGGCGGTTAAAATAAAGTTTGATTTTCTTTGCCATTGATATTAATAAGCTCACCTTACAATGCTAAGGAATTGCATAGCTTTAAAGACATTTTAATAGAACAGTTCCAATGGGCTTGGAACAAACCAATCGAGTCCAAATTACCTGTCTAACTCTCTTCTTAGAAGCAGACACCCTGAACAAACCCAACGTCCGGAGGCCATGCCTCCTCAAATGGGCGAGACAGGCGGAGACCAACTCTGGCACCTTCGGGCCTCCTCCACCGGCTTCTTCAAGACCTGCCCAGCCCCAGTCGCCTGAGTCGCAGGATTCACTCTGGAAGAATAGACGAATTTAATTTAGTTACAGTTTTGAACACAAAGGACATATAATTTCTATCATCATTGGTAAGCCTTGCGCATCTTCACATCTGATGTGAAGTGATGATGATGCCGATGATGAAAGGGGTCTAAATAATATTTTCCAACGCAATTGGGGACTGGCTACCTGATCTCCATACCGAAACACATCAATGCTGTTAACAAATGTTGCTTGGCACTAAGATAAGATTTAAGTAGTCGGCTGGAATTAGGAAATGCCCGTCCATCAACGAACTGGGTCCTATGAGAAGATCTCACTTGTTTCATACCCCAGACACTGCATACAACGGTAAAAACAAAAGACGGAGCAAACAAAATCACGGAGAAATCCTATACGTTCCAGAACCAAACTATAACCAATCTGTATCAATCTGGGTGACGACGAGAGGGTGAGGTCGGAATCTAGAGAGCGGCAGGGAGTGACCGTACAGTATGTTAGTACTAATATATATACTTTGATTGTGGTCTCGAAAAAAATTTTTAAAAGTTGCATAAACTGAGATGTACGCTGCACAGCTTTCGTACATTAATAAACACGAATTTGAATGAGAATGCTCTTACAACTGATTCTCGAGTAAACAGAACATAAAGTTTTATCGGCTGTAAATCTTCCTCGCTTCGACACATCAAGAGTGGCTAAGACTTTTACTTTCGAGTGATGGAAATGTAATCACAAAAAAAAATATTAAACCGCTAAAATAAAGCTTAAATTTACAGTGACTAATCTGATTAGTAATCTATGTCACTTCCCACCTCATCAACCAATTCTATTCAATCCGTTGCGATGTTTAATGTTTGGTGTGAAATTAAGAAAAAAAGGGTATTTTTTTCAGTTCCCTCAGGAACTGCATTGGACTATGCCTATTTCACGGGATAAAAAGTAGCATGTGTCCTTCCCAGTGATACAGGATACCTGCATGCCACATTTCATTAAGATTGGTCGAGGTGTTGAAGCCTGAAAAGGTAACAAACAAGCAAATTTTCACATTTAGATTATTAGTAAAAATGATGAGCACAAGTTTTTAATAATTCAGAAATAACAGATGATCTTAAATGGAAACTTCGATGTAATGTCCTGTACTCGAAAAATGAAGTAATTACATGCTCAGTGGTACTCGAGTTAGCAAACCACCGGCTAAAATAGCTTATAAAATAGCGTAATAATAGATAGCCCAAGATCCCTCGTGTTAATAATAAAAATCTATTAATATCGTGTATTAACACGATGGATCTTGAGCTATTTATTAGTGATAAAGTGAGGTAACGATTCGTAGTCACAATGTTAACATATGCTCGAAGGCGTTTTAGAACCTTACAGGAACAGCAGCCAGAGCATTGTATAATTCATTAGCCATGAGTATGCTGGAGAGTGGCGCAAAGATCTGGAGTCTGCCAACCAAATACAGGCAAATTGTAAAAAAAAAAAAGAATAAGTTCACACGTTACTTTAGTACCTGTACCACAGATGAGATACTAGTTACTTCGTAACATATATTGAACTTCCTTATTAAACGAAAATACCTACGCATTTATTCACTATTCCTTCCCACTGTAAGACATTACACTTACACAGAAACATGGGTATTAAGGCGCTCGACTTAGTGGTTATAATTGCGTACACGGGCGGCGCGTGAAATGGGGCGACGACTGTACGGCGTTCTAGCGCCGCTGACGAGCCTGTAGGCCGCGCCAATGTGTAGGTACTTATATCGCCTGCTCGACCGAGAGACGGGGGCCGCCTGTACTTATAAGAATACGGAGTCTTCTCTATTTATCTCCGGTGCTCCGCAGTTGGGGCAGGAAGGGTCTATGGTCCTGTCTATTAGGGACATGTGTCGATTTAGCCTTCAACGTCCTGTTACTATGCCCATAACCATTGCCAGGCTTTTCCGGCTTAGCGATAGTAATGTTCTACTCCTTCTGCTATTCTTTCCCTTTAGGAATATTTTCGCTTGTCTGTAGCTATTGTTGGAATTCGGAAAGGCGACTGTACATTATATAGGTAAATAGGTATTTTCCAAGACTTAATTATTTTGAAGAGTCAAATGCCATAATAATAAAAACAGGTTTAAGGTGGAACTAAAAAGATTGCTGCTACTAAATACATTTTACTCTGTCAAGGAATTTTTGGATTTTAAATTTGTTAATAATGACTAAGTACAATTTGAATGTTATTTATTAATTAATTGTATTGTAGTTAGTTTTTCATTACTTTGTGTTTGCATGATAACATTTTTATGGCTGAGTTTGGCGATTCAACAAAATTTTTGTAACACCTAATACTATGTACCCAACTCAAGGGCGAATAAAAAAAAACAAAAAAAAAGTGTTTTTTCGAATAACTAAATAAAAATATGCAACAATGCATCAATTCAAAAAAGGTGCCTACAGGTAGGTATAGGTAGGTAGCGGAAGGGCGGGAGGGGACCTTTGAACACTTTTTTTATTAACTAATTATTTCTAATATAGTAAACTCATTAATATTTTTATATCATAATCAATACTTTGAACATTCATCTTTTATGATGCACCTTTGTTAATTGAAAAAGTAATTATTCGAAATTTATTATCAATAAAAAAAAAATTGGTTCAAAGGTGGTAGATTTGAACAGCCCTATTGCACTTTTAACCAATCTAAAAACCGCAGCAATAAATTATTGTTTTTGCGTTTATTTGTTATATTATCTATTATATTATTCAAATTTATCTAAAATTTATTAGTTTGATTCAAATTTATATAATCTTTGAGATAATTAATAAATACAAACAAGGGAATAAACATACTAATTTAAAATCAATAAATTTTTAGCATTAATAACTTTACTTGAATATCATTTAGTAAATCTAGTTTATCGACTTATTTTGTTAGTTGTTTTTATAATATTATTTACTTAGTTTTAAACTTTGATATCAGTGTAAATTGGCATTTGTCAATTAAATTATAAAATATTAAGATTTGAAACTTCTCCAAGTTTAGTCACAGCTTAATCGCCTTTTTTGTTCCCAGGCTTGGTTGTTTTATTAACTGTTTTTTCAGGCGTAGTTTTTTTAGAGCAATGTCTATTTATTCAATTTGCCTTGTCGTCCGAATATCTTGTTTCAATTTCATTATTTTATGAACTATCAGACTTTCCTTTCTTTCTTCCTCTCTTCCCTTCTGTTCGTAGTGCTACTTTTGGGAAAGGCTGAACCAAAGCAGGAGATATAGCTTGGGAGTTATTAGCCACTTTTTCCTTATTAGATTTTTCAGGCTGTGTTGAGTTATTAATATTTACGTTATAATTAGACAATTTTTGCTCTGCACGACATACTAATTCAGTAGTCGACGATGTTAAAGGGTGATTCGTACCTTCTGAATATTGAAAGTCATCGTCTGTAAATACATTCCTCGAAACTGGATAGATCTGCTTTAAAAAAAACCCTGAAATGACTTCAATTGGTGTGAAAGCAGCATAATAAGCAGGAGTAACCATTAATGCCAAATGATGAATTCTTATTGTCTTACTTAGATTATTTAATAACCAATCATTCTGTGATACACAAAATTTTAGCTTAAATGGTTCCATTACATCTAGAGGTAGGAGACGATCAGTACAGTGCGGTACAGTAAGAAGAATAATCCCGTTATCACTACAAAACTTTATAGCATCTAGTGTACAGTTGCTTTCATGATTATCTAATAATAACAAAGTTACTACATCTTGCAGCCTTTTGTATATGTTCCAATACTTTAATAAATAGTGATCCTGTCACCTTTCCGCTTTGAGGACTGTTTGCTAAACCAATGCTACCATACTGGTGACCCAATTAATATATTTTCATTGAGCCGAGCTCTAGGAAATATGAAAACTGGTGGAATTGTGTTTCCTGTAGCAGTTACAATGGCAAACATTGTTATTAATTGCCCTCTTTCAGCAGAAATACATTGTCTAACTTGTGTTTGACCGGACTGGGCAATAACTCTTGGTGCTTGTACCACTGTAGTCACGCATGTCTCATCTAAATTAATAATATGGTCAGCAGTGAACTGGTACCTTTTCATGACCTCTTCATAATTCTTGTGAAATTCAGAAGCATTGTGTTTATTTAATCTTGTCGATTTTGAAAGACTCGTATTTTCAGGTTTGCATAATGACAGAACTTCGTGTTTCTTCATACAAGATTTCATGCACTCAATTCATATTTTTTTTCATTATTTAGAGCCACAGCATTTTTATATGCTTAATGTCTTGTTTGTTTATATGTTAAGCCATACTTCATTTTAGAACTTTGTAGTAGATATGACTGTACATTTTTTCTTCTCATTTGTAAAACTTGTCTTGTTGAACAGTTAGAAGAATACTCTTAGCTTCTTAGTTTTTTATTCTCGCGATATTTCTTTACGCGATAAAATAATGTGCCAACTGTAATACCATAAACATTAGCAGCATCTCAAAAGGTCTTAGTCTTATTAATTACATGGACAACAGTTCTTTGCACATCGTTTTCATTGTTACAGCTTGTCTGCTTTTTTTATAGTTACGAATCATCATTAAACTTAAAATCAAAAAAATATTTACTATGAATATATTTAATATTTTACGTTTTTTTGTATTGTTTATGAACGATTATTACTTTAATTTATACGTATTCAAAAGTGCTACGCTATAACTTGAGAACGGTTGCACCGATCTCGCTATTTTTTTTTGTTGAGTTGTACATTGTCAGGAGAAGGTTCTTATGTAGGGTAGGGTAGGGTAGAGTAGTGTAGTGTAGTGTGAGGTGGTACGAAGTTCTCCGGGAGAGCTAGTTTTATTTAAATAATTATTTTAAAATAGCTATAAATTGAAATCTTTTTTTTAAATATAATTAGATAGTAAACAGTACAAAGATTAAATTACACTTCATACAGTTATTAATTTATTATTATTTTAATTGTGAGATACTTGCATTAAAAAAAAAATTAGAATTGCACCGTACGTTAGGTTAAGTTTAACATGAAAAATAAAACAGCTGTCGTTGGATAGAAGTTGGCAACAGTGCTGCCAGCTAAAATTTTAATTTCGCGCTCAAAGAAAATTTTTTTTTATTCATAATTACAGATTTTCAAAGCTGCCCCTGTTCAAAACTGCCCCTCTCTCCCCTACCTAAGTTGCTTGGTGTAATTAACGGTCGCATGTTATATCTAAATTATTAAAAAAAACGGTAATTTAAAAAACTAAAAAACCCGCCTGCGTTTCTGTGAAAAACCCTAAAACAAGAAAGTCGTCATACCCGATTGCACTTAACTCAAGAAAAATTGTAGCAGTCGGGACCCATTCTAGAAAGTCAGCCCTCTAGTCAGTATATTGGAGTAATCTGCAATGTAATATAGGTATGTGCTCTCAATTCACTATGCCTCCATTTCTAGAATGGGTCCCGACTGCTACAATTTTTCTTGAGTTAAGTGCAATCGGGTATGACGACTTTCTTGTTTTAGGGTTTTTCACAGAAACGCAGGCGGGTTTTTTAGTTTTTTAAATTACCGTTTTTTATTTTATTCATTTTTTTAGTTTTATTATTGAATGAGTTTGTATAGTAACCTATATACACATGACACACATTAAAATTATGCAGATTATTAACTTCTCAGTTGATAGAATAATATTCTCGTAAACGTTGAACCTCTATAAAATAATTCTGATCGTGTGGCCGATTTAAATTTTTTTTAGGATCAAGTGAACAGATGACCAGTCCAGCTAATGTTTTAACTCGACTAAGAGCTACATATGCTTTGAGCAAATATATGTGAGCCGAGGTCCACAAGTGTCAAATCGAGTGTAGCACCCTGAAGTTTGTGGACAGTTACAGCCCAACTTAGGATTAAGGGCAACATCCTGCGGTCAATTTTTACTTGTCCTCGAAGTGCGTCAAAATCAATCGTACATGGTTCAATCCGTATACGAACTCCTGGTTGATATTTTTTTATTGTGCGGTCGTCAACAAATACCGCTTGCTGTAATTCTCCGGAAAATCTGCTATTTTGTTTTTTTTATATTTTGATATACCCAGTGTCACTGTCACAGTAAATACGTATCTAACGAAACCCCTGAAGCTAAAATCCATCAAGCCGGTCTGGCTGCAGAGCGTGCCAAACATTTGAATTTAGCGCCAAAAATCCGCCATTTTGTTTTTTTATTTTGATATACAAAGTGTCACTCACAGAGTAAATATGTATCTAACGACAACCCTCATGCTATAATTCATCGAGCCGTTCAGGCTGCAGAGCGTGACAAACATTTGAATTTGGCGCCAAAAATCCGCCATTTTGTTTTTTTTATTTTGATATACCCAGTGTCACTCTCACAGTAAATACGAATCTAACGACACGTCTCAAGCTAAAATCCATCCAGCCGTTCAGGCTGCAGAGCGTGCCAAACAATTATACATACATACAAACATACATACATACATACTCTCGAAAAACATAACCCTCCTTCTGGCGCAGTCGGGTAAAAAAGCGTTTGCTGTCAATTTAAAACTATCAATTATTTTATAAAATACTTTTAAAGGTATTAGTTTATAGAGCCGACTATACAAAAGAGCGAGGGAGAAGAAGATAAATTGTACAGCAGCCTGCACTCAACTTTCTCCAATTTTTTTTCATTATTTTTTACACAAAAATTGAATTAAAAACATTGAAATAATTTTGTAGAATTCATATTGCATGACCTAATATTACTTATTCGTTATATTAGGTCTTTACTGAAATTCGAGATTTGTATGAAAATATTAAAGTATTGGTATTTTATTAATTTTAGCTTACTGGCCTAAATTATCTGAACAATTTTTCCATTTTG
The DNA here is from genome assembly GCA_947284805.1 of Coleophora flavipennella. NCBI lineage: Eukaryota > Metazoa > Arthropoda > Insecta > Lepidoptera > Coleophoridae > Coleophora > Coleophora flavipennella. Next base: position 2,860,756 of record OX369274.1, on the reverse strand, counting down.
ATGGCAGTTTGTTTATCCCTTTACTGTAGAAGTCTGCCGGACGGGAGGTGATGAAGTCAGCGAAAGCGTTTTGTACTGCCTCTCGGGTGTTGAATTTTTCCCACTTATTTTTTTTTCTTAATTTAAAAAAAAGTAGAAATCTGCTGGGGAAAGGTCTGGTGAGTACGTTGGGTGACGGAGAGCTTCCAGCTGTAACTCTTGTATCTTTGCGATGGTCTGTCGTGAAGTGTGAGCTCGCGCGTTATCGTGTAGAAGCAATGGGGAAGAACGGTTGACCAGTCTTCGTTGTTGAATTGCAAGCTTCTCCACCATTGTTCGCAATTCTTGGCAATAGACTTCTGCCGTCGCTGTTGTGCCATTCGGTATCAAGCTGTGATGTACAAGTCCGGCACTGGTCCAGCAGCCAGTCACATTCATATTCCTATGAGAAATCTTTTTTTTAGCGCTCTGATTATAATAATAATATTAATTGTTTATTTATTTCGCAAAAATACGGCTGATACAAAAAACTTGGATCGACTGATACCTAAAATAGCACCGAAGCCTGTGTTATACGCACCAGCACCCCCTTAATGTGAGTAGTTTAATAGCCTGTGTTGCGTTTTAGTTATGTATGTTTAGAGAACAATTCGATTTAGATTTCCCTCGTTTCTATGCCGATTCAGTGGTGCTATGCATGCTTCGACGCGAAAATCTCGCTGTTGGTCGCTTAGTTCATGTGGCACCCACTTATCTAGTTTTTTTAACTTTCCTATTTTACGCAAGTGCTTCAATGTTGTTTCGACACTAGCTCCAAGGCCCGCAGCAAGCTCAGCTGTAGATTCAGTTGGATCGGCTTCCACTATCGCCTTCAATTCGTCGTTGACGACAATGGTTACCGGCCGACCGCCAGGCTCGTTTTTCGACACAAAATTTCCAGATTTAAAACTATTGAACCAATAATGGACCGTGTTAGGCATCAGCAGTGTTTTAGTGTAAGCAGTGTTAGGCCAGTACACGTCGTTAATGTATCGTGTTGTTTGCGCAGCGGTATTTCCACGTAGGAACTCATATTCGACAATTGTAAGAAAATTCAAATTATTCATGGCGCCAAAAACTACCACAATTTCAAAAAAAAAAACAAACCACTATTTTAAAACAAATGACTGAATTTGAAATTAAAATAAAATTTCGAATAAAATTTATTTGAATTTCTCCAAAAGGGATGACGACAGCATCATAAATAAATTATGAACTCTTGCTCACTAAATTGCCCTCCTAATTAAACTTCGGAAAACCTTAATCGTTTTGTTTTCCATCAAGTCTTCGATTTTAAATTCACCAAAATCACAAAATGAGTACATTAATGACGCTGCAAAACTATGACGTCACACCTAGTTATTTCAAACATTTTTGGAACAAAATGTCGTTTTTGAAAGATGATAAAAAGTAAATCAGGTGACTAGCATTCGTCATCCCTATTTCATAGGTAAAGACAAGCGGCAATTTTTTTTATCTGTGGTAAAGACGTTAGAGCCGTTTTTGAGGACAAAATAATCATCAGTTTTTGTTGTATGGAAGAGCGTCGGTGGCGTAACGGCTAGTGCCGCCGCCTCCTGTCCGGGAGGTCGTGGTTCGAATCGTGCCACGTACCAATGTGATTTTGAATTTATATTTCATATGTACGTTTATCCGACGCTCTTACGGTGAAGGAAAACATCGTGAGGAAACCTGCACACGCCTGCGGAGAAACTCGCAGGTTGTGTGTGAAGTCGACCAACCTGCACTGGGCCCGCGTAGTCGACTAAAGGGCCGATCGCCCTAAATCAGGGTAGTCGAGCCTGAGCTGATATGATGTTGTATGACAGCTACTCTTCGGTTTGACGGTACGAAGAAATTTTTGATAAACCCTCGGTGAAATAATTTAAAACCTTTAAGTTCCAAATTTGGTCCCAATCGGACTAAAAATATAGCCTCCAGCCAGAGTAAAGAAAGTAAAAAAACTTATATTAGGTGCTTTAAAAATATCTGCCGACGACGCTGCAACTGAATTTATACAACTTTCCTCAGGGATTATAATAATATATTTCTATAAGTTGAAGCAATAAACTTTTATCATAGTTTACGAAAAGAGTTCAGATAAAAGAAAAATGTAGCTTCAGAACAGCTCTTAAATACATATCATCTACTAGCTGTTTCCCGCAGCTTCACCCGCGTGGATATCGTTTCTATGACTTTTCGAGGGTGCGCAGTGCGCGAAACCGCTAGCGGCTCGCGAGCGTGAAAAAAGTAGCCTATGTGTTAATCCAGGTCCTAATCAGTATACCTACCAAATTTCAGCCAGATCCGTTCGGGAGTTTTTGCGTGAAGAAGTAACAAACATACACACTCACACACTCACAAACATTCGCCTTTTTAATCTTAGTATGGTTTCTCTAAGTTGAAGCAATAAACTTTTAACATAGTTTACGAAAAGAGTTCAGATAAATAGAAATAAAGCTTCCGACCAGCTCTTAAATACATAGCATCTACTACCGCAGCAATGGTGGGCTATTTCAGTGTGAAACTTATCGGGCATCGCATTGTATAGGCGTGTGCGCACGTCATTGCGATAAAATTATCGTGACCTCAATGAAAGCGGGAAGGCCAGGTAATTGGACACTGGTGTCGTCAGCCGTGACGTATTGAGACGTCACGGTTGACCTTTTTTAAATTTACGCGAGTGATGCCTACGATCTGCAAGAACTCGTGTGAAGGACCAGTGGTACCTAAAAATCCATATAAACAGGTTTTTAGAATTCATTTTTGAAGTAGTTAAAGTTTTTGAAGCGTCGGTCGGTGGCTCAACCGGTAACGACTCGGTCCATCTAACTAGAGGTACCGGGTTCAAATCTGGACGGCCAATGTACCAATGAGTTTTTCAAAAAACTTGCGTACATATACTTACCGATTGCTTTAACGGTGAAGAAATACATCGTGAGGAAACCTGCACACGCCTGCGAAGAAACTCGAAGGTTGTGTGTGAAGTCGACAAACCCGCACTGGGCCCGCGTGGTCGACCCTGATTCAGGGTAGGCTCGAGCCCCTCGGTGGGGACGTATATGAGCTGTTATAATAATAATAATAAATAATAACAGTAAATTTAAATTCTAGGAAAACATACAGGTATTATTGAGGATAGTTTCGAGGGACTTTATCGACTGGAAACACGATTTTATAAAGTTGGCTCGATAAAATAATTTCGCAAAGGTTCCTCTTTTCGAGCCATTTTGTCGTCTACTTTCGGTTTTATTCTTAAAATAAGTAAGTAATTTGATAATATGATTTATTTACTGAAATAAAGCTCATAGGTGACTGAAGGGAAAACATCGAATGGATTTTTATTTAAGATAAATATGATGAAAATAAAAACGAAAACATCGAAAAAGTGCAAAAGTGTGGTTATTTTCTTCCCTCTTTACAAGTAAAGGAAAAGACAAAGACAGATTTTTAAGTACCACTGCGCCTTAAGTGAAATCGCGTATTATATGGGTTTTCATTTAAGCTTAGTCAAAAGTCAATACATTTAATATACAAGTCAATACTTTAATTTAAAAATAAGGAATTTTTACATTACATAGGTATAATTAGTTTTACGGAAAAAACATTTATTATCTTTTGGGTTGCGTTCCGTTCACATTAACTTGTATAATTTTGAAAAAAAACCGACTTCAAACAGAAACTAAGGTTCCCCTCGATTTCTCTGGGATGTCACCATCAGATCTTGGTTTCCTTATCATGGTACCACCCTTGGGATATCTCCTTTTCAACAAAAAAAGGATCATCAAAATCGGTTCATAAACGACGAAGTTATCCGCGAACACATAGAAAAAATAAACATATACACGGTCGAATTGAGAAACCTCCTCCTTTTTTGAAGTTGGTTAAAAATACGTTTTTACTGATTGACACACGGTAAAAATAAGGTCATCATCACTGTCAATGCTCTGCAATATTTACAGTCCTGAACAAATTATGTTATTTGAAATTCGCGTTATAGCGAAACCGCCCCTAACGGGCTTTCATCATCATCTTGATGACTGTTTAAGGGGTGGGCAGTGTGGAAATAAGTTTTGTCCAGATTCGTCGGAACCTATGTCGGTCTATGCTTATCACTTCCCAATCCATCAATTGTATCTGTGAAAACCACATTTTTTTTTCTTATCTGTGGTGAAAACCACCGCATTACTTATTTATTACCATTATACTTACAATTTAGTCCATTCACTTCACACCAGTAGGTCGCGGGTTCAATTCCCGGCGGGCTTAAATATCGGTTTGGTTGGTGGTAGGGCATTTTCTAAGCCCGCCTGGCTAGCTACCACCATCTTATCTAAGTCTTGCCGCCAAAAATCAGTGTTCACAACATTGATGTGTTCCGGCTTGAAGATAAGATGATAGTCAATACTCCATTGCGTTGGGGAATCTTGGTAAGCCCGCTTCCATCTAAGGCATCATCGTCACTTACCATCAGGTGAGATGATGCCAAAGGCTTAGCAATTGTGAATAAAAAAAAAAGTTTTACTGCCCAAGAAGAAGAGGAATGAGACAAATGAATTTCAATCTAACAGAGAAAGCGATGTTCACAAATACTGAAGATAAAAAACTCGTATATCGTACTGATATGTGCGGTTGTATAGTCACGATGCCAATTCCAAAAAAAATGCTCTCCTCTTCAACAAAGACCAGGCTACATGTGAAGGTCAGACAAATCTTCTTGTTTAGGGTTCCGCACCCAAAGGGTAAAAACGGGACCCTATTACTAAGACTTCGCTGTCCGTCCGTCTGTCTTTCTGTCTGTCACCAGGCTGTATTTCATGAACCGCTATAGCTAGGACTGTTGAAATTTTCACAGATGATGTATTTCTGTTGTCCCTATAACAACAGATACTAAAAATATTAAAAGTGAAAAAATTAGGTGTATTTTTTTATTCACAATTGGTAAGCCCTTGGCATTATCTCACCTGATGGTAAGTGACGATGATGCCGAAGATGGAAGCGGGCTTACCAAAAAACGTGGTTTTTAATCATGAAGAAACTAGCGCCATTTAGTATGATGGTATGTGTGCGGTTCTGACTCGCACTTGGCCGGTTTTTTAATTTAAGAGCACTACTCTTGTCTGTGGAGTAATCGCCAATTCTTCCTATTCTCCGCCATCATCTTCAGAGCACTACTCTTTTTAATTTAAGAGCACTACTCTTGTCTGTGGAGTAATCGCCAATTCTTCCTATCCTCCGCCATCATCTTAAGAGCACTACTCTTTTTAATTTAAGAGCACTACTCTTGTCTGTGGAATAATCGCCAATTCTTCCTATCCTCCACCATCATCTTAAGAGCACTACTCTTTTTAATTTAAGAGCACTACTCTTGTCTGTGGAGTAATCGCCAATTCTTCATATCCTCCGCCGTCATCTTAAGAGCTCTACTCTTTTTAATTTAAGAGCACTACTCTTGTCTGTGGAGTAATCGCCAATTCTTCCAATCCTCCGTCATCATCTTAAGAGCACTACTCTTTTTAATTTAAGAGCACTACTCTTGTCTGTGGAGTAATCGCCAATTATTCCTATCCTCCGCCATCATCTTAAGAGCACTACTCTTTTTAATTTAAGAGCAGTACTCTTGTCTGTGGAGTAATCGCCAATTCTTCATATCCTCCGCCATCATCTTAAGAGGACTACTCTTTTTAATTTAAGAGCACTACTCTTGTCTGTGGAGTAATCGCCAATTCTTCCTATCCTCCGCCATCATTTTAAGAGCACTACTCTTTTTAATTTAAGAGCACTACTCTTGTCTGTGGAGTAATCGCCAATTCTTCCTATCCTCCACCATCACCTTAAGAGCACTACTCTTTTTAATTTAAGAGCACTACTCTTGTCTGTGGAGTAATCGCCAATTCTTCCTATCCTCCGCCATCATCTTAAGAGCACTACTCTTTTTAATTTAAGAGCACTACTCTTGTCTGTGGAGTAATCGCCAATTCTTCCTATCCTCCGCGATCATCTTAAGGGTCCCCAAGAGGCTCGAGTTTCCATACAAACGTAGTCTCGCTTTAATACAAAAACTAAATGCCGGATTGAATCCAAACTTAGCAAATATATTGAATAGACACATATCAATGTTTGTTATTAGTTTTCGATGTACTAATATAAAACGGAAAAAAATAAGAGCAGTTTCAAACTTTTAATACAAAAGTAATTTAAACCTTCGTTTAGTTATGTTTCAATTTACTACTATGAAAACTGATTACAAACATCGATGTGTGTTTACTCAATATATTTGCAAAGTTTGGATTCAATCCGGCATGTAGTTTTTGTATTAAAGCGGAACTACGTTTGTATGGAAACTCAAGGCTCCTGGGGACCCTTAGGGTCTTAATACGACACGACGACGGCAGCCTTTTTCTTTATTTCCTATAACATGTAGTTTTGCCTTCGTCTTCCTCTCAAAAATTCTCCCTACCCTCAGCCATCATCTCAAGATCGTGATACGATACAACAGTAGCCTTATCCTTTATTTCTATATGTATTGTTGGTCTTCGTCAGCCTCATATTCCTGCTATCTTTTCTGTATTTTTACACGTCTCATTATCAACCGAAAATCGCAAAGATAGTATACAATAAACAGTGAATTTTCAATTTTTGCGCGTCGTCGTGTCGTTGTAACAGAGTTTGGATGTGGGCCAATGTCACATTGTGGATTATTTGATGTAGGTACAAGTATCTCATCATTTGAGTGTTTTTATGAAGCAGCTCGTTCATAAACAGATGACGATAATTTTTCATTGTTTAATGAATTGTAATATTTTGGTGTTTGTAATGAGGAGGTGAATACACCGATATAGAATGCTTTGCAAAAATGCATAATAATAAAGTGTGGCTTATAACTTTCTTGTTGTCTACCAGCTGTTTCCCGCGGCTTCACCCGCGTGGACAACGTTACTATGATTTACCGAGGGTGCTATGTAATCCAGGTCCTAATCTGTTTACCTATTAAATTTCAGCCAGATCCGTTCAGCAGTTTTTGCGTGAAAGAGTAACAAACATACATCCATACATTCTTACAAACTTACGCGTTTATAATATTGGTAGGATATAAAAAACTATCTGGGGTACTCGGCTTTGCTCAGGGAGTAGCCCCACCCACACAAAAAGGCTTCGTTCGAATGGTACAAACTGTTCCAGAACACTCCATAACATTTGAGAGTGTTCTGGAATGTTCCACAATGATCATGTTGTTGGGGAATGCTCTCGAATACTCTCAAATGTTCTGGGCTGTTCTAGAAATTTCTAGAGGGCGAAACTTCCAGTCATTATATCTTCAAAAGCCGCCATCAGGTAAAAACGGAAACCTTCTTCATGGATGGGGGATAGAGGGCTACCACACCATATAAAACTTCCTTGATCGTACCGGGACTCGTTTCTGAGATTTAGCGGCACGCACATTGTACACTTTCTTTTATAATATACTAGCTGTTCCGGCGAACTTCCTTCCACCTTTCACTACACTACACTACCACACCCCGGACACTGCATACAACGGTCGTGAAATGACATTTCTAAAAACAAATGACGGAGCAAACAAAAGCACGGCGATTTCCCATACGTTCGTGAACCAAACTATAACCAATCTAATCTGTATCTGGGTGACGAGGGGGTGAGATCGGAATCTAGAGAGCGGCAGGGAGTGTCCATACTGTATGTTAGTACTAATATAATTTGTCTCTGCTAAGACGATCGTGATCATGAGTTGTCAAGATAGAATCCATGAAATTTGTATTAAAAAAATATCCCGGATTTTTTAAAAAGCACAGGTTCCAATTCTATTCTAGGTTGCGCCCTAGGGACATCAATAAAATAAGTAGACCTTCACACAAAAGTGCATTATTAAAAAAAAAAAACTGTTACATATTATTGTCTATTAAAATTTATAACAAAATTCCGAGAAAAATTAGGAAGCTTCCCACAAATGTATTTGTCCTGAAACTGCGTAAATGATTTATTGATAAATGTTTCTATAACCTATCAGAATTTATTGACATGAAGGGGATTTTATTTAAATTATACACGTATTTTTTTGCCTTTTTTTATTTTTACATTATTTTTGTGACATTCTAGTTAAATAAGCTGATAATTAATTAATCAGACACTATTATCTGACATTTTGTATGATGATGATACTAATAGTGCTATGATATTAATATGCTATTCTTATTGTTTTCTATATTGTGCTTATAATTACTAGCTTTTTATTTTTGTAAAATTTTTGCATGTCAGGTTTTCTTGTAAAGTATTAGGAGCTCTATTTTACATTTTTAAGATCTTTTCCAACCATTATTTTATTCAAATAAATAATTTTGAATTTGAATTTTGTAATTTACTCGCTAAATTCTAAGGAGTTTCTTGAGAACTCGTCGCATCACGATTCAGTGCACATTAGTGCACTAACATCGCGTTGGTTTATTTATGTTCTGTCTGGTGGTTTGGGAAACATCATCAACGTATAGAGTGCGCTTGTCTGTCTCGTCAATAACGTGGGCATGGTCGTAAAGCATGTCTGTCTGGATAAGACGAACGCTGTCTAGGCACACTCTCATTGTTGTTTCTATGTTAGACGTTAAATCTTCATCCTGATTTCTAAATACCGGCCAAGTGCGAGTCGCACTCGCGCTCCGAGGGTTCCGTAACACCACACCTCTCCACATAACTATGACAATTATAGCTATTCAAATAAAAAACAAAAGACATCAACGCAAGCGATAGATTTTAAATTCAGATCGGACTCATTAACGCGAGTGCGACTCACACTTGGCCGGTTTTTATTATTTTTTGTTTTACTTCATAATTAGTACTAGAGTTAAATTGTAAACAAATTAAAAAAAAACATTTATTTGAAATCAAAATGTTATTTAACGGTGTCATTATGTATTTAAGTTAAGAATAAAGTTAATTGTGTATTTATATTTAGTAAGAAATTTAAGACTTTTTTTATTTATTTATTACCATTTTAACGAAGGAGCAAAATAAAAAATACCTATGAAACACGTTTTTTGTAATTAATTATTTTTTTATTATTTGTTGTTATAGCGTCAATTAAAAACACAACTAAAAATTTCAACTATCTACCTCATGAAATACAGCCCACCGATAGACAGGCAGGCGACGTACAGCAGAGACTTATAAATAGGGTCCCGTTGGTCACCCTTGAGTGTACCCAACCCAAGAAAAACTGTTATGATAAGTTAAGATAACATTTTATTCGACAAAAAAAAAACACAGGCAACATAAAAATAACAGATTTGTTATGACAAGTCTCTGTTCTAAGAGTTCTCATTTTAAGGGTTCCGTAGTCAACATGTCTGTCCGTCTGTGTGTCCGCGGCTTACCTCACAGACTATTAGTACTAAAAAACCGGCCAATTGCGACTCGAGGCACAGATTACTAAATAGTTACTTCGTAACTCGAGGTCACACAAACCCCGCTTAGACTACCAACAGAATCGGACCTCTCACTACATACTTTGCTCTAGTGTAGGCAGGCCTTCCACTCGGTGGACTGACAATCTGGTGAAAATCGCGGGAAGCCGATGGATGCGGACAGCGCAGGACAGGTCGTCGTGGAAATCCTTGGGGAGGCCATTGTCCTGCTGTGGACGTTTTTCGGCTGATATGGTGATGATGATGATGAACCTTTATTCGACAGAAATACACACAGACAACATAAAAATAACAAAAAAGACTGTTCTGACAAGTCTCTGTTTTATGGAGTTCTCCTTTTTAGGGTTCCGTAGTAAATAAGGAACCTTTATAGTTTCGCCATGTCTGTCCGTCTGTGTGTCCGCGGCTTAGCTCAGAGACTATTAGTACTAAAAACCGGCCAAGTGCGATTCGGGGTCACACAAACAGGGTTTTGCACCAAAACCTTCACTACCAATAGATTATGATTGACCTCTCACTAAATACTTTGCTTTAAGTAAATAGGAGTCTACTTATTCTGGATTATAGAAATTTCATTTTTCCTGTGTGAACCGAAGGACTTTAGATCTTCTCATAGATTTTGTATAATCTATGCATTCAAGCTCAAATACTGTGATTTATTCAAGATTTTAGGCTCAGTAGTTTCGGAGATAAGCAATTCGCATTTTGCCATACCTAAGTCACAGAGAGCGTCGGTGGCGTAACGGCTAGGGCCGCCGCCTCCTGTCCGGGAGGTCGTGGTTCGAATCCTGCCACGTACCAATGGGATTTCGAATTTAGATTTCATATGTACGTTTATCCGACGCTCTTACGGTGAAGAAAAACATCGTGAGGAAACCTACACACGCCTGCGGAGAAACTCGCAGGTTGTGTGTTAAGTCGACCAACCCGCACTGGGCCCGCGTGGTCGACTAAGGCCCTATCGCCCTAATTTAGGGTAGGCTCGAGCTCCTCGGTGGGTACGTATATGAGCTGATATCATCAAGTCACAGTATTACAATATAGCGGCGTACAGTAGCGTAACGAATGTACTTACGCAGAGAAACGGAAGCGTACTTGCGGGGCAGCGGGCGGAGTTTGCCAGGCTGACTACAGGCTAGTATAAAGTATATACTAACTAGTATGGGCTAGTACCTACGCCGGTGGCGCATCGTGCGACATCAAAGGCGTTGCGCTACTGTAAGCCATATCGTAATACTGTGCCTAAATACTCTTACAAAGTAGACAATATGGCGCAGTTGTTTGACGAATTTTCAAGAAAACTTCCGTGAAGTCGTCACAGAGTCATAAAAACTAAATATTATCACACTTTGTCCAAGAGGTTTGCGTCAGTCGTTTAATAGTTGTTATTTATTGCGGGGCCATTGTGGAAATAACCACCTCCGTGGCGTAATGTTTAGTATATTAGCTTCAGATCAGGAGGTCGCTGGTTCAATTCCCAACGGAGTCTAACTTTGGCAGACTCGGTTTGTTATGTGAAAGGGCATTTTCTAAGCCCGCCTGGATATGGTTGATAAGACCGATGGCTGACTCTCGCGTTATACTCGTGACCGGGTGCTGTCCGTGTGAACTGGCCTACTCTTTTCAAAGGTATCAATGAAATTCAATGATTTTTATGTATAACTTTCGTGTCATATTCTAATGACATAATCTGTTTTATTTCAAGGATAGAACTTTTACATTATTTTACTTTAAAATTTTACATCTTATTTATTTTTACATACCTGACTTGATTTGAATTTATTGAATTAAATTTATTTTAATTTATTGTTAAAATGAATTTTCTGTTTGTGGGTCCGTGGTTGCTTGAATAAAGAATTATTTAACTAATGATTGTTTATTTCTTGATTTTTCACAAATGAAATTATGTTATTATTATTTTATGACTATCAGAAAGAGTGTAATTTGCACCTATTTTGAATAAATACCTTGAATCTTGATAACTATCTCCATCTTATTTAAGTCTTGCCGCCAAACATCAATGCTAACAACATTGATGTGTTCCAGCTTGAAGATAAGATAGCCAGTTCCCCCCCCATTGCATTGGGGAATCTTGGTAAGCCTGCTTCCATCTTCGGCATCATCGTCACTTACCAATCTTACCATAAGGTGAGATGATGGTAGGGGCTTACGAATTCTAAATAGAAAATGTATAAAAAATAGCATTAGTTTTTATCCACAATTGATAAGCCCTTGCTTGGCATCATCTCACCTGGTAGTAAGTGGCGATGATGCAGAAGAGGAAGCGGACTTATCCAGATTCCCAGCGCAATGGGGATCTGGCTATCTGAGTTGGTCTAGAGTCAAGTGGATTCGGTTTTGTAGTTTTTGGGTTTAGTGATTAAGTGTTCCAGGTGACCTGGTGGTCCACCGTCGAAAAAGAAGGGAGGAAGTAACTCTGTATCACGCTTAGAGCATATCAAATAAGAGATGGTGGAGGCTTATTTTCAACAGTTAGAACTTTCGAAGTCATATTTTACGAGTTGAATCCAATGTTGCTGAGTATATGACTATAGAAAAATGGTTAAGATTAACTCCCCCGATTAAACGCGCAAAATAGGATTTTGTAGAAATAGATATGTATACTTTGAAAACAAACTATTTTTGCAGTTGGTATATAACATTTTGTTTAGAAAATGTAAAAAATTTTCACAAATCCAACTGCACATCTTACGTGGCCAAACTAAGAAGTTAATCTTATCTCGCTTCTTTCATCATATCAGCCGTCCACTGCTGGACATAGGCCTTCACCAAGGATTTTCACGACGACTAGTACTGTGCTGCCCGCATCCAGCGGCTGCTCGCGACCTTCACTAGGTCATCGGTCCACGTTTTCCGGTGCGCGGTCGCCACTCGAGAACTTTACTGCCCCAATGCCCATCTGTTCTACGAGCTATGTGCCCCGCTAATCCTCCCAACCTTCTACAAAAACATGACACTCCATTTATAACAATAAACTAATCAGAATTCTAGTGGCGTAAAGTAGGTGCAGTGGTGAGGGGCCAGGTGCACCAGCCGCGTCAGCGCTCACCGCATGACGTGTCTTGGCTTCGAACCCGCCAACTATTTCTGGGCTCCACCACCGAATGCCAAGCCATACTCATGTGTTGTAACCAGCGTAAGCTGGCCTCTTGCATCTTGTTATAAATTTGTTTGAGATTATCGATCGGCTTTACTTCTTTTTCTCTTTTTCTTATCGTGTGGCACAATTAATCGTGCTGTCCAAGGGATAGACGACGGAGGTTGCCTGGTGTTGCACTTAGCATCGCCTGCGGTCACGTGTAGGGCATTTAGATTTACACCTACGGATGTGCGCAACGCGACCTTCATACACATCTGGAATCAGATGTGCAGGTTTCCTCAGGGTGTTTGACGTTGAGATAAATAAATGTTATGCTGTTTTTAAACCAATTGGTGATACAATATCCGATAATACTTCTAAACCTAAAAACGTAACAAAATTTAATCAATCATTATCATCATATCAGCCGAAAAATGTCCACTGCTGGAGAAAGGCCTCCCCCAAGGGTTTCAACGACGACCGGTCCTGCGCTGCCCGCATCTAGCGGCTTCCTTCGACCTTCACCAGGTAAAAATATAAACAATGCATCAAATTAAATCTTGTAAGACTTTAATTATACTGATGACGAAACCTGCCAAGTGTAAGTCGGACTCGCGCAACTAGGGTTCAGTATCACCACAGCTTTGGATATTTTAAAAACATCAGCGCGTACCAATTACAAAAAAAGACAAAACGACATCAATGAAAAAGACAGAATTTTTTTTAGGGTTCCTGACATTCGATAAAAAAGGGAACCCTTATAAGAACACTCATGTGTCTGTCTGACCTCTACTTTATCCAATCTATTAAACGAAAAAAGTTGAAACTTAGTAAAGAGTTTGATGACCCAATCACGGAAGTATAGCATAAATTAACTCATTTTGGGAAACAAATTAGGAAGCTAAAAAAATATATATTTTTTCAAATGCATTGTGTGATGTATCAAATGAAAGAGCTCGTAATGTAAGAATTATTTTTTTAATTTAAAAATGCATAGTTTTAAAAGATAGCACCCTTATCTCTAAAAACTCCGTCAAAAAATTAGAAAAAAGGGAATATAGGGCTTCTTTTTAAACGACTTCAAAAAAGGAGGAGGTTTCTCAATTCGACCGTATATTATTTTTTTATGTGTGTTCGCGGATAACTTCGTCATTTATGAAACGATTTTGATGATTCTTTTTTTGTTGGAAAGCAGATATCCCAGGGGTGGTAAGAAAACCAGGATCTGATGATGGTATGCCAGAGAAATCGAGGGGAACCTTAGTTTCCTCATTGAAGTCGTTTTTTTTAAAAGAATTATATAGTTTTCTGGAAAACCTAAATGAAAATCCTAAGTCCTAACGTTACTACCGATAACGGAATGGTATGGGACGCTCTCCTAACCGGATTTTAATTATTTTGCACTGTAATCACACCAAGTTTGACACTTCAGCCAAATTATATAATATATTAGTACTAACATAGTGTATGGACACTCCTTGCCGCTTTTTTGAAATATCATTTCTAGCCCGTTGTATGAAGTGTCCAGAGTGTGCGTCAAATGTAATTTTTTAGAATGTGTTACCGTTTTCACGATAGAGCAAAAACAAGAAAAGCTTTAAAAACACTTTTCTTAGTACGGAGGACCCCTTTAATTTTTGAATATTTGTTCTTACTCGACTGTGTCAAAAGAAGGGTTATGTTTTTCAAGTATATATATGTATGTATGTGTATTTTTTGGGCATGCTCTGTAGCCTAAGCAGCTTGGCGGATTTGGAAGTGCTAGGTGTCCTTAGATTCGTCTTGATCCCGTAAGTGACATAGGATAAATTACAGCCGTCTGGCCAAAAAGAAGGGTTAAGTTTTTATGCAATCGGTTTTTTATTATTTGTTAGCGTTTCCGCCAAAAAAACACATATTCTGTGAAAATATCAACCAGCTACCTAATTACGGTTCAAAAGATACAACCATTTAAAGGTAGGATAGACGGACAGGTGAACAGACAGACGGCGTAGGTAAAGGCTTGGTCCCTTTGGGTACGGAACCCTAAAAAAATGTGTAACAAAAGTGTTTTTTTTATTATCTGCGTTATTAGAGACACTAAGAAGACAGATTTAGAATTTAAAATTTGAGATCCAGAATTTACTGAATTTACTAAAGTTATAGAGGATGATATATTAAGCGTCGGTGGCTCAACCGGTAACGACACCGTCCTCCTAACCAGAGGTGCCGGGTTCAAATCCGGACGGCCAATGTACCAATAAGTTTTTCGTAACTTACTTACATATACTCACAGATTGCTTTAACGGTGAAGGAAAAACATCGTGAGGAAACCTGCACACACTCGAAGGTTGTGTGTGAAGTCAACTAACCCGCACTGGGCCCGCGTGGTCGACTAAGGCCCAATCGCCCTAATTCAGGGTAGGCTCGAGCCCCTCGGTGGGGACGTATATGAGCTAATATAATGATAGAGGATGTGTCATCACATCAATGTGAGACCAAAATCAAAATAATGCATTAAATCTTTTTTTTATTTACAATTGGTAAACCCTTGACAACATCTCACCTGGTGGTAAGTGACGATGTTGCCGAATATGGAAGCGGGCTTACCAAGATTCCCCAACGCAATGGGGAACTGGCTATCTTATCTTCATGCCGGAACACACCAATGATTTCAACTTTTATATTTGGCGGCAAGACTTAGATAAGATGGTGGTAGCTAGCCAGGCGGGCTTAGAAAATGCCCTACCACCAACCAAACCGAGTCTTACAATTGACCCTGCCGGAAATCGAACCCGCGACCTCCTGTGTAAAGCCAGTGAACTTTGCCTCTGAGCTACGGAGGTGGTTGAAGTGACCATAAATAACAGAACTAGTTATACACAAGATGCCGATTGGCTGAAAGAAAAATCAAGATAGTAGAATTCAAAGGTCTTAAGAAAGTGGGCGTTCTCGAGATTAGTAGACAGAGCAAAAAATAGATGCCATAAGCAAACCGATTGACAATTGAATAGTTTTTATTGTTCATGCAGATCTATTCATAGGTTATTATTTCTGTAACGGATGTGTAGCGTCAGCAGACAATATAATTTTAAATAATGATGACAGTTTTAATGAGAACAATTGCGCTCCTCTTTGCAATGAACAGTGTTAAGTAAATAGAAATCTAGTAGGGTAAAACCAGGATAGATGCCCCAGGGGTATAGTTGCCCCGATTGTAATTATTGTAGTTTCGAAGATGAATCATATGCTATTTTACTAATCTATCGAAAGATTCTCCAATTACCACTAAGTTAAGTATCCTAAACGTCATTTACATGGATAAGTCAACTATCCCCTATGTTGGATAGATGTCCCAAAATAGAGAGGTCCGCAAAAATCAATAATACTCAAAAAATATTAAAGAAAATGTTTTTTACTTTTCATAAATATGTAGATAAAAAACCAAAGTACCGGCCATTTTTAAAAATAAAGTATTTTGCTTTTTGTACTGAGATATATAGAGTGATTTCAAAAAGTATGGCGACTATCCGGCTTTTACCCTATAATGCAAACATAATGTAAGATCCTAGATTTTGCCAGCGGCTTTGCTCGCTTAAACATAGTTTTATGACTGTCTTCGAGGGTGCGCAGTGCGCGAGCCGCTTGCGGCTCGCGAGCGTAGAAAAGAGTACCCTATATGTTAATACAGGTCCTAAGCTATGTCAGGCTATGCTAATTAGTAGTCAATTCGATAATCAGTATTAATTAGCACGTCAATCCTTCGCTTCATTGCGAAGTGACAGAAATTACCAAAAAAATAGAGAGTTAATAACAGCTATCCCACGGGAACCACTTAAGAAATCTGGATAAGAAGAAGCCAATAGGTATGTTAATCTAGGACCTAACCTATATGCTACGAATAACTTATGTAAGTTATTCGTAGTCTATATGTGTGTTAAGTTTCATCCCGATCCGCCCAGTGGTTGAAGCGTGAAAGAGTAACAAACATCCATCCATACATACAAACTTAGGCATTGCTACTAGTAGAATTATTGGGATTTGAAACTGACTTACATACTTACAACCAACATTACAAAACTATCGTGCGACCTGTCGTCACCAGACATTTTAATAGATCTGAGTGTTGGGCAACAAAAGGGACGTATTATAAATGAATATACCTCTAAAAGCGTCGGTGGCTCAACCGGTAACGACTCGGTCCATCTAACCAGAGGTACCGGGTTCAAATCTGGACGGCCAATGTACCAATGAGTTTTTCAAAAACTTACGTACATATCATTACCGATTGCTTTAACGGTGAAGGAAAACATCGTGAGGAAACCTGCACACGCCTGCGAAGAAACTCGAAGGTTGTGTGTGAAGTCGACCAACCCGCACTGGGCCCGCGTGGTCGACTAAGGCCTAGTCGCCCTGATTCAGGGTAGGCTCGAGCCCCTCGGTGGGGACGTATATGAGCTGCAATGATGATACCTCTAAATGTGTGCAGTAAGAGCGTCGGTGGCGTAACGGCTAGGGCCGCCGCCTCCTGCCCGGGAGGTCGTGGTTCGAATCCCGCCAAGTACCAAATTTCGAATTTAGATTTCATATCCGGCGCTTATCCGACACTCTTGCGGTGAAGGAAAACATCATGAGGAAACCTGCACACGACTGGTGTGTGAAGTCGACCACCCGCACTGGGCCCGCGATCTCCCTAATTCAGGGTAGGCTCGAGCGCCTCGATAGGGTCGTACATGTGCTGATATGATGATGATGTGTGCAGTAATCAGACGATACTCAAAAGTATTAAATCTCACATCATCCCCTTTCTCGAGCGCTCCGAGCGAAGCCAGGGAAGCCCGCGACCCGCCATGCTGCTGCCTCCTTAGAGCTCTCTCTGTCTCCACGCACTGCGCCAGGGGGACTCCAAATATGCCTGCTGGGGCTGTATCTGTGGGCAAACAACACAAAAAATCTAAGACATAAGACATAAAATTTTTATTTACGAAGTTATCTTATCTAATAAACACAAGTTAACTGTGACCCCACACTAGGCTGGGCCTGTCTCGTGGCGGTTAAAAGAACATTAACATAAAACAAATTTAACTGGTGGCGGCCAAGCAACTTAACTGAAACTAAGTGATTATTACAACAAAAAGATTAAAGAAAAATAATATAAACAAAGAACATAATAACAGAACATTGTGTGTGTGAGTTCGTGTGTGACTGTGTGTGTGTGTGTGTGAGTATGTGACAGGTGGCTATTATGTATTTTACTGAAAAATTCTTAGAAGGCTCTCCACATCATCTAATTCATGTCTTGAAGCAAATCCCGAATAACTATTTTTATTTTGGTTGGTGTCAAATCTTTCACATTGCAAAGCTTAACAAATTTGTTATAAATATGGGGAAAAAGAAGTGGTCTAATTCTGACCAATCAGATTTGACCTCTTTTTTAAATATATTTATAAGAACGACTGAAAGTCCACATGAATCTATACCTTATACCAATCAAAAAAAGCAAAATATAAATAAAAGTGCTATGGAATTGACATTTGAAACTGTCAAATCCATACTAAGCTTGTTTACATTGTGCTTTTTTGATTGGTATAAGGTAAAGATACAGCTTCCATCATGAAGAAACCATTGCTTCATCTTGTGTGCGAAATATTATATGGGTAGTAAAGTTTGCCCTTTCCAAACTAGATTTTGACAGAATACCTACATGACGATAGATAGATAGTTCTTTTATTCATTGAAAGTTTACATGGAATAAAGTATTACACATACGCTTGTTATAACTACACAAAAAGAAATAAGATTAATAAAATATTAAATAAAAAAATATTAAGAACTAAGTTAAAAACAAATAGATGAACGAAATACTGCCAATAAAAAGGTACTGAATCAGCATAAATGTTGTGGATTGTCTTCCCACAGCTCCACAACGCTGATATTCAGTAATAGTGGTTGCGTCGTCCGTACCTTGATGATCATTTCATCACACCTCTATGATCATTTCATCACACCTTGAATCCTATATGAGTTATCCTACTTATTACTTATATTATAAACGCGAAAGTTTGTAAGAATGTATGGGTGTATGTTTGTTACTCTTTCACGCAAAAACTCCTGAACGGATCTGGCTGAAATCTGGTAGGTAGACAGATTACGACCTGGATTAACATAAAGGCTACTTTTTTCCACGCTCAACTGCGCACCCTCGAAAAGTCATAGAAACGTTGTCCACGCGGGTGAAGAACACTAGTTGTATGTCTATAACCAAGGAAATAGGCAGTTACATACAATACTAAGGCATGGCACAGAAGTGTGGTCGTGATTTTCTTCAAAAAGGGTGACAACACCCTGCTGAAGAACTACAGACCCATCTCACTTCTGAGCCATGTCTACAAGCTGTTTTCGAGAGTCATTACGAATCGTCTCGCACGCAGGTTTGACGACTTCCAGCCTCCCGAACAAGCCGGTTTCCGAAAAGGCTTTAGTACCATAGACCACATACATACGCTACGGCAGATTATACAGAAGACCGAAGAGTACAATCAGCCACTATGCTTGGCGTTTGTGGACTATGAGAAGGCCTTTGATTCAGTCGAAACCTGGGCTGTGCTACAGTCTCTCCAGCGGTGCCAAATTGACCATCGATACATCGAGGTGTTGAAGTGTCTGTATGAAAACGCCACCATGTCGGTTCGCCTCCAGGACCAGAACTCGAAACCTATCTAGTTGCAGCGAGGGGTGAGACAGGGAGACGTTATATCTCCGAAACTGTTCACCGCCGCCCTGGAAGATGTTTTTAAGCTTCTGGACTGGGGTGGACTCGGCATCAATATCAACGGCGAGTACATATCCCACCTCTGATTCGCTGACGATATCGTGGTCATGGCTGAGACTATGGAAGACCTAAGCACAATGCTCGATGGCCTCAGTAAGGTCTCTCAACAAGTGGGTCTTAAAATGAACATGGACAAGACGGAAATAATGTTAAATGTCCGTGTCGCACCCACTCCTCTAAAGGTTGGAGACTCTACACTGGTAGTTGTTGACGAATATGTATACCTGGGACAAACAGTCCAGCTAGGTAGTTCCAACTTCAAGAAAGAAATCAATCGACGAATCCAACTCGGCTGGGCAGTGTTCGGGAAGCTTCGCAATATCTTCACGTCCCGAATACCGCAGTGTCTCAAGACTAAGGTCTTTGACCAGTGTGTGTTGCCAGTGATGACTTACGGAACTGAGACATGGTCGCTTACTATGGGCCTCATAAGAAGGCTCAAGGTCACCCAAAGGGCAACGGAGCGTGCTATGCTCGGAGTTTCTCTGCATGATCGAATCAGAAACGAGGAGATCCGCAGGAGAACTAAAGTAACCGACATAGCTCACAGAATCGCTAAACTGAAGTGGTAGTGGGCAGGGCACATAGCTCGTAGAACAGATGGCCGATGGGGCAGTAAAGTTCTCGAGTGGCGACCACGCACCGGAAAACGTAGCGTATGCAGGCCTCCCACGCGGTGGACCGATGACCTGGTGAAGGTCGCGGGAAGCCGATGGATGCGGGCAGCGCAGGACCAGTCGTCGTGGAAATCCTTGGGGGAGGCCTTTGTCCAGCAGTGGACGATTTGTGGCTGATATGATGATGATGATACAATATGTCTTTAAACCTTCATACTCGTATGCATTAAACATTATAATATCCATACTTAGGTCCTAATGAAATTACAATCTTCTTTATTTTGATACAAGATTCCTTTCCTCACGGTTAGTAAACAAATACTTCTTCTTCTTCTTATCTTGTCATTGGTAACAAAATATACGAATTTAGCTCAAAAAAAATATTATTATTAATAATTTTATTGAAATCTGATATTTATAATATCTATAATATTATTTTAAACTTTGTTCTACAATTATTTTTTATTTTTTTTATTCACAATTGGTAAGTCCTAGGCATCGTCCCACCTGATGGTAAGTGACGATGATGCCGAAGATGGAAGCGGGCTTATCAAGATTCCCCAATGCAATGGAGAACTGGCTATCTTATCTTCAAGCCGGAACACATCAATGTTGTTAACACTGATGTTTGGCGGCAAGACTTAGATAAGAAGGTGGTAGCTAGCCAGGCGGGCTTAGAAAATGCCCTACCACCAACCAAACCGAGTCTTACAATTGACCCCGCCGAAAATCGAACCCGCGACCTCCTGTGTAAAGCCAGTGAACTTTTCCTCTGAGCTACGGAGGTGGTTAAAATATAGGAATTTGGCTCAATTTTTTTTTTAATAATATTATTGAATTCTGATATTTATAATATCTTTAATATCATTTTCAACTTTGTACTACAATTCTTTCACTTTTTCCTCTGTAGATCTATTATCTCATCTTAATCTACGAGCAAAGAATTCCAATTAAAATCTAAACAAATCGTTACATCTCTCGCAACCTCTAAATCAAACATGTCTGTTCCCACTTGTAGTTGTAACGTGTCGACACATACCATTTAGCGGTTTAAACGCAAAATGTTCTATCAACATAGTGTCCTTTTCTCACAAAGTCCTTTACACAAACTCTTTTTTTTTCTAATTTTAATTGCAAGCATTCTTCCAGACCATGAGCAATTGCTTTCCAAAATGAAGACGTTGGGGGCGCAGTGGCCAGCGTCACTGCTGCCCTTCGATAGCTAGAAGATATTTGCTCTTTTGAGGCGCGATGCTACACCGGTACCAACCAACAGATTTGCAGCCAAGTTTACGCAAACTCTTATGAAACATTGGTTTAGGAAGTAAAGGAGGTTATATTATGAAGATTAGAAGATAATTTACTGGAATTAAACTGGACTTATCAGACCCAGGACCGGCAAACGCAGAACAAGACAAAGAGTGTTCTGCAGTGGATATCGCCTTTGAGCCAACGTTGCAAACGAACCATGAATCACTACCGAATGATTAGAACGATGATGTAGAAAACATTGCTGAAGGCAGCAAGATGTGCGACGCCCAAGATCGATAAAAGTGACGCTTTGTTGCTACTTTATGCCGATGATGATATGGTCACACCCTGGACACTTCTTACAACGGGTCAAAAATGACATTTCAAAAAAGGAATGACGGAACAAACGAAATGGCGGCGAAATCCTAAACGTTCGACAATCAAACTGTAACATATCTGTATCAATCTGGGTGACGAGGGGGTGAGGTCGGAATCTAGAGAGCGGCAGGGAGCGTCCATACTGTATGTTAGTACTAATATATATATACGTTGACATGGTGCTATTCACACGTTTTGCGTACGGACTATCCACGTCTAAACCAATTTAGCACAGCAAGTTGTTACCAAAGCAGTAATCGGTTATCCTATTTGCGCGTACATAAAGGTCATTCTATTCCGGTCAGACTATTCACGTCCGCTAATGTTAAACGCACAATAACGCATAAAAAGGTATTTGCGTACACTATTTTTGAACTAGGGTTGTCGACCGCGCCATCTGTTGGAAGAGCTAGAAATTCAAATAGTGATTGTTGATACAACTTGTTATTCAAATAATTAAATTGAAACGTTTCAAATAATTTTAGCAAGCTCATTGTATATTTTTGTCCTTTTATGACAAATAACACATTACTTAATAAAGAACGTATCTTTCTATGATACAGGTTTATATTGGTGCTAGGCGATTGATTGTTTTTGTTCTTATTTTAGTAAATAAATTAAAAAACATATATATTGTAAAAAGCGTCGGTGGCTCAACCAGTAACGACTCGGTCTTCCTAACCAGAGGTGCCGGGTTCAAATCCGGACGGTACATATTATCATCACCGATGGCTTTAACGGTGAAGGAAAACATTGTGAGGGAACCTGCAAACACCTGCGAAGAAACTCGAATGTTGTGAGTGAAGTCGACCAACCCGCACTGGGCCCGCGTGGTCGACTAAGGCCCGATCGCCCTAATTCAGGGTAGGCTCGAGCCCCTCGGTGGGGACGTATATGAGCTGATATGATGATGATATATTGTAACAAAATTGGTGTAGGTCCCGTTAACTAGGAACTAAAAAACATAACTAACTACATACTGAACAACTTTTGTTCAAAACATATTTAAACTCTTCGTACAAATCGATCAGCTGCTTGACCAATTTTGTGCATTTTTGTATGGAAGGTCCAATATTTTCAAGTGAAAACTTCTTTAGGCGCTTTGGGCATTTTTGAGATGGGAAAAAATAATTGAACTCACAACACCGTCACCGACACCTTACCAAGAACACAGGGTCAAAACTTATAAAACTGTAAAAAGTTTTCACTTCTGTCGGCTTGGTTAGGTTTTTTGAGGATTGTCTATGGTTTCCTTGGGGAAAGTTGTTCAGTATGATGAGTAGAACCCCCAGTTAACGGGTCCTACACCAATTTTGTTACATCCTGTCCTCCTGAAATATATACTTACCTGAAAATATTTTAAAAAGTGGTTCAGCTCATAAATCTGAAAAAAGATCCCCAAAAAACTTATACATGAATATAATCTATAATATAATAAAACTGTAACGGGGCCGTGTCTGTACATGAAATATTTTTGGAAAATAATAACTGTGGTGGACATTACTAACGATACAGAGGCCAAAACAACAACTTTTGGAATTTTTGTCTGTCTGTCTGTCTGTCTGTCTGTCTGTATGTTCGCGCATCACGCAAAAACTACCAGGCCGATTTTTATGAAATTTGGTATGGTGGTTCCTTATAGCCCGGGTTAACATATAGGATACTTTTTATCCCAGAAAATTCAAGAGTTCCCGTGGGAAAATCAAAAGTATTCATTTATAGAATGGGTCACCACGCATATGTGGCTTGACCTATTACAATCAAATTTTACATTTTGATACCCTTATCGCGAACTAAAACTGGGACATTGTAAATCCCAAAAAAATTAAGGGTTCCTTCAGGAATGCAAAAAATTGTATCTTTAGAATGACTCAACGTAACAATATGAAACCTTTACATTGGGATGGGGTGTTTTGTACAGTCGGGTATTCTTTATCCCGGAAAACTAAAGAGGTTCCGTGGGAAATTATCCATCGATACTTACAATGATAAGAATAGAGTCCTTTTTTCCACATATTAACTACACATACCACACATTATAATCTTGGCAGCAGAATGTCAAAAGATGGCACTGCAGGGATAATAAAACGCGCTTAAGTTCTATTAAACCATTAAAAGATTATTTCATACTTTTGAGTGGATTTCTTTTAATGTATTTTTCAGCATAAGTTACTTTACACAACTCTAACTCTGGAACTATGGCACGTAGCGATGTGTTTCATAGACGAACAGATAGGTATTTTTTTACAGATTCCAATCGTGTAAAAAAATTAAAAACACATAAATCGAGTTTAGCATCTTTTATCAGGAGGCACAGATACGGGAACTCTTCTGACGACGTCTATTTGCGTGTGGCAGTTGCTCTCCGCCTGCAATATCAATATCTGTGAACCTCATCAATGTATTTGCGGGTCCACTGTGGAGGCAATTGGCCATCACTCACTAAGTTGCGGTCGTTGTTTGTGAAGATTCCCACGTTACCAATTTCATAATGACCTCACTCGGAGGGCACTGGTCTCGGCCAGATGGAATATTCCATCTTTGTTGCAGCCGCCGGGCTTTAGTCGATCTGATGGCAAAAGGCCGGAGGGTTTAAACAGGTGCTATGGCAGAGAGGAACATGCTTGCTTTGGGACATCACATTTTCTGCCTCACTCCTCACCCATAAGGTACTGCTGCTCAATTTGCGGCGAGAAAGAAGCATAATAAGTACTCGGTCTTAGAGGCAAATTACTGCTTTGTGCCGTTGGTCTGTGAGACAACCGGCTGCTGAACCCTCAGAGGCCTTGCCTTCACAAAGGAGATTGGTCGTCGCCTTCGAGAGAGGAGATGTGACATGAGGTCCTACCTGCTGCTAAGGTTGTCTATTGCCATCCAGCGCGGCAACGAGAAGTGCGTTATGGGATCCTTTGAAGTTGATACGACTCGCAGATTTGACCCATATTAATATTTTTAGGTTTTTTTTTTACTTGATTGATATAATGATTTGAATTAGTTTTTTGATAGTATAGGTATATGTTTTATTTCATCATATCAATTTATATACGTCCCCACCAAGAGGATCGACCTGCCCTGAGTTAGGGCGATCAGGCCTTAGCCGATCACGCGGGCCCATTGCGGGTTGATTGACTTCACACATAAGCTTCTTCGCAGGCGTGTGCAGTGGTGTCCTCACGATGTTTTTCTCACCATAAGAGCGTCGGATAAACGTACATACCATTACGAAATCGATATTCGTATAGATATTGGTAAGTGGCAGGATTCGAACCACGGCCTTCCGGACAGGAGGTAGTGGCCCTAACCGTTCTGCCACCAACGCTCTATATGTTATTTAAGATTTAGAAATCCTTACTTAATATTATAAATGTGAAAATGTGTTTGTTTGTTACCTATTCACACTTCAACACCTCTACCAATCTTGATGAAATTTGGCATGTAGGGAGCCTGTATCACTGGGAATGAAATAGTCTACTTTTTATCTGTGGAAATTATTATGGCCCGTTGCAGTTCCTGAGGAAACTAAAACAATACTCTTTGTTCGTTAAGTTATTTAAAATCGTAACGAAAAAATGGATTGGTGTGATTTTTAGCACAGAGATGAGGAGGAAAATGATATAATTTACTAATAAGTATATCCTGACATAGTTCCCGAGGGATCTGGGGACAACTGTTTTCTACGTTCGCGCACGTCGGTGGCGTCGCAACGGAGCAACGGATTAAAGTATTTTTTTGTATAGAATTTGTTGAAGGGGTGGGAAGTGACAAAGACTGCTAATCCGAATAGCCCGATGCAGTTCCTGAGGTACCGGGAGAAAACCCATGTCCACGCTTGCGAGCTGATTGCGGCTCGCGCACCACTCACCCTCAAAAAGAGTCATAAAAGCTATGTCCACGCGGGCGAAGCCGCGGGCAAAAGCTAGTATAATGAATATAATACTCAAAAAAATTGACCAGTCATATACATTTCGCTATCAGCTGATTAATTTAGTATGACAATTTGACTGACTCGGTGGCTCAGTGGTTAGTGCTCTTGACTACTGATCCGAGAGTTGTGGGTTCGATCCCCACCCAGGGTAAACATTTGTGTGAAGAGCAGATTTGTTTGCTCTGTGTCTGGGTGTTAAATATCTATATATGTATGTATTTAAACGTATATAAGTATGTATATCAGTCTCTGGTTCCCATAACACAGGGAATCCTACTTTGGGGCCAGATGACCATGTGTGATTTGTCCCAGATAATAATAATAATAATAATTACAAACTTTTTTTGCGAATTCAGAATACGTTCCATGCGGAAGAATGTTCAGTTTCATGCACTGAACCCCCCCTCACACCTTAATTAAAATGTTTTCAAGTGTTTCAGAAGGACCATAAACATATGGGTATGACCCATCAGGGGAGATAGTTTGACTTGTCACCGCACTCAAGTCAGCCAGAGCAGAGACAATCGGTTCAGGTGTTTCACGGACGGGTCGGACCTACGGTATAATGTAGGTGTGTTGATCTGCCAACAGTGGCCCATCTGATTGCACGTCCATAGCACCAGCATTCGGGAGGAGCTAGCGGAAGCCACTGATAGCGCCTTTAGGGAGGCCACGTATACTGGGCAGGAGTGATATGAGTTATCGTCGACACGATACAAGAAGGTCAAATTAAAATGATTTGCTATAAATATTTTTTATTTCAAGATTTCATTTCTTTTGTTATGTTAGTTGAATCCTTACTAATATTATAAATGTAAAAAAATTGTTTGTTTGTTTGCTTGTTAATTTGGCATGCAGGTAGCCTCTGTCACTGGGAAGGACAGAGTACTATATATATATAAAACCTAACCACTCGGGAGTGCCGACAGAAATGATTTTTTTACAGTTTTATAAGTTTTGACCCTGCGAGTGTTCCTGGTAAGGTGGCGGTTAAGTAACATTACAGTGTCGAGAGTTCAATGGTTTTTTCCCATTTTAAAAATACCCAACACGCCTAACAAAATATTCACTTCAAAAATGTAATGATTAACGGTGATATTCAATCATGGCTAGTTTTTCTTTGCCGTTCGAATCATTCTCTGCTTTCATCGAGTATTAGGTACTATTAGTATTAATCGTGATATTCCAAGGGTAAGCGCTGGCTGCTTTCACAAGATGGCAGTCGTAAAAAAAGGCATGTCAGTGTCCTTGCAGCCGGCTTGAAAACTGCTGATATGGTGGTTCGCGATCACAGCTGGAGGAACACCGACATGGACTTAGCCGCTGTGTATGGAGTTTGTCCTAACCTCCCCGAGAAAATAAAAGACAGACACTCGTGCTAATGTAATTTATGTAATTTAGTTTTGGTACCTGTTTTGGTTTGTATTAAAAACCCATATCGTGCCCACTGCATGGGTACGCTAGTACTTATATGCAGGGTGACTTTTAATTAGTTCTTGAAAGCAAAGGATATGAATGTACTCGTAGTTATAAATAACTTTCCCAAAGAAACTATATGTCAAATCAGAAAAAAAAATTGGTCCTCGGTACATAACAATAGTTATCAAATCGGCAAAAATTTATGAAGGACCAAATATTTTTTTGGGAAAGTTGTTTGTAAGCACGAGTACATTCATATCCTTTGCTATCAAGAACTTTTATTTTTTTTATTTTTTTTTATTCACAATTGGTAAACCCTTGACAACACTCACCTGGTGGTAAGTGACGATGTTGCCGAAGATGGAAGCGGGCTTACCAAGATTCCCCAACGCAATGGAGAACTGGCTATCTTATCTTCATGCCGGAACACACCAATGAACTTTTAAAAGTCACCCTGTATATAAGTACTAGCTTACCCATGCAGTGGGCACGATATGGGTTTTTAATACAAACCAAAACATAGTACCAAAACTAAATTACTTTTTTTTTATTTTAATTGTAATCTGTGACTGACTTTACGTTTTATTTTAATATTATTTTTTTAATGACTTGCTTTGATTTATTGAATTTAATTTATTTTATTTTATTGTGAACTGAATTTTCTGTTTGTGGGTCCGTGGTTTCCTGAATAAAGAATGTTTTATTTATTATTTATTTATTAAAACTTCAGTTTTTTATCCTATACTAGCCGTCCCGGCGACCTTCGTTCCACCTCGCACTACGCTACACTACCCTACCCTACTCTACCCTTACCCTACACTACCCTACCCTACATAAGAACCTTCTCCTGATAATAACGAACTTAACAAAAAAATAATTAGCAGAATTCCAGCCGTTTACTCGTGATGCGATGACCAGAAGAAATAAGGGTTAATTTTTATAATATACAGATTACCAATTGTAAACTCTGTAAAACGTCACTCGATATAACGATTCATTTTTTGAAACGTCAAAATTTTCTGGCTCCAGTTGGTTTACTTTAACGCTAATTTCTCTCTGTTTAAAGAAAACTCTCAATAACGTCACAAAATGCCCCGTCCCTTGTGTGTCGCTATATAGAGTTTACACTGTAATTTTATACGTTTATATTCTATGTCCATATTTTTATTACGTTAAGCGCATTAAAAATATCAAAGATACTTACAACTATTATAGAAATGACCTAAATATCAGCGATGTTTTCATCGTCGTCACCCTGAAAACAATCTGGCACTAAAATTGAGGAAACACAGTCTTGCGCGCGCGCATAATAACCTTCGCAACGTAAACATGACCTGATTTTACGTGTGATAAGGAAAATTCGGTGATTCGGAGCGTCGGTGGCGTAACGGAGAGCGTCGGTGGCGTAACGGAGAGCGTCGATGGCGTAACGGAGAGCGTCGATGGCGTAACCGCTAAGGCCGCCGCCTCCTATCCGGGAGGTCGTGGTTCGAATCCTGCCACGTACCTATGTGATTTCGAATTTCTGATTTCATATGTACGTTTATCCGACGCTCTTACGGTGTAGGAAAACATTGTGAGGAAACCTGCACACGCCTGCGAAGAAACTCGCAGGTGGTGTGTGAAGTCGACCAACCCGCACTGGGCCCGCGTGGTCGACTAAGGCCCGATCGTCTTAATACAGGGTAGGCTCGAGCCTCTCGGTGGGGACGTATATGAGCTGAAATGATGAAACATCGATACTAGATTCGTTAGCTGAAGCTTATTTTTAGGGTTCCGTTGTCAAACTAGGAACCTTTATAATTTCGCCATGTCAGTCTGTTTGTCCGTTTAGGGTACCTTTTTTTATTCACAATTGGTAAGCCCATGGCAACATCTCTGATTGACGCGTTCTGATTGCAACCCGATAGCATTATTTTTTAATCCAAAATTGATAAGCCCTTACTTAGGATCATCTCAACTGATGGTAAATGACGATGATGCCGAAGATGGAAGCGGGCTTACCAAGATTCCCCAAGGCAATGGAGAACTGGCTATCTTAGATATCTTCAAGCCGGAACACATCAATGTTGTTAACACTGATGTTTGGCGGCAAGACTAAGATAAGATGATAATAGCTAGCCAGGCGGGCTTAGAAAATGCCCTACCACCAACCAAACCGAGTCTTACAAGTTGACCCCACCGGAAATCGAACCCTCGACCTCCTGGTGTGAAGCGAATGGACTAACCATTACATTACGGTGGCGGTTAGCAACCTCCCCTAAATGTAAGGTAAGGGTATTTATTTTTGGTTTACTTACCCTATCGTGTAGAGATATAGATGTCGTTGAATAGATCTTTTAAACCTAATGATCATTTTTCGGTTAAATAAATATTTTCCTTTATACAGGGTGTAACAAAATTGGTGTAGGACCCGTTAACTGGGAATTCTCCTCATCATACTGAACAACCTTCCCCAAGAAACCCATAGTCAATTATCAAAAAAAAAATTGGACCCCCCCTTCTAAAATGCACAAAACTGGTCGATCAGCTGATCGATTTGTATTAAGAAACAAAAAAAATTGCGATTTCAGCCAAGTCGTAGAACAAAAGTTGTTCAGTACGATGAGTAGAAGCCCCAGATAACGGGACCTACACCAATTTTGTTACACCCTATATAAACTTTTAAGGGCTTTTTAGATTACGGGACCCTACTTTGCGCGTGGTCCGACACGTTCTTGGCCACTTTTTACCTTCGATTTGTGACTTATTTTTTTGGCATGGTCTCACCTGAAGGGGTGTTATGTCATGATGCCGAAGACAGAAGCAGGCTTACCAAGAATCGCCAATGCTATGGGAAACTGGCTATTAGACGGCAAAACTTTGATTAGCCTACAATGTTACAATCTAACCGCCTTCGTAGCGTAATGGTAAGTCCATTCGCTTCACACCAGGAGGTCGCGGGTTTAATAGGATAACAAGAAGTTAAATATTTGCATGACATTTTAAGTTAAAATGTGGTTAAAAATTTGGTGGTCATTAACTATTTTTGGGTTAACAATGATTAGTTTGGAGTCAATTTGCTTTAATAAGATAGCAAGATGTAAACATTTCGGTTATAATCTTAAACATATAATACAACTTTAACGGGGCCGTGTCTGTACATTAAATATTTTTGGAAAATAATAACTGTGGTGGTCATTACTAACGATATAGAGGCCAAAACAACAACTATTGGAATTTTTGTCTGTCTGTCTGTATGTTCACGCAACACGCAAAAACTACAAGGCCGATTTTGATGAAATTTTGTATGGTATTTCCTTATAGCCCGAGTTAATATATAGTAAACTTTTCATCCCGGAAAATTCAAGAGTTCCCGTGAGTTTGAGTTTGAAGCCGAGAGGATGACGCAGGTCCTGGCTGTGTGGGCAATTCTTTAACACTGTGTAAAATAATGAGTTTCTATATTTTACTACAAAGGGTGTAACAAAATTGGTGTAGGACCCGTTAACTGGCGGTGCTACTCATCATAATGAACAACTCAACCCAAGGGACTCATGTCAATTCTAAAAAAATGGACCCTCTATATAAAAATGCACAAAATTGGTTGATCAGCTGATCGATTTGTATGAGGAGTTATTTCTTTTTGATTTCAGCAAAGTCATAGCCTCCTGTCACACACACACACACAATGTTCTGTTATATGTTCTTTGTTTATATTGTTTTTCTTTAATCTTTTGTTGTTTTCTACTTCTTGTAATAATCACTTAGTTTCTGTAAGTTGCTTGGCCGCCACCTGTTAAATTTGTTTTATGTTAATGTTCTTTTGACCGCCACGAGACAGGTCTAGCCTAGTGTGGGGTCATAGTTAACTGGTATTTATTAGATACGATAACTTCGTAAATAACATTTTTATGTCTTTATGTCTTATAGAACAAAAGTTGTTCAGTATAATGAGTATAAGTTCCAGTCAACGGGACCTACACCAATTCTTTAACGCCCTGTAGACAAGCAATGCCTTGTCCCGACTCGACGGAGAAGTGGAGTCAGGTAACAGAGTCAAGACGTAGCTGAGAAAAATAAATTGTATGAAAAGTACACTATACATGTCTCACTCTCACTACAGGAACCATTTACGTCGCACAGAATCTCCCTCTAGAGATATAGGACCTCATTGATTTAAACCATCTATACCGGTATTAAACAGTATCGCTACCCACGAGACAATAAAATTTTGGGAGCAGAACGCCATGTATATTGTACCCTGTCACACTTGTGGGCCTTATGGAGAGGCATAGTGACGCTCCACGCTCGTATCGATAAGTGACAACCACAACACCTGTTGTTTACGCCAGAGAACGTGTTCGTGTTTCTTCCGGGAACCAATAACGGCCCGGGGGGCGTCGCTCCGATGTGCTTTTAAGGTGGCTTAGCTGCCAAAGCTTAGGGGTTAGACGTAGTTCCCATGGGATCCGGAGTAAACTCCTGCCTACGCTCGCGAGCCGCTTACCACCCTCAGACAGTCATAAAAACGATGTCCACGCGAGCGAAGCCCTAGGCCCCCCCCTAGGGCTTCGCTCCGATGTGCTTTTAAAGTGGCTTAGCTGCCAAAGCTTAGGGGTTAGACGTAGTTCCCATGGGATCCGGAGTAAACTCCTGCCTACGCTCGCGAGCCGCTTACCACCCTCAGACAGTCATAAAAACGATGTCCACGCGAGCGAAGCCCTAGGCCCCCCCTAGGGCTTCGCTCCGATGTGCTTTTAAGGTGGCTTAGCTGCCAAAGCTTAGGGGGAGTTTAGTGGGTAGTGTGGTCTTGGGCCTGTGCATATTTATTTATATATACCTTAAGTATATAATGGGTATGTATGCATATAGGCGCAGGGCTGTGAGTCCCACATAACCAGTACAGCCGACTGTTGTTGGTATGCGTAAAAGCATTCTCCTCCCTCCCTCCTCCGCAGTCCGAGGGAAAAGCAGCCCCCCAGCCCCCAATCCCTAGTGACGATGGTTTATTGGCCCGCGTGCAGCAGCTGTTTGGTACCAGTATAGCAGAGACGAAGCGGGCCAATAATAGGGTTGTGACTGTACAGGACGTGCACAATCGATGTAACCATGAAACTCAAAAACAAATACATTGTTTCGCAGCAACGCATAGTATTTTTAGCGTAAGGTAACGTAAATATGTTCCCTTGAACTACTATTTAAAACTTTGGTATTGCATGCGCCATTATGGCTGGCTCATACACGCCGAGCGCATTGATACCGGTATTCGATAATATCGGAAATCGAGAATATCGGAACAAAATCAAATATTAAAAAAGAATATTTCGATATTATAATAGAAGAAAATAAGCAGAATTAAACAGATAACCATATCTTATTAATTACTTGTCTATTCTTTCTAGTACAATTAAAAATAATTACATAAAATCATTTTCAGTTGCGGGATTATGACGCCATTGTTCTAAAATTGTCATCTGTCATGTAGTCATGTAGCAGTGTATGGTAATGATGTTAAGTATTAGGAATATTTTTAATAAATTAATTTATTTATTTTATTTATTTTCACTAGCTTATAGTACACCAAAAACAATTTTGTAAAGATAACACATAGGGATATTGTATATAATGTACAGTAGGTGGTCTTATTACTAAAAGCAATCTCTTTCAGTCAAAATTTTTCAATAAGGGCAGAGAAATAAGCAACTAACATAAATGTTGTTGATTCAATTAAATAAACTGTTTTATTTCCATAAAGTAGCTGCAATTTTGTGGAAAACATCCAAAAAATTACGTTTTAATTGATAATTAAAAAGTATCGAAAAATATCGATATCCAGAATACCGATTTTAGAAATTTTAATATCGGAAAAATATTGATATTAAGAAAGGTTCCGATAGTACATACTCCGAGAACAGTTTAAATGAATAGGGTAAGGAATGGTATGTTGGTGGTATAGGCAACTTGGTGTCATTTTTTTAAATGTATCTCAAAAAATACTCGTGCGGTCAATGGAAACGGGAGACATATGGTTGTCTTACTCGCACTTGTGTAAACTCGCTAGCGTTGTCTCATAAATTTGCTTGTACAGGTAATTATGTGAGATACATTTGAAAAAATGTCACCAAGTTGACTATACCACCAATATACCTTTCGTTACCCTACTATAATTAATTTTAAAAATTAAAAACTCGCCTCTCAAAATGCATGTGTGTCACTCGGGCTCGGGGCATCTATTAGAATAGAAATCAACGAATTCGCGACACGAAGAACTTTACAATTTATGAAGTCCTTAGTCAAACATAAACATTCTTAGTTAAATTCAACTCATTTTAAGTAAGTTGATTTAAAATAGTACAAATGGAAGCTAGGTACGCCGCCTTCTGACCGGGAGGTCGTGGTTCGAATCATGCCACGTACCAATGTGATTTCGAATTTAGATTACATATGTACGTTTATCCGACGCTCTTACGGTAAAGGAAAACATCGTGAGGAAACCTGCACACACCTGCGAAGAAACATGCAGGTTGTGTGTGTAGTTGACCAACCCGCACTGGGCCCGCGTGGTCGACTAAAGCTTGATCGCCCTAATTCAGGGTAGGCTCGAGCCCCTCGGTGGGGACGTATATGATCTGTTATGATGAAATGGTAAAATAGGTACATGTAATTTGGTAGGTACAAGTGTGTTTTGCGAATGGAAACAGTATTTTCTTGAATTCGAGAACCAATTGAGATAAAAGAAAAATGTTGTCGGTTACTTTTAGTGACCAAAATCATCCGTAAGGACTGGTTTTTAGGACTTAAAACGCAACTATTTACCTACTTATGCATTTCTTAAAATGCGTTAATATTGGGTATCTTGGTACAAAAATAATTTTGGAATAATTTTAATTATTTCGTATTTTTCTCAGAAAAGCCCTGTCATTTAATACCCATATAATGGGGTTGCTTAAAAATAACTAGTCCGCAATCTTTGAGAGTGCGTCATATTGGATTAAGAATGAAAACACTTAGCTAACCATGCACTTTTCTCCAAATTTAACTTGTATGCAAAGTTTTAGCTTAATCGGAAACCACGAAGTGGTAAATCTAGCTTAGAAGATTTGTCCCTAACTAACAAACTAAGTCTAAGACGGCAAGCTAAAATGAAGCTTTTAAAACACACAAAACACGACTTAGATTATGCCTATGTATCTTTTAAAGGGAGCACTTTTATGGTTTTTTTATGCCTTATTGTAGGTCAAATCACAACATTCAATTCAAATTATTGAAAGACTTTGTAAATCTATCACCATGGAAAAAATATATAATATACTTAAAGTATTAAAAAATCGATTTAATTGAATACAATTTTTAAAATATTACCACTTTTGATGTAAAAAAATATACTGTAGACCCTGTTTTTGGCATTAATTGCAAAATTTCTCGAAAACAAATGGTTAATATTAAATGAAACCAACACACAATCGGTGACTTAGACTTTTCATTTTAATTGAAAACATTTTTTGAAAGTGATGTATAAAGTAATAAAAACATGTAAAAATCGAGAATCAGCGTTCGGTTTCAACGCAACAGCCGCGTTGAAGCCCGCATTGATTTGAACTTTAAATTGAATAGACTTACGTTTGTTATTATTAAAACACGTATCAACCTGCACGGATTGAGTGATCTTAGCGCCTTTAATTGTTTCTTACTGTGCAAGCTTGCACATCACGACTGAATAGGAAGCTCGAACGTGGTATCAGCCAATTTTAAGCCCGTACCAAAGTAGTGAGACAGTCCTTCACGTGCCGATTCTTCCTGTGGTGCAGGTGAGTTCCTCTCCTTTTTACTGTTCTGTTTCTCTTTCCTGTTTCATTCCAGGACAGAACAGTCTCATACCGCATATATGTTAGACTGGACACACATAGTATTTGATGAACCGCCATATTCTACCCGCTTCCGCTAAATACAGTCCACTATTTTCAAAAACTGAACCTGCTTACATACCATTTGTGGGACAGAGTTCTTGTCAAAAGCTACTGGTCTTCTGGAAACAAGAGGAAACGAGGGGCCGAAAACCGCATAACTAAGCATAGACTAAGACGGTGATGGATGATTTAAAACCACAAAAAAATGGCAATACATTAACTATGAACAATGCATGTTATGCCGCGATATCCACAGAACAATATACAGTGGCGCCGACAGACAATGTTCGTACGGGCTCGCCGATACTATTTTTACGCGTTTGTATAACAGAATATAACCGCCCGAGTCAGGTACATTTGGTAGCTGGTGAAATTTCGTACCAAATTGTCAACCCCTGAACAAACATAGGGCTGTAAAAATGATCAAAATTATTTTCAGTGCTTTGTAGCTAGGTAAGTACTAATACACATAGCTTGTAGAACAGAAGGCAGTTGGTGCAGTAAAGTTGTCGACTGGCGACCGCGCACCGGAAAACGTAGCGTGGACAGGCCTTCCATTCGGTGGACGGATGACCTGGTGAAGATCCCGGGAAGCCGCTGCATGTGGGCAGCGTAGAACCGGTCGTCGTGGAAATACTTGGGAGAGGCCTATGTCCAGCAGTGAACGTCCTTCGGCTGATATGATGATGATAATGAAGTACTAAAGGAAGAGTAGCATTAAGCAAGTGATTGGTTACTCCGCCACATATGTTCTCTTTCTTTTAAGCTACTTGTACGACAGTGTAATGCATAACATCTCAGAAGTTAGGGTTTGTCTACCTAGGGCTTTTCACAGTATATCGGGAGGTCACGGGTTCGATTGCCGGCAGAGTCTTACTTTGTAAGACTCAGTTTGGTTGGTGGTAGGGCATTTTCCAAGCCCGCCTGACTAGCTACCACCATCTTATCTGAGTCTTGCCGCCACGCATCAATGCTAAAAACATTGATGTTTTCCATCTTGAAGATAAGATAGCCAGTTCCCCATTCCGTTGCGGAATCTTGGTAAGCCCGCTTCCATCTTCGGCATTATTTTCACTTACCACTAGGTGAGATGATGTCAAGGGCTTACCAATTGAGAATTAAAAAAATAGGGTGCTGCGAGGACAACCTTACCAATAAAAAAGTAAATAAGTTCCTAATCATAAAATAAAAAATGCAAGTAAGAAGGTGACGTCGAGGTTAAAAAGTAATTATTTTTGAACACTGTAATATGTGCCTGCGTATTATCTAAAATAATAAATAAATTTATTTTATTCCGGACCACAAAAGTCCATAATATTTGTTAGTAACAATAGAGAATAAGCATGTTATATTAGTGAGTACTTAAAAAACTGGCCAGGTGCGAGTCACAATTGTACACAAAGGGTTCTCGGTACCATCATACTAGATGGCGCTAGTACAAAGGGTTCCGTACCATCATACTAGATGGCACTAGTTTCTTCATGTTTCAAAAAAAAACCACGTTTTTTATATGAAGAACCTTTTTATTTTTTCTCTTTTTCCAATTTTTAGTATTTGTTGTTATAGCGGCAACAGAAATACATTATCTGGTAAAAATTTCTACTGTCTAGCTATCACGGTTCGTGAAATACAGCCGGGTGACAGACGGACAGACGGACAGGCGTACGGACAGCGAGGTCTTAGTAATAGGGTCCCGTTTTTACCCTTTAGCTACGGAACCATAGAAACTACTAAAAAAAATAACTATAATTTCATCGCACCGAATACTTACTACAATTCCCAATATTTACTACAATACCTAATACTACAAATGCAACAATACCCAATATTTACTACAACACCTAATACTACAAATGCAACAATACCCAATACTTACTACAATACCCAATACTACAAATGCAACAATACCCAATGCTTACTACAATACGTACTAATATATATACTGTGACAATACCCAACACTTCAAGACGGGAAGTGTCAAACCGTGCGGCGACTATGTAAGGTATTTATAATTTGGAACGAAATTCCACAATGACCAAAAGTTACTAACGCAACCCGCCTACGCTATTTTGAATTTCACATTCTTTTGTCGACGTGCACACGTCGGACTATGTGATTTTTCAGTTTGTTTCCATGCGGTCGGATTAAAAATAATAGTTTTGTTTTTGCGTAGATTTATCTTGTAGCTTTGTTGATAAGTTCTCATAGAAGTCCATCTGTTGATATGCAATATGATAATGCCGATGGCGTAACGGCTAGGGCCGCCGCCTCCTGTTCGGGACGTCTTGGTTCGAATCCTGCCACGTACCAATGTGATTTCGATTTCATATGTATTATCCGACGCTCTTACGGTGAAGGAAAACATCGTGAGGAAACCTGCACACCCCTGCGGAGAAACTCGCAGGTTGTGTGTGAAGTCGACCAACCCGCACTGGGCCCGTGTGGTTGACTAAGGCCCGATCGCCCTAATTCAGGGTAAGCTCTAGCCCCTCGGTGGGGACGTACGTGAGCTGATATGATGATGAACCCCAATTTTTATAAGTGTTTGATATTAAGTAGATTTTAAAGGTATGTAAAAGTAAAACACCTTCGTTATTCACGGGTTGGTGAAAGTTGTAGGGCCAGTGGCGAACTTCACTGTCATAAGATTTTCAAGCTCCTATAAGGTACTTGACACGGCTTAACGACTGTCATCTGTTGATAGTAACGTGCCTTGCGAAGCACGAAAACGGTCGAAGAAAAATGCTACTAACAGTTTTACCCATCCAGGTAATGACCGTGCTTCAGGTCAGTTTCCCTACTTGATCGACCCAACTACGCATGTTGTACTGAGCTATGACCACTTTAGTGTGGTTACAGGTTGTTAATTTAAATAAGTTAATACGATGCGCGCCTAGCCAAGTACATATAAAATGACAAATAAACGTGTTATCTATCTATCTATCTATATATTTAATTTCGGAAACCTAAAAACTGTAAGGTACTACCTTTTAACATTGCATTTAATGCTGTTTGGCGGCAAGACTTAGATAAGATGGTGGTAGCTAGCCAGGCGAGCTTAGAACAGCCCTACCACCAACCAAACCGAATCATACAAAGTTAGAATTCACCGGAAATCGAACCCACGATCTCCTAATATGAAGCTAATGGACTTAACCATTACGCCGCGGAGGTGGTTAAAACCGCATTTAATAATTTTTTTTAATAAAAAATTTGAGTGCGTTTGACTATATGTCAACTGATGGTAAGTGACGATGTAGTCAAGATTCAAGGTATTTATTCAAAATAGGTGCAAATTACACTCTTTCTGATAGTCATAAATTAATAGTAACATAATTTCATTTGTGAAAAATCAAGAAATAATCAATTATTATATAATAATGTCAAAATTAAATCCTAGAAATAAACCAGATTATGTAATTAGAACATGAAAACAATATGACACGAAAAGTTATACTTATAAATTATTGTATGCATTTAACAAGAGTAGGCCAGTTCACACGGACAGCACCCGGTTACGAGTATAACACGAGAGTCAGCCATCGCTCCCATCAACCATATTAGAGGGAAAGGAACGAACCGAGTCTTACAAGTTGACCCCACCGGGAATCGAACCCGCGACCTCCTGGTATGAAGCGAATGGACTAACCCACTAAGGCGGTTAAATCCATCCATCGATTTTGATGAACGAGTTACCAAAACTTTATAAGATTCAAAACACTGAGTAGTTCAGTACTTCAGAGAAAAATCATTATAAGATACCTCCCATACAAACACAGATAAGTTGTAAATTTTTCATAAAGTCATACATCTCTTTTCAACCCACTTCCAAAAATGAGGAGGTTCTCAATTGTATGTTTTTTTAATTTTTTTTTATGTGTGTTACCTCAGTACTTTTGACTAGGTGAACCGATTTTAATGATTCTTTTTTACTTGAAAGCTAGTGCTTCCCGTGTAGTCCCATATAAATTTTATCAAAATCGGTGTAGAACTTTATTAGAAAATTAACAAAAACCAAAAATATTAATGAAAAAATAAAAATAAATATTCTGGGACAAATCACACATGGTCATCTGGCCCCAAAGTAGGATATATACATATATACAACTAGCTGTCCCGGCGAACTTCGTACCGCCTTACATTACATTACACTGCCCTACCCTTCACTACACTACCCTACACTACACTACCCTACCCTACACTACTCTATCCTACACTACACTACCCTAGCCTACCCTACATTACCCTACCCTACCCTACATACACTACACTACACTTCCCTACACTACCCTACACTACACTACCCTACCCTACACTACACTACCCTACCCTACCCTACATACACTACACTACCCTACACTACACTACCTAACCCTACCCTACACTACCCTACCCTACACTACCCTACCCTATACTTTCCTACCCTAAACTACACTACTCTACCCTACACTACACTATCCTACCCTACACTACCCTACCCTAAACTACCCTACCCTACCCTACACTACCCTACCCTACCCTACACTACCCTACCCTACCCTACACTACCCTACCGTACACTACCCTACCCAACCCTACACTACCCTACCCTACCCTACATACACTACACTACCCTACACTACACTACACTACTCTACACTACCCTACATACACTACACTACACTACCCTACACTACACTACCCTACACTACACTACCCTACACTACACTACCCTACCCAACCCTACACTACCCTACTCTACCCTACACTACCCTACCCTACCCTACACTACCGTACACTACACTACCCTACCCTACATAAGAACCTTCTCCTGACAATAACGAACTCGACAAAAAAAGAATTAGCCAAATCGGTCCAGCCGTTCTGGAGTTATAGCGTCAGGAAGGAAAACCCGACTTATTTTTATATAGTAGATATACTAAGTTGTTGCGATGGAAGTCGGTTTTTTAAAGTGTTTAGCGTTTTTTCTTTGCTTCTAGGTAAGCGTATTTCTGTATGCCAGACGGTGATGGCTATGTGTGGCGTGAATGTACAATTTATTTTCTTTCCAGATAAAAGCTCTTTAATATGATATACCGATCCGTCCTCCTCCACCACAATACTCAAACAATCAAAGAGCCGCCCACAAACACTCGTTGAAATTGATATTGTGATTCCAGATACAATATAAAGCTGGCAATGATCGTGAGGGGTGCCGAAATAGTGGAGATCACGTGAAAAGTTGCTAAAAGAGTTTATTTTGACGTGATGACGTCTTTTATTGAGCGTCGGTGGCGTAACGGCTAGGGCCGCCGCCGCCGCCTCCTGTCCGGGAGGTCGTGGTTCGAATCCTGCCACGTACCAATGTGATTTTGAATTTAGATTTCATATGAAAGTTGATCCGACGCTCTTACAGTGAAGGAAAACATCGTGAGGAAAACTGCACACGCCTGCGAAGAAACTCGCAGGTTGTGTGTGGAGTTAACCAACCCGCACTGGGCCCGCTTGGTCGACTAAGGCCCGGTCGCCCTTATTCAGGGTAGGCTTGAGCCCCTCGGTGGGGACGTATATGAGCTGATATGATGAACTTCTTTTATATCGATGAACGCCGGTTGCATGCACGAAAAAGTGTCACGTTCAGCGTGCAAGCGAGAGCGCGGAACAAGCGATAGAGAGACACGATCGGCCTAAGCGTTCGGCTTGTGATCAATGTTTTCTTATGACGTTATCACGTAAAATTATCGTCCGAAAATCGACTTTACAGACAACCTGTTTTTTTATTAGCTTTATATTAGCTTCACTTGTGTGTATGTATGTATTTAGGTAACTGAATCTTTGTACGTGATTCTCACCCACTTCAAGACGTCGGATTAAATCGTAATTTAGTAACCCGCATAGGGATCGACACTTAACTGCCCCAACGGCCATCTGTTCTACGAGCTATGTGCCCTACTCACTGCCACTTCAGTTAAGCGATTCTGTGAGCTATGTCGGTTACTTTGTTTCTCGTGCGTATCTCCTCATTGATTCGATCGCGTAGGGAATATCCAAGCATAGCTCGCTCCATTGAGTGGTGACCGCGCAGGGGAAAAGTAGCGTAGGAAGGCCTCCCACGCGAAGGCGACCGACGACCTGGTAAAAGATCGCGGGAAGCAGCTGGATGCGGGCAGCGCAGGACCGGTCGTCGTGGAAATCAGTGGACTTTTTCTGGCTGATATGATGATGATGATTGGGATCGAACCTGTGCACTATAGATTTAGAGCAATATCATTGTGATATACCTCAACATGATATAGCTCAGTGCAAATTGCGTGGTTGGGTCGATCGTACAAGTTAACTGACCTAAAGCACGGTCATTACCTGGATGGGTTCGACTGTTAGTGGTAATTTTCTCGACCGTATTTGTGCTTCTCGAGGAACTTAAAGCCGTTGGTGCCGCTTGCTATTAATATAGATGGCAGTCGTTAAGCCGTGTCAGATGCCATAAATAGACCGCTTAAAAACTTCTGACAGTGGGGTTGCCACTAGCCTTACAAGCTCCATCAACGCGGAGTATGACCTCACCTTCCTGAGTTTTTGAAGAGACCCGTGCCCCAGAATTGAGGACGTTTATATGGGTTGTACCTAAACATATCCAACTATTAGGTACTTTCGCTTGATTCTCGGGCAACAATATGGCGCACTATGGTTTGTGGGCGCACTGTAGTCTTTATGTAAATTTTTAGAAATGTTTGCGTCAATATTACAACCCCCCTTGTGGCGTAATGGTTAGTACGTTCGCTTTACACAGGAGGTCTCTGGTTCGACCAGCCACCTTCGTGGTGTAATGGTTAGTGCTTTCGCTTAACACCAGGAGGTCGCGAGTAAAACTAACCACCTTCGTGGTGTAATGGTTAGTCCGTTCGCTTAACACCAGGAGGTCGCGAGTTAGACCAACCACCTTCGTGGCGTAATGGTTAGTCCGTTCGCTTAACACCAGGAGGACACGGGTTCGACCAACCACCTTCGTGGCGTAATGGTTAGTCCGTTCGCTTTACACCAGGAGGTCGCGAGTTAGACTAACCACCTTCGTGGCGTAATGGTTAGTCCGTTCGCTTAACACCAGGAGGACACGGGTTCGACCAACCACCTTCGTGGCGTAATGGTTAGTCCGTTCGCTTTACACCAGGAGGTCGCGAGTTAGACTAACCACCTTCGTGGCGTAATGGTTAG
The DNA here is from genome assembly GCA_947284805.1 of Coleophora flavipennella. Taxonomy (NCBI): domain Eukaryota; kingdom Metazoa; phylum Arthropoda; class Insecta; order Lepidoptera; family Coleophoridae; genus Coleophora; species Coleophora flavipennella. The sequence goes on along the minus strand of OX369274.1, from coordinate 2,818,723 downwards.
TCCGTTCGCTTAACACCAGGAGGTCGCGAGTTAGACCAACCACCTTCGTGGCGTTATGGTTAGTCCGTTCGCTTAACACCAGGAGGTGGCGAGTTAGACCAACTACCTTCGTGGCGTAATGGTAAGTCCGTTCGCTTTACACCAGGAGGTCGCGGGTTCCACCAACCACCTTCGTGGCGTAATGGTTAGTCCGTTCGCTTAACACCAGGACGACACGGGTTCGACCAACCACCTTCGTGGCGTAATGGTTAGTCCGTTCGCTTTACACCAGCAGGTCTTTGGTTCGACCAGCCACCTTCGTGGTGTAATGGTTAGTCCGTTCGCTTAACACCAGGAGGTCGCGAGTTAGACCAACCACCTTCATGGCGTAATGGTTAGTCCGTTCGCTTATGACCAGGAGGTCGCGAGTTAGACCAACCACCTTCGTGGCGTAATGGTTAGTCCATTCGGTTTACACCAGGAGGTCGCAGGTGACCAACCACCTTCGTGGCGTAATGGTTAGTCCATTAGCTTCTCACCAGGAGGTCTCAGGTTCGACCAACCACCTTCGTGACGTAATGGTTAGTCCATACGCTTTACACCAAAAGGTCACGGGTTCGATTCCCGGCGGGGTCTTACTTTCTAAGATTCGCTTTGGTTGGTGGTAGGGCATTTACTTAGCCCGCCTGTCTAGCTGCCACCATCTTATCTAAGTCTTGCCGAAAAATGTGTTCCGGCATGAAGATACGATAATCATTGCCCCATTGCGTTGGGGAATCTTGGTAAGTCCGCTTTCATCTTCGGCATCATCGTCATTTACCATGAGGTGAGATACTATTTTGTGCTCACGTAAGCTTAAGGACAAAATAATTTGAAAAATATATTACTTTTTAATCGTTAGAACAATTCACTGGTCTACAGAGGTTTTGTTGCCCTAGATATAAGATCAATTTTGGATATATTTATGCTCACAATTCATGAAACTATCAATGCTTTTGTAAGATTTGCTCTCGTCTTTTTGTGCACAACTCTAATCATGACTGGGAATATAAATTGTATTACGAACAAGCCGATAATTGATCAAAATATAAGATATGCAATAATCATAAAATCAAGAGCATACATTCAATAATTACATGAATAAATTCGTAATCTGGGTTCTTGAAAACATTAAAATTTGCTAAGATATCCAGAGGGCAACAATTTATTTTTTTGTAGAGCTGTGTTATGAATTTTTCATTCGACTATCTACTTTGTGTCTACGAGTATATTGTATTCTGGATCGTTAGTATCTGGATTATGTCTTTATTTTCCAAGAAATGTACGAATTCAACGATTTTTACTGCACCTAATAAAATCAGGTTTTTATTGATATCACCGCATATAATGAGACGTTTATGAGCTGGATATAAATGTTAGATAAGACATAATTATCTCTGATGTTATGCGGTTGCTTGTAAACTAAATCCTAACTAAACATAAATGTGAAAAGGAGTCAAGTTCCATACAAAAAAACTTACAGCAAACTAAATGGGTAGGTACCAAGTTCTGTAGTGGTCCCTAAATCAAAGCTACGGAACTTTTAATATAAATATTTATTTTAGATTTCTCCAAATAATAGAGAATCTACAACGGTTTTCAGTTGCTTAAAAGGAAATTTGTTAGCTTCTGTACTACGAAATGGTGTTACTTAGCAAGTTTTCAATATTCAATTATATATATATTGGCGTTTATTTTAAAGCTATGTTAGCTTGGCGCCTTGACTATTTAAACTTGCCAAGGTACACCATTTAGTAGTAAAGAACATAACAAATTTTCTTTTAAGCAACTCAAAACCGTTGTACATTCTCTATTATTTGGAGATGTCAAAAGAAAACTATATATTTTTATTTGAAGTTCCGTAGCTTTGATTTAAGAACCACTACAGAACTTGATACCTACCTATCCATTTAGATCGCTGTAACTTTTTGTGTCGAACTTGGCTCCTAATTACATTTTTGTTTTGTTCATTATTTTTTGTAAAGTAATAACATTAATTGCCACCCTTTATTCAAGTATAGACGTATATGACATTTTTGGTAATACAGAACCCTGGGTGCAAAGTCCGACTCGTAATTAGCCAGTGTTTTTAATTTTTGCTTAATATGCCTAATAAACCTATTCCGATTCCAAATCTCAAGTTAAAGCCAGGTGGTCTATGTAATTATTCCGATGAGTGCTTACGCCTATTAACCTGCCTAAATGCCAAAGAAGTTTCTAAGTCGCCTGGAAATGGTCTATAATTTAAATGAATAGTAGAAGTAAGGAACCATAATTTTGTAAGTCCGGCTCGTACTTGGCCAGTTTTTAGTTTTTTTTTCTTTGTATGCTTAATAACTTATCTCGATCGCTTATTTCAAGTTAACAAAGTACTTGGAAGTCGTCTATATACATTTTGCTGAGTAGTGGTGATACGGAACCCTCAGTGCGCGAGTACGATTCACACTTGGCCTTTTTTCGAATTTTCCCTTTGTATACTTCCATTAACCTACCTCGATGCAATATTTTAGGTTTCTAAGTTACCTGGAAGTGGTCTATAATTTTGACAATCAGTCAGTCATAAAAATAGTGATTTTCGGACGTCAATATCCCAGATATGGTAAAAGATATAAAATTGGGGTTCTAGGTGATCGAGGGGGTCTTACTAGATACACAAAATCGCAAGAGTGTGGATCAAACAGATTTTAAGTAACAGGTAGGTCGAAAGTGGCCCGTAATGGTTCGTGTAATGTAACCCACGGCTGGTGTCGCCTTTTTTTTCGAACTTGGCTGACACACTGCCGTGTGTTTAGATAATAAAGACTGCTAACACGAGACAGAATAATACAAAATGACCAGCTGATTTAGAGAGCTTTGTACCATAACGCTGGTTCATTTCCACCAGTTTTATAAAAGACAGCAGATCCCGACAGACGTTGCCTTGCTCGTAATTTCGTTCCCGCTTTATGAGAATAATGGGAATTACGGAAATTTTGGCCTTGTTCCTTCTCTTTATCGTAAAGGTAACCTCTGTGCAGAATTCTAGCATTTGAGATCTAAGGATTTAGCTGAGCTTTGGCGAGTGAGTGAGATTATTTTTCTTTTTATGCAGAGTGTAACAAAATTGGTGTAGGTCCCGTTAACTGGGGCTTCTACCCATCATACTGAACGACTTTTGTTTAACGACTTTGCTATACAAATCGACCAATTTGTGCACTTTTGTATGGAGGGACCAAATATGTTTTTGCGAATTGACTATGTGTTCTTTGGGGTAAGTTGTTCAGTATGATGAGTAGAACACCGAGTTAATGGTTCCTACACTAATTTTGATACAACCTGTATACAGAACTGTGTAACAAGATTAGGAGCCGTTAACTGGGGCTATACTGAACAACTTTTCTTAAGAGACACATAGTCAATTAGCAAAAAAATTTAACTCCTCATAAAAATCTCTTTTTTATTTTTTTTTATTAAAAATTTGAGTGCATTTGGCTGCACGTCACCTGATGGTATGTGCCGATGCAGCCGATGATACACGCAAGCTCAAATAGCGCCTATTCACTCTCGACTTGAAAATTCCTAAATTATATGAATTGAGGAATACCGGCAGGGAATGACTGAATCGATCAGCTCATGACCAATTTGGTGCATTTTTGTATGGAGCATCGATTTTTTTTTGAGAATTTAGTATGGGTTCCTCGGAGAAAGTTGTTCAGTATGTTAATAATAAGCCCCAGTTAACGGATCCGGTTATAGGCAAACAAAAACACCTACATATCAGATGCGCAGCTTTCTTCACGAGAAATTGAAATAGATATTTTAACAAAAAAAAATGGACTTAACTTTCCCGAAGGAACCCATACAATCAGAGCAAAAAAACTGGCCAAGTGCGAATCGGACTCGCGCTTAGTAGGGTTCCGTAGACTTTTATATAAAAAAAAGTTAATTAAAAAACAATTTAGTAGATGGTAATAGGAATTTAGTATGGAAAATGTATGAACTTTTTACAAATCCAACTGCACATCTTAAGTTGGTCGTCTATTACTCCTGAACTAAGAAAGCCTACTAAGCCGTGATAGTTTTCCTATTAAATTGAATATGTCCTACTATTTTCTTTATTTTTCAGATGTCCTGAAATAGCGGTTTAGCTTATAGCGGTTTAGCTTATAGTGGTTTAGCTTATAGCGGTTTAGCTTATAGGGGACACTTTACTCTAACAAAAAATATCACATTAAAGATTAATATTTCTCAAAGCGTTCCCTGAATCAAAAAATTGTTTTATTAGACCTTCAGATGTTTTATAAGACCTAGGTATGTTTTATTAGACCATCAGATGTTTTATAAGACCTAGGTATGTTTTATTAGACCTTCAGATGTTTTATAAGACCTAGGTATGTTTTATTAGACCTTCAGATGTTTTATAAGACCTAGGTATGTTTTATTAGACCATCAGATGTTTTATAAGACCTAGGTATGTTTTATTAGACCATCAGATGTTTTATAAGACCTAGGTATGTTTTATTAGACCATCAGATGTTTTATAAGACCTAGGTATGTTTTATTAGACCATCAGATGTTTTATAAGACCTAGGTATGTTTTATTAGACCATCAGATGTTTTATAAGACCTAGGTATGTTTTATTAGACCATCAGATGTTTTATAAGACCTAGGTATGTTTTATTAGACCATCAGATGTTTTATAAGACCTAGGTATGTTTTATTAGACCATCAGATGTTTTATAAGACCTAGGTATGTTTTATTAGACCATCAGATGTTTTATAAGACCTAGGTATGTTTTATTAGACCATCAGATGTTTTATAAGACCTAGGTATGTTTTATTAGACCATCAGATGTTTTATAAGACCTAGGTATGTTTTATTAGACCATCAGATGTTTTATAAGACCTAGGTATGTTTTATTAGACCATCAGATGTTTTATAAGACCTAGGTATGTTTTATTAGACCATCAGATGTTTTAGAGGACCTAGGTATGTTTTATTAGACCATCAGATGTTTTATAAGACCTAGGTATGTTTTATTAGACCATCAGATGTTTTATAAGACCTAGGTATGTTTTATTAGACCATCAGATGTTTTATAAGACCTAGGTATTCAACGATACTCCCACATGATTGGGTAAGTTAAGGAAAAGAAATCACCCCCTCTTTAAATGTAGGGAAGGTATTCTAAAACAACATTTTTTTCAAGATTTAATTGTACCACTTTGTCGGTGTGATTAATATGAAGTGTATACCCACGACAAATTACAGCTTTCCAATACTAATAGTATAGTGTTTTGCATGTTTACTTTCATCGTCCAGGTATCTGAACTATATAGGAAGATTTTTAACCACCTCCGTGGCGCAATGGTTAAGGCCATTAGCTTCACATCAGGAGGTCGCGGGTTAGATTCCCGGCGGAGTCTAACTTTAACTCGGTTTGGTTGGTGGAAGGGCATTTTCTAAGCCCGCCTGGCTAGCTTCCACCATCTTATATAAATATTGCCACCAAATATCAATTTTAACAACATTCATGTGTCGCGGTTTGAGGATAAGATAGCCAGTTCCCCAATGCGTTGGAAAATCTTGGTAAGCTCGCTTCCATCTTCGGCATCATCGTCACTTACCATCAGGTGAGATGACGCCAATGTAGGTTCAAATATACTTTCTTCTCATAAAAGACAATGTCACTTACATGAGAAGAAGGCTTAATTAATGTATGTGTGTATGTGCTCTCTCTCTATCTCTCTCTCTCTCTCTCTCTCTCTCTCTCTCTCTCTGTGTGTGTGTGTGTGTGTGTGTGTGTGTTTGGGTGTGAAATAGTGAATAAAATAAAAATAAAAGATGGAAAATATCAGAGCTTTGACCAGGCAAACTATAGATGTTTCGGAAAACGTGCGTTCATCTTGACCAGCGCAATAAAGAACATAGTAAAATTTAAAAACATACTTTCAATGATCTAATAGCTTTATCTGCACGCAAGTCTAGGAAATAATATATCGGCTGTCGTAAAGGAAACGGCGTAGTAATGAGTAATGATGTTTGTTTGCCAACAGCTCCTCCTATTTACCAGTTAAATGTTAAATTGTATGTGTATTACGCGAATTATTATAATTTCGGTGCCAAGAACCGGAATCCTTGATGGAAGCAATTAATTATAATTTTGTGAGAGAAACCTTACACGCTGATGCGGCTTATTATACATATCGTGTTGGGTAAAACAGAGCATATTTTTAGGGGGGATTCTATTCACGAAACTAAAAACAACTTCTGATATATAACGTTGCTAAAATCACAATTCTTCAATCTTACTATTTCGCACAAAACATGTGACAGAAGTTATGACCTGACTATGTACTCGTACAGAGGCCAGCACATCAAGCTAGACACTTTGGACTTTATACCGTTCATTTCATTTCATTTATTTATCGTTTGCAATAATAAGGTCTTATTATTAAAAACCGCCTCCGTAGCTCAGAGGCAAAGTTCACTGGCTTTACACAGGAGGTCGCGGGTTCGATTCCCGGCGGGGTCAATGTAAGACTCGGTTTGTTTGGTGGTAGGGCATTTTCTAAGCCCGCCTGGCTAGCTACCACCATCTTATCTAAGTCTTTACGCTAAATATCAATGTTGATGTCATTAGTGTGTTCCGGCATGAAGATAAGATAGCCAGTTCCCCATTGCGTTGGGGAATCTTGGTAAGCCCGCTTCCATCTTCGGCAACATCGTCACTTACCACCAGGTGAGATGTTGTCAAGGGGTTGCCCAATTAAAAACGCCATTTTCACAAACTCACCAAAAAACAATACGCATATTAACAATAAACCGAAAACATACAGGTTGGGTAAAGCATTTTTTTAAATATTTTTGAATAAAATATAATTTTTAGGTCAAGTTTTGGAGGAGGAAATAGGGGCCTACTAAATGCTGTTTTGGTCAATTTTAGTGCCTATTATCGGTCTGCGCTGCAGTTCTCCCTTTCTGGCTGTATACGGAGAGGTTTGAGGGAGGGAGACAGCAACATTGTATTTTAATACCTATGCTTTAGACCGCGTTTCCTCTTAAAGGTGGAGCCAAAGGCAGTGTTAATAGCAACTACGCGTCGTAGCAGCTTCGTAACACGTAGCAGAATCTAAAACTAGACCGGCCAGTTCTAGGACCGGCTTTAATCCTAATCATTTTTAATCCTCCGTTAAACACTAATGGGCGTCAAACTCACACGTTTTTGATGTTAATTGGAGACAAAAGTAATGAACATTTGTGGTGAAATCACGATATATCCGCTAGAGTGGACTACTATTTAGACTATTAATCATCATAAAATAGCTAGGATTACTTTATTGTGATACTAGCTTTTGCCCACGGCTCGCCCGCATAGATATCGATTCTGCTGTAAACGAGGGTTCACGGTACGCGATCTGCAAGTCGCTTGCAAGCGTGAAATAAAAATAGCTTATGTTGTAATCTAGTGCTTGATCTACCTACCCACCAAATTTTATCCAAACCAATTGAGCCTTTAAGGCGTAAAAGTGGTACAAACAAAAATACATATTTTTGCGTGGTTGGATGTGGCTAAAGGCTGACATAAAGTAGAAAGAAAGATGTTGTTCAGTTTCGTGAGTCGATGCCCTACTGGAAAGGGCGTTGTCGACCAAAACAACACTATGTCTGATATTTTTATTTTTGCTTTTATTTTTTATTTGAAAACCAATTATAAATTGACATTTTCTTCAACAAATCAAGTCTGCATACATACTTACGGAAAAAAAATTACGCACTATCTTCCCTTTTTTTTATTGACCAATTTTGTTTTAATTGCACTTAAAAAGTACCATGACATCACACCTGTAAGTGTTATTTTATTTTTTTCAATTAGATTAATAACTTTTAAGATATGGACCTTTTTATGATTAAAAGCGAAAAAAAGATCACATTTTTCAGTTTTTTTTTTATTTCAAAAAGTATTTTACTTAAATTTTGTTTTTCTAAATTAAAACTCTTGCCAATACTCACATTTTGACATATAATCATCACGATACCCTAATACTATCGGCAAAGCGAGTGAAATAACATTTGCAATGTTAAAAACCGACCAAGTGCGAGTCAGAACCGCATACGTAGGGTTCCGTACCATCATACTAGATGGCACTAGTTTCTTCACATTTAAAAAAAACACGTTTTTTGTATGGAGACCCCTTATTTTTTCACTTTTTCTAATTTTAAATATTTGTTGTTATAGAGGCAACAGAAATACATCATCTGTGAAAATTTCAACTGTCTAGCCGTCACGGTTCATGAAATACAGCCCGGTGACAGACGGACAGACAGACAAACAGACGCACGGTCGGACAGCGAAGTCTTAGTAATAGGGTCCCATTTTTACCCTTAGTTTCAAAGATACTTTATTCTCATAAAAGACAATGTCACATCCATGAGAAGAAGGCTTAGTTAAATTGTATGTAGGTGTTTGTCGTTCACACCGCACAGAAGACCCTTTGGGTACGGAACCCTAAAAATGTAGTGTATATGTAACTCATAGCAATCATCATCATCATCATATCAGCCGGAAATTACAAAGGACAAAGGCCTTCCCAAATCCAAGGATTTCCACGACGATCGGTCCTGCGCTGCCCGCATCCATCGGCAATATAATATAGCAATAAGCTGACCTAAAACACACTTTGAATGGCATGATGTTCACGATAACGACAATAAAATTTCGTAATTATTTTGAGGATTCGGAACTCACCCTTCTCCTTGTCGCCGTCCTTGCGGCTCTGGTCGAAGAAGCCGGTGGTAAGGGCTTTCCTCTTCAACAGGTAAGCTCGTCGCTTTGGCTTCGTCGCTGGACCAGACGGATTCTCTGTAATAGAGTTTTATATTTTCATCCCAATGTAACAGTTTTACAGGTTGCAACATAATAAGTGTAGAAGCCTTAGTCTATAGCTTCAGTTCCGCATATAGAACAACTTCCCCCAAAGAACGCATACCCAATAATGATAATAAATCTAATTACTTCAAACTTGTATATATATATATATATATATATAGAGCGTCGGTGGCATAACCGCTAGGGCCGCCGCCTCCTGTCCGGGAGGTCGTGGTTCGAATCTTGCCACGTACCAATGTGATTTCGAATTTACATTTCATATGTACGTTTATCCGACGCTCTTACGGTGAAGTAAAACATCGTGAGGAAACCTGCACACGCCTGCAGAGAAACTCGCAGGTTTGTGTAAGTCGACTAACCCGCACTGGGCCCGCGTGGTCGAAAAGGTACTTTCCATACAAATCCTGGTTATTTGTAACTTTTTCTCAAAAATGGCTTTAACAATGTTAATGAAATTTTGTGAATAATTAGGTATTAATAAGGTCTACTGCTCTGGGTAGTCAATTATTCCAGAAAACAATCAGAGTAGGTAAGGTATACATACAAGTCCAAATTATTTGTATATTTTTTTTCATCGAGTCTGATTTACCTAACTTTATTTTTGCTACTAAGTAAGTGTAATGATTATTGTTAAGTTGTGTATGCCCGACTACGAAAGACGGTAAAGGCTTAGCGAGAAAGTATGCACACAAGTGCTGTACAATTTATTTTACTCATGGCGGCGGCGCTAGTTAGCTTGGGGTAGGCCCTTAAGTGGATACTTCTTGGAAAATGGAACTCTCTAGGTACATATTAGGCTAGTTGACAATATTTGGAAATTATTTTAAAACTATAGCTAAGCATCTATTTCACCCCAAAAATATATTATATTAAGAAAAATAGGTGTTTTACATTAGTATTTTGAGTTTTTAGAAATGAACTTGAAATTTACCGCGAAAAAGGCCAAGACTGTCATGGCGTCTTGAATGACGTCACACCTCGCGAAACAGCCGTGTTTGTATATGTCAGTCAATTGTGTTTTCTAATAAATAATGAATTCCTCGTATTATAAATACTGTATAGTGCCCCAATGTAAAAGTACAACGATAAAACGCCAAACAAATTATTCATATACGTTCCAAACAATAAACAAATACGAAGAAAGTGGTTAAAAATGGCAAGGAGGCAAGATGCTCTTACTTTATCAATTGATTCCACAATTTATTTCTGTGAAGATCATTTTGATGTAAGTATTCAACACAACGTGATGTATCTATTTATAAAATAGGTTTTGCACCATAACAAATCTACAATACGTAGATTGGGGACTGGGTACTAACATAGGGACTGGTAACTGCTAATTAAATAAGACTTTGGTTGTTCTTCACATAATACTTACATAGAAGTTTTAACATTGTGAAAGTCCGATGAACAAAAGTCGGTGTTCATTGCAAAAAATTTGCCAAGCATAACGGTGTCAATTTTGGGCAAATTATTGCTGTTTGCTTTGTTAAATCCTGATTCCATGGCAAATTATACCTGTCTTTCAAGATGAAACTAAAAACGAACTGTATTAATTTAACAATAATTGCTAAAAACTCGAAATAACCTGTTCACTTTATACGAAAATGACAGATACAACATAGCGTTTCGCGCTCATTTCGCGAGGCGTGACGTCACGTTTCCATGCGCTTCTCTGATTGGCGTTTAATGTCACGTGATTAAACGCCTCATTTCGTCGATTTTATTTTCCAAAAATATTATTAATCTTTTATTATTTTAATAGAAAAGTTGTTTTTTTGGTTACTAATTATGATGGTTAATCATTAGAAACTCAAAGCCATCCGATTTATTCTTAGTGGAAACAAGCCTATTACTTTTTAATTTTGGAGACTGTCGTTTGTTCTTTCAACTTGGCGGGGTTCAGAGAATTGTGTGTCGCTATTATAATGAAATTAAATCGTGAAAATTTTCGTTCAATGATTTTTTACGATTTTCGCTGCGGCTTAAGTCAACAAGAGAGTTGCCAGAGACTTCAACTGGCGTTTGGAGATGAAGCACCATCTTGTAGCTCTGTGTATTCGTGGTTTGGCGAATTTAGACGTGGACGAGATCATCTCCATCACGATATACGTGAAGGTCGGCCGGCGACTGCGGTTACTGAATCTAATATCGATACCGTACGACAACTAATTAAGATTGACAAAAAATTATTTGTCAGCAAATTCGTACTGAATTAGGCATTCGAATGAGTCAAATGCAAAACATTTTTATGAGCAACTGAAGGTTCGGAAGCTTTGCACTCGATGGATACCGCATGATTTAACGGAAGACCAGAAACGACAGCGTGTAGAGTGGTGCCGAAAAATTATAGAAAAGTTTAATGGAGGAGAGTCATTGGCTGTCTATAATATTGTGACAGGTGACGAAACCAGGGTGTATTGTTTCTAACCGGAAAAAAAAGGCAGTCAGCAAAATGGGTCTTTCCTTTTGAAGAGTTGCCAACAAAAGTTAAGAAGAGTCGGAGCACTGGCAAAAAATGGTTGCGTCTTCCTTCGGGAAAACTGGACAATATGTAACAGTGTTGCTTGAAAATCAAAGGACGGTCACTGCAGATTGGTATGTAAACCATTGCTTGCCCAGTGTCTTAGAAAAAGTTCGAGAAATGCGTCCTCGCAGTCATGTCATACTTCACCACGACAATGCGTCCCCACATTCCGCTAAGAGAACGAATGCGTATTTGAAGGCTTCAAATGTGGAACTGATGACGCATCCGCCGTACAGTCCGGACTGCTGAGCGTCAAGCAACCCATCAAGAACCTTAGCGACCTTAGTTAATGGTCGACTAAATACTGTAAATCTTTATATATATAAATCTTCTGTCCGTGTGTTAGTCATTGAACTCCTCCTAAACGGCTGGACCGATTTCGCTAATTCTTTTTTTGTCGAGTTCGTTATTGTCAGGAGAAGGTTCTTATGTAGGGTAGGGTAGGGTAGGGTAGTGTAGTGTAGTGTAGTGTAGTGTAGTGTAGGGTAGGGTAGTGTAGGGTAGGGTAGGGTATGGTAGGGTAGGGTAGTGTAGGGTAGGGTAGGGTAGGGTAGTGTAGTGTAGGGTAGAGTAGTGTAGGGTAGTGTAGGGTAGGGTAGTGTAGTGTAGGGTAGGGTAGTGTAGGTTAGGGTAGGGTAAGGCAGTGTAATGTAATGTAAGGCGGTACGTAGTTCGCCGGGACAGCTAGTAATATATATATACCTTGCCATTAATATGACTGCGCTGTCCGTCCGTCTGTCTGTCCAACTTTTAAATGGCTGTATCTTTTAAACCGTGATAGGTAGCCGCATGAAAGAAAAACCTTTTTTTTTCTTTACGGGTAGTCGGTTAAAAATGAATATATCTTATTATGGGAAATTTACTAACAAATAATGAAAATTTACGTGGGTATAGGTTTTTATTTTTGCTCTATAGTAAAAACAGCCATACGGACAGGCGTTAAACTTGGTGTGATTATAGTACCAATCCTGAAGTAAAACAAAAATAAATAAAACCGGCCAAGCGTGAGTCGTACTCACACTAAGGAGGCTTTACTGAATAATAATAAAAAATTCTGTTGCTCGCGTTGATCGTCTTTCATTTGAAATGAATAACTTGTGATGAGAGGTGTGGTGGTATGAAATTCGCATTTGGCGAGTTTTTTTTTAATAATGAATCAATTTCCGAGCAAGTGGGAGAAAAGTGACATTATCACTATTTTCAACAACCAAATTTACGCACAACATTTCAAGTCGTATCATCCATCTATCTATCCATCCATCCATCGTTAATACAAGGAGCTAAACATAATCATTTGGCAGATTATAATTAGGTCTAATTGCTTTTCCCAAAGTAAACTCCGATATAACAGAATCACTAAATCACGCGCAATGACTCGTGGATGTGAGCTCGTCACTAATTAGTGAGTCATCTAATTTAAATTGTGTCAATTTTATGATCGTTAAATTTCTGTTGAGTTAATTAACTCAAAAACTTGTGAGTTTTTTTTTTAAATAAATGTTAACATGTATTAGAACCTTAAAAATAGTATAGTACGTATATAATTAACTCAAGCAGGATTACAAAACGTATTTTCCCGGTATTTTAAAGTATTTAATTTTATGATCGTTAAATTTCTGTTGAGTTAATTAACTCAAAAACTTGTGAGTTTTTTTTAAAATAAATATTAACATGTATTAGAACCTTAAAAATAGTATAGTACGTATATAATTAACTCAAGCAGGATTACAAAACGTATTTTCCCGGTATTTTAAAGTATTTAATTTTATGATCGTTAAATTTCTGTTGAGTTAATTAACTCAAAAACTTGTGAGTATTTTTTTTTTAACTAAATGTTAACATGTATTAGAACCTTAAAAATAGTATAGTACGTATATAATTAACTCAAGCAGGATTACAAAAAGTATTTCCCCGGTATTTTAAAGTATTTAATTTTATGATCGTTAAATTTCTGTTGAGTTAATTAACTCAAAAACTTGTGAGTATTTTTTTTAAACTAAATGTTAACATGTATTAGAACCTTAAAAATAGTATAGTACGTATATAATTAATTCAAGCAGGATTACAAAAAGTATTTCCCCGGCAATCTATAGAGGTAAAGCAGTCGCCATATGACTATGATTTATTTAGATTCAGTAAATAATAAGTTGATGAATATGTTTTTTTTAAGAATTTATGATTATTATAATAATCTTTATTTCAGGTCATGCCCATAATTTATTTCTTGGTGTAAATTATACTTAATAAACTGTGTATGTTATATATAGTTTCTTTTTTCAAGCTTTTATTTACTTTGCCCTGTTAGTATGTTAGTTTGAGTCAAATCTTGGATGCTGAATTTAAACCACTTCCCGGTTTCCGATTGAGCTGAAATTTTGCATACACGTTTAGTCAGCCAGTTCCCCATTGCGTTGGGGAATCTTGGTAAGCCCGCTTCCATCTTCGGCAACATCGTCACTTACCACCAGGTGAGATGTTGTCAAGGTGTCACGGAGTGCCTTTCCTTAATAATTATTTTATAAACCAATTTTCTATACTAACAAAATGGATTTAAGTTAAAGGTTATGATTCTGCGTTTAAAGGATTGTTTCGTTTCCAGTGTGGATTATCTGTGGTAATGCAACAACGTTTTTTTTGTTTAGGGTGGTAAGCGTAAAAATTACCCCAATAAGTCAGGCAGTAACAGGTATTTCTGAAGGCTGAAAGTTTATTATTAAAAAGTTTTATAGCTCTTTGGCGGGAAAGTCGTGAAAATCAGGAAAAGTCTCTGTATTAGCATTGTACCTCTAACATCGTCTTGCAGGTTTAAATCATTCCCTGGGTCTAATACCTTTGTTTTGATAACTTCAGGGGAAAGCAAGTAGGTATTTGAATTGGGTAAAATTTAATTATTTTCTTGAAACCCTAATTAGAGAGGATTTTGCATGATTCGGCAGTATGACAAGGCCATTTTGATCTCTGACCGATCTGAAGACGCTGGTGCCTGCAGAACCTGATAACAAATTCGCCTCAGGAGAGCCTTTTCCATTTTGTTGTAAATTTGTACCTTGTGAATTGGGAGAAGAAATCCCACGGCTTTTGGAGTTTTTCTGAAAAGGAATTGCTGGTGAGTTTTCGCTTAGGTAAAAATTTTGTACTTAGACATTGGAATTTTCATAGTTGAGATTTTCAGGAATTAATCCTTGTGAATATTTTCAGCGGGTTTTCTGAAGAGGAGGGATTCACCGACGACCAAATAAATTTAATTTGTGAAGGGACTTGATACGGCGTCGGTAAGCAGTGCTACCCACTATTTTCTAAAACCACATGGTTAGGTACCTGCAAGCTAACCTTGCTTATAAAATATTATCTCTTTTCAGGTGATAGGGAATTCACTACAATTCACTACAACTAACTAGAATTAACTACAACCAAATAACAATTAATCGATAATTAGTCTCACTTGGCTGAAGGAACTTCAGACTCTCTGGTAAATGTAGCTGTGAGCAGAACTCATCGGTCGCTCCAGCCTTCTCATCCTGTTTCGAGGTCGGTAATAAATTAAGCACCCTTTAGTACAAGCATTTCTTAGTTCATTTTTTTGCAAAGCCTGAAAAGGATATACGTAGGTTGAATTTAAAAAGATTTATAG
This sequence comes from Coleophora flavipennella, assembly GCA_947284805.1. NCBI lineage: Eukaryota > Metazoa > Arthropoda > Insecta > Lepidoptera > Coleophoridae > Coleophora > Coleophora flavipennella. The sequence continues at coordinate 2,803,676 of OX369274.1, read as the reverse complement.
TAAACTCTTTAACTTTGGTGATCAAACAATTGAAATTCAAATATAATTTAGATTAGGCAAGCGTTCGGAAGAATGTGGTAAAAAGAATTCAACGGCCCATTTGCTCTACCTGGCTGACTATAAGACCGAGGACTTATCGGTGTGTATTCCACAGTGCTACCAAAGATCTCTTCCGACCGCTACTTATTTTTTAACTACATTAATGAATGTGATATTCGTTTCCTAGTAGGAAATAAAATAAATGAATTGCCTCAAGTGTACTTACTTTATTTTTACCCTTTCTTTATAGAGCCGGAACCTTCTCACACATACACATACCGATACATTTATTTATTAATTTTTTTATTCTGTCAACGTTGGTGAACCATTTTTTTACACCACGTTGCAAAGGGTTTACCAATTGTGCATAAAAAAAAAGTCTAGATGACAATGCATGGTTAGTTAAGTGACGTTATTCTAAATTCTAAGTCTACAAACAACAGTAAGACCTGCAATAATGTACGATGCCGTATTCTGGGCCGTAATAACGGCATGTGGTCGAGATGAAGATGTTGAGATGGGCAGCAAGCGTAACAAGACTCAACAAGGTGCAAAATACAACAACATCAGAGGTAGTTACAAAGTCGCGATCATCACAGACAAACTAACAGAAAGTAGGCTTCGTTGGTATGGCCACGTGATACGACGTCCTGAAGACCAAATGGTTCGAAGAGGAATAGGAAGGCCCTAAGCCATTTAGTAGTCTACAGCGACTTAGAACGAGCCGAAATGACCGTAAGGATAACCCAGAAAAATGATAGGAAAAGGCAAGAAGACGTCAGAGGAAGAAGAAGAAGACGTCATTTTAAATCCAATATGGCGGACTCCCAAAGATGGCGGACCAGTTATTTATTTATGCACCCGTATGATATGGATATCAAATGGAAGAGTTTTCTTAGAAAAACACGAAACAATTAAAATTATTTTTAAATAAAAGCTTGTACCTAAAACTTTTCAGGCTTTTATTTTAAAAAATTTTGTAAGTACCTCCCGTACGAAACAAGTTAAAATATTTTTCCCAAAAATGGCTCTACGGATGGTTCAATTCATCTCCATTGACATCTGGGAAAGTTCTAAAAATGGTACTGGTCATAAAACAAATTTAAAAAAAAAAATTAAAAAAAAACATGTTTTAAAATATTTACCAATTCTACGTAATTGGCAAATTTTACTAGCGTCTATAATAGGTATGCCTTAAGACTTAAGGTTTAAGTGGTATGTCTAGAAAAATCCTGAAAACGGTACCTCCCACACACGTTAGATGCTCCTGCGAGATGGTATGATCTCCATGCAGAGTTCATTTTATTTTGATTGTTCTGAAGAAGAATCAAATAGGCTGTGTATTAAGGAAATTATCTGATTACTTGGCACTTGCCCTGCCTTGTTGACTGATGATCTGCGAGACTTACCGACAGTCACTGGAGGCAAGCAGCTCGAGATAGTGCTAAGTGGATGTATAAAGGAGCGGCCTGTGTGAAACAGTCGACATCTGACGGCTGAGATGTTTAGACGACACTTGCTCTAAAAATCGATGCAAGTCATTTCCCAAGTAAAGACCATGTAGCGACACCTTCAGTAACCCGAGTCAGATGGAGAGAATACTAAACCTTAACACAAGCGACGAGAGTACATAATATAAACGACATCTAGAACGCGCTATTAACATTTCTTCGCTATTGAGTATATATACAAGTACCAACCATCAACGCTTGGCCCACGGCCGGAAGCCAGGCATTCCACCTCGCCTGGCGGAGATCCCCCTTTTCCTTATTTCTACAACCATAATGGGCGGCCCCGTGAATGAGTGCTCAAGAATATCTGCGTGCAGAGAGAGATAGCGGGATATCATGAATCGAAGCTACATCTGCCATCCAGGACACTACTACTACGTGTTGACCAAAACCACTCTGTGAAGAGTGCTACGACTGAGATGATGAATTTCCCAAGTGTGTCACATTGTCATGTTATGTCCATGCTAAGTCCAGACCAAGGGAGTAGAGGTGGACAGAAGAAACGAAGAGCTGGAGGAACTGATGATGCTGGCATGCTGGAGGCGTTCACGCCTCGCAGTCGTACAGTAACGGAGATTTGCAGATGAGCACAATTCGTGCATAACTGAAAGACAAAATCGGTAATCGGAGCGATCTTGACGAAAGTCGAAAGATGAAGTACGTGTATGTCGAATGGTAATAAATTTATTAATAACAAAACATTAATTTACATTTACATTTATTTATAATTAATTAATTAAGAACAAAAAAACCGACTTCAAAAAAGGAACTAAGGATCCCCTTGATTTCTCTGGAATGCCATTATCAAATCCTAGTTTCCTTATCATGGTAAATTATCAAAATCGGTTCATAAACGACGAAGTCATTCGCGAACATACAAAAAATATATGTACTACTTCCTTAATCATTGTATCTTTTTTTTCTCTTATTTTGTGCAATAAAGTGTTTTCAATCAATCGATCATTAAAAAATTATATATACGGTCGAATTGATCCTTTTTTTAAAGTCGGTTAAAAAGTCGTGTACGAGACGCCGTGGGGTTGTAGCTCGGCAGATTAATATTTTAAAATAAAAGATGGATGTACATATTACATATCGTTGAAGATAAGTTCATTTTAATACGTAAAAAAGGAAATAGCTCTGTCGGCTTACTGATTATTATTTCTTTTAGCGAAACTATTGAAAATGCTTTCTTGCCATGAGATAGCGTATATAGGGATCTCTGCCCTGACGCGCGGTCACAAATATAATAAACTTAAAAATGGACCTCTGTCCTGGCTCACGGCCCACCATAGAATGAATCTCAACTGTTTTGGAAAGCTTTCGAACGACTTACCAATTTGAATTTAAACTAATATTCTTAATCCGATCGCGCTGGCAAGAAAGTAGCAAAGGAGCCGCGAGTGCGGAAACGTAGAGATATACGATCTCTACAATATGCAGGACGGAAGAGTTCCGTAGCGATGTAAAGACAGCCCCTCGCTACAACAAAGTCTCTCCGGAAATGTTATGACCAACTGTTTTCAGCACACTGTTTACAGAGATGATAAATATCTTGGACACGGCGCTGCATACCCAGTGAAACAACCGTGCCGTCTGGCGCCGACCTATAATTATCACGCCCACTTACGCGGGAAACTGTTTGTTTATTAATTATTTCAGCTAAACTATTCTTTCTTCGCACCGTTTACCGTCCTTGGGATAGTACGGTCGAAGTATATAGATCAAAACTCTTGGTTTTTGATCAAAACCCGGAAGATGACACAATTTAAACTAAATTTTGTCATAAACCTGTAACAATCTAGATTTTTGATCAAAAACCTGATCTGGGTGATCAAGGGGTGAGGTCGCAATCTAGAGAGCGGCAGGGAGTGTCCATATTGTATTATAGTACTAATATACTTCATTTTTTACTTTCTATAATTGCAAATGATGATGGATTGTTTTATTTATTTCATTTAAATTGATTAATTTGTCATAAAACTAAGCAAACCCATGTTTTTGACTAGAACTTTATCATAAACCCAAACTAGTTCAGGTTTTTGATCAAAAATCTAGATTGTTACAGGTTTATGATAAAATTTAGTTTAAATTGTGTCATCTTCCGGGTTTTGATCAAAAACCTAGATTTTTGATCAAAAACCTAATTTTATCAAAATCCTACGACATATATAAGGTCTAACAAAATTAGCTGAAACTATTTTAACTGGTGCTTCTACCCATGAAAATGAACAACTTTCCCCATGGAACCCATAGTCAAAACGAAAAAAAAAATTTGGCTCTCCCATACTAACTTGATTAGCTGATCAGCCAACTTAGTATGGGAAGTTCAATTTTTTTTTTTGAGATTTGACTATGGGATTCATGGGGAAAGTTGTTCAGTTTCATGGGTAGAAGCACCAGTTAAAATAGTTTCAGCTAATTTTGTTAGACCTTATATAAGGTGTAACAAAATTAGCTGAAACTATTTTAACTCGTGCTTTTACCCATGAAACTGAACAAACAACTTTCCCCATGGAACTCATAGTCAAATCTCAAAAAAAATTCTAAACTTCCCATACTAAGTTGGCTGGTCAGCTGATCGAGATAGTATGGGAGAGCCATTTTTTTTGCGATTTGACTATGGGTTCCATGGGGAAAGTTGTTCAGTTTGATGGGTAGAAGCACCAGTTAAATAGTTTCAGCTAATTTTGTTACACCTTATATATTAGTACTAATATATAGTATGGACACTCCCTACCGCTCTCTAGATTACGACCTCACCCCCTCGTTACCCAGGTTGATTCAGATTGGTTACCGTTTGGTTCACGAACGTATGGGATTTCGCCGTGATTTTGTTTGCTCCGTCATTTGTTTTTAGAAATGTAATTTCACGATCGTTTTTATGCAGTGTCCGGGTGTGGTACGGTTGTGGAAATTTGGGCATGCACACAAACAAATCTGATAAATTCAGATAACTTAGAATCTAGGTAATCTAGGTTCTTGTAAATCGTTCTATCTAGGTCCTAGGTCCTTTTACTTTATATGTCACAGAATATAGTTTGCAAAACTTTTTTATATTTTCTAATTTACAACCAAATAGTGGCCCCCATTTTTAAAATTAATTTATTTACGTGAGTATGTCCGTCTTTGGGTCACCGACCTACATTTTTATACCAAATTTTAACTCAATCGGTCCAGAGGTTTCTTAGCAAATCAGCTGTGACAGACGGACGGACAGACAGACACACGAGCGATCCTATTAGGGTTTCGTTTTTTTCCTTTTAAGGTACAGAACAGTAAAAATCTTATATTGTTTAAGTATGTGACGAAGTCAATATTTTTGCTTCTTTTTATATTCAGCCTTCTTTTATATCATCTTTTTGTCTATATTTTCCTACCAGCCGAAGGAAGTCCACTGCTGGACATAGGCCTCCCCCAAGGATCTCCACGACGACCGGTTCTATATTTACTCTTTGTTAATTTGCTTGTTTTTTTTAAATTTTCACTCTGTCAGGGAATTCAATTCCGATCATATTCACCGTCACATCTGACCATTATCTTATTTTTACGTTTTATTTCTTCATTTTAATATATGTATTCTGTTATTTTGTGGAATTTCCTTTTTTAATTTGATTTGTTGGACCCTGCCCTGCCCTCCATATCATTGTACCTCTCCATCTCGTGCGGACGGCGCCGACGGAGGGCGCGACGCCCACCGCAAGTATAAATAGGGGGCAGATACATATAAATGTGCCGTAGCTGAGATATGGTTCCAACTCAGCATAATATTTTGCAGGTTGTTATGTACCTACGGCGCTGATATTCTCTCTAACAATAATATCACAATTTAATCATCATCATCATATCAGCTCATATACGTCCCCACCGAGGGGCTCGAGCCTACCCTGAATTAGGGCGATCAGGCCTTAGTCGACCACGCGGGCCCAGTGCGGGTTGGTCAACTTCACACACAACCTTCGAGTTTCATCGCAGGCGTGTGCAGGTTTCCTCACGATGTTTTCCTTCACCGTTAAAGCAATCGGTAAGTATGTAGGTAAGTTTTGAAAAACTCATTGGTACATTGGCCGTCCAGATTCGAACCCGGTACCTCTGGTTAGAAGAACCGAGTCGTTACCGGCTGAGCCACCGACGCTTTTTCACAATGAATACCGTTTTTGATTTGAATGGAGCATGGACAGGACGATAATTATGTCAAATATCCTTATAGTAAGTACCCTTTCTCTGAAAGTTGGAAACTCTTGCTTGGCATTTTTGACGAATATGTATACCTGGGACAAACAACAAATTAATTAGGTAGGTCCAACTTCGGGAAAGATATCAATCGTCGAATCTTCACGCCCTGGATACCGCAGTGCCTCCAGACTAAAGTCTTTGACCAGTGTGTGTTGCCAGTAATGACTTAAGAAACTGAGACATGGTTGCTTACTATTGCCTTCATCAGAAGGCTCAAGATCACCCAAAGGGCGATGGAGCGAGCTATGCTCGGAGTTTCAGAAGTGAGGAGATCCGTAGGAGAAACAAGGTAATCGACATAGCTCACAGAATCGCTAAACCTGAGTGGCAGCGGGTGGGCACATAGATTGTAGAACATATGGCTGTTGGGGTAGTAAAGTACTCGAGCAGCGACCGCGCACCAGAAGACGTAGTATAAGTAGGACCTCCCACTCGGTGAACTGACGACTTGGAGAAGGTTTGCAGGAAACCCCAGGACCAGTCGTTGTTGATATCCTTAGGGGAGGCCTTTCTCCAGTAGTGGACGTCTTAGGGCCGATATGATGACGATGATTATTATAATTGATTCGGGGACTGTTTTTAAAATAGCAATGTGTCTAGCCTCAAACGACTCATTTATTTGTTTGTATTTCACCTTTATGAATCACTAGCTTTTGCCCTCGGCTTCGCCCGCGTGGACATCGTTTTTATGACTGTCTTAGAGAGTGCGAGCGTGGACATGAATGTTCTTCAGATCCCTCGGGAACTATGTCAGGATATGCTTATTAGTAATTTATGTCATTTACCACCCCCTCGACCATCTCTGTGCAAAAATCACACAACCCATTGTTCCGTTGCGAAAAATAACCAAAAAAGAGTATATTTTCAGTTTCCTCAGGAACTGCATCGGGCTATGCTATTTTCACGGCATAAAAAGTAGCCTATGTCCTTCCTCGTGACACAGGCTACCTGCATGCCAAAGTTCATTAAGATTGGCCAAAGCGTTGAAGTGTGAAAAGGTAACAAACAAACACATTTTCACATTTATAATATTAGTAAGGATTCATTGAAACATCGAAACCGTCACACACAAAATCTCTGAAGTGCGCTATTGCACTTAAATAAATTTGCGGATTCCGAGCGAAGTCGAAGTATTTAGGATAATTGCACAGATGCCGCGGATTCCTGACTATTTATAGAATAACCGTCATCTTTAGCTGCTAAATATAAACCACTTTTAGTGGTAACAAAAACGTATCTGTACTTTCACACCATACGATCCTATCGTATCGACAAACATAAAATACTCCTCCGGCCAATAGTGAATTTTCTCATTTCTATTTCATCATCGCAGTAATCAATCGTTCGTATTATTTTATACTTTTAAGAGATTTTTTATTATCTTCCTGGCCCAAGTTCAATTCCCAGCGATATTATGAAAGACGTGCTTCATTTGCTGAGCGCCCCTAGTTTTCTTAAAAATAAAAATCAGACATTGATAAGTTTTGGCAGGAGATATTTAGATAACATAATATTATTCAAGCCGTTTGTCAGTATTGTGCTATAATTATGTCCAATGTCAAAGGATAAAAGAAAGGCGACAACTCGTAAACCTCTCTACTTTCTACTCAACCATGACGTAAGCAATTTTATGAGAGTGTGTGGCTTATAGCTGAGATGTGATTTATATTTTTTATATTTATAATTATTTTAGTAAGGTGTAATAAGGATGGCCAAATTTCATATTAGACCGCTTCCAAATGATAATAATAATAGATGATTGCAATACAGGGATTCACCGTCCTTTTTAACCTATTTAATGAGACTAGTGGCTCTGTGAGTTTTTCGAGTTTTTCAAAATGGTTGAAATATGATATTTTTTACGTTTTCAACCCAAATGGCTTCGCCGTTTTGAAAAAAATCCAAAAAACTAATCGGCAATAAAATCTATACAATTATCAAATATACAGGGTGTAACATAAGGGTGTGGTGATACTTTAAGGTGGCCTTGTACTCATCAAACTGAGCAACTTTTGTTCTGCAACTTTACTGAAATTACGAAATTTTATTGGATTTTTCATACAAAACCGTTTAATCAGATGACCGATTTGTACGAAAAATAAAAAAATAATTGTGACTTCAGCAAAGTTGCAGAACAAAAGTGATTCAGTTTGATGAGTACAAAGCATGTTAAAGTATCACCACACTTTTATGTTACACCCTATATGTATCAAATCAATCATCATCATCATATCAGCCTAAAAACGTCCACTGCTGGACAAGGGCCTCCCCCAATGATTCCCACGACGACGGTCCTGCGCTACCCGCATCTAATCTATATAACAATCAAAAATTTCAAGAGAATTGTTTGAAAAATGCGACCTGTAGAGCATAACAGCCGGACATCCGAAGAGACATAATTATGAAAGCATTTTTGCCTAATTACCACACACACACGAATACACAACTCACTCACTTTCTATTATGCATGACTATGTTTATTAAGTTTAAATTTAAAATTTTAGTTTTAGCTTTATTCTTTACTGTCCGCTTACCTTAAGCATGGAAATTGTTTGCACTCACGGCCCCTACGATACAGGCTTAGCCTAGTGTAGGGACCACCGTTCTATAAAATTACTTGTATTGTATTTTTTCCTGGCAAATAAATAAATAAATAAATAATAAGACGTATTTAGTTGCCAATGGCGCTGGAAGTGAAATAAAGAGACGTTGAACCCTTCATTGCCATAATATCTCTCTATGATTTGGCAGCAGTATATTATTAACCTTAGCAGTCCGACGGCTTAGGTCTGTCATACCTTTGCAAGTCGTCTCAATATCGTGTCGTGTCGTCTAAAGTTCTTTATGTTAGTCCAATCTGACAGTGTTGCTACGTGCACTATACGCTTAACTTTGAGCAGCGGCGGTTGCAACTCGTAAACCTACTCTCCACTTTCTGCTGAACCATGACGTAAGTCTGTTGTGTTATGGCTGAGATGTGATGTATATTTTTGTAAACGTGGAGATGGTAAGAGGTGTGGCTGATTTCAAGAAACCTACATTGCAATTTTTTTTCAAAAATACATCTGATCCTTACATGTGTAGTTCCTTTTTTACCGACTTCAAAAAGGAGGAGGTACTTACTAAGTTCGACTGTATATATATTTTTTAATGTATGTTCACCGATTTTTCCGTCAATTGTGGACCGATTTTCAAAATTCTTTTTTCATTCGATAGAGTATACTCCCGAGGGGGTCCCATTGTCACCAAGTCAGGATTTGATGATGGGATCGAGAGCAACCCTCAAATTACTCATTATGATACTCATACTGATGAAGGAAGGTACAACTCCTTAACGGTTAGGAGTTGGAGGAAAATTCTTTCAATATTATATACGTAGGTATACATAAACCGATAGGTTGTATTCTTTCAGGTTATTCAGATTAGCCTTTGATGGACGATTAACTCCATAACTTTCATGTTATGGAGTTAAATCGTCCATCATCATCTGCTGAGATGATGATGGAAGCCACAGGACTCGTATCTGTTAATGAAACACATGTTTTATGATTTAATAGTTCCTATTGGTGAGTAGGTGATTGGGTATAACGTTGTTAGATAGATAGCATTATCACAAAAATTAAAGAAAATAAAAATCAAAGTTTAAAAAAACTAAAAACCGACTTCAAAATGAAATTCACTCAAAAGTATGAAATAATATTATTATACTTAAATACACAACATTAACCAACAATAACGAAATCAAAGGTGGGTACGAATTAAATTAGAGGCTTAATTTTTTTTTTGAGGTTGGTGTCAGCAATACCATCGAATCCAAAACATTTGATACGTAAGTAACTGTGTGCTGGTACCGACCTAAAAATCCTTTGATTTCGTTATTGTTGGTTAACGTTGTGTATTTAAGTATAATAATATTATTTCATACTTTTGAGTGAATTTCAATTTGAAGTAGGTTTTTTGTTTTTTTTAACTTTTTTTTTTAATTCACAATTGGTAAGCCCTTGGCATCATCTCACCTGATGGTAAGTGACGATGATGCCGAAGATGGAAGCGGGCTTACCAAGATTCCCCAATGCAATGGAGAACTGGCTATCTTATCTTCAAGCTGGAACACATCAATGTTGTTAACACTGATGTTTGGCGGCAAGACTTAGATAAGATGGTGGTAGCTAGCCCGGCGGGCTTAGAAAATTCCCTACCACCAACCAAACCGAGTCTTACAAGTTGACTCCGCCGGAATCGAACCCGCGACCTCCTGGTGTAAAGCGAATGGACTAACCATTACGCCGTTAAATTACTACTCATGAAATTGAACAACTTTACCGAAGAAACCCATAATGATTCACAATTCTTTTTTTTTACTTTCCTTTAACCAACTTTATTCTCTCCGTGATTAAGAACATTGAACCTAGCGTGTCAGCTTTACGTCCCGTATTTTTACGTCATTAACTCCACGCTTTACGTAATCATGTCCATCCTGGTTAATACAAACTACAAACCTTATAATATTTATTTGATGACCAGGGTTATAGCGAACTAGTAACGTCAACGTAATTAATAGCGTAACACGACACTTTGCACGAAAAATGTTTGGCACCAATGACATGACAAAAGAACCTTAGCACCATTTAATTATTTTTTTAAATGAGCGTGCCTTACAGTAGTCGCATATGATGTGTAACCTATGATATGACAAAAGTCAAACAAACCTACCTTGCATTAGGATCATGGTCTTGTTTCCTTAGCCTTCATGACTGAAAAAAAAGGTGGCATGGCCATGATTCCTTAGCTTTCGCGACTGAAAACCACTGCATTTCCTGTTACACACTTCCGTCCATTTTCACGAAAGCTTCAACGCGGCTGTTGAAACCGAACGCCCAATTCTCGATTTTTACTTGAGTTGATTACTTTTCATCACTTTTAGAAAAGTTTAAAAAATGTGTTCAATTAAAATAAAAGGTCTTATATAGTCACCGATTTTTGTGTGTTGGTTTCATTCAATATTAACTATTTGTTTTCGAGAAATTTTGCAATGAATGCCAAAAACAGGGTCTACAGTATATTTTTTTACATCAAAAGTGGTAAAATTTTTAAAATTGTATTCATTTAAATCGATTTTTTATTACTTTAAATGCATTATATATCTTTTTCCATGGTGATAGCATTACACAGTCTTTTAATAATTTGAATTGCATATTGTCATTTGACCCATCTTAAGGCCTTAAATCTCACACTCCAAAATCCATCAAGCCGGCTACGGATTCAGCCAAAGATACAGACATACAAACATACATACATACATCCGAATAACATTATTCAACATTCTGGGGCTGTCGGGCAAAAGTAAACGCAAATGTCACTTTATATTTTCTGTGCTAGAAATATTTATTTTTAATTATAAAATGTTTGTCAACGCCAAACACGTCAAAAACAACCGACTTTAGTCGCAACAACTACAATATTACTATATTTTTTGTTTTGCTAAAAGAGTACTAAACCAATTTTACACATATTGGTATATATATCTACACTAATTCCACTTAAAACAAATAAAACTGCATTTATAATTTGTCAGCGACCGGTTTCGAACACCATCTTGAGTCTGCCTGAAGATGATGTTCTAAACCGGTCGCTGACAAATTACAAATGCAGTTTTATTTGTTTTAAGTGGAATTAGTGTATATATATACCAATCATCATTACAGCTCATATACGTCCCCACCGAGGGGCTCGAGCCTACCCTGAATCAGGGCGATTAGGCTTTAGTCGACCACGCGGGCCCAGTGCGGGTTGGTCGACTTCACACACAACCTTCGAGTTTCTTCGCAGGCGTGTGCAGGTTTCCTCACGATGTTTTCCTTCACCGCTATAGCAATCGGTAAGTATGTACGTAAGTTTTTTGAAAAACTCATTGGTACATTGGGCATCCAGATTTGAACACGGTATATACCAATATATAATATATATTCATCTTTATGCTTTAACTTTTATATCTCACTCAGATTTTGTTTAAGTTTATTTCTACTTATTTTTATTTATTTTTTGAAGTTTAGCTAGCGTGTAGATTTGTACATGTGAAAACATTTAAATAGTACTTAGTTTATTAATTAGCTTTTTAAATAGACATAAAATACTGTTTGTTTTCCAAATAAGGTAATAGTAGTTTATGAAACTGTTGCATAATAAGGGTTCTTAAAATACGAGTGTATTATAGCATTACACGAGTGTTTTAAGACCAAATTATGTGCAGTTTCATACACTACTTTATCTAATCTCATACATTGGGATTGAATCAACTAAAATACAAAGGTCAAAGTAAAGAGTAAGAAAAAAATCCCACGAAATTCAGTATCTACAACAGAATTCAATGAAAAACCAGCACATCACCGCGCACAACGCATGTGCGTTCCAATAAAAAAAAAATTGATATCGAACTTCGTTGGTGATATTATCTCTTTGGTTTAACTTGTATCGTAATTGAAAAAAAAATAGATTACAACATTATTTGTCTAACAAAATAATGTTATCATGTAATTTTTTTTTAAATTACGGTATTGTGTTTATAAACTATGTCAATATAAACTCGTTTTGAAGTTGATAATGCGAACTTTACGATATGGGAGTAGATAAAATAAATAAATATATTGTGTTTTATAATGTGCCACTAAGAACCTAAAATCAAAAGTATCAACTAAACCGATTTTGCTAAAAAATTATATGGTACTGCCCTGAAGAAACCGACCCAGCGCGAGTCGCGCATTGAGGGTTCTGGCATCATCATCATATTGACTCATATATGTCCCCCACCGAGGGGTTCGAGCCTACTCTGAATTAGGGCAATCGGGCCCGAGTCGGGGTGTTTTGGGAACGAAACCCTACAAAAATCAACAATTACAACAATCGGATTGAACGACAAACTTAAGTGTCCCCAGGAGGCTCAAGTTTCCAGGAGGCTCAGGTTTCCATACAAAAGAAGTTCCGCTTTAATACAAAAACTACGAGTACATGCCAGATTGAATCCAAACTTTGCGAATTATTTAGTAGACACGTATCGATGTTTGAAATTAATTTTCATCGTAGTTAATTTAAACATAACTAAACGAAGGCTTAAATTACTTTTGTAACGAAAGTTTGAAACTGTTCTTTTTTCCATTTTATGTAAGTACATGGAAAAATAATTTTACGTTTTAGTTTTATAATTTCTTCCATACATCATAAAAAAACTTATTTACAGCACCAATTTTAAAGTAAATTAAATTGAAAACTATATTTCGTTTATTACTTTGGTGGTAATTTTCAAATTTAAATTTCACTTTGATTTATTGTATCATGTAATCACGTGTAAATTAAATTTACCAATAAAAATGTCTATGTCTATGATATGAAAGGAAATTAATTACTATAGACGTAATAACCTAATAATAATAATAATAATGAAATACTTACCTTTATTTTCATCACAAAATGGTACGGACCGCTTGGCCTGAGAAAGAGAGGTCGCCCGCGCGCTCGTTGACGTAATAACCTACTCATATATAATTCACAAATCAACTATGTAGAAGATACTACTAGATCCTACCAGATGTCGCTAGTGTCTTAACAAACTGCAAATGTGAGTGTATAAATAATATTTTCGAATTTAGATCTCATATGTACGTTTATCCGACGCTCTTATGGTGAAGGAAAACATCGTGAGGAAAACTCAATTAAGTAATTTCAATTATTTTTTTTACAATTAAATTAGTGTATAAATACAAAAAAATGAGAAATCTTACTACAAATTTACAGTTTTCCGATTTTTCCTTTATTTATGCTGTAAGATCTTGCTTCTTGACAAATTTCATGACTATATAGGTTAACGGGAAGTACCTTATAGGTTCAGATTTACTTGCGAGTATCAAAATACGCCGCATAAATAACTGTATTTTTTATTGTGAAGACTTAGAAACTTGATTTGTTTACAGCTCCAAGGAACAGTAGGACTAAATATTTAATATTAATTTCAACTTAATACCCACACGCGTCCCAAAGAAAAAGTGTCTTGACAGACAGACTAACAGACGGACAGCGAAGTGATCCTATATGTGTTTGTTTTTTCTTTTGAGGCACGGAACCCTGAAAACATACAGAATTCAGAAACTCCTCACTTTTTGACATAGTCTGTAGCTTCCAGCTTGTTAGTAAAAGTTTTATAAAACAAGAATTATGATCACATCAGCTCATATATGCGTCCCCACCGAGGGGCTCGAGCCTACCCTGAATTAGGGCGATCGGGCCTTAGTCGACCTCGTGGGCCCAGTGCGGGTTGGTCAATATTGTATATGTATATCGATGGAAGTTAGCGGCTGCGCCCGCGACTGCATTCAGTCTATTAAACACACTCATTCGTACCAGGCGTTTGCTTACCTTCCTAATCTAATTACCCTTTATTTGCAAATATAACAGTGGCGACGAGCGGAGTTTATATTTTTCTTTAAAAAAATACCACGTGTGTGTCTAAAATTGTGTAATATGGCTAAAATTGCTTTTGGCCAGTTGACCGTGTTTAACCATGAAATCCACGATTGGACCTTGTATAAAGACAGATTGGAACAGTGGTTTTTAGCGAACGAAATACAAAAGGAGGAAGACAAGACTGTTTCTAAACGCCGCGCGATTCTTTTAAGCAACCTCGCGGAACCAACGTATAAACTTGTGCGGGATTTAGCATTACCAAAACAAGTGGGGGTTTTGGAGTACGAGAGTGTCGTTCAACTTTTAGACGGTCATTTTAAACCAAAGAAGTGTGGTTTCGCCGAAAGATATAAATTTCACAGTGCCACGCAGCACCCAAGCGAGTCTCTGGCTGAGTGGGCGGCACGGGTGCGAGGCCTCGCAATAGACTGCGGGTTCACAGCGTCAACATTAGATGAGGCGCTAAGAGACCGTTTCGTGCTCGGCATGGCGCCGGGGCCCGAACGTGACAAGCTGTTTACTAAGGAGATGGCGGAGTTAACGCTTAGCAAAGCGTTAACCTTGGCGGAAAGCATTCGCTGTGCAAAAATAGGCGCACAGCAAGCGGTTCCAGCATCCAGTGCAACTCCGAGGGCTTTTGTACAAGAGCCTTTGAGCGTATTGAAGGTGTCAGCAGCACCGCAAAGTGAGTCACGTGCACGGCGGCCCGGCTCGGCGGCCGCGATGGAGCGACCCGCCGGCGGCCGGACCGGCGGCGGCGCAGGCGGATCTGCCGGCGGCGGCGGCGGCGCCGCGAGCGCCGAGCAGTGCGCAGCGTGTGGCTATAGTGGCCACCAGTTATCTTCATGTCGTTTTACGCGTTATAAGTGCAAAAAGTGTGGTGTGAAAGGTCACCTTAAGAGGATGTGTGCGGCAAATAGATATTTAAATCATAACTTTATCGAGTGTCATGCGGAGGATATCGGGGACGATGGTAAGAGATTAATTTGTAATATCCGATCAGTATGCGGTGAGCCGATGAAGGAGTCTGTAAGGGTGAACGAAGTCAACTTAACTTTTGAAATTGATACAGGTTCAGCAGTCACCATTTTATCAGAAGAGATTTACAATAAATATTTCTCTGATTTCAGTCTAAAACCAAGTGATATCATTTTGCAAAGTTATAACGGGGGCAGAATTACTACTTTAGGTACACTAACATTATCTTTTACGTATAATAATAGAACCAAAAATGTCAGGGTTCATGTGGTGCGCAACGGTGGCCCGCCGTTATTAGGCAGAGACTTTATATCTAGCTTTAATTTACAATTTTTTTCTGTCAACCAGTGTAATGACACTGGCGAAATGGATAAGTTTATATCTCAGTATCCAAACTTATTTTCTGATGCCTTAGGACGCTGTAAAGATCTTAAAGTTGACCTGCCTTTAAAACCCGACTCAAAGCCAATTTTTTTTAGAGCGCGGCCAGTTCCTTTTGCTCTCAGAGAGAAAATCGAAAAGGAGATAAACAGATTAGTAGATTTAGGAATTTTAGTGCCAGTCAAACATTCGAATTATGCTAGCCCAGTCGTGCCAGTGTTAAAGCGTGATGGTCAGATTAGACTTTGTGCCGATTTTTCCGTATCACTAAATAAACAATTATTAGTGGAAAAATATCCATTGCCAACGGTAGACGAATTATTTTCAAAATTACATAATGGTGTTCAGTTTAGTAAGCTTGATTTATCACAAGCTTACAATCAACTTTTATTATCAGAATCAGCGCAAAACCTAACGTGTATAAATACGCACAAAGGCTTGTTTAAATATACAAGGTTAGTGTTCGGCCTTTCAAGCGCTCCGGCTATTTTTCAGAGAGTTATGGAAACAATACTACAAGGGTTAGACGGAGTTCTTCTGTTTTTGGACGATATACTGATTACGGGAGCTAATAAAATACAACACGAACAGAGATTACATGAAGTTTTTCGCCGTTTAGAGCAAGCGGGTTTAGTTTTAAAAAAAGAAAAATGCTCATTATTTCAGGACTCTGTTTCTTATCTTGGGTACGACATAGATAGGCAAGGTATTCACAAATCACCTGAGAAAGTTAAATCTATATTGAATGCAAAGAAACCGACAAATATATCGGAGTTAAGATCATTTCTTGGTTTAGTAAATTATTATAGAATCTTTGTCAAAAATACGTCTTCTATTTTAAATCCGTTGCATCGACTGCTACAAAAAGATGTACCTTGGGACTGGGGAAAAGAGCATGACAGGGCTTTCACAGCAATTAAAGAAGAGTTGGCCTCAGATTCCACGTTAGCGCATTTTGATCCGGAAGCAAAATTAATCTTGACAGTAGATGCGTCGCCTTTTGGCCTTGGTGCGATTCTGTCGCAGGTGGAAAAAGGGAGTGGAACCGAAAGGCCAATCTCGTTTATGTCACGATCATTAACTTCGGCTGAAAAGGGTTATAGCCAAATCCAAAAAGAGGCTACTGCAATTATTTTCGGTGTAAAAAAGTACCATCAGTACTTATACGGTCGTTCAGAGCCATTTGTACTAAGAACTGACCACAAACCACTTCTGTCAATTTTTAACCCACAAAAGGGGGTTCCAGAAGTAAGTGCAAATAGATTGCAGCGGTATGCTATTTTCCTTTCTGCATATAACTTTAAAATTGAATATGTGAGTAGCACGCACAACACCGCAGATTTTCTGAGTCGCTGTTTAGAAAACAATAATTTAGCGGTCCAGGAAAGTACGGAAGAGAAAGCGGTTTATGTTAGGTTTGTAACGGATGGAAATCGATTTTTGACATTATCACAGATTCGTGGCAGTATAGAAAAAGATAAAACGTTATCTTCGGTAAAAAAATGTTTGCAAGGCGGATGGCCTAAGAAAAATACAGATAAATCGTTGAAAGTGTTTTTCGATTGTCGTAACGAATTGGCAGTAGAAAATGGCTGCATTCTGCGAGGTCATAAACTGATTATTCCAGAAGTATTCAGGCTACAGGTCTTAGATGAGCTTCACAAAGGTCATTTAGGCATGACAAAAATGAAATGCGAAGCCCGGAACCGGTTCTGGTGGCCAGGCTTATCAGCTGATATCGAACGCTATGTCGCGTCATGTAGGATTTGCATGTCTTTACGGCCGAGCCCCCCACGCGCACCACTCACCCCCTGGCCTTTCCCGCCTCGCCCGTGGCACCGTGTACACTTGGACTTCCTTGGGCCACATAATAATAAGATGTATTTGGTAGCAGTGGACGCATTCTCCAAATGGGTAGAATGTTTTGATGTATCAACTGGGTACGGTTCTCGAGTGGTGATCGAGAAACTTTGCGAAATGATGGCTAGGTTTGGGTTATTTAATACTATTTGCACCGATAACGGTACCTCTTTCACATCCGCAGAGTTTCAGGACTTCTGTATGCGGAATAACATAATTCATTTAACGAGCCCCGCTTATAATCCAGCTAGCAATGGACAAGCGGAAAGTTATGTTAAAATTATAAAAAAGGCTCTGAACTCAATTATTCAATCTGGGGTAAATTTCAGAGATATAAACATTAATTTACAAGAATTCTTACTAAGATACCGAAATTCTAAACACAGTACCACCAACAGATCACCTTCAGAAATTTTGTTCGGCCACAATTTAAGGACTAGGCTTGATTTAATTAATCCCAAAACCGCGGTATCATACGACCCGACACTCGATAAAACTGTTAAAGAAAAACAGTGCTCACAGAGTGAAAATTACGGCGGAAATCGTCATGTACACTTTATGATAGGAGAAAAAGTGCTCGTGAAAGTTTACATAAATCAAAAACAAAAATGGGTTGGTGGAGTAATTGTGGAACAATTAGGGAACTCCTTATATTTAGTATGCTTAGTTAATTCGAACAATATTGTAAAAAAACATAAAAACCAGTTGTTAAAATTTAAAGGGGAGGAGAGTTACGAAAGGAAGTCACATTCAACCAATAATAACTGTAATATGGAAAATGATGTCATTCCTGCCTTTACATTACCCTCAACTTCAGGGGTCAGTGATATCCACCCCTCGTCTGGTGTAAGCTCGACTGGAACGCAAAGGAATGAACCGAAGATTGGTCCCGACGAGCCTGTCGGCGGGTCTAGTCTGGTGAATCTGGAGAATGGTTCTGCACAAGTAGAGGCTAGGGCAGGCCCTCTGCCCAATGATGATGGTTCTACTGTTCTCCCAAAACGTAACCGGAAGAAGGTGGATTATTATCATGAACAGTATTTTTAATTTTATTTTTGTTAATTAAAGGTGGAGGGGTATTGTATATGTATATCGATGGAAGTTAGCGGCTGCGCCCGCGACTGCATTCAGTCTATTAAACACACTCATTCGTACCAGGCGTTTGCTTACCTTCCTAATCTAATTACCCTTTATTTGCAAATATAACAGTCAACTTCGCATACAACCTTCAAGTTTCTTCGCAGATGTGTGCAGGTTTCCTCACGATGTTTTCCTTCACCGTAAGGGCGTCGGATAAACGTACATTACGTAGTAATTCAATGCATATGAGATCTAAATTCGAAAACACATTGGCACGTGGCAGGACCCGAACCACGACCTCCCGGATAGAAGGTAGTGGCCCTTGCCGTTGCGCCACCGACGCTCTAAAATTATACTAGTTAATATTATATAATTTTACAGTTTAATTGTAATTATGTACCCCCAGGGTGCTCTCGATAAACATCTTATATATTTATCACTGGCTGTTGCCCGCGGCCTCACCCCTGTGGATATCGAGAGTGCTCACGGTTTTTTAGCTTAATATTATGTCCATCCTAAAATTTCGCTCTATTATTGGTAAAAGAATTTTTTAAATCGGATGAGTAGTTTCCAAAATATTCCTTACATACACATATACAAACTTTACATCTTTATAATCATTGTGTAGATATAGCAGATTGTAGTTTTTTATTAGTTATAAGGTGCGGTCCAAAAGTGTCCGGCCTAACAAAGAAAACAAGTAGATATATTTACAATTTTATTTTTATTTTTCGATATAGTCCCCCTCTATTTCAACGCACTTTGCAGATCTCGTGATAAGCATTTTTTATCCCCTTATAAAAATATTCTGGAGTTTTGTCCTCGAAATGGGTAAAAACTGCTTGGGCCACTTCATCATCCGAAGAAAATCGTCTTCCCCTTAAGTCTGCCTTAAGTCTCGAGAACAAGTAGTAGTCGCTTGGGGCCAGGTCTGGGCTGTAAGGGGGGTGGCGAATTTCCTCGAAGCCACATTTAGCTACAGCAGCTTTGGCAATTGCAGCAGTGTGAACGGGAGCATTATCGTGGAGAAGCCGAACACCTCTACTAAGTTTTCCACGTCGTTTCTGCTTGATCGCCTCTCGCAACTGCTCAATAAGGGTGGCGTAGTAGCTGCCATTTACCGTGGAATACCTTTCTTTTATGTCAATCATTAGTATTCCGTGACAATCCCAGAATACCGTTGCCATAATCTTTTTGGTGGATTGCGTTACCTTGGCCTTTCTAGGTGGCTTTTCACCAAGACGACGCCACTCCATCGATTCCCTTTTAGACAGGGGATCATAGTACAAAACCATGGTTTCGTCTCCCGTAACAATCGACTCCAAATAACTTTTTCCGTAACGCCTATACGCGTCTAAAACTTCTTGAGAACACGCTTTTCTCTCAGTACGCTGCAAGCTCGAAAGAAGTTTGGGTACCCACCTAGCACTAACTTTATTCATGTGAAGATGATCATGTAGTATCCTAAGTACTGAAGTTTTGGAAAGTCCGGTTCTTGCCGCTATTTCTTTAGTCTTTAGTCTTCGATCACTCAGAACTTCCTCTTCCACTAATTTAATACATTGCTCGGTGAGTACTTCTATAGGCCGGCCGGAGCGAGGTTCGTCGTCAATGGATTCCCGCCCCAATCGAAACTGTTTACTCCATTCTTTTACCGTGGAAAATGATGGAGAAGAATCCCCGTACACGGCATCCAACCTTTTTTTTATATCGGTCGGGCTGACCCCTTCCTTAGTCAGGAATTTGATCACGGAACGATATTCCAATTTGATCATTTCGAAAGTTTTCCGGATTCGTATCGTTAAAACGCCGTAAAATCAAAACTACAACCAACAGAAACGCCAAAACCAGACTCGAAAAAGCAGACTAAATGACAATCGCGATGACATCTTTTTTATTTTTTTTAAGCCGCCAAATTTTTCCAGCCAGAAAGTTTTGGACCGAACAGGTACATGCCTATGATCTAGTAAGTAGTAGCCTTCAAAAATTAAGATCATCATTAAATCTTTTTCCAGATTTAAACTTACGAACTAAACCAGCAATCTATCAGATCTGTTTGCGTGCCAGAGACTGCGCGCACGCATCACTAGTTGTGTCAGTGATGACGTCACAGCGCGTCACGTTTGCGTAACGCGGCCGCCGCCACCGGCGCTCCTATTTATACAGGGATGTCGCTGAAGTTGTGTCTGGCTGAAAGTTGGATGTTGAATTCTCAATTTTATGGAGACCCTATGTTTAAGACTCCATTACCTTCCCACTGCTGGGGCACGAGTCTCTTCCCAAAATCGAGAAGGTTCGGCCCTACACCACACACGGAAACCTAGGCCGGATTAATGAAAGTTTATTTCGATCTGAAAACGATATTTAATTTATCACTAGGGATATCATTACAGCTCATATACGTCCCCACCGAGGGGCTCGAGCCTACCCTGAATCAGGGCGATTAGGCCTTAGTCGACCACGCGGGCCCAGTGCGGGTTGGTCGACTTCACACACAACCTTCGAGTTTCTTCGCAGGCGTGTGCAGGTTTCCTCACGATGTTTTCCTTCACCGTTAAAGCAATCGGTAAGTATGTACGTAAGTTTTTGAAAAACTCATTGGTACATTGGCCGTCCAGATTTGAACCCGGTACCTCTGGTTAGATGGACCGAGTCGTTACCGGTTGTGCCACCGACGCTTTTTACCTTTTCACTAGGGATATAGGAACAATTATATATGTTTATTATTATTGAATGAAACCATTAAAGTAGCTTATATTCTTGTTTTACAGTAAAACTACAACTAAAAATGAATTAAACAAACCCTTACATGTTCAAAATAAAACACAGTTTTTGAATTAATGTTACATACCTCAATTGATTTGAATGACCAAAAATGTTATAACAACCCTTTCTCCACCCAAATCAAGGTATCACAGTTATTTAGGAAATAAAGTAATAGATAATTTAGGATTATAATAATAATTATCACAATGTTGTGATTAAATGTCAAAAGGTGAGAGCCAACAAAGTTGCGAACGCTAGGTGGCGCTGAACTGGTGCACAGAGCCATAGCGTCGGTGGCGTATAACGGCTAGGGCCGCCGCCTCCTGTCCGGGAGGTCGTGGTTCAAATCCTGCCACGTACCAATGTGACTTCGAATTTTGATTTCATATGTACGTTTATCCAACGCTCTTACGGTGAAGAAAAACATCGTGAGGAAACCTGCACAAGCCTGCGGAGATACTTGCAGGTTGTGTGTGAAGTCGACCAACCCGCACTGGGCCCGCGTGGTCGACTAAGGCCCGATCTCCCTAATTCAGGGTAGGCTCGAGCCCCTCGGTGGGGACTATTATGAGCTGATATGATGATAGGCCTATTGGCCAACCCGCCCCTTCAGAAGTTTTCTAAGACTGTTATCTACCGGTAACAACAAGCACTGACCACAAAGCCTCCTTCGTAGCTCGAAAGTAAAATTATGATAATAATAATTAAATTAATTAATTATTTAAGTCACTAGCTGTCCCGGCGAACTTCGTTCCACCCTACACTACCAGCACCATCTGCCGGGCTGACTTATGAATCTAAACCATCCTCAAACCCCCTGGAATACACACAAAAAAATTCATCAAAATCGGTCCAGCCGTTTAGGAGGAGTTCAATGACTAACACACGGACAGAAGATTTATATACATAAAGATTTGTATGACTGTAATAAGTTCAGGACATGATACAGTGTAATACAAAGCACACCCTAACACACTTCATACAACGAGCCAGAAATTACATTTCAAAAAAGGAATGACGGAACAAACAAAATGGCGGCAAAATCCTATACGTTCGACAACCAAACTGTAACCAATCTGTATCAATCTGGGTGACAAGGGGGTGAGGTCTGAATCTAGAGAGCGGCAGGGAGTGTCCATACTGTATGTTGGTACTAATATTAACCAAACTGTAACCAATCTGTATCAATCTGGGTGACAAGGGTCCATACTGTGTGTTAGTACTAATATTTTATACTTTGGTACAAACTATCCAATACCAAAACCAGTGGCAAAGCAATCTTATGCGAAAAATAAATAAAACCTAGATAAAACCAAACTGGTTACATTGAATAAAATTCTAAATCAGACAAAGCTGGTAAAAGAAAAAAAAACGTGTGGCACTCGGGGACTGCCGCGGTAAAGCTATTGCATAGCATTTTTTATCAACATTGCAATTATAATTATTTATTTATTTTTTATTTATGTACTCACTCATTTTTTATACTTTGTCAGCGACCGGTTTCGAACACCATCTTCAAACGAACCAAGAACCTACAGTCAAAATTATTAACTACATATTTATGTAGTATTTATTCTTAATGTTTTGTTATTTATTTTTGATGTTTTACTGTTTTCGTGTGCTCCTTTAGGACCATATAGTCCTTGGGGCGCGTGATGTTTAACTAATAAATTAACACTAAGAAAGTTACAATTCGTTTTAGTACCGCAAATCGCTAATAGATGGCACTGTAAGTTTTTAGAACGAGGTAACGTTACGTTACGCTCGGCCGAGCTACATGGTAGGCTGAGTGGGGAGTGTTAGGTTTTATTTTCGTTACGGAATTTCTTGATTCGGCCGCCGCGCTCAAAGCCCGCGATAAAAGCTATGCAATAGCTTAATAAAAGAAAAACATAACCTAACCACTCTGGGAGTGCTGATACAAGTGAAAACTTTTTACAGTTTTGTAAGTTTTGACCCACTGAGTGTTCCTTGCGAACGACTGGGTTGACAAAGTTTTGACCCTGAGGTGTTGCTGGTAAGGTGTCGCTGTCGGTGTCGGTTACGGTAACAATGTCGCGAGTTCAATGGTTTATTCCCATCTCAAAAAATGCCCAACGCGACTAAAGAAGTTTTCACTACAAAAAGTCCATCAAAAGTCAGAAGTTTCTAAGACTGGTTACAACCGGCAACAAGGACAAAACTTGGAAACGATCGAGAATGTCACAAACAGACACACCCATCCACTTGATGATGACCGTTCCTATGGTCGATGAACCATCAAGATTGACGCAAAGCTTATATGATGATGGTGGTAGGACATTTTCATAGCCCGCCTGGCTAGCTACCAAGCCCCCTTCCATCTTCGGCACCATCGTCACTTCATCGTCATCAGGTGAGATGAAGCCAAGGGTTTACCAGTTGTGAATTTTAAACAAACTTTATTTTTGTTCATAGTCTTCTCTTCATCATAAGGTTAGGTTCTCTTAATCTTTTCTTTTCAAATTACCTAACGTGGATAATTTTGTTTTTTTTTTCCGTTAAATTTTCATGTCTTTTAAGTGAGAGTATCACCATAACACACTGTATCCTCTTACGTCTCTGTACTTTGTAGCCATTTTGAAAATATGCCGTCATTTATAGCGTATTGTGTGTGTATTTATATCACATCGTCAAGAGTCGACTGGGTAACCAGTCACCTGTCAGGTCGTGGTCCAACAGTTTCCGTTCGTCATCAACATCATGATGTATCATCAGCAAGCATGTCACGAGTCAGTTGTTACAAGACATGTGATTCTTATTTACTTACATACTTACACTTGTTTGGCCAAATATAGAATTGAAAGATGAAAATAAACATGCCACTGAAAGTATTGAAGAATGTATGTCTGTACGTCTCATTTGATACAAATAGTAGGTACTTATAGTGCTTCCGAGATAGAATGGTGATTTTGACATGGAGATCTCGTCGGATGACGTGACTTTGGAACGGCGCCTGAATGTGCTTATTTGTTCATGGCTTCTCAAATAGACAAATCTTGTATCAGTGTCCAACGTCGAAGATATAGATACTTCTTCCCTCAGAAGAATATGTTTATCTTGATAATATTATCTTTGTTCATGAATTTGGTTTAACAGGTACTGAGAGAACTTTTTGTAAACAATATTTACGCTTTGTTAAGCTATTGCATAGATTTTATCGCGGGCTTTGAGCGCGGGGACCGAATCCAGAAATTCCGTAACGAAGAAAAACCTGACGCTCCGTTGCCATGGCAACAATATCGGTTGTCAAAACAAACATATAAGAAGATTTGATCATTTTCGGAGAATAATAAAACTCTTTTCATAAACTGTATATACCTCCTTAAGACAAAAAAGATTTCATTATTTTTTATTTATCAAATGCAAAAAGATTTTATTTAAGACACAGCTGTTTGTATTTATAGAGATAGGTACAAAAAGATTTTATTCCATATTTGGCTGTATAGTTCCAACTACCATTGCTTAAAAAAAAGTACAAAAAGATTTTATTCCATATTTGGCTGTATAGTTCCAACTACCATAGCAAAAACAAAGATGTAAAAAAGCGCGGTTAAGCGAAAATAAATAATAAATATGAATGAACAAAGTGCATTTATTATTAATGAAGAAAGTAATAAAAGCGCGGTTAAGCGAAAATAAATAATAAATATGAATGAACAAAGTGCATTTATTATTAATGAAGAAAGTCACGAAAAAATAGTGAAAGAAAATGAGTGAGTACTATTATCACAAATGCAGTATTAATTTTGAATTGAAAATATAATACTGCTATAAAGGTGACCTATATATATATATATATATATAAATAAATTCATTCTTCATTAAGTATATAACAGAAACCATCAAACCAAGCACGTGTACTATTCAGTACCTTTGTTTTTGGTGTATAGATAATGCACATGAATGCCGCGCAGAGAAAGTATATATGATATTATATCTATATAAATGTACATCGCGCGAAATTCGATAATCACTTCTAAATATTGTTATTTAATTAATAAAAGAAAAAAATGTTTTCTTATCGGTCACCACGCTCAAAAAGTGTAACTTGAATTAATATCAAAGAAAAAGAAATACTGCATAAATAAAATAAATAAATAATTATAATTGCATAAGTTGATACAAAATGCTATGCAATAGCTTTACCGCGGCAGTCCCCGAGTGCCACACGTCTTTTTTTATTAAAAATTTGAGTGTGTTTGGCTGCGCCTCACCTGATGGTAAGTGTCGATGCAGCCGAGGATGTAACACGCAAGCTCAAATAGTGCCTATTCACTCTCGTCTTGAAGACTCCTAAATTATACGAATCGAAGAATACAGACGACGGCAGGGAATTCCACTCCTTGGCCGTTCGCATGATGAAGGAAGAAGCAAAGGTAGTACATTAACGACAACGGGGTGGAACTGCCCTCCGTGCCTGGTCGTCCGATGATGAAATGGAGAGGGGGGGGGGGGATGAGGTCGTGAAGCTCCTACGTCGCAGTCTATCAAAATTACAAAGTAGTAGAATTTTACTCCGTTTTTGATATAACCGAATAATTTGAAAACGACATGATAATTAAAGAAAATCACTTTTTTAAATCAGCAATTGACATCATGACACCTGATGGTATAGTTGATGATGATGATTCCGAAGATTTAAGCAGTCCTACCAATATTCCCACACAAAATGGGGAACGAAAAGTAAAAATGAAAGACATCTCATCACGAAAATGTAAGTAGAGTTAAGAGAGATACTTTATAAAGCAAGAACACGTCTGTGAAATTCCCGCACAACACCTCCACTAAAAATATAATCCGGCTGATATATTTAAATTAATCGTAATAAGCCGGATGCGAGCAGCGCAGAACCGGTCGTCGTGGAGTTCCCTTGGGGGAGGCCTATGTCCAACAGTGGACGTCTTTCGGCTGATATGATGATGATGAATCGTTATAAGAAATCTTTGTTAGAGTATCACAATGAGTGATGTTACAAAATTTCGCGGGCGGGAAGCACGCGCAGGCGCTGAAAATATCTCGCGGTTTGCGCAAACTGAAGTCCCGGCGGAGTGACCGCTCTGTAAAGCAGATTACACTACTACAGTAGGGTTGTCAGATTACACTACTACAGTAGGGTTGTCAGATTAAACTACTACAGTAGGGTTGTCAGATTACACTACTACAGTAGGGTTGTCAGATTACACTACTACAGTAGGGTTGTCAGATTACACTACTACAGTAGGGTTGTTGGATGAATAAATTGTACAGCCACGCTGTGCATACTTTCTCGTGAAGCCTTCACCGCCTGACGTAGTCGGGTACACACAAATCAACAACAAGCATTACACTTAATTATTAGCAAAGAATAAAGCTAGGTATATCAGACTTGATAAAAAATACAATTAATTTGGGTTGGTATGGAAGATACCTTACTCCTGGAATAATTAAGTATCCAGTGCAGTAGCAATAGATTCTCTCTGTGGCGGTAGGCCTTATCAATTCTTAATTATTTACAAAGTTTCATTAAAAATATTAGAGCTATTATTGAGAAAAAGTAACAAACAACCTGGTTTTATATGGGAGGTATGATGTTCCGATTTTTCTTAAAAGACGAACTACCGCGTACTGTAGGCCATATACAGTTATACTAACATTTCGAGTTTCATCACAACCGTTTTTGAGTAAAAATAAGAAGTATTTTTTTTACTATGGTGTTAACTCCAAAATATCAAGATAGGGTAAATTTGAAAAAAAAAACGCTTGGAGATATAAAAATAATTTTGTCCTAACCCAAATTCCACCCAAATCCGTCCAGCACTTTGGTAACATCGAACGGACGTACACACATTTTTTTTTAAACTCTGTTTGTGTAAGACTTCCGATCTTTTCACCATCTCAACTTCGTTTTTTTTGCCATAACAATACTTTCGTCACTCTTTTGTTACTCGAAAGTAAAATTCCACCCTTTGTTGTTGATATTCAGCCTATACGAAGCGTTACGCTACCTCATTTCTTATGCGGACAGCGATTGAGTGGAACTCCTTGCCTGCGTCTGTGTTTCCAGACTCCTACAATTTGGGGATCTTCAAAGCGAGAGTCAATAGGCATTATTTGAGTTTGCGAGTACCATCCTCGACTACATCGTCACTTACCATCAGGTGAGATATAGTCAAACGCACTCAAATTTTTAATTAAAAAAAAACTCAAAACAAATGACTGTAATAAGCTCAGGACATGATACAATGTACAAACTATCCAATGCCTAAACCATTGTCAAAGCAAACAATAATAATGCTATAGTTCGCGAAAATAAATTGAACCAAACTTGGGCACAGATGAGATACTACCCTGGTTACTTGAATTGGGTACATTGAATAAAACTCAAAGTAAGACAAAGCTGGTAAAAGAAAAAGTCCATTTTTATTGGAAGCTGTATTGTATTGGTAATTTAAATAAATCTGTACATCATCATCATATCAACCGAATTACGTCCACTGCTGGACTAAGGCCTTTCCCAAAGATTTCCACGACGACCGGTCCTGCGCTGACCGTATCAAGTGGTTTCCCGCGATCTACACCAGGTCGTCGATCCACCGCGTGGGAGGCCTGCCTACGCTACGTTTTACGGTGCGAGGCCACTACTCGAGAACTTTACTGCCCTAACAGCCATCTGTTCTACGAGCTGTGTGCCCTGCCCACTACCACTTCAGTTTAGCGATTCTGTGAGCTATGTCGGTTACTTTGGTTCTCCTGCGGATCTCCTCGTTTCTGATTCGATCACACAGAGAAACTCCGAGCATAGCACGCTCCATTGCCCTTTGGGTGACCTTGAGCCAATGAGATGGGGTGTTTTGATTATCATTTATTACATAGTTGGGTATTCTTTATCCCGAAAAATTAAAGAGGTCCCGTGGGAAATAAGATCTATTTATAAATATAATAAAATGGATTTAAAACGCACCTACCTACTTTTTTCTCCATATAACCTACAAATACCAAAGACAACATTGTCATAGTAACAGACTGCCAATAGATGGCGCTGCAGAGATAATAAAACGCGCTTACGTTTGCGGCGCGCAAACTGCCATAACTAATTCATCGAAAGCACGGACTTAATTCCTTTAGATCCGAACTACTCCACGTGGACGAAGTCGCCGGCACATCTCGTCTTAAATAAAGTAATTGAAATACTCAAAAGTCACCCATCGGCGGAATACCAAACATCTCTGAACTAAAATACATTTATTACTGCCTTAATTCATACTCAGTGCGTTCTTCAACCACTTTAACTGTCTCGTTAGCCTGGACTAAACTCTCCAGTGATCCATTAACAATTTGCAATGACCGAACGCTTCAGTTTATGAGACTCTTGACGTTTAACGCTTTGGGTGGCGAATGAAAATTTCGCATCATTCATGAACAGTTCAGCTGTGTTATTTTTCGGTGAATTAATTTTAATATCCCCTTTAATTGTTGACGGTTTTGAGATATCATAAAATCATTTGTAATGATCATTAAAATTTATATTTAGCCATGTTTTTTACGAGTTGGCACTTGATGCTAATTGCTATGTAATTTATGTTATGACAAAAATGGTTTGTTTTGATGGGTACTTTGTGTTTTAAAGTAAACTACAAGCTTTTGAAGTTTGGCGCATTGAATGGCTTTTTTGAAAACATACAGTAATATTGTCTTTAAAAATTAAATATACGTTATCTTGATATGACTGAAATTCTCTTATCTTGACCTCACTACTACAAAGCTTTACTTTTAAAAGACATGTCTTTTTTACAGGCAGAGACCTTAAAAGCAGTTCCAAAGTTCGGCTACTGGACTTGGCCAGGGTTGTCTGCTGAAGAACCCTTTTTTTCACTCGCTTTATAATTACCATAAGGAACCTTCATATGCTGCTGAGAGTCACTCAATGCGTATGCCTATTCTGAAGCGATATTAAAGCTTTTGAACTTCATTCCTATTGTACCAGGAAGTTATAACTTTTGGGAAGCTTTATTAATGAAAGCAAAGTGTCCATGTCGTCTGGGATGGACTCCCCAAATTCAGCCCGTGGCTCTTTTTTAACTTGATATTTTTTTCGTTGATATGAGGGTCTTAATCTAAGTTCACGTCAGCTGCACAAACCTTCCTTTGCTCGCTATACTCAGCTTCACCTCGTACCTTGTACCGAATCTACCAAGATTTTATAAATTCCACGTAGTTTAGTCATAAGACGATCTAAGTAATAAAATAACTTTTAGCCTTACCGTCTGAAACTTTGTGGGAGTCCCCACTTTCGGACAGCTCTTCAGCTTTTTTAGCTTTAGACAAATCACCTCGCATCAAATCTATCAGGGGATCATAACTGCCACAAAGTTTAACTTTTTTTCTTACCGTCTGGAATCTTGATAGGTGTCCCCAAATTCAGCTGCTGGAGCCGCGCCAAAGCCGCTTGCTGCAGAGCCCTCCTCTCCACCTCGCTGAGGGTCAGGAGTGAGGTGTCCGTCAGCCGCACGCACCTCCCGCTGCCGTCTGTCCAGCAACAGCTGCCCTGCACATAACGCGTGACGTCATCACACCATGTAGAGGGTGCCAATGGAGGAAAGCTAGAATAGCGGCATAGAGTGTGGGGACGGATGTGGTTTGTGTAAGGGCTACCGGCTAAAGCTAAAGGCGCCATAAAAGAGAGTAGACAGACAAAATTATGGAAGAGTGTCATTTCTTTCTTGAGATCAGAGCTCCAGCAGTGATAGGTTGTTAATGAACAAACAGTATGGAAAGATGTCAAAATATTTTGCACAAAAATGATAGTTGATGGTAGGCGTATGTATGAAACGATTTTTGGTAATTAGCATAGTTAGTATGTTTTAAACTTAATAACGAAGCTGTTTACCAAAAATCGCTTATAAATATCACTATTAACAATGCTTTCTAAGATAAAATTTTACCATATATCTTCGGTCAGTTTGAAATAAGGTCCAAACGTAACAAACAGCGAGTAAAGATAGGTAAAACCCAAATAAACCCACCCGGGAAAAACGTAGTTTTGACTAAAAATCCGAGGTTTAAAACCCATTCAAACTCTTGTGTGGGAATTTTGGGATGAATCCTGGAATAAACGCCGGTTTATTTTTTTTATTTTTTATTAAAAATTTGAGTGAGTTTGGTTTAACTTTGGAACCACCTCCGTGCCGTAATATTTTGTCCATTCGCTTCACACCAGAAGTTCGATTCCTGGCGGGGTCAACTTTGTAAGTCTCGGTTTGTTTAGTGGTAGGGCATTTTCTTAGCCCGCCTGGTTAGCTACCACCATCTTTGCTAAGTCTTGCCGCCAAACATCAGTGTCAACAGCATTGATGTGTTCCGGCTTGAAGATAGGATAGCCAGTTCTCCATTGCATTGCAGTAATCTTGATAAGCCCGCTTCCATCTTCGGCATCATCGTCACTTACCCTTAGGTGAGATGATGTCAAGGACTAATCAATTGTGGATAAATTAAATTAAAAAAAAATCGTTTTACTCGTTATGTTTTTTTCTGTCTTAATATTAAAAATAAGTAATGCATCCATCTGCTAGCTTTATTATTTAATAAAGCATTTTATTCGCGTGACTTAATTATGTCTTTTCCCACCGATTCATGTCACCATTGATTAACCGGTTAATATTGTTAATAAAAATGTAAAACAGAGCAGTAAAAACGATTTAGAGACACGGAAGCACATACAGGAGTCGTAAAAACAAACTATAATAGATCTTCTCAATTCTTTCATAATTATAGTTAGTTTTTCGACAAACATATAAAATTTCAAAGCAATTTGGTTTGTCAACATATTGGGCAGGCGCAGGTAAACTGGCTGCTATCCAAGATAATCAAAATTGAAAGAGACTAGAAGGAACCCATGGACACGATCACAGTAAACAGCCTATAGTTAGGTGAATAACAGTCAAAAAAGTCAAGGTAATCTCAAGGATTAACTCCCAGTTAAAAAAGTAGCGAGGTGCATATCGTACCACGCGCAATATTTTAGGACCTGCGCAGACGAGGTAGTTTTTGTCCATCGATATCATATCAGCCGAACTGGACATAGGCCTCCCCCAAGGATCTCTACGACGACTGGTTCTGCGATGCCCGCATCCAGCGGCTTCCCGCGACCTTTACCAGGTCATCGGTCCACCGACTGGGAGGCCTGCCTACACCACGTTTTCCGGTGCGTGGTCGCCACTCGAGAACTTTACTGCCCAACATCTGTTCTACGAGCAATACTGTTACTACTAATTAAGTGTAATGTAGCTTGTTGCTTTGTTATGTTATGTCAAATACTACGGGAAAAAGTATGCACAGCGTGGCTATAAATATTATCCTTACTTATAGTGGGAGCGGTTAGAGACAAATATGGGCATTATTGGGCACTTCATATTAGAATTGTGCCACTTCGTACACTTGTTCCCTAGACTTATTAGAGCGATTTGAGTCGCAGAGCCGAAAGTTCCGTCCCTTAGGATTTGAATTGGCGCCAATTTTCAATATGGCGTCTAAATTTAGGGATTATTTCTTCCGAAATCAATTATGACGTCATGGATGTCGTTTTTAGGGTTCTTGAGGGTTGAGATATCAAAAACAATATCAAAAATGACTTTCACTATGCTAAATATGACATATTTAGGCCGATTGAACTCTATTTTTCTAGTCTTGAAAGATTTAAAATTTTTGAAAGATTTTAGTCGTTGGGGTGTCATTTCCGGGGATATTTCGTGCTAGGATGACGAAAAATACCTTAAAAAAACCAGCCAAGTGCGAGTCAGACGCGCGCCCGAAGGGTTCCGTACCATTATCTATAAAAACGGCATATCGCACTTGGCTGGTTTTTTTAAAGTTGTTTTCCCAACGACTAAAATCTTTAAAAAAATTTAAATTTTTCAAGACTAGAAAAATAGTGTAAAATCGGCCTAAATATGTAATATTTAGCATAGTGAAAGTCATTTTTGATATTGTTTTTGATATCCCAACCCTCAAGAACCCTAAAAACGACATCCATGACGTCATAATTGATTTCGGAAGAAATAATCCCTAAATTTAGACGCCATTTTGAAAATTGGAGCCATTTCAAATCCTAAGGGACGGAACTTTCGGCTCTGCAACTCAAATCGCTCTAATAGGTCTAGGGAACAAGTGTACGAAGTGGCACAATTCTAATATGAAGTGCCGTTTTATCCCCCTAACCGCTCCCACTAATAATAATATGGCTGTAATAATATTAGCACTATCTTAATATTATAAACTAGCTGTTTCCCGCGGCTTCACCCGCGTGGACCACGTTTCTATGACTTTTCGAGGGTGCGCAGTGCGCGAGCCGCAAGCGCTCGCGAGCGTCGTAAAAAGTAGCCTATGTCTTAATCCAGGTCCTAATCTGTCTACCTACCAAATTTCAGCCAAATCCGTTCAGTAGTTTTTGCGGGAAAGCGTAACAGACAGACAGAGTTACTTTTGCATTTATAATATTAGTAGGGATGTGAAAATGTGTTTCTTTGTTACCCTTTCATGCTTTAAAACCTTGACCAATCTTGATGAAATTTGGCATGCAGGTAGCCTGTATCACAAGGAAGGACATAGGCTACTTTTTGTCCCGTGAAAACAGCATAATCCGAGTCTTTGGTATGTGTAGGTTTTAGGTAGAAAAAAGTATGTAAGCGCCTTCTAAATCAATTTTATTGTATGTACAGGTAGATCCAATTTACCACGGGACCTATTTAGTTTTACGGGATAAAGAATAAACTATGTAATGATGGTCAAAACACCCCATCTCAATGTAAAGGTTTCATAAGATACAAGAGCATTCCTGCAGGAACCCTTCATTTTTTTAGGATTCACAATGTCCCAGTTTTAGTTCGCGATATATGGTATAAACGTAATTAAAATAAAATTTAATTGCAATAGGTCTAGAAACATTTGCGTGGTGAACCATCCTAATAATGCATACTTTTGATTTTCCCAAGGGAACTCTTTAATTTTCCGGGTTAAAAGTATCCTATATGTTAACCCGGGCTATGAGGAACCACCATACAAAATTTTCATCAAAATCGGCCTGGTAGTTTTGCGAGATGCGTGAACATACAGACAGACAGACAGACAAAAGTTCAAAAGTTCAAGTTCCAAGTTTGGCCTCTATATCGATAGTAATGTCCACCACAGTTAATATTTTCCAAAAATATTTCATGTACAGACACGGCCTCGTTGTTCTTTGTATAGATGGGAAAATGTGTTTGTTCGTTTTTGTTACCCTTTCACGCTTCAACACCTCAACCGATCTTGATGTAATTTGGTATGCAGGTAGCCCCTGTCACTGGGAAGGACATAGGCTTCTTTTTGTCCCGTGAAAATACCATAGTCCGATTCAGTTTCTGAGGGAACTCTGTTTTGGTTAATTTCTTTAACATCGCAACGGAACCACTATTTTTTGCACAGAGATGTTTGAGGGGATGGGAAATGATATGATTGACTTATTAGTATATCCTAACAAGAGATCTTGGGAAAACTCCTCCCTAAATGTAAGAAGAGGATGCAATTAAGTTTTTAATTAAGTAGTATTTAAGAAACATTGAGCGCCAGCAAACTATATAATATTAGTACTAACATACAGCATGGGTACTCCCTGCCGCTGCAAATTACATCTAGATTCCGACCTCACCCCCTCGTCACCCAGATTGATTCAGATTGGTTAAAGTTTGGTTCTCGAACGTATGGGACTTCGCCGTAATTTTGTTTGCTCCGTCATTTGTTTTTAGAAACGTCAACTACGACCGGTGTATGCAGTGTCCGGGGTGTGGCGCCAGTGTCGCATTTCGTGTCATCCATCCACTCTAAATTTTAACTATGGGTAATATTTAGAAAATAAAACAAATGCTAGAAATTCTTCTTCTTTTCGAATCGATGGTTTGAATATTGACACTTGTTATTTTATATCTTATTGGCCCAATAGGTAGCCACGCGTATGCCATTATCAGTGGCCCCCCAGAGGTCTACCATTGTGCAGGTGTCCGGGCACTCGGGGCAAGCCAATAAGTGCGTCATAGTTTGTGGGGTGACTCCACATGGGCACTCATCTCCGTCACAGAAACCCCAACGACACATTTTCTCCCTACATCGGCCAACCTGAGTCCGCAGTCTATTCAGAGATTTCCAAATAGACCATGGCAAGTCGCTGCCCGGGGGGAGGGCTTCTCGTTGTGGGATAAAGCTTTCCGTGACAGGGAAGGTCTTTTTCCATAAACTGGATTTAGCCATTAGCGGGAATACTAGAAATAATGTCATGAAAAAAATAACTTACACATTTTTTGACTGCACCTCTGTGTTTTTAAGATCTAAAGTACGTTTTTACCCCCCGACCTTGTTCTCGCTCTATTGTATACTAGCGTTTGCCCGCGGTTTCGCCCGCGTGGACATCGTTTTTAACCGACTTCAAAAAAGGAGGAGGTTCTATGTTCGACTGTGTATATTTTTTTGAATGTATGTTCATCGATTTCTCCGTAATTTGTGGACCGATTTTCAAAATTCTTTTTTTTTTGTTATGAATGTCTTTGAAACCAAAAGACCTCTGGCCCTGGCAACGTAGCGTAGGCAGGCATCAAACTAGGTGGACTGATGACCTGGTGAAGGTCGCGGGAAGCCGCTGGATGCGGGCAACGCAGAACCGGTCGTCGTGGAAATCGTGGGGGAGGCCTATGTCCAGCCCAGGAGTGGACGTCCTTCGGCTGATATGATGATTTGGTGTAGGAGGCTAAGATGTGACCAGGACTGAGATGGTGGAGTAAAAGGTAGTAGCTAGGCCATGCTCGCGTAAGAGTTCAGTCATAAAACAAAATATTTAATGGCTATTAATCTCTATTCTGTATATTATTAAAATTTATCCCATCTGTCCGTCTGTCAGGCGCCACAAATAAACCGCATATTATATAAAAGTACATCAGTTGGTGGAGCTCAGATTGTGACTCACTGTGCGATTATAAAATATGTGTTTTGTCTGCCGAGCCGCCCACAGGCAGCTTTTAGCAAAGATACGTGGACTTGCGATGAAACCACGAATTTTTGGAAGAAAAGTATAAAGAAAAACGGTAGAGAGACGATGCAAGATTATTAATTGTTGTCATCCATCATCATAAAGTCCACTTGTCACAAGCCTACCTCAAGGATTTTCATGGTCATGCGCTGCTCGCATTCAGCAGCGTCCCCCGACCTTAGAAGGGTTGTTGGTCAAGCGATTGGGAGGCCTGTCTACGCTATCGAAGTATTTCGGTGCGCGATCGCCACTCGAGAACTTTACTACAAGTTGTATGTATGTATGATTTTTTCTACGAGCTTATGCGCCCCGCCTGCTGCCAGTTAAGTTTAGCGATCCTAAGAGATGTTCATAATTTTGTGCACAGCTATGTTCATGAACTTCAAGAGAATCAAAAATAATGAAGATAAAATAAAAAAAGAAACCGCTGAAATAAATGAAAACGAAAAAAACAAAAAAACAGTGGAATGATGATTGGACAGGTTATAAACAGGTTGTAAACAGAAGGAGTTTGAAGACCAGGGAATAAATAAATTGACTATCCTACTAATATTATAAACGCGAAAGTTTGTGTGGATGTATGTTTGTAACTCTTTCACGAAAAAACTACTTAACGGATCTGGCTGAAATTTGGTAGGTAGTCAGATTAGGATCTGGATTAACACATAGGCTACTTTTTTCCAGGCGTTTGCGCACTGCGCGCCCTCGAAGAGTCATAGAATCGTTGTCCATGCGGGTGAAGCCGCGGGAAACAGCTTGTGTGTTACAAAACAGACTACCAACGCAATTCAGCACAATTTTGCTACATTTTTTACGTTAATTTTTCAAAAATATTTCTAACCGATTTCGATAAAATGTATTTTAGACTAACTAGGAGGCCATAACCTATAACTTAAAAAAATAATGAAAAATGGTTCACAACCGGCAAAGAAATCGCTTAACATATACATAATATTTGTTATGATAATACAAAGTGAGTAAGTAATGTTATTATTTTTTATACTTTCATTGTAGTTTTTGATTGAAATGAAAAACCATTGAAAAAGCGAAAAAGTGTGGTTATTTTCTTTCCTCTTTACACGTAAAGCAAAATACAGAGACAACTGTTCCCCCCAATGCCTCGCCTGAAGTGATATTCAGATTATGCCAAGGGTTACGATTATAGAAGATCACGAGGATACAGTAAAACTTAGAAAGAGAAGTAATATGGAAATTCTTTTTGTCAGGCTTAGTAAATAAATCGTTTGCGGGTTGTACATTATTCGCTTCTACAATAAATTCCAAAGCTGTACGTGACTTGACTGATAAAAGAACCAAAAAAAACTTATGAAGTAACTAGTGGATGCCCGCAGCTTTGTCCGCGCAGATCCCGTTTTTTGCCGTTCCCGTGGGACTTTCCCAAAATCCTTTCTTAGCGGATGTCCATGTCCTAATTGTTATCTGTACTCTAAATTTCAGCGAAATCCGTTCAGTGGTTTCGGCTGTGCGTTGATATACCAGTCTCAGTCGCTAATTCTTTTTTTGTTAAGTTCATTATTGTCAGGAGAAGGTTTTAGGGTAGGGTAGGGTAGTGTAGTGCAGGGTAAAGAAGGGTAGGGTAGATTAGTGTAGTGTAGGGTAGGGTAGGGTAGTGTAGTGTAGTGTAAAATGGAACGAAGTTCGCCGGGACAGCTTCAAGAAAAGATTTCTCAATTCGACCGTACATATATTTTTTTTATGTGTTCGCAGATAACTTCGTCGTTTATGAACCGATTTTGATGATTCTTTTTTTGATGGAAAGGAGATATTCCGAGGGTAATACCATAATAAGGAAACCAGGATCTGATGATGGCATCTTAGAAAAATCGAGGGAAACCTTCGAAAATCGTAGTGGCGACTAGTGCGTTTGAAGTCGGTGTATTTTTGTCTTAAGTAGTTTATAAAACTGTTGCATAATAAGGGTTCTTAAAATACGAGTGTAAGTTAAAAAAACGAGCCGTAGGCAGAGATTTGTTACCATAGATGGGTTATGCACTAACAAACAACATTTGAAAATCGAAGCCATTTACACACACAATGTTATAGGTAGTTCCCTTCTATTGCACCGAATGTTACTAAGAAAAGAGATGCCAATTGGCATCTTTTTTTTTGCTTCACTTTTAGGACGCATGTAACCTATCTACCTCCCCTTATATATAGCATATCTCTGGCCGTAGGCGAGTTTTTTTATAGCATTACACGAGTGTTTTAAGACCAAATTATGTGCAGTTTCATACACTACTTTATCTAATCTCATACATTGGGATTGAATCAACTAAAATACAAAGATCAAAGTTAAGAGTAAGAAAAAAATCCCACGAAATTCAGTAAGTATACCTACAACAAAACGTGTCATAGCGCTGAATCCCAGCGCATCACCGCGCTTGCACTGAAGCGGACGGTGTCACAGACAGGTAAAAACAATGCTTTCACTGATCTCATACATTTTTAAACAAGAATGAAAATTATCCACGAAATTCAGTATCTACAACAAAATTCAAAGAAAAACCAACACATCACCGCGCATGCGTTAAAGCGGGCGCTGACACAGACAAGTAAAAATTGGAATAAAAACATTTTGTATTGCTGTAAAAATGGCGCGAACCGCATGTGCGTTCCAATAAAAAACAATCGATATGGAACTTCGTTGGTGATATTATCTCTTTGGTTTAACTTGTATCGTAATGGAAAAAAAATACATTATAACATTATCTATAATATAATAAAACTGAAACGGGGCCGTGTCTGTACATGAAATATTTTTGGAAAATAATAACTGTGGTGGACATTACTAATGATACAGAGGCCAAAACAACAACTTTTGGAATTTTTGTCTGTCTGTCTGTCTGTCTGTCTGTCTGTCTGTCTGTATGTTCGCGCATCACGCAAAAACTACCAGGCCGATTTTGATGAAATTTTGTATGGTGGTTCCTTATAGCCCGGGTTAACATATAGGATACTTTTTATCCCAGAAAATTCAAGAGTTTTCGTGGGAAAATCAAAAGTATTCATTTATAGAGTGGCTCACCACGCAAATGTGGCTTGACCTATTACAATCAAATTTTACACGTTGATACCCTTATCGCGAACTAAAACTGGGACATTGTGAATCCCAAAAAAATTAGGGTTCCTACAGGAATTCAAAAAATTTTATCTTTAGAATGACTCAACGTAACAATATGAAACCTTTACATTGGGATGAGGTGTTTCGACCATCATTGTATAGTCGGGTATTCTTTATCCCGGAAAACTAAAGAGGTCCCGTGGGAAATTATCTATCGATACATACAATAATAACAATAGAGTCCTTTTTTCTATTTATTAGCTACACATACCAAACATTATAATCATAGTAGCAGAATGTCAATAGATGGCACTGCAGGGATAATAAAACGCGCTTAAGTTGTATTAAACATTAAAATATTATTTCATACTTTTGAGTGGATTTCTTTTATGTATTTTTCAGCATACGCTACTAAACTATGGTACGTAGCGATGTGTTTCATAGACGAACAGAGAGATATTTTTGTACAAATTCCAATCGTGTAAAAAAATAAAAACACATAAATCGAGTTTAACATCTTTTAACAGGAGGCACAGATATGGGAACTCTTCTGACGGCGACTATTTGCGTGTGGCAGTTGCTCTCCGCCTGCAATATCAATATCTGTAAACCTTATCAATGTATTTGCGGGTCCTCGGTGGTGGCAATTGGCCATCACTCACTGAGTTGCAGTCGTGTTTGTGAAGATTACCACGTCACCATTTCCTTAATGACCTCACTCGGAGGGCACTGGTTTTGGCCAGATGGAATATTCCATCTTTGATGCAGCGGCCGGCCGGGATTTAGTCGATCTGATGGCAAAAGGCCGGAGGGTTTAAACAGGTGCTATGGCAGAGAGGAACGTGTCTGCTTTGGGAAGCCACTTTTTCTGCCTCACTCCTCACCCGTACGGTACTGCTGCTCAATTTGCGGTGAGAAAGAAGCATAATAAGTACTCGGTCTTGGAGGCAAATTACTGCTTTGTGCCGCTGGTCTGTGAGACAACCGGCTGCTGAACCCTCAGAGGCCTTTGCATTCACAAAGAAGATTGGCCTTCGCTTTCGAGAGAGGAGATGTGACGTGAGGTCCTACCTGCTGCTAAGGTTGTCTATTGCCATCCAGCGCGGCAACGAGAAGTGCGTCTTGGGCTCCTTTGGAGCTGATACGACTCGAGGATTTGACCCATATTAATATTGTTAGGAAATTTTATTACTAGATTGATACCTATAATGATTTGAATTAGTTTTTTTAAAATATTTCATCATATCAGTTTATATACGTCCCCACCAAGGGGCTCGACCTGCCCTGAGTTAGGGCGTTCTGGCCTTAGACGATCACGCGGGCCCATTGCGGGTTGATTGACTTCACACATAAGCTTCGAATTTCTTCGCAGGCGTGTGCAGGTTTCCTCACGATGTTTTTCTCACCGTAAGAGCGTCGGATAAACGTACATACCAGTATGAAATCGATATTCGTATAGATATTGGTAAGTGGCAGGATTCGAACCACGGCCTTCCGGACAGGAGGTAGTGGCCCTAACCGTTTTGCCACCGACGCTCTATATTTTATTTAAGATTTAGAAATCCTTACTTTATTATATTATAAATGTGAAAATGTGTTTGTTTGTTTGTTACCTATTCACACTTCACCACCTCTACCAATCTTGATGAAATTTGGCATGCAGGTAGCCTGTATCACTGGGAATGAAATAGTCAACCTTTTATCTGCAGTTGCAGTTCCTGAGGAAACTAAAACTATACTCTATGTTCGTTTTATTTAAAATCGTAATGAAAAAATGGATTGGTGTGATTTTTAGCACAGAGATGAGGTGAAAAATGATATAATTTACTAATAAGTATATCCTTACATAGTTCCCGAGGGATCTGGGGACAACTGTTTTCTACGCTCGCGCACGTCGGTGGCGTCGCAACGGAGCAACGGATTAAAGTGATTTTTTGTATAGAATTTGTTGAGGGGGTGGGAAGTGACAAAGACTGCTAATCCGAATAGCCCGATACAGTTCCTGAGGTACCTGGTGAAAACTCATGTCCACGCTTGCGAGCTGATTGCGGCTCGCGCACCACTCACCCTCAAAAAGAGTCATAAAAGCTATGTCCACGCGGGCGAAGCCGCGGGCAAAAGCTAGTTTCTCTAATAAAATAATGTTTTAATGTAATTTTTTTTAAATAACGGTATTGTGTTTATAAAGTATGCCAATATAAACTCGTTTTGAAGTTGATAATGCGGACTTCACGATATGAGAGTAGATAAAAATTATTATTGTAATCTCATAAAATAATGTTATAGGCAGGTAACATAAAATTAATTTAATAATGACATCGTGTTGTAATTAATATCTTAAGTATTTTTGAAGTGTAAAATTTTTACCCGCATTGAACAAAAAAACTTTGATTTTAACCTACACACACGCATAGCAGCTTTCCAAGCAAGGTTCAAGGGTATTTTTTTGTAAACCCTTTATACAGGATGTTTTTCTATTACCCACGATAAAAGCGGCAAATGGTACCTTAATGATATTCATGAAACACTCGCAACAAAAAAGTCCACTAGACTAACACATTGTTCACAATTAGAATGAGAAAATTTGTGTCTTGCCAGTGAAGACCTACGGAACTGAGACATGGTCGCTTATAGCCTCATAAGAAGGCTCAAGGTCACCCAAAGGTCAATGAAGCGAGCTATGCTCGGAATTTCCCTACGCGATCGAATCACATATGAGGAGATCCGCAGGAGAACCAAAGTAACCGACATATCTCACAGAATCGCTAAACTGAAGTGGCAGTGGGCAGGGCACATAGCTCGTAGAACAGATGGCCGTTGGGTCAGTAAAGTTCTCGAGTGGCGACCGCGCACCGGAAAATATAGCGTGGGCAGGGCTCCCACGCGGTTGACCGACGACCTGGTGAGGGTCGCGGGAAGCCACTGGATGCGGGCAGCGCAGGACCGGTCCTCGTGGAAATCCTTGGGGGAGGCTTTTGTCCAGCAGTGGACGTTTTTCGGCTGATATGATGATGATGATGAAAGTATGAGAAATCTACTCGTAAATGTTTTTACTTCGATTGCACTGGTTCCTTGGTGAAAGTTGTTGTTGTCTGAAAATAAATAGTCACCCCGTTTTTACCAAAGATTCTTGAGTATTAATAGACAGAAATATTAACCTTGAAGAGTTCTCATAAGTCTCACTCCGCCGACCCGTCCAAAAAAACAGATAACAAAGATACAAATCACTCCGATCACTGCACTCACAGGGAGAATAAATCCGTCATTTATAATCGTGCGCTATACTGTACATATATTTGAGGCAAGAAATACGGCTATCATCATTGATAGATAGGTACTTAGATTTTGCAACGTTCTTCTAGTAAAACATAA
Source organism: Coleophora flavipennella (assembly GCA_947284805.1). Lineage (NCBI taxonomy): Eukaryota > Metazoa > Arthropoda > Insecta > Lepidoptera > Coleophoridae > Coleophora > Coleophora flavipennella. Next base: position 2,761,870 of record OX369274.1, on the reverse strand, counting down.
AGAGTTCAAAATATAGAGAGTTCAAAATTGAAGAACTTCAAAATATTAGCAGTTATTAAGACTTCAGAAAACTTGGAAAAACCTTCAAAACAAGCGACCTGATTTCAAGGTACAGGAATATTTATCAGAAAACTCAAGTAAAATGTACTAACAGGGATTTTATTTAAAAAACTTAACAACTTTCTCTTATTTTCTACAACTTTTCCACAAATTGGACTAATTATACAACGTGGACTTAATTAGTTGATCATTTGTTACCATCCTTACTATAACAATATTATAAACTAGCTAGAAAATGTGTTTTTTTGTTACCTTTTCACTCTTTAACGCCTTAACCAATCTTGACGAAATTCAAATCATGGGGAAGGACTTATGTTCCTTTTATCCCGTGAAAATAGCACAGTTTGATACAGTTCCTGAGGGAACTGAAAAAAAGACTCCTTTGCTGGTAGATTTTTTTTTTAAATCACAACGCAGCAAATGATCGTTGTGGTTTTTGCACAGAGATTGTTAAGGAGGTGGGAAATCACATAGACTACTGATTAACATAGCCCGAGATAGTTCCAGAGGGATCTAGGGAAAACTCATTTCCAAGCTCGCGCACGTCGGCATCGCAACGGAGCAACGGATCGAAGTGATTTTTTGCGTAGAAATAGTTAAGGGTGTGGGAAATGACATAAACTGCTACTCAGAATAATCCGATATAGTTTCCAAGGGATTTGTATTAAACTCTTGTGTAAGCGCATCACTCATCCTCAAAGGCATATAAACGAGGTCCACGCGAGAAAAGCTAGTTAAGTAATATTTTCAAGCATTTTTTACCCCTGTCTCATGCTTATCGGTGGCCGATACCAACAAAAATATATATATTTTTGAGTTTGCTAAAGCACTTTCTCTCATGTCAAATATACATCATCATCATCATATCAGCCGAAGGACGTCCACTGCTGGACATAGGCCTCCCCCAAGGATTTCCACGACGACCTAGAAACACAATGTCGTAAACATAGAATTAAACATTATAAATTTATATTTTTTTCTTAACGCTATAAAAAATTTCAGTGGCCGATCTGGTTTGTAAGACTAATGCCAAATGAGATAAAATATACATACATACATACACTCCAAAAACATAACCCCCCTTCTGGCGCAGTCGGGTAAAGAGGATGAAATTATATTTGAGTGCACCCCTCGAGTGGGGTATCCTTGAACAGGTCTCATAATAATAATTGAAGGTTTCTTTAAATAATTTTTAGGGTTTCGCATCCAAAGGGTAAAAACGGGACCCTATTACTAAGACTTCACTGTCCGTCCGTCCGTCTGTCTGTCTGTCTGTCCGTCTGTCACCAGGCTGTATTTCATGAACCGTGATAGCTAGACAGTTGAAATTTTCACAGATGATGTATTTCAGTTGCTGCTATAACAACAAATACTAAAAATGAGAAAAAAAAATCCCTTGGTTTCCATACAAAAAAACGTGTTTCTTTGAACGTGAAGAAGCTAGCGTCATCTAGTATGATGATACGGAACCCTTTGTACTAGCGCCATATATTATGATGGTACGGAACCTTATGTGTGCGGTTCTGACTCGCACTTGGACGGTTTTTTAAATAAAGTAGCATCTACAAAATACAGAGGCCCAAAGTGATACATTTCATGTCCCTCTTACTTAATTGTTATGTATGTTACGCCCTCAGAAGTTTAAGAGATGTGTTTACCTTAGAACAACTTCGTTCCATTTATTTTGCACTGGTAGAATCTCATCTCAGGTACAGCATTTTGCTGTGGGGCAATAGTTATGATTATAATGTAAGGAAAGCTTTTGTTATACAAAAAAGAGCAATTAAGACTATCGTTCGTATTCCCCAGTGGGAGTCCTGTAAAGACCATTTTCGTAGGCTGAAAATTTAGTCTGTATATCCTTGTGCTGCTCACATATTTAGTAAAATGGCCGGAAAAATATGAAACCCCAGAGGATAGGCGAACTCGTTTGGCGACGCGTCGATGTGATATTCCCCACTCAATAATTCCAGGACTGAGAATAGTAACACACTGTACCCGACATCAGGCGGTAAAGATGTATGCAAAAAAATAGGTTATGACAGACAGTTTTTAAGTGACTCTGGTATCCTACACTATGCGTGATCCGACACGCACTTGGCCGTTTTTTTTAAACAATTCAGACAGTCGGCACGACAACATGTTTTTTTTTCTTACCTTTTTATATCGAAAAGCGCGCCTTAACTGCTTAAAAAAAACAATAAATCAAGATTTGAACCAAAGAGGTTCGATGCTTACCTTAGTATTGGAAAAATCTTATTTATGTTTGTACAGTCAAGAGCAATCCAAGCTTGGACTTTGTACCGTTCTTATGCCGTGCGTATATGGTTCAGAATCGCACTATGAGTGTCTAGCTGTATCTCCTCCTGACCGTACAATGCGCACATGTACTCGTATCTTTTTTAGAGGTAGGGAAAGATTAGTTCATTATACTGGCCAACTTCCCATGAAAATTCGACTTCAGTTTTAATCCAAACTAATAAAATTTTCTAATAACATTATGTACATGAATTTACCAATATGGAAATTGAATTTACCAATACGGAAATTGAATTTACAAATATGGAAATTGAATTTATCAATATGAAAATGATAGGTTTGAAGATTATTTTTGATTTAATGGTCTATGGTATGGTATATCGATCCTGCATCTAAAACAATGATTTAGTTACAAAATAACGTCCGTAGATAGTTCAATTTAGTTAAGGTAGGTACAAGTGTTTTGTTTCATCTTGTACTTTCTCACTAGTGAGGTGAAAAATTGTGTGTATCACACGAGAGCAAAGTATCACTGCGGTCAGGATTCTAACTTTAAAATGCCGAACAGACGGATACGACGAAATTATAGGGGTTCCAGTTTTGGCCAGTTTGGCTCCGGAACCCGCATCTCTTTAAAACTTAATATTTTGTTAAAGCTAATTTAAGTTAAAAAAGGGTTGAAACAAACCTTTAATTTATTTTATGCGACCTATGATGGCGCTAGTTTGTTTACGTTTAAAAAAAACACGTTTTTTGTGTGGACACTTTCACTTTTTCTAATTTTTTGTAATAGCGGCAACAGAAATACATCATCTGTGAAATTTTTAACTGTCTAGCTATCACGGTTCATGAAATACAGTCTGGTGACAGACGGACAGACGGACGGAAAGCGAAGTTTTAGTAATAGGGTCCCGTATTTACCCTTTGGGTATGGAACCCTAAAAAAATTATATTTCCCTAACCCAAATTGAATTATGTACAAATCCGTCCAAATCCGTCACAGTACATTCTTCGTATAAGAGCGTCTGTAGCGTAACAGCTAGGGCCGCTGCTTTCCATCCGGGAGGTCGTGGTTTGAATCCTGCCACGTACCAATGTGTTTTCGAATTTCGATCTCATATGTACGTTTATCCGACGCTCTTACGGTGAAGGAAAACATCGGGAGGAAACCTGCACACGCCTGCTAAGAAACTCGAAGGTTGTGTGTGAAGTCGACCTACCCGCACTGGGCCCGCGTGGTCGACTTAGGCCCGATCGCCTTAATTCTGGGTAGGCTCGAACCCCTTGGTGGGGAAGTATATGAGCTGATGTGATAACCTTCTTCGTTCCTTCGTTGCTCGAAAACAAAAATGGAAAATAAAAAATTGGTAACAATGTACTTGAAGGTGACCATTTACCGCAAAATTACTTTCGCCCCACACGTGACATGGGATATAGAACAAAGAGCAATAACACCAATATGCAAATTAATAGTATTCTGATCATCACCATATTATCCAAAAGATGTCCAATTTATTTCAATATTATTTTTAGTCATGTTGTCCTATACATATTTAAAAAAAAATTTTTAAAAAATGGTCATAATTTAATCTAGTCTCAGTACAAGAATAATCATAATAATTTTAAGTAGGATTACATTAATTTATCATTTAAAAATTCATTTACTGTGTAATAGCATTTTGTAGTCAATAGTTCCTTCAATCTTCTCCTAAATGGATTAACATTGCAAGTTCTTATGTCTACTGGAATTTTGTTATATATTTTTGGCGCCATGCAAAAAACACTTTTTGACAATAAAGCTGTATTGCTGCATTGTTGACAAATTTTCGTTAGATCTCGTGAGCGAAGATGACTATGATAAGCTGTTAATGTACATGAATTTATCAATATGGGAATCGAATTTACCAATATGATAATTGAATTTACCAATATAAAAATTGAATTTACCAATATCGAAACTGAATTTACCAATATGGAAATGGTGGGTTTAAAGATTGTTTTGGATTTAAGAGTCTATGTAGGTGCGCAATTTATATACAATGTCATGAATATCGAACGCGCATCTAAAGTAATGATTTAGTTACAAATTTACATCAGTGCATAGTTTAATTTGGTTAGTTAGGTACAAGTGTTTTGTTTATTTTGTATTTTCTCGCTAGTGAGGTGAAAAATTGTATGTATCACACGAGAGCAAAGTATCACTTCGGTCAGGATTCTAACTTTAAAATCCCAAATTATAAGGGTTCCCCTTGGAGCTCAATATTTTGTAAATGTTACTTTAATTTAAAAAAGTGTTGAATGAACCCATTAATTCATTTTATGAAATGCAAATTGATAGTATTATGATTATCACCATATTAGCCGAAAGACGGCCGCTGCTGGATAAAGGCCTCCCCCAAGGATTTCCACAACGACCGGTCCTGCGCTGCCCGCTAGTTACGTTGGTACTAATACTTCGCCGAATCGAGCGGCCTACCGCCTTCTTCAACAGGTCGTCGGTCCACCAAGTAGGAGGCCTTCCTACTCTACGTCTTCGTGTGCGCATTTGCCACCTGAGAACTTTTATTAACAGTAGATAACCTTTAGTTCTACGAGCTATGTGCCCAGCCCACTACCAGTAAGTTTAGCAATTCTATATTAGTATTTAGTTACTAGTAGATTTAATACTGATTCTTTTTCTAAGTGCGACAACTCAGGCAGACCAATGCCTACCATCGCACCTAGCCGATAATTCAATACCTATACATTTGGTAGCACACTACCAACATTTCCGAATTCTCACACATAAAATGCTTGAATTCTCACACACAGAATTAGTGTAGAAATATACCAATATGTGTGATAAAATGCTTATTTAATAAGACGAAGAATAATATACAATTATAAAGATGGTGTACGTGTGTCAAATACCATTAAAAAATATTACACAACGCTTTTGTATTACGAGATCAAACAAAACAATCATTAGACACAGAAATAGAAAAAACAATATACCAGTATGTTCAGTTTTTTTTTCACTTGTAACTACCTCGTTTCGGGGCATGTAACATAAAACAGTTGATGCTGTTTCAAAAGCCAATGAAAAAGCTAAATATAATGTTAACTACTGTCTAATTTCATCATTTACTACAACTATTTTAAAACAAAAGCGAAAACGGAGGATAATTTTGATGCAATTGATTTTGATTGCTTTAAAAAATATTTGGGTGCTTTTCTCACATCTTTACAAAATTTTAAATCTGGAAGTAAATATTTTTATGACCGCGCACCGGAAAACGTAGCGTAGGCAGGCTTTTCACGCGTTAGACCAACGACCTGCGGGCAGCGCAGGACCGGTCGTCGTGGACATTCTTAAGTCTTTGTCCAGCAGTGGACGATTCTCGGTTGATATGATGATGATTTTTATGAAGATAACACATTTAGGAGAATGAAGCTGGTGATAGACGGGTTAATACGCGAACGAAAAAGGTAATAGAGCCCTAAGTACGGCCTGTCTATTAACAGCTTTACAATTTAGATACGGCAACAACTATTATAGTAATATAAATTACAATTTGTAGAAAAAACCAGAATACCTGTTACCTAATTTACTAATAAAACCCTGAACAGAAGATAATGCATGAAATATCTTTGTGACATGTCCAAGACAAATGAAAAATAAAATTATAAGTAACAAAAAGATGACTGAAAATGACATACGAGATGTACTAGATTTTCTCAAAATGTTTTAAATATAATGGACAACAAAGTGCCTAAGCGATCGTGAAGAGGAAAAACCCTCATTGCTTTTGCGTTGGAGGCAATGCTTGCGATGAAAAATTTTAGTAGTTTCTTGGAAACGCCGCAAAATTTAGCTTAAAATGAGACGAAAAAGTAAACAATTTAAAGATTACTGAGCATAGCAGCTCGTGTATGATGAAGTAAATGGGATTAAACTCAACAAGAATATCAGCTGATAATAGACAGATTGGTACGCGTTCAAAAATGTTAATAGGTACTCCGGCTGCAACACGTGAGACGTGGTTTATGTTGTTCAGTGTCGCTCGGTAGATCAGATTATTTACTGGATTTCAGCTGTCTTTCTGACCTTGTATTAAGATCTATGTGTACAATGATTACACTGGTCTACAGTGGTTTTGTTGCCCTAGATACAAGATTGATTTTGGATATATTTATGCTCACAATTCATGAAACTATCAATGATTTTATAAGATTTGCTCTCGTGTTTTTGCGTAGAACTCTAATCATGACTGGGAAAATAAATTTTATTACTAACAAGCCGATAATTGATCATAAAAACAAGAGTACATTCAATACTTTCATGAATAAATTCGTAATCTGGGCACTTGAAAACATCAAAATTTGCTAAGATATCCAGGGCAACAAAAAAATGTTTTTTTTTGTAGAGCTGTGTTATATTTAGTAGGTAGGTATAAAAAGTTAGCCCTAGCTTTACCCAAAAACTCAAAATATTTTTACGCTCATGCAATAACTGGACGAGCTTTCGGCTTTTTTTACCCACAATTGATAAGCCCTTGGCGTCATCTCACCTGATGGTAAGTGACGGTGATGCCGAAGATGGAAGCGGGCTTACTAAGATTCCCCAACGCAATGGAGATCTGGCTGTCGTATCTTTAAGCCTGAACTCATCAATGATGTTACCACTGATGTTTGGTGGCAAGACTTGGATAAGATAGTGGTAGCTAGCCAGGCGGGCTAGGAAAATGACCTGCCACCAACAAAACCGAGTGTTACAAAGTTGACCCGACCGGGAATCGAACCCGTGACCTCTATGGACTAACCATTACGCCACGGAGGCGGTTAAAATCGGCTGATATGATTATGATGATGCAATAAGAACTATTTTGCAAGTTACAACAATGCCATTAGTTTTTTGCACAGTAGTTCATTACACAGCCACATTCAATATCGGTTTTAAATGCTGCATATTTTAAGCAATACAAATACAAAGTTATTTATTTTACGAGACTCAATTTCAAGCAATAAAACTCGCAGAACCAACAAACAATGTAGAAAAAGGGTTCTCGTGTGGTGACCGTGGGCCGGAAGACGTAGTGTTGGACGGCCTCTCTCTCTAGGTGGCCTTATAATTTAGTAAAGCTCGCAAGAAGCCGCTTTATGCATGTGGCTCATAAGTCATAATCATGCTGAGTAGACATTTTTAGGAGAGGTCTATGTTCTACAGTGGACGTCTTCCGGCTGAGATCATGACCATACACAAGCCTGAATATAACGCGACTGACCTGAGGAGTCCATGAAGCTGACGCACGGCTGGAGCTCCGACTTCTTGTCCTCCATAGCCTCTTACTGACGCTCTGCACCACGCTGCTGGAAGACCGGGACTTCTGCATGCCACCTGCGGGAGAGGCAGTTGGAGCACCACGACCAAGTAACGCCGAGAGAAACGATTGAGACTGTGTAGGAGAGGCAGGAGACGGTGGTGAAGTTGGAGTTGACGCTACTGACGCGAACTGCAAATCACGATAGTTAAGGATCCAACTCTCTTCGGTTTGACAGCCTTTGTTTGGACCGTCATCATCTACCTCTCCAGGTTGACGAGGCTTTATATTTCGCAAGTTTTTATCGTAGTTGATGCGCTTGAAGCGATCAGCTTTGTCGGCGTCAACGCTTTTCTTGCGGGCCATTCTTAAGTAGCGCTTGATAGTATCACTGACGGATTGGGAGACGTCGTCATGGTCAACACTGGATCTTCGTCTGGCCGGCTTGCGGTCTGGAGGGGGGCTAGTTGGACTCGTCGGCGCTGTTGTCTCTGCCTCTAATTTATCTCGATATATTCGCTCTAATTCCAACAAAACCTCCTCAGGTATTGGAACAGTCTGCGTCCCGCAATCCGTATACTTGTCTTCCAAAGACTCGCCAAAAACCTCAATGAGAGGTGGTGGTGACATAGGCGGTGACCGCATAAAATCTTCACCACCATCCAAACGCGATAGATTAATGTTCCTATTCCGCAAAATGCCACGACCGGTGCCACTAACATATCCACTTGGTCCGTAACCACTAGTTCCGCCACTTCTACCACCCCTATAGGGTTTAGTCTTACGCAAATCATGATACAGTCTTTTCAATAGGTTCCTATCAGTTAACAAGTCTTGCACTATATTGTCTCTGTTCGGGGAGCGGCAGTAGTATCTGCCGAGGTTTTCCAGTAAGGTCCTCTGGCCTGCATTGCTGTCTGAGTCAACCGGTGCACGGTCTGCCTGTTGCTTAAGATACTTTCTTAGAGCACGTACTAACTCTTCTGATTCTGAGAGCCGCGTCGGGCCCTTATCCTCTTCTACTTTCAGGTACTTTCGCAGCAAATCCACGAGGGTGCTTTCCTCATCTTCAGCAGTTATAGGTGCAACCACGCCCACCTTTGACGAGTTTGAGGAACCGTAACCAGATGTCGATGCAGAGGAAGAAGGACCGGCGAAGAAGTCTCGTCTGAGTTTGGCGATATCGAATCTCCCTCCAGAGGTATGTGGTATGAAGAGTTCCGTAGGCCTGGTCGGCAGGGTATCATCGGAAGGCGACCGCGCCCGGACGGACCCGCCACGCGCCCGCTTCTTCCGTCGTGGTCGCGGTATAGCTCCAGGGTAGGAGCTCTTCCTCCACAGCAGAAACCTTGGCTCTCGCTGACACACATCTTGGAAGTACGCCTCGATCTTTGGGATATCCTCGGGCCTGTTCTGCGCGCCTTCCGGTATTAGCCGCCGGCCCGCATCTGACATGTACTTCCATGTCTTGCGTGTGAGCAACCATCGCTCCCGCGGCTTCTCCCGTCGCCGCACTGCCTTGGCCATTGACTCGGGCACATCGATGCGCGTGGAGCGCCGCCGCCGCTCCATGCTTCACGAGGCGCGCATCGTCAGCCGCGCACCTGCCCGCGCGAAACTGAATACTCCGCACCGGTCCGAATATTATGCGCCGAAATAGCCGTCCGCTAATAGAGCGGCCGTGAACTGAATATAGGGTGCGCGGTGCGCGGCGCGAGCGACGCGCGTCGGCGTCGGCGCGGACTGAGCCGCCCGCCGTAAACAAACCGCCCGCCCACAGCTCGCCGCCCAGCGCAGCCGCGCCTGTCTGCAGCGGCGGCTCCAGGTCCGCATGATGGCAGTGGTTATGGTTCATGCTTAGGACGTCTCTGATATCGCTACAGCAACGAATGCTTTAACATTTTTAACCAACTTCAAAAAAAGGAGGAGGTTTCTCAATTAGACTGTATAATATATTGTTTTTTATGTGTGTTCGCGGATAACTTCGTCGTTTATGAACCGATTTTGATGATATTTTTTTATTGTAAAGGAGATATCCCAAGGGTGGTACCATGATGAGGAAACCAGGATCTGATAATAGCATCCCAGAGAAATCGAGGGGAACCTTAGTTTCCTGTTTGTAGTCGGTTTTTTTTTCAGTGTTCATCTCTTAATTAGATTGAGAATGTGAATTTATTTACTGATTAAGGTTAATGGGGTCATTCAGCTTTCACGATAAGATTATTTAAAGCAAGTGAGGTACATCTACATTTCAGACTGCAAGGAAAAAAAGTCACTCTAAAACCTGTTGTAAACATTCAAATAAATTCGCTTACTTAATATTTGGGAAAGCTACTTAAAAAACCGACTTAAATCGCAAGAAGCTAGCACTAATTTGCATTTTTTTAAAGGAAAGGAAATCATCCTAAAGAAGTACTGAACCGATTTTGATCAAATTTATATAGGGCCAGCTAGGAGGCACCTATCAATAAAAAAAAATAACCTTACCACTCCGGCAGTGCGACAGAAGTGAAAACTTTTTACAGTTTTATAAGCTTTGACCCGCCAAGTTTTCCTGGCGTACGACTAGGTTGACAAAGTTTTGACCCTGCGAGTGTTCCTGGTACCATGTTGGTTACAGTGTCGCAAGTTTCTCAGAAAATGCCCAACGCGCCATAAAAGTTACTTCAAAAAGAATCATTAAAATCGGTTCTCAATTGGTGAATAAATCGAGTAACAAACCCTTGAATTCAGAAACTTTTCCTTTTTCCAAGTCGGTTTAGAAAAAAACAACACCTCGTCTATTTCACGTAGACATTGAGACAAGTTAAAAGGGACGGCAGAATTAGCTCATCATATCAGCTCATATACGTCCCCACCGAGGGGCTCGAGCCTACCCTGAATTAGGGCGATTAGGCCTTAGTCGACCACGCGGGCCCAGTGCGGGTTGGTCGACTTCACACACAACCTTCGAGTTTCTTCGCAGGCGTGTGCAGGTTTCCTCACGATGTTTTCCTTCACCGTTAAAGCAATCGGTAAGTATATGTACGTAAGTTTTGAAAAACTCATTGGTACATTGACCGTCCAGATTTGAACCCGGTACCTCTGGTTAGAAGAACCGAGTCGTTACCGGTTGAGCCACCGACGCTTTTTAGAATATAGAATTAGCTCAATTCAATTCAATTCAATATATTCATTCAAAATAGGTGCAAATTAAACTCATTCTGATAGTCATAAAATAATAATAAAAATGTCATTTGTGAAAAATCAAGAAATAAACAATAATTAGTTAATAACGTCAAAATTCAATCCTTGATCTGGTTCATATCAATTATGTCATTAGAACATTTTTTTATTATTTTTTTTCCAATTGGTAAACCCTTGACAACATCTCACCTGGTGGTAAGTGACGATGTTGCTGAAGATGAAAGCGGGCTTACCAAGATTCCCCAACGCAATGGGGAACTGGCTATCTTATCTTCATGCCGGAACACACCAATAATATCAACATTGATATTTGGCGGCAAGACTTAGATAAGATGGTGGTAGCTAGCCAGGCAGGCTTGGAAAATTCCCTACCACCAACCAAACCGAGTCTTACAATTGACCCCGCCGGGAATCGAACCCGCGACCTCCTGTGTAAAGCCAGTGAACTTTGCCTCTGAGCTACGGAGGCGGTTATTTGACACAATGAAAACAATATGACACGAAAATTTATGCATAAAAATCATTGAATATCATTAATGCCTTTAACAAGAGTAGACCAGTTCACAAGGACAGCACCCGGTCCCAGTACAACGCGAGAGTCAGCCATCGCTCCCATCAACCATATTAGAGGGAAAGGTACGACCCGCTCCCATAACCTTAACACAACCACCCACATCTTTCAACAATGCGATATCACCCATCATCGTCTTAGCCTCGACCCGACAGTTCGATAGACAGATCATCTAACGTCAGTATAAAAGCTTTGAGAACCGTTGGACGTCACCGAAACCAATAAAAGTGATTTAAAGTACCATCCCTCAGCACTGACAAAAGTGTGCGCAGGAAATGTTTAGGTTTTTTTTTTATAAAAACTGTAATGTTGTGTCTTCATAAATTTTCTTTATCTGTACCTTAGATGATGGCAGATACTTAAAATCAAATAAAAGCCTTGAACTAAAATATATTAAGCTTGTTGCATGATTAATAAAATTTAGTTTTTATATTAATAAAAGTGTCAGATGACATTTCAAATGACGATAAAATTTTGAAATAGCCTTCTAGCACACTAATCAGAAATTAAACCGACTTCAAAAAAGGGAGGAGGTTTCTCAATTCGACCGTATATAATTTTTTTTTTGTGTGTTCGCGGATAACTTTGTCGTTTATGAAGCGATTTTGATGATTATTTTTTTGTTGGAAAGCAGATATCCCAGGGTATTACCATGATAAGGAAACCAGGATCTGATGATGGCATCCCAGAGAAACCGACGGGAACCTTCGAAAATCGTAGTGCTTTTTTTTTGCTTAAAATTATATCAGCTCTGAGCATAATACTTTAAGGGAATTCATTTCATCATTCATATCAGCCGAAAGACGTCCACAGCCAGACATAGGCCTCCCTCAAGGATTTCCTCAACGACCGGTTCTGCACTGCTCGCATCCAGCGGCTTCCCGCGACCTTCACCAGGTCATCGGTCCAGCAAGTGGGAGGCCTGCCTACGCTACGTACTAACTTAACTACCCCAGCCGGCAACTGTTCTACGAGCTATGTGCTCCGCCCACTGCCACTTAAGTTTATCAATTCTAAGAGATATGTCAGTTACTTTGTACCTACGGATCTCCTCGTTTCTGATTCGATCACGCAGAGAAACTCCGAGCATAGCATGTTGCTTATATACGAGTATTACTAGTGGGTGCCCGCGGCTTCGCCGGCGCAGATCCCGTTTTTTGCCGTTTCTGTGGGAATTAGCCAAAATCCTTTCTTAGCGGATGCCCACGTCCTAATTGCTATCAGTATTCAAAATTTCAGCGAAATCCGTTCAGTGGTTTCGGCTGTGCGTTGATATACCGTAAAATTGTTGGCAAAAAAAGCTATTGAACTGAAGTGATTTCCTTAAACATTATCCCATGAGATTTCTCATAATCAATTTGGACAACAGACCAGCCTGTTTACACTTCTGACTGCTACTTGCTTTGCTACCGATATGCTTCAAGCTCTTGGTTCATGTTTTCAGTGTCTTTCGAAATTTGAAGCCTACAGGATATATGTTTACAAATTATATATTTAAGAAAAACTCTAATTGTATTCATCTCTTTCTCCAGAGCAATCCAATAACCGTTAGTCCATTCGCTTTACACGAGAAGGTCGCGGTTTTGATTCCCGGCGGGGTCAACTTTGTAAGTCTCGGTTTGGATGGTGGTAGGGCATTTTCATAGCCCGCCTGGCTAGCTACCACCATCTTATCTAAGTCTTGCCGCCAAACATCAGTGTTAACATCATTTATGTGTTCCGGCTTGAAGATAAGATAGCCAGATCTCCATTTCGTTGGGAAATCTTGGTAAGCCCGCTTCCATATTTGGCATCATCGTCACTTACCATCAGGTGAGATAATGCCAAGGGCTTATCAATTGTGGATATAAAAATATAAAAAAATAAAAGATTTTTTTCTTTCTTTATCTAATGCTTCATCTATCTATAGTTCCATACCTACCATAACTCTTCATCATGTACCATTCTTCCTAAAATAACATCATTATGATTATGTGCAGCTTCTTTACATCAAGATTTTCCTTTTTTTTGTAAACCTGCTTACTTGAACTCTTTTCTAACTCCCCTTGCAAAAAAAAAGAGGTGTTATAAGTTTGTAGCCTATGTGTGTCTACGAGTGTGTTTGTACAGTACATCGCAGTTCCTAAACGGTGAACCGATTTCAATACACTTTTTATACAGAGTTGGACCCTCCATACTAAAATGCACAAATATTGTCGATCAGCTGATAGATTTGTATGAAAAGTATATTTTTTTTTGCGATTTCAGCAAAGTCTATGAACCAAAGTTGTTCAGTATGATGAGTAGAAGCACCAGTTAACGGGACCTACACCAATTTCGTTACACCCTGTATATTTGGAAGCTACACTAACTGGCATGGTTCTTAAGCCATGTTAATAGAGATTTTTTTATTTAATTCTAACTAATTAAGAATATTTTAATTTATAAATTTTTCAACGCAATGTATGTTGCTTAGAAATAAATGAACTTGAACTTGATCCATTCTGCTGTTCATAGAGACTATCAATCCCTTCCCCCCCACCCCCCAAAGGGTAAGAGAGAGAGGGGTCGTGCTTTAACTAAAATAATGTACTCGTACACACAGGAAAGACTTTAAGTAAAATAATTTACTCGTACACCTAGGACAGACTTTAACTAAAATAATGTACTCCTATACCCAGGGCAGACATTAACTAAAATAATGTACTCGTACATCCAGGGCAGACATTAACTAAAAATAATGTTCTCGTACACCCAGGACAGACTTTAACTAAAATAATGTACTCGTATACCCAGGGCAGACTTTAACTAAAATAATGTACTCGTACACCCAGGGCAGACATTAACTGAAAATAATGTTCTCGTACACCCAGGACAGACTTTAACTAAAATAATGTACTCCTATACCCAGGGCAGACATTAACTAAAATAATGTACTCGTACATCCAGGGCAGACATTAACTAAAAATAATGTTCTCGTACACCCAGGACAGACTTTAACTAAAAATAATGTTCTCGTACACCCAGGACAGACTTTAACTAAAATAATGTACTCGTACACCCAGGGCAGACATTAACTGAAAATAATGTTCTCGTACACCCAGGACAGACTTTAACTAAAATAATGTACTTGTACACCCAGGACAGACTTTAACTAAAATAATGTACTCGTACACCCAGGGCAGACATTAACTAAAAATAATGTTCTCGTACACCCAGGACAGACTTTAACTAAAATAATGTACTCGTACACCCAGGGCAGACATTAACTGAAAATAATGTACTTGTACACTCAGGACAGACTTTAACTAAAATAATGTACTTGTACACCCAAGACAGACATTAACTGAAAATAATGTTCTCGTACACCCAGGACAGACTTTAACTAAAATAATGTACTTGTACACCCAGGACAGACTTTAACTAAAATAATGTACTCGTACACCCAGGACAGACTTTAACTAAAATAATGTACTCGTACACCCAGGACAAACTTTAACTAAAATAATTTACTTGTTCACCCAGGACAGACTTTAACTAAAATAATGTACTCGTATACCCAGGACAGACTTTAACTAAAATAATGTACTTGTACACCCAGGACAGACTTTAACTAAAATAATGTACTTGTACACCCAGGACAGACTTTAATTAAAATAATGTACTCGTACACCCAGGACAGACTTTAACTAAAATAATGTACTCGTACACCCAGGGCAGACATTAACTAAAAATAATGTTCTCGTACACCCAGGACAGACTTTAATTAAAATAATGTACTCGTACACCCAGGGCAGACATTAACTGAAAATAATGTACTTGTACACTCAGGACAGACTTTAACTAAAATAATGTACTTGTACACCCAAGACAGACTTTAACTAAAATAATGTACTCGTACACTCAGGACAGACTTTATCTAAAATAACTAAATGGAGGGGAAAAAATGGCTGCCGGAAGTAAAGTTGGTCCGATTGGCTGTAATTTGGTCGAGATTTTTTTTACTTATTATTGTATTAAAATGTTCTAAGAAAATTTTGATGAGCATAGCCACTTTTTGTGCTGCTGAGTGTTCTTACACCTGTACTGGGTGCAAGACACGCAACTTGGTCTCAAAAAAGTGTTTGTACGGTTCAAAGACCGTACATTAATTGATAAATTTAAATTTACGATAGTCGGTGGTTAAAGAAATTTTCTCGATAATTATTACTGTGAAGTGCTTCAGTTTTTTTAAGAGACTAATCAGCGAAGTCTTAGAAATACTCTTTAATGGATACAGCATGAAGAACATGATGATCATAATGAAGTCAAGGGACGGTCTCTTCCAGCTACATGAAGTGATGAGTGGCGTATTTATTCGAAGATCTTATAAGAACGTTAATACAGATGAGAAGAGGTTTTGGCTTGACAGGTAGAAATGAGTGAAGTCTATGACAAGGGCAGTAATAGAAGTAGAAAAGGTAGCTTAGACCAGAAGAGACTAGTTGAAAATGGTTAAATAGCAATCGCAAGTATAAATTCAATAGCACCAGTCGCCACTAATTGAGCTATAAACCAGCGGTTTTCTTTGTAAAATTCGGAAGGGTTTCCGCTTAATGTACAACGAAATCTACATCATCGCTTCATAAAAATATTTTCACGCAGAAAACACAGCACGCTCCACTACATTCTGAGCAGGTCACTTCAGACATAACTTCCTACACCACTTATAAAACGTTCCGATTTAAAAATAAACGACCGATATAAGATAAACCTAAACACATCTGCGCGTACGCATGATGGAAACTACTAGCGGCATCTGTAAGACGTACCATGTAATACTAGAGTTGAAAGCTTGCCAAATTCTGCAATCAGATTGCGTGGTTTGAATCTGTGCATTGTGACCTAGGTACTAATATGATTATGTTCTTGAGGTGGTTAAAAGATGGCGTTAGTAATCAAAATAAATCGATAACTCCTGAGACGTCCAAACATGATCGCTGCGATTACATATATAATCACGCATGTGTCCACTAAGTACTGTGAATAAACTATGTGTCCCGGCTTCATAGATCAGCATTGCAGCTCTGCTTTTGAGCAAAATATTGCAATGGAAAACTCCATATTTACTTACATATTTTTCTGACTACTTTCTACAGTGAAATTCCAAAAATTTGTACACTGATTAAGGTCGTCGGTATAAGCGACTGTCTCGGGCCAGCTTATCTCAAGAGTCAGCCATACTTCTTTTTGCCAAATAGATCTGGTCAAACTCTCTTCCAGTCTTATAGGTAAAGTTTTTAAAGTGAATCTTTTAATACATCGTCTCACATTTTTTCGTCTGTGTTTTGCATGTCGCGTGACGGTCGCTTTCGTCTGACGGTATGATCGTTTCGTCCTCTGTAAAGTTTCACTTTTACCGTGGTTTTATAAAACCACACACTTACTTTTTTCTTTCTTTAATTCATACTTTTTATTAACTTTCGGTACGACTTTTTTGTCGAATGGTTGCCACCATTTATTTCAACGAGTCTCAAACTCGGCGTCAATCAATGATTCGATTTGTAATAAACTTGTGATCAAACGAAATGTTGGCATGGCCACATGCATTTTATCACGAGACCGAATTTTCACGATACCAAATTTGAATTTCTGTTGAACTTCTAAAAATAGCTGTTATTAGTTGCCAAAAATAACTTGTCGTCGATAGTGAAGAATAAATGTTGAACATTTATCAGTACCCACGTCAATACCCATCACAAAAAGCAGAAGAGACTTCAAGTGGAAAAAGCTAAAAAAAACTAAAACCCCAATACGGAAAAGTATGAAAACAAGACTTTCCCGTCTAAAATCATGGCCTTTATTTTCCCCTTAATTTGTTTATAATTTAAAAAATTGAGTGCATTTGGCTGCATTACACCTGATGGTAAGTGCCGATGCAGCCGAGGATGTAACACGCAAGCTCAAATAGTTCTCATCTGGGGTAACAGTCGTGGTCGCAAGCCATAATGACAGGTACTTATGATAAGAAATTTGATTACGATAGGGCTGCGACCACGGCTATTACCCCAGATGAAGTGTATGATTTCAGACGGGAAACTCTTGTTTTCATACTTTTCCGTAGTCGGATTTTAGTTTTTTCAACTTATTTTTCTTTATTTTGTGCTCCGAGTACAAAGTCACCCCACCTCGCTGCACGCGGCTGCGTGTCGTGTCACTTGTAGCGCGCGTACATTGAGCCGCTCATAATATCGTTTGTGAGACCATTTGCTAATAAATTAAAACATTTGCATATGTAATGTGCTCGTCAAGACCTTTTTTTTGATACTAAACATGATATGATTAACTAAAAAAAAACTTTTTTGCGTTGTGTAATTCACCTATAAAATCCGCCATGTTATTTTTTTTAGATTCTATATATCCTATGACACGTGGAGTGATGGCACGAATCTAAAGACACCATATTTGTCAAGATCAGTTAAGTCATTATTGGAAAATACGAGGAAACAGATGAACATTATCAATTATCAGTAGTAGGTATTCGCGGGCTCTAGACCACTTAATATGCATGGCTGGCTTTTTTTTAATAGCGACTCGTTGTCTTCGCAAAAAACGCCAGCGACGACCCTAATTAAGGGCTCGGCCCGGCAGTAGTAGGTATTCGCGGGCTCTAGACCACTTAATATGCATGGCTGGCTTTTTTTTAATAGCGACTCGTTGTTTTCGCAAAAAACGCCAGCGACGACCCTAATTAAGGGCTCGGCCCGGCAGTAGTAGGTATTCGCGGCTTCTAGACCACTTAATATGCATGGCTGGCTTTTTTTTAATAGCGACTCGTTGTTTTCGCAAAAAACGCCAGCGACGACCCTAATTAAGGGCTCGGCCCGGCAGTAGTAGGTATTCGCGGGCTCTAGACCACTTAATATGCATGGCTGGCTTTTTTTTAATAGCGACTCGTTGTTTTCGCAAAAAACGCCAGCGACGACCCTAATTAAGGGCTCGGCCCGGCAGTAGTAGGTATTCGCGGGTTCTAGACCACTTAATATGCATGGCAGGCTTTTTTTAATAGCGACTCGTTGTTTTCGCAAAACACGCCAGCGACGACCCTAATTAAGGGCTCGGCCCGGCAGTAGTAGGTATTCGCGGGTTCTAGACCACTTAATATGCATGGCTGGCTTTTTTTAATAGCGACTCGTTGTTTTCGCAAAAAACGCCAGCGACGACCCTAATTAAGGGCTCGGCCCGGCAGTAGTAGGTATTCGCGGGCTCTAGACCACTTAATATGCATGGCTGGCTTTTTTTTAATAGCGACTCGTTGTTTTCGCAAAAAACGCCAGCGACGACCCTAATTAAGGGCTCGGCCCGGCAGTAGTAGGTATTCGCGGCTTCTAGACCACTTAATATGCATGGCTGGCTTTTTTTTAATAGCGACTCGTTGTTTTCGCAAAAAACGCCAGCGACGACCCTAATTAAGGGCTCGGCCCGGCAGTAGTAGGTATTCGCGGGTTCTAGACCACTTAATATGCATGGCTGGCTTTTTTTTAATAGCGACTCGTTGTTTTCGCAAAAAACGCCAGCGACGACCCTAATTAAGGGCTCGGCCCGGCAGTAGTAGGTATTCGCGGGCTCTAGACCACTTAATATGCATGGCTGGCTTTTTTTTAATAGCGACTCGTTGTTTTCGCAAAAAACGCCAGCGACGACCCTAATTAAGGGCTCGGCCCGGCAGTAGTAGGTATTCGCGGGCTCTAGACCACTTAATATGCATGGCTGGCTTTTTTTTAATAGCGACTCGTTGTTTTCGCAAAAAACGCCAGCGACGACCCTAATTAAGGGCTCGGCCCGGCAGTAGTACGTATTCGCGGGCTCTAGACCACTTAATATGCATGGCTGGCTTTTTTTAATAGCGACTCGTTGTTTTCGCAAAAAACGCCAGCGACGACCCTAATTAAGGGCTCGGCCCGGCAGTAGTAGGTATTCGCGGGCTCTAGACCACTTAATATGCATGGCTGGCTTTTTTTAATAGCGACTCGTTGTTTTCGCAAAAAACGCCAGCGACGACCCTAATTAAGGGCTCGGCCCGGCAGTAGTAGGTATTCGCGGGCTCTAGACCACTTAATATGCATGGCTGGCTTTTTTTAATAGCGACTCGTTGTTTTCGCAAAAAACGCCAGCGACGACCCTAATTAAGGGCTCGGCCCGGCAGTAGTAGGTATTCGCGGGCTCTAGACCACTTAATATGCATGGCTGGCTTTTTTTTAATAGCGACTCGTTGTTTTCGCAAAAAACGCCAGCGACGACCCTAATTAAGGGCTCGGCCCGGCAGTAGTAGGTATTCGCGGGCTCTAGACCACTTAATATGCATGGCTGGCTTTTTTTTAATAGTGACTCGTTGTTTTCGCAAAAAACGCCAGCGACGACCCTAATTAAGGGCTCGGCCCGGCAGTAGTAGGTATTCGCGGGTTCTAGACCACTTAATATGCATGGCTGGCTTTTTTTAATATCGACTCGTTGTTTTCGCAAAAAACGCCAGCGACGACCCTAATTAAGGGCTCGGCCCGGCAGTAGTAGGTATTCGCGGGTTCTAGACCACTTAATATGCATGGCTGGCTTTTTTTTAATAGCGACTCATTGTTTTCGCAAAAAGCGCCAGCGACGACCGTAATTAAGGGCTCGGCCCGGCAGTCGTAGGTATTCGCGGGCTCTAGACCACTTTATATGCATGGCTGGCTTTTTTTTAATAGCGACTCATTGTTTTCGCAAAACACGCCAGCGACGACCCTAATTAAGGGCTCGGCCCGGCAGTAGTAGGTATTCGCGGGTTCTAGACCACTTAATATGCATGGCTGGCTTTTTTTTTAATAGCGACTCGTTGTTTTCGCAAAACACGCCAGCGACGACCCTAATTAAGGGCTCGGCCCGGCAGTAGTAGGTATTCGCGGGTTCTAGACCACTTAATATGCATGGCTGGCTTTTTTTAATAGCGACTCGTTGTTTTCGCAAAAAACGCCAGCGACGACCCTAATTAAGGGCTCGGCCCGGCAGTAGTAGGTATTCGCGGGCTCTAGACCACTTAATATGCATGGCTGGCTTTTTTTAATAGCGACTCGTTGTTTTCGCAAAAAACGCCAGCGACGACCCTAATTAAGGGCTCGGCCCGGCAGTAGTAGGTATTCGCGGGCTCTAGACCACTTAATATGCATGGCTGGCTTTTTTTAATAGCGACTCGTTGTTTTCGCAAAAAACGCCAGCGACGACCCTAATGGCGCTACCACTAAGGACAAGAGGGCCACCGGCGCTAAGAAGAAACCCGCCGCAAAGAAGTTGGCTTTGCCGGGCAAGTCCACGGCCACAGCGCCCCAGGCGCAAAAAATCACCAAGCCGCCTACGAAGAAGCCGAAAGCGTCGAAACCCAAGAGGGCCGCTGCCTGAAATCCTCCGGTACGGGCTTAAAGAAACATCCTGCGTACACACACCTGGAGCACCGACACACCACGTCACCACCGTCGTCGTCGTCGTCGCTTCGTTGGTCTGTCGGCTAGTGGCTGCGAGAAGCAGTAGTGGCCGACCAGTACCTACAACCTGCTTGAACAATCCGCGACTCAAATAATCCTGTGCGTAGGTATACTCGGTAACTGAATGATAGTGCGTATAATACTTACATCATTATTCTTCATTGCATTTTTTTCTTTATAATTTTAAAAATTGTAAATAATAACCCTTTTTGCGTTCAATCCACAATCAATAAAAATTAATTAATAATATTAATTTAATAAAATGTGACTATGTGACTATGTGCGCATTTACAAGAGTTGATAATAACCTAATCAATCTGTTCTCACAATAGTAAGAGATACGTGCAAGTGTGTTAATCTCATAACCCTCTGCTTTTTCCAAGTCGGGCAAAAGGAATGTTGCATCTGTCTACAGTAAATTTTTTCATTCATTCCCATATAAATTTAAATGAGTGTCGTCTATTTAGTCTTTGTAAAACGTGAGAAATGCGGGGATTTTTATACTGGCGCATACCCACTAACAATTTAAATCACTAATTTATTACTAGCCTCTATCCTGAATGTATGAGATACTAAAGGCTTTTGATGTCCATACAATACAGTCCAATACAATACAAACTGTAATTCTATAGAACAGGTGGATCCATACAGGTGCGAGCACCTTTTACTTTCAAGATGTGTAAAAAAATAAACCAGCCTGCAATATAAACCATCTCTTCAAGCTTCTATCAAACATTCTGCAATGGACGCTTACGATATACACTCTGACGAATTCGACGAAGATATGTACAATTTGCTCGACGATTTTTATGATCCGTATTCTCCAATAACTGAGAGATCGGAGATCAACCAAATAGAAATGGAGGAGGGGGAACGCTCTCGTCGTCTTACCCCGAGATTAAACTCAGAAGACGAAATATTCGAAGAATATACTCCGGGAGCCGAATCGAATGAGCAAAGGAACGGTTATTCCATCTCTCCTACTTACACGGAATATACTCCTGAGGACGAAGACCAGGAATTGGAGGATGGTCAAGGACATTTGGCGGAATCTCCACCCGATATACCGCCTCCCCCTCTGGTATATCCTGTGTACCATGTTTTAAACAATAATTATTTAATTGTTGTGTACAGATTAATATATGATAATAGTGCAGTTGTTAATGATGAAGATGTTATAGTTTTAGATTAAGTAAAATTTTATTGTAACTTTTTGTATCGGTTAATTTAATTCAGTTATAGTTTTATTTAGTTAAATATAAGTATTGTTAAGGTAGATAAAATTAAATGTAAGTTTCTTGTATAGTTAATTAAAATGTATTCGAAATTCAATTTCTTCATTTGTATTGTATTGATTGTTCCAATTGGAGAAATTTTTACTTCTAAATAAAAAATGTGTTTACAAAATTTATTTTAAAAAACTCATATAAAAGGTGCTTTACGAACTCATTACAAAAATATTGTCTGAAACATTTTAACAATCAATTAATCATTAATTATCAGACTAAGATCAGAAAAAACCAAGACTGTCATTTAATTTACTTAAATTATACAATGGTTGCATTTCGTCGTAACACCAAGTTATTCTACTGAACTCTAGATTGCATAATTGTGAAGTAAATTTAAAAAAAGGTGGTAACAAAATCAGATTTTCTAAATCCGCTGGGTCCTGTTACTATCACTGTAGAAGGGTGAATAAAGTTTTTTTTTTATTTCATGCAAAATGTATTCTATAAAAACCCAATTTATAATTTATAGAATTAAAGAAGAAATCTTTTTAGGTGATTTAATAAAATCTTTCAATGGTTATTTCTTACAAATAACATCACTGACTTAATGACTCGGTGGTAAGCGCTACTGCCTGCTGAACTAAGGGTTCGTGGATTCTATTCCCAACAAGGGCAAACATTAACTATATCAAAAAAATACAATTTGTTAAACTTTCATAATTAACTTTTTACATTTTACGTTAATAGATTTATTTGATATCAACCATCGTTTTGGAAAAATTTGTGGAAAAGTAACGGCAAATCAAATAACTTATAACACAATAATCTAAATAACCTCACCTATGAAAAATCATACAATTAAAAATATTTTACAAATTGAAAAACTTTCATGATTACGTTTTTATGTTTTAAGTATTTTTGATGTTTTATCTTACAAAAAAATATTTTACAAACTGAAATAGCTTTTCTTATTACTACTTTACTTTTTAGTTCATATAATTATTTTTTTGATCTCTACCACTTTTTTTGGAAAATAAGTCGTAAAGAATAAACGGTAAGAAACTCAACAATATTAAAAATGGAAAATCCAAATAATCTTACTTATGAAAAATCACACAGTAAAAATATTTTACAAATTGAAAAACTTTCATGATTACCTTTTTATGTTTTTAAGTTTTTATTATTTAAAATATATATACATTTTACAATTTTAAAAAGCTCTTCTAATTACTATTTTACTTTTTTTAGTTCATAGAATAATAATAATTTTTTTTTGGAATATAAGTCGTAAAAAAGATTTGGAAAGAAACTTCACATTTAAAATTCAAAATCAAAATAATCTTACCTGTGAAAAATCTTACAATTAAAAATATTTTAAAATTTAAAAAACTTTTACTATTACTGTTTTATTTTTTAAGTTTACACTTTTTTTACTCAAAAATATTTGACAAATCATCATCATCATATCAACCGAATACTAGTTTTATTTTTCAAGTAAGTACTTACATAGAATTTTTTTTTCTCTACAACTGTTCTGAAAATGAGTCGTGAAGAAATAACGGAAAGAAACTCCACATTTAAAATAAAAAATTCAAACATTCTAGGTACCTACCCTATGAAAAATCATGCATAAAGTCTATATTTTTTTTTTATTTCATTAAATTATATCCTATTAAGGTACCGGGTTCAAATCTGGACGGCCAATGTACCAATGAGTTTTTCCAAAAAACTTACGTACATATACTTACCGATTGCTTTAACGATGAAGGAAAAAATCGTGAGGAAACCTGCACACAGGCCTGCGAAGAAACTCGAAGGTTGTGTGTATGAAGTCGACCAACCCGCACTGGGCCCGCGTGGTCGACTAAGGCCTAATCGCCCTGATTCAGGGTAGGCTCGAGCCCCTCGGTGGGGACGTATATGAGCTGATATAATAATAATAATATCCTATAAAATAGCCGATTTATAATTTACAGAATTAAAAAAAAAAACTTTTTAGGTGAAATAATAAAATATTTTAATGGTTATCAATTATTTCTTACAAATAACGTCACTGACTGAATGACTTAGTGGTAAGTGCTCCTGCCTGCTGAACTAGGGGTTTGTGGATTTTATCTCCAACAAGTGAAAACATTAACTATGTACAAAAAAACTATTTGAAAAACTTTCATTGTTTACTTTTTACATCTTAAGTTAATAAGTTTTCTTTATCTCTACCACCGTTCTGGAAAACTAGTCATGGAAAATAAACGGTAAGAAAATCCACATTCAAAATTCAAAATACAAATAATCTTACCCATGAAAAACTATTAAAAACATTTTTTAGTTTCAATATTTTTAAGAAATACATGAGATTCATAACCCTTCGGTTTTTTACCTAGTCGGGGCAATTGGAATGTAGCATTTTTCGACCGCATGTGTTTTTTTTGCATTCGTTCCTCTATAGATTACAATGATTGTCGTCCATTTAACATTTTATAAAGATGAGAAACTAGAGATTTTTATACTAACACATACTTACTTACAATTAAAATCACTAATTTATTACTTGTCTCCTACCTGAATGTATAAGGTATAAAAGGCTTTTGACGACTCGATCACAATAGAAATGCTCTAATCACAATACCCGCCTACCTGCATGTTGCCAGTCTTTGCTTATATTAAAAAATGAATCCAATACGTGACCCTTTTTTTACACATATGTGATTGGGACTGGATCAATGTACGCAGCTTTGACATGTCTCAACTTGCTGATTTCCCTTCCTAAACAAAATAACTACCATAAATAAAAAAATATATGGAATGCAGGCAACTGCAACAGTGGTGTTTCTGAAAGTAAAAAACGGAATCTATTAAATGGCCCTTTTTTATGCATATCTGTCTTAAACGACGGAGGCAACGTTGCAGGTGTGCAATGATCAAGTTCTGACGTGTTCATCAACCCTTCCTATAAAACAAAATGATATTGCATAGACAGCCAGTAGCAACACTACCTTGATCTGATAAACTATAAAGTTTATAATACCGGTGTATTTGTGCAGTGCATTTTTATCATACCTATATCAGTCCGCTGATACTATGACGGTAAGTTTTCCCTTGTTTAATACTTTTTCCTCAAATTAATTTCTATTGTCTCCTAAATCATCATCAAATTTACCGAAAAACGTCCAGGCCTCCTCCAAGGATTTCCATGACGACCGGTCCTGCGCTGCTCGCATCATCGTCGGTCCACCGCGTGGCAGGCCTGCTTACGCTATGTTTACCGGTGCGTGATCGCCACTCGAGAACGTAACTACCCCCACGGCCATCTGTTCGGTGTCCTTAATCATCATTACAGCTCATATACGTCCCCACCGAGGGGCTCGAGCCTACCCTGAATCAGGGCGATTAGGCCTTAGTCGACCACGCGGGCCCAGTGCGGGTTGGTCGACTTCACACACACACACAACCTTCGAGTTTCTTCGCAGGCCTGTGTGCAGGTTTCCTCACGATTTTTTCCTTCATCGTTAAAGCAATCGGTAAGTATATGTACGTAAGTTTTTTGGAAAAACTCATTGGTACATTGGCCGTCCAGATTTGAACCCGGTACCTCTGGTTAGATGGACCGAGTAGTTACCTGGTTGAGCCATCGACGCTTTTTAATAGTCTTTTTAATGTCCTTAATAAGTTATTTTATTTAAAATTTACCTTTTATTAACTCTCTACACTAGTTTAACAAATGCTTTGTTTTTTTATTTCAACTAGTGGTTTCGATTGTTTCAGCTAACAACTAATGACTCACTGGACTTACCTAATACCTTCAAAAGTTATTATTTTGATAATAGTCTGAGCGATGAGGATGAAACGTGCTCCATGCTGTTGGCTCATAAAAACAAGAAAAATGGACTCAAAAGATCAAACAATATTGATTCATTTTTTGAAAAACCCAAACTAAAGAAGAAAGTAACATTATCATCATGTGTTGGTCGCTCAACTGATTGTGGGATGTCTTACATATCAAGCAATGGAGACGATGGGTCAAAAGCAAGTCATCTTGTAAAAATCGAAATTTTTAACTTAAAAGAGTTAAAAGATGTTTCACCTGCGAATCATTGGAAACACGCTGAGTTACGAGTCAAATATTACGCACAATCTGAAGATGACATCAATTACCAAAATACGTGCGATATAATATACAATATTACGAAACATATTGCAGGGAAGCCCGACTGCAAAAAATACTTTTTTGCAACAGATTCCAACTAAAGCCTCCCTTTTTTACTTCCAATTTACGTTCTCCATATCATTGCAAAACCCAATCACCTGACTTCGCAAATATAAACAGCTGGCCTCATTCCCTACCAAAAAAGCAACCATGGACATTTATGACCTTTACAATGACTTTTACGACAAGTTACTATACGAGCTAGCTGATGATGTTGAAAGACAACCAGAATCAAATCGTTCTCAACCTAGGTAAAAATTATATACATATTATTTTTTTCATTATCATCATCATCATATTATTTACCAAAGCCGTCTTCCCCAAGTATTTCCACGCAGGCCTGTCCTGCGCTGCCCGCATCCAGCGACTTCCCGCGGTCTTTAACAGGTCGTTGGTCCACCGCGGGGGAGACCAGCCTACGCTTTAAGTTATCCGGTGCACGGTTCCCACTCGAGAACTTTAATGCCCCCGGCCATTTTTTCGGTATTCTAAAAGTTATTTTATTTAAAATATACATTTTATTAACTCTTTACAGCAATTTAACAAATGCTTAGTTCTTTTATTTCAACTAGTGGTTTTGTTTGTTTCAGCTAACAGCTAATGACTCGCTGTAGTTGCCTAATACTTTTAAAAGTTATTATTTTGATAATAGTCTGAACGATAAGGATGAAACGTGCTCCATGCGGTTGGCTCATAAAAACAAGAAAATGGACTCAAAAGACAAAACAATATTGATTCATTTTTTGAAAAACTCAAACTAAAGAAGAAAGTAACGTTATCATCGTATGTCGGTCGCGCAACTGAATGTGGGATGGTTACATATCAAGAAATGGAGACGATGGGTCAAGAGCAAGTCACCTTATAAAAATCGAAATTTTTAACTTAAAAGAGTTAAAAGGTGTTTCACCTGCAAATCATTGGAAACACGCTGAGTTACGTATCAAATATTACAATATTATGTGTAATCTGACAAGACAAGACGTGCAAGACGACATCAATCACCAAAATACACGCAATATAATATACAATATTACGAAAAAATATTGTGGGGAAGCCCGACTGCAAAAAATACTTTTTAATACATACTATTGTAAAACCCAACCACCTGACGTTGCAATCATAAAATGCTGGTCCGATTCACTACCAAATAATCAACCATGGACACTTATGACCTTTACAGCGACTTTTAGAATAAATACTCATGCATAGAGCAAACAAGCCTGTTCCTCACATGAATGTCTGCCCTGGGGTTGGAAATCGAACCAAACCCTTGGTTCGGCAAACAGAAGCACCGACCAATGGATCAGCGAATCAGTCAGTCACTGATGTTATTAGCAAGAAATAAACTTTAAAATAGCTTGTTTTTTAAAATAAACTATTGTTCTTTTTGGGTTGGAAGACATATTTTAAAAGATGTTATTTTCAAGGCATAAAATATTGATGTTATTTTTGAAATGTAAAATAGTAATAATGAAAGGTTTTTAAACTTCAAAAACATTTTTATTGTATGATTTTTCTTGGGTAAGATTATTTGTATTTTGAATTTTGAATGTGGATTTTCTTACCGTTTATTTTCCATGACTGGTTTTC
Organism: Coleophora flavipennella; assembly: GCA_947284805.1. NCBI lineage: Eukaryota > Metazoa > Arthropoda > Insecta > Lepidoptera > Coleophoridae > Coleophora > Coleophora flavipennella. Next base: position 2,733,998 of record OX369274.1, on the reverse strand, counting down.
CAGAACGGTGGTAGAGATAAAGAAAACTTATTAACTTAAGATGTAAAAAGTAAACAATGAAAGTTTTTCAAATAGTTTTTTTGTACATAGTTAATGTTTTCACTTGTTGGAGATAAAATCCACAAACCCCTAGTTCAGCAGGCAGGAGCACTTACCACTAAGTCATTCAGTCAGTGACGTTATTTGTAAGAAATAATTGATAACCATTAAAATATTTTATTATTTCACCTAAAAAGTTTTTTTTTTTAATTCTGTAAATTATAAATCGGCTATTTTATAGGATATTATTATTATTATATCAGCTCATATACGTCCCCACCGAGGGGCTCGAGCCGCTATTAAAAAAAAGCCAGCCATGCATATAAAGTGGTCTAGAGCCCGCGAATACCTACGACTGCCGGGCCGAGCCCTTAATTACGGTCGTCGCTGGCGCTTTTTGCGAAAACAATGAGTCGCTATTAAAAAAAAGCCAGCCATGCATATTAAGTGGTCTAGAACCCGCGAATACCTACTACTGCCGGGCCGAGCCCTTAATTAGGGTCGTCGCTGGCGTTTTTTGCGAAAACAACGAGTCGATATTAAAAAAAGCCAGCCATGCATATTAAGTGGTCTAGAACCCGCGAATACCTACTACTGCCGGGCCGAGCCCTTAATTAGGGTCGTCGCTGGCGTTTTTTGCGAAAACAACGAGTCACTATTAAAAAAAAAGCCAGCCATGCATATTAAGTGGTCTAGAGCCCGCGAATACCTACTACTGCCGGGCCGAGCCCTTAATTAGGGTCGTCGCTGGCGTGTTTTGCGAAAACAACGAGTCGCTATTAAAAAAAAAGCCAGCCATGCATATTAAGTGGTCTAGAACCCGTGAATACCTACTACTGCCGGGCCGAGCCCTTAATTAGGGTCGTCGCTGGCGTTTTTTGCGAAAACAACGAGTCGCTCTTAAAAAAAAGCCGGCCATGCATATTAAGTGGTCTAGAGCCCGCGAATACCTACTACTGCCGGGCCGAGCCCTTAATTAGGGTCGTCGCTGGCGTTTTTTGCGAAAACAACGAGTCGCTCTTAAAAAAAAAAGCCAGCCATGCATATTAAGTGGTCTAGAGCCCGCGAATACCTACTACTGCCGGGCCGAGCCCTTAATTAGGGTCGTCGCTGGCGTTTTTTGCGAAAACAACGAGTCGCTATTAAAAAAAAGCCAGCCATGCATATTAAGTGGTCTAGAGCCCGCGAATACCTACTACTGCCGGGCCGAGCCCTTAATTAGGGTCGTCACTGGCGTTTTTTGCGAAAACAACGAGTCGCTATTAAAAAAAGCCAGCCATGCATATTAAGTGGTCTAGAACCCGCGAATACCTACTACTGCCGGGCCGAGCCCTTAATTAGGGTCGTCGCTGGCGTGTTTTGCGAAAACAACGAGTCGCTATTAAAAAAAAAGCCAGCCATGCATATTAAGTGGTCTAGAACCCGCGAATACCTACTACTGCCGGGCCGAGCCCTTAATTAGGGTCGTCGCTGGCGTTTTTTGCGAAAACAACGAGTCGCTCTTAAAAAAAAGCCGGCCATGCATATTAAGTGGTCTAGAGCCCGCGAATACCTACTACTGCCGGGCCGAGCCCTTAATTAGGGTCGTCGCTGGCGTTTTTTGCGAAAACAACGAGTCGCTCTTAAAAAAAAAGCCAGCCATGCATATTAAGTGGTCTAGAGCCCGCGAATACCTACTACTGCCGGGCCGAGCCCTTAATTAGGGTCGTCGCTGGCGTTTTTTGCGAAAACAACGAGTCGCTATTAAAAAAAAGCCAGCCATGCATATTAAGTGGTCTAGAACCCGCGAATACCTACTACTGCCGGGCCGAGCCCTTAATTAGGGTCGTCGCTGGCGTGTTTTGCGAAAACAACGAGTCGCTATTAAAAAAAAAGCCAGCCATGCATATTAAGTGGTCTAGAACCCGCGAATACCTACTACTGCCGGGCCGAGCCCTTAATTAGGGTCGTCGCTGGCGTTTTTTGCGAAAACAACGAGTCGCTCTTAAAAAAAAGCCGGCCATGCATATTAAGTGGTCTAGAGCCCGCGAATACCTACTACTGCCGGGCCGAGCCCTTAATTAGGGTCGTCGCTGGCGTTTTTTGCGAAAACAACGAGTCGCTCTTAAAAAAAAAGCCAGCCATGCATATTAAGTGGTCTAGAGCCCGCGAATACCTACTACTGCCGGGCCGAGCCCTTAATTAGGGTCGTCGCTGGCGTGTTTTGCGAAAACAACGAGTCGCTATTAAAAAAAAGCCAGCCATGCATATTAAGTGGTCTAGAACCCGCGAATACCTACTACTGCCGGGCCGAGCCCTTAATTAGGGTCGTCGCTGGCGTGTTTTGCGAAAACAATGAGTCGCTATTAAAAAAAAGCCAGCCATGCATATAAAGTGGTCTAGAGCCCGCGAATACCTACGACTGCCGGGCCGAGCCCTTAATTACGGTCGTCGCTGGCGCTTTTTGCGAAAACAATGAGTCGCTATTAAAAAAAAGCCAGCCATGCATATTAAGTGGTCTAGAACCCGCAAATACCTACTACTGCCGGGCCGAGCCCTTAATTAGGGTCGTCGCTGGCGTTTTTTGCGAAAACAACGAGTCGATATTAAAAAAAGCCAGCCATGCATATTAAGTGGTCTAGAACCCGCGAATACCTACTACTGCCGGGCCGAGCCCTTAATTAGGGTCGTCGCTGGCGTTTTTTGCGAAAACAACGAGTCGCTATTAAAAAAAAGCCAGCCATGCATATTAAGTGGTCTAGAGCCCGCGAATACCTACTACTGCCGGGCCGAGCCCTTAATTAGGGTCGTCGCTGGCGTGTTTTGCGAAAACAACGAGTCGCTATTAAAAAAAGCCTGCCATGCATATTAAGTGGTCTAGAACCCGCGAATACCTACTACTGCCGGGCCGAGCCCTTAATTAGGGTCGTCGCTGGCGTTTTTTGCGAAAACAACGAGTCGCTCTTAAAAAAAAAGCCAGCCATGCATATTAAGTGGTCTAGAGCCCGCGAATACCTACTACTGCCGGGCCGAGCCCTTAATTAGGGTCGTCGCTGGCGTTTTTTGCGAAAACAACGAGTCGCTCTTAAAAAAAAAGCCGGCCATGCATATTAAGTGGTCTAGAGCCCGCGAATACCTACTACTGCCGGGCCGAGCCCTTAATTAGGGTCGTCGCTGGCGTTTTTTTGCGAAAACAACGAGTCGCTCTTAAAAAAAAGCCGGCCATGCATATTAAGTGGTCTAGAGCCCGCGAATACCTACTACTGCCGGGCCGAGCCCTTAATTAGGGTCGTCGCTGGCGTTTTTTGCGAAAACAACGAGTCGCTATTAAAAAAAAGCCAGCCATGCATATTAAGTGGTCTAGAGCCCGCGAATACCTACTACTGCCGGGCCGAGCCCCTAATTAGGGTCGTCGCTGGCGTTTTTTGCGAAAACAACGAGTCGCTATTAAAAAAAGCCAGCCATGCATATTAAGTGGTCTAGAACCCGCGAATACCTACTACTGCCGGGCCGAGCCCTTAATTAGGGTCGTCGCTGGCGTGTTTTGCGAAAACAACGAGTCGCTATCAAAAAAAAGCCAGCCATGCATATTAAGTGGTCTAGAGCCCGCGAATACCTACTACTGCCGGGCCGAGCCCTTAATTAGGGTCGTCGCTGGCGTTTTTTGCGAAAACAACGAGTCGCTATTAAAAAAAAGCCAGCCATGCATATTAAGTGGTCTAGAAGCCGCGAATACCTACTACTGCCGGGCCGAGCCCTTAATTAGGGTCGTCGCTGGCGTTTTTTGCGAAAACAACGAGTCGCTATTAAAAAAAAGCCAGCCATGCATATTAAGTGGTCTAGAGCCCGCGAATACCTACTACTGCCGGGCCGAGCCCTTAATTAGGGTCGTCGCTGGCGTTTTTTGCGAAAACAACGAGTCGCTATTAAAAAAAGCCAGCCATGCATATTAAGTGGTCTAGAACCCGCGAATACCTACTACTGCCGGGCCGAGCCCTTAATTAGGGTCGTCGCTGGCGTGTTTTGCGAAAACAACGAGTCGCTATTAAAAAAAGCCTGCCATGCATATTAAGTGGTCTAGAACCCGCGAATACCTACTACTGCCGGGCCGAGCCCTTAATTAGGGTCGTCGCTGGCGTTTTTTGCGAAAACAACGAGTCGCTATTAAAAAAAGCCAGCCATGCATATTAAGTGGTCTAGAGCCCGCGAATACCTACTACTGCCGGGCCGAGCCCTTAATTAGGGTCGTCGCTGGCGTTTTTTGCGAAAACAACGAGTCGCTATTAAAAAAAGCCAGCCATGCATATTAAGTGGTCTAGAGCCCGCGAATACCTACTACTGCCGGGCCGAGCCCTTAATTAGGGTCGTCGCTGGCGTTTTTTGCGAAAACAACGAGTCGCTATTAAAAAAAAGCCAGCCATGCATATTAAGTGGTCTAGAGCCCGCGAATACCTACTACTGCCGGGCCGAGCCCTTAATTAGGGTCGTCGCTGGCGTTTTTTGCGAAAACAACGAGTCGCTATTAAAAAAAAGCCAGCCATGCATATTAAGTGGTCTAGAGCCCGCGAATACCTACTACTGCCGGGCCGAGCCCTTAATTAGGGTCGTCGCTGGCGTTTTTTGCGAAAACAACGAGTCGCTATTAAAAAAAAGCCAGCCATGCATATTAAGTGGTCTAGAGCCCGCGAATACCTACTACTGCCGGGCCGAGCCCTTAATTAGGGTCGTCGCTGGCGTTTTTTGCGAAAACAACGAGTCGCTATTAAAAAAAAGCCAGCCATGCATATTAAGTGGTCTAGAGCCCGTGAATACCTACTACTGCCGGGCCGAGCCCTTAATTAGGGTCGTCGCTGGCGTTTTTTGCGAAAACAACGAGTCGCTATTAAAAAAAAGCCAGCATATTAAGTGGTCTAGAACCCGCGAATACCTACTACTGCCGGGCCGAGCCCTTAATTAGGGTCGTCGCTGGCGTGTTTTGCGAAAACAACGAGTCGCTATTAAAAAAAAAGCCAGCCATGCATATTAAGTGGTCTAGAACCCGCGAATACCTACTACTGCCGGGCCGAGCCCTTAATTAGGGTCGTCGCTGGCGTTTTTTGCGAAAACAACGAGTCGCTCTTAAAAAAAAGCCGGCCATGCATATTAAGTGGTCTAGAGCCCGCGAATACCTACTACTGCCGGGCCGAGCCCTTAATTAGGGTCGTCGCTGGCGTTTTTTGCGAAAACAACGAGTCGCTCTTAAAAAAAAAGCCAGCCATGCATATTAAGTGGTCTAGAGCCCGCGAATACCTACTACTGCCGGGCCGAGCCCTTAATTAGGGTCGTCGCTGGCGTTTTTTGCGAAAACAACGAGTCGCTCTTAAAAAAAAAGCCGGCCATGCATATTAAGTGGTCTAGAGCCCGCGAATACCTACTACTGCCGGGCCGAGCCCTTAATTAGGGTCGTCGCTGGCGTTTTTTTGCGAAAACAACGAGTCGCTCTTAAAAAAAAGCCGGCCATGCATATTAAGTGGTCTAGAGCCCGCGAATACCTACTACTGCCGGGCCGAGCCCTTAATTAGGGTCGTCGCTGGCGTTTTTTGCGAAAACAACGAGTCGCTATTAAAAAAAAGCCAGCCATGCATATTAAGTGGTCTAGAAGCCGCGAATACCTACTACTGCCGGGCCGAGCCCTTAATTAGGGTCGTCGCTGGCGTTTTTTGCGAAAACAACGAGTCGCTATTAAAAAAAAGCCAGCCATGCATATTAAGTGGTCTAGAGCCCGCGAATACCTACTACTGCCGGGCCGAGCCCCTAATTAGGGTCGTCGCTGGCGTTTTTTGCGAAAACAACGAGTCGCTATTAAAAAAAGCCAGCCATGCATATTAAGTGGTCTAGAACCCGCGAATACCTACTACTGCCGGGCCGAGCCCTTAATTAGGGTCGTCGCTGGCGTGTTTTGCGAAAACAACGAGTCGCTATCAAAAAAAAGCCAGCCATGCATATTAAGTGGTCTAGAGCCCGCGAATACCTACTACTGCCGGGCCGAGCCCTTAATTAGGGTCGTCGCTGGCGTTTTTTGCGAAAACAACGAGTCGCTATTAAAAAAAAGCCAGCCATGCATATTAAGTGGTCTAGAAGCCGCGAATACCTACTACTGCCGGGCCGAGCCCTTAATTAGGGTCGTCGCTGGCGTTTTTTGCGAAAACAACGAGTCGCTATTAAAAAAAAGCCAGCCATGCATATTAAGTGGTCTAGAGCCCGCGAATACCTACTACTGCCGGGCCGAGCCCTTAATTAGGGTCGTCGCTGGCGTTTTTTGCGAAAACAACGAGTCGCTATTAAAAAAAGCCAGCCATGCATATTAAGTGGTCTAGAACCCGCGAATACCTACTACTGCCGGGCCGAGCCCTTAATTAGGGTCGTCGCTGGCGTGTTTTGCGAAAACAACGAGTCGCTATTAAAAAAAGCCTGCCATGCATATTAAGTGGTCTAGAACCCGCGAATACCTACTACTATTATCCGAGATATCCCATGTCAAGAGTCTTTCACATTCCCTTCTTTAGAACCAATATAGGTAAGAATTCTCCTTTCTGTAGAATGTGTATGGATTACAACACCATTAACTCTAAACTATCCCAAATTGATATATTTTCTAACTCCTTGCCAAAATTTAAAAGTAATGTTTCATTAATTTCTTAGTTAGTATTTTCCATGTTGTTTTAATAATAATTTTATGTCAATGTTGTGTACACCTATAATAAGCATTTGTATTAGAATAAGACCTAACTATGTTTTGGAAACGTGTAATATTTATGCCGTTGGTGTGCCTTATACAAATAAAAAAAAAAAAACATACATAAGTACATAAACCTTACCCCTTCTTCTTTCATAGTCGTGTAAAAAAAGAAAGTGATGTGAGTGAGAGTAAGGAAGAAGTGGATGAAGCGAAATTAGGTAAAGCTGATAATAAGGCAAGTTTAGTTATGCGTGAGATAAACACACAAATATTGGTAGATTGCTAAATAAACTATGGAAAATAACTGTAATAGTCGGTTGGGATAGAGTCCCTACCACATATCTCCCTGATGCTTTATTTCTTTCTATGAGAAAATGAAGGGTCTACTTAAGGCATACGTTTACCATAAAGGTTCTCTGACTTATTTTGTAGTTTTTTTTTCTATTCAAAATTTGAGTAACACGCTCACTCTTTAGCTACTGGAAGTCCTTTCCTTTGATGAATGAATTAGGCTCCCAATAAAAATGGTGCTCTCCATATTTCCACTGCATTAGCTTGAAAGGTCATCCTAATATAACAAAACAACATCCGTAATGATCCTGGAAGTTCGTTAGTCCAGGAGTCATTGACATCTGGAAACTCAAATCGCAAGCCCAAGTCCGTCGCAAAATAAATCTTTTCGTTAACCAGATGTGCATATGCATCTCATTCCTTTGATTTAGCATCAGTTTTCATTGCCTGTGACATTTCTGAAGTCTTGTTAATGAAATTTTTAGGTTTGTTTTGTCTGAGTACATCTTTATTGCTTTAAATACGGATGAGTTGTTACGATTTGAGTAACATCCTGTTTTTATGCGAAGCGTTGAAAGATTATTATTATGCACATTTTAATAGCTGTCTTCTGTATTGTCTTACTGTGTTGAATAAATAAATAGTGTGTGATAAATTTTAAGAAGGTACTTGTATAATTTTTGAAATTATCGTAGGTAAATATACTTCCTTTTCTTTTAAAGCTTTTCATCAACAATGCTTCACTTGTCTGGCGTCTGCGTATCATTTATTACTATAACTTAAAGCTACTATTTGCAATCAAAGCTTCTTTCTTCACTTATCTAAATCGTCGGTTTCATGAATTACACCCGACTACAAGAAGGGTTTTTATTTTTCCGGCGTATCTCTATATAAGTGGGATTCTACAGGGTGTAAAAAAACTAAGCACTAATATTTTAAAGTGGACATCTACTCATCAAGCTGAACAACTTTTGTTCTACGATTTTGATGGAATCGGATAAAAAAATTTGACTTTTTATACAAATTGATCAGCTGGTTGACCAATGTTCTATGGAGAGGCCAGAGGTCAACATTTTCTGTGAAAACCGACTATAGGTTCCTTGGGGCGAGTTATTCAGTTTTATGAGTAGATGCCCGCCTTAAAGTATTAGTGCTCAGTTTTTACACCCTGTATATTCTCTCGTAGCATATAAACGATATATTTGCGACTACAAGGTGCCATTCGTTTTTATTCATTGGTTACGTTTTTACTTTTATTAATCTCACTTATATGTTCTCTAAGTTTCTTTCACATTATTTCGCATCTTGTTGTGAAACAAAAAAAAGTTTTATGCTAAGGTATTGATGGCAAGCAAATCTTCTAAATTATAATTTATTAAGTCTAGGGCTCCACATATACAATAATTTACGACACCTCTTATTCGTCAACTTCGTTTTTCCCGTAATTTTACCATAATCATCTAAGGACACGTTTTTAATGCGTGTCACTCGCATAGATAATTGACATCAAACTTAACTCCTGCGCAGTCTCAACGTTTCTCTCTAAATAGTTTGACAATGAACTTATACAAAAATAAAAACACGTCAGGGTAGAACTGAAATAGTGTAAAGAGTTCTTACGTAGACGTTACATGTGATCAAGGATGCACAAAATTAACAGAATTCTATTTTTTAACTGTGACAAAATGTCGTGTATATCTGACGACTAGTATTAAATCTTAAAGAAAGAGGAGGTCAACATTTTGTAGAAAAGATAATTAGTTTTTTTTTTAATTAAATAATTATTTAAATTTTTATTATTTCATCTTTGCTACCAGGAATCTTTTTGAACATCCTTAATCCAAATCAAATGATTTAATTTAGATTGAACTTCTAATAAAATGGGTAAAATATAAGTGAATACTTACATGCGTTATTATAACTGACAGTATTCTCTATTTGTATTCCCATGTTTAGTTTGGACTAGTTTGATATCACTTCATGTTCCACCGTTCAATACACCTTAATCCTGTTGTGAACGCCTTAGCGTTCAGATTTTTCCAGCGGATTCACTTCATCACTTACATTGTAATCACTTTGCACTTTATCTTTTTTCACTTTATATCACTTCATTGTTTTTGTCTGTGTCTGTGGCATTCAAGTTGATTTTCTCTAAAAAAAAAATGGCCATATTAAAAAGGGCTTTTATTCAAACAAGTGAAATTAAAATCAATACCTAGTCAAAGTTTAAACACGAGACCTACTTATAATTTTTTTTTATCTACATTGGGTTACCCTTGACTTCATGTCACCTAATGGTAAGTAACGATAATGCCGAAGATGGAAGCAGGCTTACCAAGATTCCCCAACGCAATTGGGTACTGGCTATCTTATATTAAAGCCGGAACAACTCAATGCTAATGATTGGCGCCAAGGCTTAGATAAAATGGTAGCTAGCCAGGCGGGCTTAGAAAATGCCCTCATCATCATCATGTCAGCCGAAAAACGTCCACTGCTGGACAAAGGCCTCCCCAATGATTTCCACGACGACGGGTCCTGCGCTGTCCGCATCCATCGGCGTCCCGTGATCTTCACCAGGTCGTCGGTCAACCGCGTGGGAGGCCTGCCTACGCTACGTTTTCCGGTGCGCGGTCACCATTCGAGAAGTTTACTACCCTAAGGGCCGTCTGTTCTACGAGCTATATATTCCCTGCCCACTGCCACTTCAGTTTAGCGATTCTGTGAGCTATGTCGGTTACTTTGGTTCTCCTGCGGATCTCCTATTTTCTGATTAGATCACGCAGAGAAGTTCCGAGCATAGCACGCTCCATTGCCCTTTGGGTGACCATGAGCCTTCTTATGAGGCCCATAGTAAGAGATAGAGTAGATCACTGGCAATGCACACTGGTCAAAGACCTTAGTCTTGAGACACTGCGGTATTTGGGACGTGAAGATATTGCGAATCTTCCTGAACGCTGCCCAGCCAAGTTGGATACGTCGATTGATCTATTTCTTGCAGTTGGACCTACCTAGCTGGACTGTACACGCAAACTCAAATAATTCCTATTCACTCTCGCCTTGAAGATCCCCAAATTGTAGAAGTCGAGAAACACAAACGCAGGCAAGGAGTTCCACTCCATCGCTGTTTGCATAATAAATGAGGAAGCGTAACGCTTCGTGTGTATAAGCTGAATATCAACAACAAAAGGGTGGAATCTCCCTCTGCGTCTCGTTGACCGAAGGTGGAATGGAGCTGGGGGAATGAGGTCGTAAAGTTCTTGAGCACACTCTCCGAAATGAATTCGATAGAAAACCGAAAGACAGGCGACTTTGCGGTGATGCTCAAGGCTTTGAAGCTTGTTTTTGACAAGCTCATCGTCGCCAATGAGTCTCCGGGCGCGTCGGTCGATAGCGTTCAAGGTATCCAGCTGATAGCGGGCTGATCCATCCCATAGGTAAGAACAGTACTCCATACAAGATCGGACTTGTGCTTGATATAAAGATAGAAGCTGTCCAGGTGTGAAGTACCGTCTCACCTTAGAGAGAATACCCAGCTTCATTGCAGCAACTTTGGCCTTGGACTCAATGTATCTACCGAAATTGAGATTCGGTGTTATTTTCACTCCAAGAAGCTCAAGATGATCAGATATCTGAATGAATTTATTTCGGAAAGTAGGAGTCAAGTTGAAAGGACTCCTTTTGGCGGAAAAGGTACATGCCTGTGTCTTAGAGGCATTGAACCTTACGAGGTTGGAATCAGCCCAATCAGACACTGCCTAAAGCGATAGGTTCACGCGCTCGATCATGGCCTCTCTTAAAGACAGCGTCTCAGCGCTGTTCGCTCGTGCACTGGATAGGTATCTTTCCACAACTGTGCTATCGTCTGCATACCTAGTAATACCCGGTGTCAGCAGATCGTTTATGTGTAGCAAGAAAAGAGTGGCGGAAAGAACAGACCTCTGAGGTACCCCGGCATCGATTGCCAATAGGTCAATTTGGCACCGCTGGAGAGACTGTAGCACAGCCCAGGTTTCGACTGAATCAAAGGCTTTCTCATCGTCCACAAACGCCAAGCATAGTAGCTGATTGTACTCTTCAGTCTTCTTTATAATCTGCCGCAGCGTATGTATGTAGTCTATGGTACTAAAACCTTTTCGGAAACCTGCTCGTTCGGAAGGGAGAAAATGCCTTACCACCAACTAAACCGATTCTTACAAAGTAAGACTCCACCGGGAATAGAACCCGAGGCCTTCTGATGTAAAGCTAATGGAGTTTCCATGACGCAACGGATGCGGTTAAATTTTTCTCGTTCCACTGCATCAGTCCGCATAATAAATGAAGAAGCGTAACGCTTACTGCTGACATCCAGAATATCAACAACATAGGTTTGAACCCCTGAACCCCCCTCCCAGGCATCTAATGACCATACTACACTCAGGAGCCTTGAATTGGAAGCCCACCTTCTCAGTAAGCCATCCATAAAAAACTCGCATCTTCTTTCGCTACTAAGCTACCATACCTAAAAAAAATACCTACCTACATACCTACACAACTTTACAAATTGTATAGTATTTTTTTAACAAAACCAACATGAATGCCTGCACGTGTAAACTGCACAGCACTGTTACTGGAATGTTGCACGCGCTACACACGCGCGTGCTGGTAATTTGAACGCGCACGTGTTATGTGCCATGTAGAGCCTTCGCCATAGCGTGGTTGTGCACATCTGTAACAAGATGAAATCAATTTTAAATTATGACTTTTTAAACCTAATATCGAATATACTTCTTGTTAAGGTAGCATTTGGATCTTGGCGACAGTGAGCGACCGGAAACCTAGTTTCGAGTGCAGTGTTACCAGACAATAATAATGGCGTTTTTTTTTTCTTACAATAGTTTCTTTAACCGTGATGGATAATCCATCTCTAAAGCGTATCATCCGAAGTTTAACAAAGTAGTAAAAACAAGTAATTATAGTTGCAGGTGTAACAAAAGTGGAATTCTACTCACTGTACTGACCAACTTTCATCAAGGAACGCATAGACAATGCAAAAAAACTTCCAAACCCCATACAAAATGTACAAAATTGGTTAAAGGGGCAGTCTCCTCACGATGGCGCCCTCATCAGTTTCATTGTTATTTCTTTCAATTTAAAAAGAAAATGCATTAACTAAGACAGTGTCGCTACATTACATAAGAAAACTCGAAGTGGAAACACCCTGGACACTTCATACAACAGGCCAGAAATGACATTTCAAAAAAGGAATGGCGGGACAAACAAAATAGCGGCGAAATTTAATATGTTTGACAACCAAACTGTGTGACGAGGGGGTGAGGTCACAATCTAGAGAGCGGCAGGGTGTGTCCATACTGTATGTTAGTACTAATATATATACTTGTACTTTTGGCGTAGCTAAGCTAAGTTCGAGACCATCATATTACGGGCCAAGGCTTGTATAGGGCTTTATTTAAAAAATGCGAGTAATTTAAATGTAATTAGTTCAGTTTGTGATAATCCTAGCGCGGAGTTTGGTTGTTAGATCGCTCCTTCATCACCGCACGTTTTTTTAAATTAGTAAATGATCTTGTTATGCCTATACGACCTCCTTTCTGGTGAAACTGATACAGCCTAATTCTGAATAAAATCTCTTTACCTTTTCTTTTTTAATATATCGACAATGCTATGCAGTGTCACTGCAAGATTGAAAACAGCAAAAAAATGGCCACTTTTAGCCGTTGTTGTTATTGGCGTAAATCCATACCACATAGTTCTACTCCAAAATTATGTTATAAAATCTGTTTTCTTATGTACTATATTGACAGCGTCTTTGTTTATACATTTTCTTTTTTTTAATTAAAAGTAATAATAATAAAATATCTCATGAGGGCGCCACTGTGCGGGGACTACCCCCATAATCAGCTGATCAGTAAAGGCATCGTGTTTGGGCTTATTAGAATAGTCTTAAAGAATAGGTGTTAGATAGATCACGATAACATGGACCTGATCCTGCAGCATCTCCTGAGATCTGCAGGATACCCAACTCCTCACTAACTTATTGTGATCAAATTCAAAATTTTTGTCATCAACAACACTTATTAATACCTTAAATACGCCAATTATGTGGTTTATCTGATGGGAAAACTGTAAAAATGGTACCTGTCATATTTAAAATGTTTTTTCTCCATAGTGGCGCTAACTTTGTTTATCTAATTTACGTAATCGCGAAATTATACTAGCATCTATGATATGCCGTAAGTGGTATTTCTAGGAATACACATTGTAAAGGTACCTCCTATACAAATTGAACCATGTTAGACGCTCCTGCGAGAAGGTATGTTCTCCGTGGGGAGTTTAATTTATTTCTATCTCAAATACTTCCAATTTCTATCTCAATGATATTCAGTTCAATTGAACTTCACGATCTCATTCCCCCAGCTCCATTCCATCTTCGGTCAACGAGACGCAGGGGGCGGTTCCACCCCTTTGTTGTTGATATTCAGCCTATACGCACGAAGCGTTGCGCCTCCTCATTTGTTATGCGGACAGCGATGGAGTGGAACTCCTTGCCTGCGTCTGTCTTTCCCGGCTCCTACAACTTGGGGATCTTCAAGGCGAGCGTGACTAGGTATTATTTGAGTTTGCGTGTACCATCCTCGACTACATCGTCACTTACCATCAGGTAAGATATAGTCAAACGCACTCAAATTTTTTATTAAAAAAATTATTAAATGCGGTTTTAACCACCTCCGCGGCGTAATGGTTAAGTCCATTAGCTTCATATTAGGAGATCGTGGGTTCGATTTCCGGTGAATTCAAACTTTGTATGATTCGGTTAGGTTGGTGGTAGGGCATTTTCTAAGCCCGCCTGGCTAGCTACCGCCATCTTATCTATGTCTCAATGTTATCAATGTTAACAGCATGATGTGTTCCGGCTTGAAGATAAGATAGCCAGTTCCCCATTGTGTTGGGGAATCTTGGTAAGTCAGCTTTCATCTTCAGCATCGTCGTCACTTACTATCGGGTGATATGATGTCAAGGGCTTACTAAGTGTGAATAAAAAAAAATATCACTAGTCAGAACACCTTCAACTATTTTAAATATTTAGGTAAACAATGTACTAAAAATAATCTCGAGTACAAGGTATTTTTAGCCCTTATTGTTGTCCCGAAACACCTCGGGTGCTCTGCAAATAGCTCTCGCACAGTGGTGGTGCGTTTAAAAATAATTGTTATTGCTGGTAAAGGCGTTGCTCTAGTTTTGTGAAAGTGACGATGTGTACACATTTACAGGGTGACTATTAATTAGTGAACAATGTTAAGCTCATGAATCTACCTGTGAAACGAATCAACTTTTCCCAAGGAATATACACAGCGTGTAAAAAAAATGGTGCAGGACCCGTTAACTGGGGCTTCTACTCATCATACTGAACAACTTTCCCCAAGGGAGCCATAGTTAATTTGCAAAAAAAAAACTCGACGCTCCATACAAAAATGCACAAAATTGGTCGTTCGGCTGATCGTTTTGTATGAACAGTTCAAAATGTTTTTGTGATTCCAGCAAACTTGCAGAACAAAAGTTGTTCAATTTGATGATTAGATGCCGCAGATAATAGGACCTAAATTAATTTTGTTACAACCTGTATATACCTGTATGTACAGCCCATTCGCAAAAAAAAATTGACTTCCCATGTAAACCGATCAGCTGGCCGGGCATCTTTGTATTAGGTCAATTGTTTTTTTTTTGCAAATTGACCCTAGGTTTCATGGGAAAAGTTTTTTAGTTTAACGAGTAGATTCATGCCCTTAAGGCGCTTTGCACACCACGGGGCGGGGCGGGCCGGTCAATTTCGCTAAAAAAGATGGAGGACAAAAAGACCGCGCCGCGTCCATGTGCGTTGGTAGTATAGGATTCCCTTTGTGCTATCGTTGGCGGCGAAATTGACCGGTCCGCCCCGCCCCGTCGTGTGCAAAGCGCCTAAAAGTCACTAATTGAAAGTCACCTGTATAAAGAGTATCACACTAAGGCAACGTGCAAAAAGTGACAAATTACCACAATTTACCTTACTTGTAAACCGCATAAAAATAAAAAAAAAATTTGAAACGCTAAACACGTTAAAAAAATCTGTAAAGTGCGAGTCAGAACTGCGCACAAAGAGTTCTGTACCATCATACTAGATGGCGCTAGTTTCTTTACGTTTTTTGTATTGATAATTTCACTTTTTCAAATTTTTAGTATTTGTTGTTATAGCGGCAACAGACATACATCATCTGTGAAAATTTCAACTGTCTAGCTATCACGGTTCATGAAATACAGCCTGGTGACAGACGGACGGAAGGACAGCTAAGTCTTAGTAATAGGGTCCCGTTTTTACCCTTTGGTTACGGAACCCTAAAAATGAAACCCTTACAGGATCACTCGTGTGTCTGTAGGCCGTCTGTCACAGCCGATTTGCTCAGAAAATACTGGGTGGATTAAAGACCTAAAGACGGACATACAACAAAAATTAATAAATTTTAAACATGGGGGCTACTTTTAGGGGAAAATTAGAAAAGACAAAAAAAAATTCGAGCGAGACCTACAGTACTCGCATATGATGTGTAACATGTGACAAAATACTTTAGGTTAGTTAGATTAGATGACGATATTGTACCTGGGTGGCGGATCTGACAGTAACGAAAAAAACCGACCAAGTGCGAGTCGGACTCTCGTAAAGTAGAATTCCGCGCTTTCGCGACTTCCTGTTACACATTTCCGTCCCATGTTACACATTTCCGTCCCATTTCACGAAATCACTCCCACAAATTGCAGGAAAGCGAGAGCAAAGATGTTACACATCAAAAATCTCAAATACATTGTTTTATAATTTAAAGATAAACAGTTTTGAAGTCAGTTAAGAAAATAGTCAAAAATTGACCTCCCCCCCCCAATACCTAAACGTCGGGCCTAAAATTATGAAAGAAAAATAGTTTGTGAGGTTAAACGCATAGATTACAGGAAAATCTTTGAGAAAATTTAAAGTCCATTCTTACAAAAAAAAAGAAATTTCCAATGTCCGATTGTTTAGAAACTAGCGACACCTAGTGGGATCTAGTAGAATCTTCTACATAGTTAATTTACGTAGTAATACGACAACATCAATTAGTTCTCTTTTATATATATCTATAGATGGCGCTGTAGATAAAAATTATTTTTTTGTACGGAACCCTAGAGCGCGAATTCGACTCGCATTTAGCTGGTTTTTTGAAGTCCACTCGACCGTAAATTTCTTTACTTCCAAGCTGGACAGTCATGCTGGATGCGGGCAGCGCAGGGCTGGTCGTTGTGGAAATCCTTGGGGAGGCCTTCGTCCACCAGTGGACGTCTTTCTGCTGACATGATGGAGATGATGATGATGAAATTGCTTTACTTCCAGGCTGGACAGTACTGTACTATAATAAATGCTAAAACAGAAGGTATGTTTAATATGCGTCATTTATGTTGGTAGATGGCAGTCTGACAGTTTGTTATCAAATAACAGTCTTTCCAACTGAAACAGTCACATTCTTTGATAATTTAATGACATTGCTTCTCTGTCAAATTAAATATGACATGAAAAGGACATGTTTCGTTCTAATTGTAACGTAGGTAACAGATTTGTTGACAACTAAAAATAAAGTGTCTTTATTATATGAATTATATTGTATACAGATTTTTTTCTTCTATACTACATCCAGTTATGAAACTCTTTCAAAATGGGAGAGAGTTTTTTTTTGTCAAAAGCACTTATAATCGTTGTCGTTGATGAAGAAGCAGAATATGATACTCTCCACTAAGTCAAATCAGTTACTCTTTATCATTCTGTCAAAAAAGCTATTTTGTTATAAAATTATTCATGTTACACAAATATGACGTCACAAATATTTAGAGATTTTGACGAACTAATTTTGTCAATTGATTAAATATAAAGTTGAAAATGAACTGGCCTACACTTTTTAAGGGCGTTCAATACATTCAATAATTTTGATGTACCTATAACTTCTCGTGTCATATTGTTTTCATGTTATACTGACATTATTTTTTTTATATCACGGATTGTATTTTGACGTAATTAACTAATGATTGTTTATTTCTTGATTTTTTACAAATGAAATTATGTAATCACTTTTTTATGACTATCAGAAAGAGTGTAATTTGCACCTATTTTGAATAAATATCTTGAATCTTGAACCAAAGAGTCATACAACTAAGGTTTCCAGATATTTTACAAACTATGCTATCTGCTGAATCATCATATCAGCCGAAAAACGCCCACTGCTGGACTAAGACCTCTAAGGATTTCCACGACGACCGGTCCTGCGCTGACCGCATCCAGCGATCTTCACAAGGCCGTCTGTGTCTGCGTGGGAGAGCTGCCTTCGCTACGTTTTCCGGTGCGCGGTCGCCACTCGAGAACTTTACTGCCCCAACGGCCATCTGTTCCACGAGCTATGTGCCCTGCCCACTGCCACTTCAGTTTTGGGATTATGTGAGCTATGTCGGTTACTTTGGTCCTCCTGCGGATCTCCTCATTTCTGATTCGATCGCGTAGGGAAATTCCGAGCATAGCTAGCGCCATTGCCCTTTGGATAACCTAAAGCCTACTTATGAGGCCCATAGTAAGCGACCATGTCTCAGTTCCGTATGTCACTGGCAACACACTGCTGTTGCAACTGCTCAACAAGATCTGCTGAATAATATTTTATAATTCATTTTTGATACTGGAAAATGGAAGGAGATCTTCTCTACACCATTCCTGGACATAGAGAGCTCAAAAGAATAAATGTCTTAATATGAGAACAACGACTTAAACTAGGTATTTATTAAAAATGAATTTTTTATTTATTAGTGAATCTTCTATACTTATAAATCGTTTGTGCTGACTATCAACGCACAGCTCAAACCACTGTATGGACTGGGCTGGAATTTGGTATACAGATAGTAATTATGACGTAGGCATTCGGTAAGAACAAAAATATAAAAATGCGTGCTATGCTCGGAGTTTCTCTTAGTGATCGAATCAGAAACGAGGAGATCCGCAGGAGAACTAAAGTAACCCACATAGCTCACAGAATCGCTAAACTGAAGTGCCAGTGGGCAGGGCACATAGCTCGTAGAACATATGGCCGATGGGGTAGTAAAGTTCTCGAGTGGCGACCGCGCACCGGAAAACGTAGCGTAGGCAGGCCTCCCACGCGGTGGACCGACGACCTGGTGAAGATCGCGGGAAGCCGATGGATGCGGGCAGCGCAGGACCGGTCGTCGTGGAAATCCTTGGGGGAGGCCTTTGTCCAGCAGTGGACGATTTCCGGCTGATATGATGATGATGATGATTCGCTAAGAAAGGATTTTGGGAAATTCCCATGGGAACGGCAAAAGAACGCCGCCGGTCGTCCGCTAGTAGTTAATAAATAACGGTTGAGCGTTGTTGGTTTAACGGTAGAGACTCGGTTCTCCTAACAATAAGTCCTGTGTTTGAACCCGGGGACGGTCAATGTAGCAATGAGTTTTTTACAGGGGCATGGCTTAGTGATGAAGAAAAAAATCGCAAGGAAACCTGCACATCTGGCTCCAGATGTGTCTGAACTATGAAGGTTGTGTTGCTTACGTCCTTTCTTCTTTAATATTAAAGGAATATGCACGGAAGGCTTAGACAAGTAATAACCCTTCCCTAATATTATAAATGTGAAAATGTGTTTGTTTGTTTGTTACCTTTTTACGCTTTAACGCCTCAACCATCTTGATGAAATTTGGCATGCCGATAGCCTGTGTCACTAGGAAGGACATAGACTACTATACCGTGAAAATAACATAGTCCGATGCAGTTCCTTATAGGGAACTGAAAAAAATACTCTTTTTTTGGTTAATTTCTTTAACATCGCAAAGGTTAAATGGATTGTTGTGATTATCTATGTTTGAGTCAACTGAAAACACGCAACGGAGCAACGGATTTAAGTGATTTTTTGTATAGAATTGGTTGAGAGGGTGGGAAGTGACCATAGACTGCTAATCAGAATAGCCCGATAAAGTTCCTGAGGAATCTGTAGAAAGCTCAATCAAAATCGATAAAGCCATGTTTAAGAAAAGTAATGCGAGGCCAGAGGCATAAAAAACAAAAATTTCAGGGACTACAAAATTAGACATTTCACGTTACTCCATCCACGGCAGTGTGCCCCCCACCCCCCACCCCTCGACCCCCTCCCCATTTATTTTTGTTTTTTCTGCTCCTATTAGCTATGACAATCGATGCCCATTAAAATCTTAACTTCGATTGTTTTGTGCCATAACAATTCCTACTCACTCCTTCGTCGCGCGAAATTAAAAATACGTACATGTGACCGCGTGTGATGCTAAGCGCAACACCACGCGACCGCGAATAGCACGGTCTGTGCCACAGAATAAGAAAGTAAAAAATAATTTAGTAACCGGTAATAAATAGGAAAACTTCACAGGCAATAGACATGTATCTATTTCAGAGTTCCGTAGTTCAACTAGGAAACCTTTTAGCACACCCCGGACACTTCATACAACGGGCCAGAAATGACATTTCAAAAATCGAATGATGGAACAAACAAAATGACGGCGAATTCCTATACGTTCGCCAACCAAACTGTATCAATCTGGGTGACGAGTAGGTGAGGTGCAATCTAGAGAGCGGCAGGGAGTGTCCATACTATATGAGAGTACTAATATATATACATTGCTTTTAGTTTTGCCATGTCCGTCCGTATGTCGACCAATTCGTGATGTGCAGTTGGATTTGTAAAAAAAAATATAGATGTTCCATCCAAAATGTTCTACACCAACTCCAAAAATAACTTTGTAATTTCAAAATGTACATTAACATTTTGAAAAGACTACAGAACCCTACTTTACGCACACGACGCGGGCTTGGCTATTTTTTCTATACAAAATAATGTCACGAATTAATAATATTCTCCTGAAAGATGTCGCCACGGACTGCTTCAGCCGACCTTACACTCCGCGCTTCCTAGAATATTATAAAATAAGAACTTATCATTATAATAATGAGCTGTTAGTCGTTAAACGAATCTGCGTAACATTTTTTACACCTACGTTATATATAATCTACCGCTATAACTCAAATGGTGTGTAGGTATGTAATAGATTTGTAGGACGGATATTTGTTTGATCAGTTTTGTTTTTTCAGATATTTTGGAAGGTATGCTATCTGCTGAATCATCATATCAGCCGGAAAAAAGGCCTCCCCCAAGGGTTTCCACGATGTGACCCATCGAGAGCCGGGTCGTTCCTTTCCCTCTAATATGGTTGATGGGAGCGATGGCCTGACTCTCGCGTTATACTCGTGACCGGGTGCTGTCCGTGTGAACTGGCCTACTCTTGTCAAAGATTTCAATGACATTAAATAATTTTATGTATAACTTTTCGTGTCATATTGTTTTCATGTTCTAATGACATAATCTGGTTAATTTCAAGGATTTAATTATGACATTACTAACTATTGATTGTTTGTCACATGTCACATCAGCTCCTATACGTCCCCACCAAGGGGCTCGAGCCTACCCTGAATTAGGGCGATTGATTGTTTATTTCATGATTTTTCACAAATGAAATTATGTTATTATTAATTTATGACTATCAGAAAGAGTGTAATTTGCACCTATTTTGAATAAATATCTTGAATCTTGAATCTAGACCAGCCCTGCGATCTTCACCAGGTCGAAGACCTTTATGGAATCTTGACATTATTTTTTATAACTAAAATTGTTACTTTATGAGTTGACATGACGTAATATGACTTGAAATAAATGATTTGATTTGATTGTCTACATTTTCCGGTGCGAGGTCGCCACTCGAGTACTTTAGTACCCCAAGTTAAATTCCAACTGTTAGTCGTTAAATGATTCTGCTTAACATTCTTTACACCTACGTTATAATGTACCGCTGTAATTCAAATGGTATGTATGTATGTAATAGTTTTGTAGGACGGTGTTTTGTTTGATCTCGCTCTACGAGAAACATTAACTATAACTTAATATCATCAACATCATCCATCATATCAGCCAACTTAACTGAATAGTGCAATGAAAAACCTAAATATGTACATTTCAGATTTTCAGTGTTCCACCAAGAACCTACTATCGCAAGCATACAATACTTAACTGAATCTGTTTAAACATTTATTCAGTTTTATTTTTATAGCACATTTCCGAGGCTTTATTTATTTACAGCGTAGATATCGTCTTCGTTCGAATCGCGAAAAATTCTATAGAAAAAAAAACCACAATACAATACAATATTCTTTTTTGCATCACAACATAAAAAAAGAAATCAATAATAAAGAGGAAAGCCTATACAACACTTGTGTTTTTCTAATTTCAAAATTTCAACACACGTTAGTTTCGTTTGTGTTGTGATTATATTCTCTTGGACTTCGACCTCCATAATATCGTCACGAAGTTCTAGTTTCTTACTCATAGAATAAATAATAATACTTAAATAAATTTTGTTTTTTTTTAATTTTTTGGGGAAATATGGTAATTTACTATTAAAAAAAATCAAATTGGGAAATAGAAAACACGATAAAAATACAATATAAATATTCTTTATTGAAGAACTAGGGATGCATCCGATACCGATGCCGATACCGATATATCGGCGATACTTCGGGTTTGCCAATATATCGGTATCGGCGATATTTTTATGGCAGATTCAACAATACTTTTCAAATTTTGCGCTTTAAAAATGTAATGTAAACGCGCGTGTTGTCCCATCTATTTCGTTGCAAACGAGGCATATCTGTCGCATCTGAGAGACTATTTTCCACCGCAGGTCTTATTCAAACAGACTTGCGAAATCGCCTTTGCCCGCAAAACTTAAGAATGCTTTGTTTTTTAAATAAAAATCTTATAAATGTTAATTTTGATTACTAAAACTATTAATTAATTGTGTTTTATTCATTCTACCTTCCTTTTTGAATTCAATAAGCGTATCGGTATCGGTATCGGTATCGCCGATATTTTTATAAGAGTTTCGGTATCGGTATCGTATCTGCAAAAAGGCGTATCGATACATCCCTATGAAGAACTTATTGACCAATATCTATCTATTAATTTGTTATTCCTGCTAAATCTAGATTGGCCTTTTTTTTAAAAAAAGTATCATATTGGCGTAAAACAATATTAAATGGTGCGAAAATTGGAAAATCACATCTGGCAACCTTGTCTTAAGAGAAGAACTTTAAAAGGAATTAATTTATGCACAAGAAAATGAAATACCATTTAATTTTTTTTATTCACAATTGGTAAGCCCTTGGCATCATCTCACCTGATGGTAAGTGAGTGACGATGATGCCGAAGATGGAAGCGGGCTTACCAAGATTCCCCAGCGCAATGGAGAACGGCTATCTTATCTTCAAGCCGGAACACATCGATGTTGTTAACACTGATGTTTGGCGGCACGACTTAGACAAGATGGTGGTAGCTAGCCAGGCGCGCTTAGAAAATGCCCTACCACCAACCAAACCGAGTCTCACAAGTTGACCCCACCGGAAATCGAACCCGCGACCACCTGGTGTGAAGCGAAGCAAGCCTTTTCTCGTTATAAATAACAACTTTACGAGCATGAGAAGTGAAATAATATTTAATTACATATTTTGTTCTATACCTATATTTATAGGCGTCACAGATTTGTGTTACGGAAATATAGCCGTGATAATAATAATAGAAAGCTTTCAGTAAAAAGTAAAACCACTGTAACTTACCGACGGCATAGCGATAGTGTAAGGATTCTTAGTTTGAGTACGAGAACCCTAAACATTTTAAAATAAAGAACCGGCCAAGTGCGATTCTGAGTCACACAAACAGGATTCCGCACCAAAACTTATTACCAACAGAACAAGACCTCTCGGTATATACTTTGCGTTAGGTAAATAGGAGTCTAGTTATTCTGAAATTATAAGTTTTTTTTTTTGTGGGATCGGAAGGATTTTAGATATTCTAATAGGTTTTCCGGTAATCTATGCATTCAACCTTTTATATTGTGATTTTTGGCCCAGTAGTTACGGAGAGCGTCGGTAGCGTAATACCTAGGGCCGCTATCTCTTGTCCGGGAGGTCGTGGCTCGAATCCTGCCACTAATCAATGTGTTTTCGCATTTTGAATTCATATGTACGTTTATCCGACGCTGTTACAGTGAAGGAAAACATCGTGAGGAAACCTGCACAGTGCACATGCCTGTGAAGAAACTCAAAGGTTCTGTGTGAAGTCGACCAACCCGCACTGGGCCCGCGTGGTCGACTAAGGCCTGATCGCCCTAATTCAGGGTAGGCTCGAGCCCCTCGGTGGGGACGTATATGAGCTTATAAGAAGTTACGGAGATAAAGGGGGAATGATCAAGTTTTAGTCCATAGAATTGGTACATTTTGCAATAATAACTTCAAATCTATTTATTTTTATACTATAAAAATATGTTTAACAAATTCTCACATAAAGCCCCTTTATTTGATATTACGTCACACGACAGAGTTTGCTAATCTTTTTCTTCAACTCAATCGGTCCAGTAGTTTACGTGAAAATTGGCTGTGACAGACGGACGGACAGACACACGGGTGTTTTTTTTTATGCACAATTGGCAAACCCTTGGCAACATCTCACCTGGTGGTAAGTGACGATGTTGCCGAAGATGGAAGCGGGCTTACCAAGATTCCCCAACGCAATGGGGAACTGGCTATCTTATCTTCATGCCGGAACACACCAATGATATCAACATTGATATTTGGCGGCAAGACTTAGATAAGATGGTGGTAGCTAGCCAGGCAGGCTTGGAAAATTCCCTACCACCAACCAAACCGAGTCTTACAATTGACCCCGCCGGGAATCGAACCCGTGACCTCCTGTGTAAAGCCAGTGAACTTTGCCTCTGAGCTACGGAGGCGGTTAAAAATCCTATAGTGATCCTATAATGGTTCCGTTTTAACCTTTTGAGGTATATACTAAAACAGAAGCCCATTAGAAATACCACTGTGTCCTTAATATTAATACCACTGTTTGATAAACGTGGAAAGTACAAAGTACAACGAGAACTTATACAGTATAACTATCATATTCATAACAGTATCGTGTTGTACAAACTAGACGGGCAGATCAGACACACAGGATTGCAGCGTGTCAGAGCGTTCAGTTTGTTGGCACAGAAAGGAACAGTGTTGTCGTGATATCGATATTAGTTTGTGTCGATTTACTTAAAGATGGTACAGAGTAAACTATCATAACGGTATCGTGTTGTATAGAAGCCTGCACATAAAGCTAGCCACTCGTAGTGCGATTCTGATCCAAACGCAAACGGCATAAGAACGGTACAAAGTCCAAAGTGTCTAATGTGCTGGCCTCTGTACAAACTAGGCGGACAGATTACACCGAACTGCAGCGAGTCAGAGCGTTCAGTTTGTTGGCACAGATAGGAACAGTGTTGTCAGTATACCGATAGTTTATGTCGATTTACTTAAATATGATAAATGATTAACTAACATAAGAGTATCATGTTTTACAAAATAGGCGTGCTTATCACATCGGACTTTATAGTCAGATGGTCTGAGCTTGGCACGGATAGGAATAGTGTTGGTGATATATATATACAGGTAATTAATATCGGCTCTAAAAAGCTGTTCAAATTGAGTAACGATAGCCACTAAACTACTTCTTATCGTAATGCGGTGGGGACATCATTTAATATTTTCTCATATACTACAACGCCATTGTAGTAGATGAGATCTTTTTGTTTTCTGAGTGAAGTTTTTCTTTCTCCTTTTCATTACATAATAGGGGTTTAAGTATGAAATTGCCGATTCAGTTTTTGAAGTTTAATGCCAATTTTTATTGGAAAAATTTATTGTTGTTTATTATTGACCTTATGGTGACACTACTTGTGGTATTTTAGTTACTAGTGGCATGTCGTTCATGTTCCAATCCCCTGATCTATGTACCATTGAATAAAACAAAGGCGTTTTCTTAGTGGTCAGATGGGGCAATTTTTCAAACTACATATTTAATTTTCTTGAAATTTACTGAAAGACTTAAGTAACGAAGAAACAGCTGCAATAACTGTAGAGCTTTAAAATTAAAAGTGTGTATTTTTTGCCTCAATAATAGGCGATTTTTTAAGGTGAAAAAACCCAACTTCATGGGTTTAAAGCCACCGTGCTCTCAAAATATCTAAACAATAGGCATATGTTAACCACCATTTAATTTCTAATAGTCTAATGATATTTTGAGAATACATTTTGTTTTAATAACTTTTTCAATTCGATAACTTTTTCTGAAGCGTCGGTGGCTCAAACGGTAACGACTCGGTCCATCTAACCAGAGGTACCGGGTTCAAATCTGGACGGCCAATGTACCAATGAGTTTTTCAAAAACTTACGTACATATCATTACCGATTGCTTTAACGGTGAAGGAAAACATCGTGAGGAAACCTGCACACGCCTGCGAAGAAACTCGAAGGTTGTGTGTGAAGTCGACCAATCCGCACTGGGCCCGCGTGGTCGACTAAGGCCTAATCGCCCTGATTCAGGGTAGGCTCGAGCCCCTCGGTGGGGACGTATATGAGCTGATATAATATAATAAACTTTTTCAATTAATATTAATTATCTTCTTGAAACTTTTTTATCCAATCGGCTATTTCATACTTAAACCCCTAAAACAAATAAATTGACATAAAAATGACTATTGCTGTAACCGTAACTAGTATCTATCTAATTGGAACTTATTACACTAATATCATAAAAGCGAAATTTTGTGAGTGTGTATGTTTGTTACTTCTTCACGCAAAAACTACTGAACGGGTCTGTCTGAAATTTGGTATGTAGACAGATTAGTACCTGGATTAACACATAGACTACTCTTTTACACTGCACTGCGCACCCTCGAAAAGTCATAGTTGTCCACGCAGGTGAAGCCGCGAGAAACAGCTAGTATATATTATAATTGTAAAGTTTAGATCATTTCCATCGACACGATCCATTTTGCGTTAGCACCTACAACATAAGAAGTCTATTGATAGATATTATTTACTAATCGATAAAAGTATCGATAATGTGCAATCTTTATCAGAAATCAGACATCACCGACGGAAATAATATCGTCTCCCGCGCTTCGGACGAGCGGAATTTGTGAAAACACCGCTCTCATATTAATGTCAACGGCTATCATAATTATTGGAGATCCGCGGGAGAATGTATTAGAGTTGACTTAAAAACGTAAACACATTAGAAATACTGGGTCTTAAAAAGTTTATCAAGTGATTTATGCGTTGTGTCCATAGAGGTAGGTACTTTTAAGCCTAGTAAAAAAATCGTTATTATAAATTAAGTTTATTTCGGACCACAAAAATCCATAATATGTGTTAGTAACAATAGAGACTTAGCCTATGTTAGTTAGTACTTAAAAACTACTTGGGAATAATTAAAAGTATCATTTTACCGCACCGGTGACTATCTCCACCCAATACTTCAGGAGGGGAGAGTCAAACCGTGCGGCGATCGTCCTCAGTATGCCGTTGTGGCTGCCGCGCGACCGATGGAGAAGTGAGGAGACTTTCTTGCGTATAATTGCGTAAAATCCATCGGTTCGCGCCTCCGCAAACATTTGAGACGCACTACAGTGGCGCGGCAGCCCCATCAGCATCCTGAAAGCGTTATTAAACTGTACACGCAGGGCGTTGTAAGCTCGTTTTTTGTAACTAACCCACAGACTGCTCGAGTAGAAAGATGTGCAATATGCTTTAAAAAGCGTTACTTTTACTTCTGGTGAGCATAGAGCAAATCTGCGAGCTAGGACATTACTCCTTACTGCCAACGCCCTGCGCTCCCGCTCTATATCGAGGTCATCTTTTAAGTCTACCGTAATCATGTGACCTAGGTACTTAAAATTGTCGACCACCTGTAAAGCAGTACCGGAAATCATAACCGGAGGTACAGATGAGGGCTTTTTGTTCCCAGACTTAAACACAAGAACTTGACTTTTCTTGGCGTTGTACTTAAGCCCATGACTAGCCGCATACTACTCACAGGCAACGACGAGTTTTCTCATTGACCCTATTGAGGGGCCCAGCAGTACCATATCGTCGGCGTAACTAATGTTGTTAAAAAAAGAACTATCTATGTGACAGCCTACATGCGTGATGCTGAGCTCCTCAATGAGCTGATTTATATACAGGTTGAACAAACTCGGAGAAGACAGCCCACCCTGCCGCACTCCGCACTCAAGTTTTTATTCGTCAGACAGACCACCAGCCCATCTCAGATGATTCATTTGATTTCTATACCAATATCTAAATAGTGATATGCATTCCATCGGTATACTCATGCCCTTCAGCTTGTCATAAACTACTAGGTCGAAAGCCTTTGATAAGTCCAGAAAACACGCGTACACCGGTGTCTTTCTATCTGTGTAGTACTTGACAGCTTGCTTAAGACACAGAATCGCACTTTCAGTGGATAGTCCGGTTCTGAAACCAAACTGTGCATCGTGCAGCTTAATGTGTTTGTTCAACTGATCTTTAAGCAAACCGTCAAGCACCTTAGCTGTTATAGTGGCAAGTAAGATGGGCCGGTAGTTCATCGGATCCGAGACATCTCCTGTCTTATTTTTGACAATCGGTGCAACCACCGTTCTCATCAAAGACTCGGGTAGATATGAATGCCCAATGCACAGCGTAAATAACATCGCCAACACTCGCGGCAGATGAATACCAGCATATTTAAGGTGCTCGATACTCAAGCCGTCGTGACCTGGCGACTTGCCTCGATGCATACTTATTATTACCCTAGGTACTAATATATATACTGTGACCCTAGTAACCTGCTTAACAGAAAATCTAACACTCAGCGCTTTATTTACGTAGTCCCCAGCATCTTGCAACTCTCCGTTTGGAGGTCCAAGAGGCGACTGCACTGTAAAAAGTTCCTTAAAAGTGTTGGCGATGCTCCCACTATCAGAAGCACCACCCACGCTGACAGGAACCCTCGGCTTGATATTCATTTTCTTTGTGTTTTTCCAGAAACTTTTAAAGTCTTTATTTGCATGATTTGATGCAATTATGTCCATTTTTATTTGATCTTGCCTATTCTGGCACCATTTTAACTTTGCCCTAAAAATCTTTCTACTTTCGGTCATGCCATTGTATGTTGCACCACAAGACGGTTTACCGGCATTGACCCAAAGCAGAAATTTTAATCTTGCGTTCCTGTGAGCCGGAGCAACGTGTTTGTTCCATTCTGCAATGTACCGACCCCTCTTAGCACTTTTCTTTTTATCAGATATCTCTGCGGCTTCACTTAATATATTGACAATATCACAATACATATTATTTAATATATTTCTATGCTCAGTATTACAGCACATACATACTATCAGCACATAATCTCATTTCTGAAGGAAAGTCCAACAGTCTAAGTTTCTCATTGCACAAGCTATGATAAGAATTAATTTGTTCACCCCATTATGACACCCCAATAACTGGTTAATCTTTAAGGTTAAGGTATTGATAGTAACAGTTGTCTCTGTCTTTTTCTTTACGTGTAAATAGTAAAGAAAATAACCACACTTTTTCAATGGCTTTTCGTTTCAATCAAAAACTACAATGAAAGTATAAAAAATAATAACATTAATCTCTTTCTATTTTCATAACAAATGTTTTTGTATATTTTTTAAAATTTATACTTCAAAATTATTAGTCATGACTAGAGTTTAAAGTAACGGTGTAGACCTATCTTTTGGATTTTTTTCTATCGAGCCAAAACTGCTCAATCGTGTTTCTAACAGCTTTTTACTTTAAGGAACATCATCGTTTAGGAGTAATTGACGTCAAAAATAACGAAAATCTGTAATATTACCGCCTTAAATTAAAATAGCTGCCCAAAATAAACCTCCTGAAGTTTTGGTACTTTGTTTTTTAACATAATATGTCACCGCACTACTCGTCGTGTCATTGTTAATAATTTAGTGACCATTATGGCAATTTTGCAGCATAAAGTGTTTTAGAGTTCGTTTTGTTTTTTATTTTGATCGTTTGTTTCAAACTTTCATTGGCTGTTTCGTGAGATTGAACAAAAATTTTTCTTATCTGTGGATTGAACACACTTTAAATTATTTGTTGACTAGCTTTTGTCTGTGGCTCAGCTCACGTGGGCATTGTTTTATGACTGTCTTTGAGAGTGAAAGGGAAGCGAGTCGCAAGCGGCTCACGAGCGTAGATATAGCCTATATCACTCAGGAATAATTTACCTTTCTACTGGTGAAAGAATTTTCAAATTCGGTTCTGTATAGTTCCATAGATTACTTCTTACAAACAAACTTAATCTCTATAGAATGTTAGTGAAGTGTATTGTATATTTGTAGTATGTAAAAAGTGTATAAAAATAGGTCAAGTGCTAGTCGGACTTGTGCACCAAGGGTTCCGCACCTTCTAAGTGTAACAAATACTTTTCTGAAAACCGCATCAAAATCGGTTCAGCCAAACGCGAGATAATCGCGGACAAACATACATACATACAGGTCAAACTGAGAACCTCATTTTTTTTTAAGTCATTTAAAAAGACAAAACGCGAGCGACAGAAAAATCCTCTTTTCATTGAGTTTGAGTTTACAACTCACGATTGGCCGGATTTTACGATTTTTGTTTTATTTCGGGATTAGTACTATAATCACTTCAAGTTTCACGCGTGTATGTAACGGTTTTTATTGTAAAGAAAAAACAAAAAATCTTATAATAAAAAAAAGGTTTCCTGGATAGGAAACCCCCCTTAGCATTTGGCTTTTTGATGTGTAACATCTTTGCTCTCGCTTTCCTGCAATTTGTGGGAGTGATTTCGTGAAATGGGACGGAAATGTGTCCCATGGGACGGAAATGTGTCCCATTGTAACAGGAAGTCGCGTTTTTTCAGGCTTTAAAAGCGCGGAAAAGGCAAAGGTATCTATGACCATACAGCCTAGTCTGCCGTATCTTTGCCGTCCTTTTTTACCCACGACGGAACGGAGCAGGTATATGCGCTTAGGGTGAGAGATGTTTGTTTGTGTGTGTGTGCGTTTGTGCAAAGTAATGTTCCCACCTATCTTCTAAACTAATGATCCGATTTCAATGCGGATTTCAGGAATGAGTTCGTGGGTGATTGGTGCATGCTCTCAGATGAGTGTTATAGAGGTAACTTATAACAATGTTTAATGTAATAGTCTGAGTAAAATTTCAAAATTATACCTAGACGGCGTATTTGTAATGGATTTTAGAGCCCTTACGAGCTTTCTTCTATTTTATCATCACTTTGCGATCGGCGTAATAAAATAAATCAAATTATAATGATGGGAAAATAATATTGAACAATATTATTCCACTTAAAAAAAACTAACCTACACTATTTACAAAATTATAATTGAAAAGTAAAATAATGTTGTATCAAACTTATTAATGAAATTAGAATTCGTAAGTTATAAAAAATAAGATCAATATGTACCTTCTCTTTATTTGGTCTCAATAAAGAAACAAAAGCACTCGGCGTCACTGGAAGCTAGGTCTCTCCAGGTCTGTAAATCGTATCCAATTCGCATTTAATTCGCATTCAAAGCGCATTCGAAAACACATTATAACAACATAAGCCCGAAGGCATCGACATTCATAGGGTTTTAGGGAGTTTTAGGCAGTATTAGGAAATGTTTCCGCCTTCACCGCGTGGAGGTACTCCCAGCTTATGTCATCATTGAATTCAGAGTTCAAACACAAATATTATAGTCTCAAGAGCATTGACACCAATTCTGAACAAAAACCAACAGAAAGCAACTGTATAATATTTAATAAGGAACTTAATATTATGTGGTAGGATGAATCACACTTATTGTTTTGCGAGATCTTACCTACACATTATATAGATTATAATTCGTATAATGCTCTCTAAAAAGTCTGAAATAAAATTAAGCAAAATTAAAAATTTTGAAAAAACCCACGACGGTAAAAATCTCATTGAAAAAGAATAAAATAACTCAAAACCCCCGACTTAACCCAATTATTATGTAACGAAATATTATAAAAGACGTAAAAATACTTTCTAAAAAAGAGTTGATATCTCGAGAAATCGGTAAAATAGATATACTTAAGTACCTAAACAATGAATATCGATGTTTACAGTTTTTTCCTAACGTGTCTGTTTCTCGAAGATATACTTAGATGTAGCGATAATAATTTTACCATAATACATAACCGAGGAATATCCGTCGGGGGCTGCCTTTCCTATATGAAATTTCAACAAAAATTTAATCATACTCATAAGTGTATTTTATGTCGTCGTTAAACATCTACAATTCTTCAATAATTGTATTCACGTCACTAGAAAAACTTTAGCTGGTTTAATGGCAGCCCCCGACGGATATTCCTCGGTTATGTATTATGGTAAAATTATTATCGCTACATCTAAGTATATCTTCGAGAAACAGACACGTTAGGAAAAAACTGTAAACATCGATATTCATTGTTTAGGTACTTAAGTATATCTATTACCGATTTCTCGAGATATCAACTCTTTTTTAGAAAGTATTTTTACGTCTTTTATAATATTTTGTTACATAATAATTGGGTTAAGTCGGGGGTTTTGAGTTATTTTATTCTTTTTCGATGATATTTTTTTCAGGCTTTAAAAGCGCGGAAAAGGCAAAGGTATCTATGACCATACAGCCTAGTCTGCCGTATCTTTGCCGTCCTTTTATAAAGTATTTTGTCACATGTTACACATCATATGCGAGTACTGTAGGTCTCGCTCGAATTTTTTTATTTTTATTTTATGTTAGTAAATCCCCCACAATAATAACACATATTCTGTGAAAATTTCAGCCAACTATCTATTTCGGTTCCTAGGACCTTTTAAAGGTCGGATAGATAGACAGCGTAAACTTAGTAATAAGGTTCCGTTGGCTGGTACGGAACCCTAATTAAATTACACACTATAAAAACAACTTATTCAATTTATATTTTTGGCGAAATTTTCGCACTTGCCCCCCTCACGAGCATACGTAGGCGTAGCAAACACATGTCGTAGCGTTACAACAAATCATGTTTTGAAAAAGTCGATTTCAATAATTAAGGGTCAATTTTATAACTTTTTAATTTTTATGTTTCATCGTCTTCATCACATCAGCTCATTTACGCCCCCACCAAGCAGAGCCTACCCTGAATTAAGGAGATCGAGCCTTAGTCAACCACGCGGGCCCAGTGCGGGTTGGTTGACTTCACACACAATTTAACCTTCAAGTTTCTTCGCAGGCGTATGCAGGTTTCCTCACGATGTTTCATCATCATCACATCAGCTCATATAAGTCCCCACCGAGGGGCTCGAGCCTACCCTGAATTAGGGAGATCGGGCCTTACTCAACCACGCGGGCCAGTGCAGGTTGGTCGACTTCACACACAACCTTTGAGTTTCTTCGCAGGCGTATACAGGTTTCCTCACGATTTATAGATATGTTTAGATGTAAGTTTTTATGTTAAGATTTTTTTTATTCGGAACCACAACACAAACATTCAGCTCTCTCTTGTCCTATGACGACAGACCAGCGTCATCCACTACCTTGAATCTACATCTATAAGAGCTATAATTTTGACAGATACATGCCTTTGACTAGGCCTAGCCTACATCGTGTACTGGTATGTCAAGATGTCCTTAATTGTGACAGTGAAGTGTAATTGTCACGTTGTGCCAGCCAAGGTAGTTAATAAATAAACTACTAACTTTAAATAAAACAGTACGTACGCTAGATATAAACAACAGTTGGTATTGTTCAGTTTTTTAAGGCATGTAAATTTAAAAAAAATATAGCGGCCAAAAGCTACTCGTGGTCACACAAACAGGGTTCCGCACAAAAACTAACTACCAACACAACAAACAAGACCCTTCGGTATCTACTTTGTAAAAAAAATATCGTGTGTCATATCCAATGAAAGGGCTTGTTGTGAATATCTCAAATATGTATTTTATTTTATTTTAAAATAAATAGTTTTGAAGTTGTTTAAGAAAATAGGCGAAAAGTGACCATTGATTCTAACTAAACTTGAAGTGGCCATCACCAATCAATACCTAAACGTTCCCACAGCTGGGGTGCGGCTCTCTTCCCAAAATCGGAAAGACTAGACCATACCACACCCTGGACACTTCATACAACGGGCCCGAAATGACATTTCAAAAAAGGAATGACGGAACAAACAAAATGGCGGCGAAATCCTATACGTTCGACAACCAAACTGTAACCAATCTGTATCAATCTGGGTGACGAGGGGGTGAGGTCGCAATCTAGAGAGCGGCAGGGAGTGTCTATACTATATGTTAGTACTAATAAATATACTTTGACCATACTCCACACACTGGGTCCAAATCTGGATTGGAGGAAGTGGTAGGGACAGTCGCAAACCCCACTGTCACAAGTTTTCAAGCCTCATCTCCTGTATATGAGGCCTGAAACAAAATCGGTGCAGGTCCCGTTAACTGGGGCTTCTACTCATGATACTGAACAACTTTTGTTCTATGACTTTGAAGGACTGGTAAAGCTTTATAGTAATAAGCCGGATCTGAACAGAATCGTGGAACGATGCCCCGATTTATCATAGAGTTCATGAGTTTAGTGAACTATCGGAAACAAAAAAGAAAATATTTACAGATTCAGATTCAATTATTTTTGTAAGAATTTGGAAAAAAGTAATCATAACTAATATTACCAAATAATAATTATACCAAATTTCATCCAGATCAGTTTATCTGTTGTGGCGTGAAAGAGTAACAAACATCCATACATACATAATATTAGAAAGGATTCTGCCGGGGCTATTTAGTAATCTGTGGTTCGTGCTCGAACCATTACGCCACGGAGGCTGTTGACAATTCACTTTTCTTATTGATCCACAATAGGGATGACGAATGTTTTACTTTTTATCATCTGTCAAAAACGACATTTTGTTCTAAAAATGTTTGAAATACCTACGCGTGACGTAATAGTTTTACAGCGTCATGTATGTACTCATTTTGTGATTTTGGTGAATTAAAAATCGAAGACTTGATGGAAAACAGAACGAGTAAGGTTTCCCGAAGTTTAAGTAGGAAGGCAATATAGTGATCAAGAGTTCATAATTTATATCTGATGCTGTCGTCATCCCTATTCCTGTGTTCCGGATGTCTGACGTAAACTTCGTAATCATTGGTTATCAAACCGCCTCAACTCCTATCGTCCAATCGTGACAATTTTGTAACATTCCCGACTCTTACCCAACATCTAACATCTAAATATAGGGGCCATTCACAACTCCCTGGAATGCGATGACTGGGACTGTAATAGAAATGTAGGAAGGTATTTAATAGTTTCGTAGAGTTCAGAAAAACTTCGATAAACTAACATTTTAAAAAATAAAACTTTTTTTATTTTTTTTTATTCACATAATTGGTAAGCCGTTGGCATCATCTCAACTGATGGTAAGTGACGATAATGCCGAAGATGGAAGCGGGCTTACCAAGATTCCCCAACGCAATGGAGAACTAGCTATTAACTATTTTATTTTGGACCGAATATTCATTTCCAAGGATGCGTGATCGAATCAGAAGCGAGGAGATCCGTAGGGGAACCAAAGTAACCGACATAGCTCTCAGAATTGCTAAACTTAAATGGCAGTGGGCGGGGCACATAGCTCGTAGAACGGATGGCTGTTGGGGCAGTAAAGTTCTCGAGCGGCGACCGCGCACCGGAAAACGTACCGTAGGCAGGCCTCCCACTCGGTGGATCGATGACCTGGTGAAGATCGCGGGGAACCGCTGCATACGTCGTCCTTCGGCTGTTATGATGATGATAATAAATGGGTAACTTTTTTTTGGGTTTCTCTTGCTATTTATGAGCTAATCTAGTGTGTCAACCAAACCCCGATCAAACAACCAAATCAGAGGCCATTTTGTTTTTGTTCTGCTTTTTTTTTACTAAAAATTTGAGTGCGTTTGGCTGCACCTCACCTGATGGTAAATGCCGATGCAGCCGAGGATGTGACACGCAAGCTCAAATAGTGCCTATTCACTCTCGTCTTAAAGATTCCTAAATTATACGAATCGGGGAATACAGACGACGGAAGAGAATTCCACTCCTTGGCTGTTCGCATGATGAACGAAGACGCAAAACGCTTCGTGCGTAAAGGTGGAACATTGACGACAAAGGGGTGGAACCGCCCTCCGCGCCTGGTCGTCCGATGATGAAATGGAGAGGGGGGAATGAGGTTATGAAGCTCTTAAAGTCTGTAACTCTGTACTCTGTAAAAGAGTGTAACTTTTAGTTCAAGCACCAACTATCTCTTACTGTTTCGGGGGACAATTGACAATCTCCATGAACGGCTGAATTAATTCCTATTAAACTATGATTATTTCGGTTAATTAATTTTTAAATTGTAAAAACCGCATAGAAATTGCTTCATCAATTTAGGAGCTACGACGACATGCACGGATACACAGACAGATATCATCAGGCTTCAAATTTTTAATACCCCTCTTTTTGTATGGGGGTTCATAAAATAAAATTGACCCATGGGCCTGCTGTATTGTTAGGTTAGAACTATGGAGGTTTGGTTGGTGGAAGGGCTTTTTCTAAGCCCGCCTGGCTAGCTACCACCATCTTGTTATAACAAGTGTTATGAATAAATTTTTATTTTCATTGGCATTCATTTTCTTGTCTTGCCGCCAAACATCATTGCTAACAGTATTGATGCGTTCCGGCTTGAAGATAAAATGGCCAGTTCGCCATTGCGTTGGAAAATCTCCCTCTTTTCACTACTGTCGTTTGGAAACAAATTTTTTTTAAACAAAAAACATTTTTCATTCTAATTTTTTTTTTGTTTTTTTTTTATTTTAAGTAGCATATACGAGTACATTTCAAATACAAAATTATGCTATGTATTATTTGTAAATGTGGGTTAATATCAGTGATAGACTATCGGACGGACAGGACGATCTTATAAGGGTTCCTAGTAGGGACACGAATATAATTTATAATTTGATATAAATTGACGAATATAATTTAGACGAACAATGTGCACAAAACATTTTTTTTAATAAGAGTTCCGAAAATTATAATTAAATAAATATTATCTGTGATATTTGTCTGTGTATAATTCCAGGAGATAGTATTTACACAATTAAAACATAAATTTAAAACGGGATTGCAGTGTTAAGGGGTAAAAAGGGTAACAACTACATGGACAACAGGGAAAGAATAACGAAGGTCATACGACCAGGAGAATCGACGAGATCGCTCCTGATACGACATAAAATGAAAATCGGGATTAGGAGTGGAAGAGGAAGAAATAAGATCTAAAAGGGAGGAAGGACACGGAGAATAGGGAGACGGCTGGAAGAGGTCTGTAAAAGTTGGAGAAAACCCGGAATCGCGTGAAAAATCGAGAGGAACATGATTAAACGATGGCAAAGGTTGATGGTAGACACGGGAGCAAAAGCTTCGACTACCTCCTCCTGGGCACGATCGGGTTGCGTTGAAACTGGTAGCGCAGAAGCGCACACATCGACCAGAACCTCTAGCCGAACGGGAGATCCAGAATCAGTCGCAGGTTCGGAGAATGTTACGGGGTATGCAACAGGTGCCCCCTCCATGACGCCCGAGTCGACGTCAGCTAAGAAAGGTACTCTAAGTCCAGGCTCGAGTCCAGAGTTAGAGCACACCCTGGACACTTCATACAACGGGTCAGAAATGACATTTCAAAAAAGGAATGACGGAAAAAACAAAATCGCGCCGAAATCCTACACGTTCGAGAACCAAACTGTAACCAATCGTGTCAATCTGGGTGACGACGGGGTGAGGTCGCAATCTAGAGAGCGGCAGGGAGTGTCCATACTGTATGTTAGTACTAATATATGTATATACTTTGGTTAGAGCCTCGCTTACAGTCAAGACATTGTAAATCAGTAAGTTTGGTGGATTAGTAGAAAAAAACGAAAGACCAATGAATACCGAGGCATCGAGAAGTGCATTTATATACGAAACGACGAGGTTATGAGGCTATATCGAACAATAAAAAAGAGAAACTTTAAAATAAATTAAATTAACGATGCGTAAATGAACAAAGAAAGAATACCGCTAAAGCCTTCAGACGAAGGTCTAACGAAACACAAAAGGACGTGTGAAGATAACGCCGTTAAATAAATTAGGTATAAAGGAGAAAATATAATACACATTAGAGATATATCTCTATACATAGAGTCTATTTCTCTAAACATAGAGATATATCTCTAATGTGTATTATATTTTCTCCTAGGATTAGACTAGACGCATAAAAATAAATAAATGATAGATAGACAAAACAGAAACTACAAGAACAATAGATTTAATTACATAAATAGTAACAGGATAAAAATAATCGATAGACAAGGATAAGCTAAAATAGACAATTTTGAACAAAAAAAACCGACTTCAAACAGGAAACTAAGGTTCCTCTCGTTTCTCTGGAATGCGATAATCAGGTCCTGGTTTCCTTATTATGGTACCACCCTTGGTATATCTCCTTTCCAACAAAAAAAGAATCTTCAAAACCGGTTCTAAAAAAAATAAAAAATATATACGGTCGATTTTTTTAAAGTCGGTTAAAAATATAAATAGACAATAATCGATGGATGAAATAGATATAATAAACCCTAAAAACAAGGCAATAATTTCATTACTAAAGACTTTGGCCCAGTTTCTTGTTTGCAGTGTTCCTGCAGTTATTTATTGCAGGATAGATTATTGACTTATGGAAATATTTTCATCATCATCACATCAGCTCATATATATGTCCCAACCGAGGGGCTAAAGCCTACCCTGAATTAGGGCAATCGGGCCTTAGTCGAACACGAAGGCCCAGTGCGGGTTGGTCAACTTCACCCACAACCTTCGAGTTTCTTCGCAGAAGTGTGCAAGTGACCTCGCAATGTATTCCTTCACCGTAAGAGCGTCGCGATAAACGTACATATGAGATCGAAATTCGAAAACACATTGGTACGTGGCAGGACTCGAACCACGACTTCCCAGATAGGAGATAGCGGCCCTTGCCGTTGCGCCACCGACGCTCTAGAATATATTAAAATATATAGAAATATCACAAAAATATTTAATTTCTCCATCACCAATAGCTCTTTTCCAAATATCTGGAAAGAAGCCAACATTATCCCGTTACCTAAAAAATCCAATCCTTTATGTTCCTCTGACTATCGCCCTATCTCCATTTTACCTCTCCTTTCAAAGGTTTTAGAACGCTTAGTGCACACACAACTCAGTACTTTCCTTGTTTGCTGTAATCTTCTTAACCCTTTCCAATCCGGTTTCCATCCTGGTCATAGCACAACTACAGCGCTGATTAAAATCACCAATGACATCAGACTCGGTATGGAGAAGCAGCAGCTCACAGTCCTAACGTTGCTGGACTTCAGTAACGCTTTCAATTCTGTAGATTTCGAAATCTTACTGGGGCTGCTGCGTTCTCTCAACATGACCGCAGCTGTAATCAATTGGTTTCACAGCTACCTTCACGACCGAAGGCAGCGCATTTGTGTTGATGGCAGGTACTCATCATGGTGTTCAACGTCTGCTGGCGTGCCTCAGGATGGCGTGCTGTCTCCACTTCTCTTTGCTATCTTAATTAACTCTATTTCTCTAAACCTTTCTTCTTCTTACCACTTGTATGCCGACGACCTTCAAATTTATTCTCAGGCTGCATTTACCGATATCATGGATGCTGTCAGAACAACTAATGAAGATCTTACCAAAATTTTAAACTGGAGCAAGTCTTATGGGTTAAAAGTCAATCCTAGTAAGACGCAGACTATAATCATTGGCAGTCCAGGCTTAATGCTGTGTGTCTTCCCCCTGTTGTATTTGATGGCATCTGTATTCCCTATAGCAATAAATTAAAAACCTTGGCATCTTCTTTGACCAAACTCTTTCATGGGAAGTACAGGTTGGTGACGTCAGCAGGAATACATTTGCCTCCTTCAAGGTTCTTTACCGCTTACGAAATTTTCTTCTCACTGCAACTAAAATCTCGCTTGCACAAACACTAATGTTACCAATCCTTGATTACGCCGACTTATGTTACCCCGATCTTAATGTGATTTTTCTAAATATGCTTGAGCGCCTGCAAAACCTTGCCATCAGATTCATTTTTAGCCTTCGTAAATACGATCATGTGTCCGCTTATCGCAATAACTTGAAGTGGCTCCCAATTAGTCACAGACGTAACCTTCATATCCTCTCTCAGCTTTATTCTGTACTTTTTCTTCCAAAATCTCCTATGTACCTTAAAGAACGATTTAATTTTCTTTCGTCCACTCGCAGCAATCCTCTTCGCTCCTCTGTTAACCTTCGCCTCTTTATGCCTCCTCACTCTACCAATTTCTATGACCACTCCTTTACCCTTCAAGCGATCCGCCTTTGGAATTCACTTCCCGTTCCCATTCGACAAGCCCAATCCCTACATTCTTTAAAACTAGTTAAAGCACTTTTTCTCGAGCTCTGATGGAGTTTTTATGACGTACAGCAGTTACTACTACCTTGGTAATATGTATGTATATATAATATATCAGTTTATTTATATTACGTATATATATATGTCGAAGAGGACCCTAGTATTATTTAGCGGTGGTGTTAGTTAGCACAGTTCTAATGTAAAATCTAGAAGGGGAAAGCAGCGAACACGTGCTCGTAACACCTGCTCGGAACACGTGTTGTTTTGGTCATGGATCGTTCCTATATAAGGGGCTGCGTTCCGAGCGGAGCACCATTCACTTGGTAGCAACGATACCGGCTTGTCCTCAGTTTTGTATCACTGTACCGTTATTTTAAATTGATTAGTTTTGTGTTGAAGTGCTTTTGTGTTGAAGTGTTGTGATTTGAAATAAAATAAACTTGTCATCATAATGGATCGATTCCTTCGCCCGCATTCACCCATTTTGAGGCCCACAGGACCTAGACGTTTAAGTGATGTCGGGGTTTACCACGAATCACGAGCTGCTCCTCCGACATCAGAAGTGGGATCACTGCGGGCTGAGGAACTTCAAAATCAAGATACCAAGTGTTCGGAAAGGAGCCTTCATGATGAACGGCTGGGCCTACTTCTCGAGGCTCAAACACGCTATATGGCTCAACTGGTGGAAACCTTGAAAACTCCTGGACCATCCAAATTGACTGAAGTTGTTCTACCGGAATTCAATCCTGATGACGTCAACAGCGATCCACGTGCCTGGTGTTCTACTGCTAACTTATGCATGACGGAACAACCACTTCAGGGAACTAAACTGATTATTACACTCAATAAAGCTATGAAGGGCTCGGCTGCATCATGGTTTGCTCAAATTGCCTATGCTGGTATCACGTGGTCCCAATTCCAGGATATTTTTCTCTCTCGTTTCGAATCTATCGAAACACCAGCTGCTTCTCTGTTGCGGATTATGAATAGCAAACCAAAAGAAGGCGAATGTTTAGCAGCCTATGCAAACAGATTGTTATCATCACTAATGCTATAATGGAAAGATCTAAGCACGGAAAATATTGCAGTAGCGGCAGTACAAGTCCATATCGCTCAGTTAGAACCAAAATTACATAGAACTATTTTTACCGAAGATATTTCTACCCGCAATAAGTTACAAAAGGAGCTGATGGCTTTCGGGTACCGAAAGCGGGTCGCTTCTGAGTCTACATCTACAAATGCTTCAAAAAAGGATGCCCCTATACTTGAACCCAAAAGACAAAGGATGTGTTTACCAATAAAATGCTACGCATGTAGTAGATTTGGACACAAAGCTAATGAATGTGTCTATAAACTGCAGATTGATCGATCAAGCTCACCATCGAGTACAAATACTAACCAAACAGTTTCAAAACACGTCATTACTTGTTACAAGTGTGGCGTAGTCGGACATATCGCATCACGGTGTACGAGCAGTAGCAGCGGGACAACAGCAACCGGGACAACAGCAACTACAAAACCTAGTGAGCGTCGAGTAGACCTTTGTAACCTAAGGCCTGTCTCCGGCGTACTGACACAGTCTGGTGAGCAATATTCATTTTGTTTTGATTCCGGTGCTGAATGCTCTTTGATCAAAGAAAGTGTTGCAAATAGATTCTCTGGCCAAAGACAAAATGATCTAGTCATATTACACGGTATAGGTAAATCAAGTGTTGAATGTAAAAATCAAATTAAGTCTCCTGTTATTTGCAGTAATTACCACACTGAACTACTTTTTCATATACTTCCTGATGAATATTTAAGTAACGAAATACTTATTGGCCGGGATTTCATATCTCAAGGTTTTGACGTAGAGTTAACCTCAAACGGAATTAACATTAAAAGAAACTTAACTGCTAACACGTGTAATCTGACGGACCATGGATCTTTGTTTGAAAACCTAGACACTGATGTTAGCCCCAGTGAATTACCCCTTCTTACTAAATTGTTGAATCAATATTCTCATTCTTTTGTTGATGGTATACCTACGGGTAGAGTAACAACCGGAGAGTTAAAAATTCGTCTTGAAGACCCAAATAAAACGGTACAGAGAAGACCTTATCATTTAAGTCCAGAAGAAAAAGTAGTCGTTCGTGAAAAATGCTCTGAGCTCCTAGACGCAGGTATCATAAGACCCAGTAAATCTCCATTTGCAAGTCCAATTCTATTAGTAAAAAAACGAGATGGTTCGGATCGTTTATGTGTCGATTACAGAGAATTAAACTCTAACACTGTCCTGGACCGGTATCCTCTCCCTTTGATAAGCGATCAAATACAAAGGTTAGCTGGGGCCAGATATTTTACATGTCTTGATATGGCTAGCGGGTTCCACCAAATACCTGTGCATCCTGATTCGATAGAGCTCACAGCATTTGTCACTCCAGACGCTCATTATGAATACGTTACAATGCCTTTTGGCCTTAAAAACGCTCCGGCAGTATACCAACGTGCCATAAATGACGCTCTAGGAGATCTTGCTCACAGTTATGGCATCGTGTACATGGATGACTTGATCATTCCCTCAAGTACAGTAGAAGAAGGAATTAAGAGGCTTGAAATTATAATTAAAACTTTAAGTAAAGCAGGATTCTCATTCAACTTAAAAAAGTGCTCCTTCTTAAAAAACAAAGTAGAATTTTTGGGATATGAAATAATGGAGGGAGTAATAAGACCAAATCCCCGCAAAGTTACAGCCTTGACCAATTTACCTCCACCTGAAACCGTGACTCAGCTTCGCCAATTTATAGGTTTAGCTACATACTTTCGGCAATTTATCAACAAATTTTCACAAAAAATGGCACCTCTTTATCAATTGACGTCAGGTTCTGAAAAATTAAAATGGACACCCAAACATGAATCTGTAAGACAAGAAATTATATCCCTTATAACCAAAAACCCAGTTTTAACTATTTTTGACCCAAATCATCCTATAGAACTGCATACGGATGCTAGTGCTGAAGGGTATGGTGCCATTCTCTTTCATAAAATACAAAATAAACTTCACCCAATAGAATATTACAGTAAACGTACTACTAGCGCTGAA
This sequence comes from Coleophora flavipennella, assembly GCA_947284805.1. Taxonomy (NCBI): domain Eukaryota; kingdom Metazoa; phylum Arthropoda; class Insecta; order Lepidoptera; family Coleophoridae; genus Coleophora; species Coleophora flavipennella. The sequence goes on along the minus strand of OX369274.1, from coordinate 2,691,401 downwards.
TCACGATACCACTCATACGAGTTGGAAACTTTAGCGGTCGTGAATGCAGTAAAATATTTTTGGCATTACCTTTATGGGCGAAAATTCACTGTTGTCACAGATTGCAACTCTTTACAGGCTTCTAGAACCAAAAGAGACTTAACTCATCGGGTCCATAGATGGTGGGTCTTTTTACAATCCTTTGACTTTGATGTCTTATACAGAGAAGGTAGTAAAATGGCACATGTAGATTTTTTCTCTAGGAACCTTTTGCCTGAACCCATAGTAAAAGAAAATAGTAAACCCGTTTCACATTTAATAACAGAGAAACATATTAATTTAGCTGAGTTACCTTCTAATTGGTTACATGCTGAACAAAGAAGGGATTCTGAATTAAATGACATTATAACTAAAATAGATAACGATGATTTAGACTTGGAAAGATGTAAGATATACGAGTTGCGATCTAATATTTTGTTTTGAAAAATACAAAGGAACAACCGAAACCTGTGGCTACCAATAATACCACGTGCGTTCCGGTGGTCAGTAATAAATCACGTTCATGAATCCGCGATGCACTTAGGTTGGGAGAAGACATTAGAAAAAGCTTATCAACATTACTGGTTCCCAAATATGTCAAAATATGTTAGAAAATTTGTAGATAACTGTTTTACATGTAAAATGTCAAAATCATGTTCTGGAAAACCCCAAATAGAATTACATCCGATACCTAAAGTGTCTGTCCCATGGCATACCATACATATTGACGCTACTGGTAAACTTAGCGGCAAAAATGATTCCAAAGAATATGTCTTCGTTATGATTGATGCTTTCACAAAATTTGTATTGTTGCGTCATTCCTCACGAATTGATACAACTAGCGCTATAGACTCATTAAAACAAGCCGTGTCTCTTTTGGGGCTCCTGCTAGAGTAATAGCAGATCAAGGCAGGTGCTTTGCAAACAAAGATTTTAAAACTTTTTGTGAAGTCCATAACATAAAGTTACACCTTATCGCAACTGGTTCTAGTCGCGCCAATGGGCAAGTTGAGAGGGTCATGAGCACATTAAAGAATATGCTAACTGTAGTCGAAGTCAAACAAAACAGATCCTGGCAAGATGCTTTAGATGATATCCAATTGTCAATGAACAGTACAATTAATAAAGTAACAAAAGCTAGCCCTTTGGAACTTTTAATAGGAAAAGTCTCTAGACCTCTCGATTTGCGTATTGTAAACGACGATGAAACAGAGATTGATTTGCAGCAAGTCAGAGAGCATGCAAAGCATTTAATGGATACAAGTTCTTTCTCAGATAAAATTCGATTCGATAAAACTAAGGCAAAAGTTACTCATTTTACAGTTGGTGATTACGTACTTATTGAAAAGTTGTTTTGGTCATGGATCGTTCCTATATAAGGGGCTGCGTTCCGAGCGGAGCGCCATTCACTTGGTAGCAACGATACCGGCTTGTCCTCAGTTTTGTATCACTGTACCGTTATTTTAAATTGATTAGTTTTGTGTTGAAGTGCTTTTGTGTTGAAGTGTTGTGATTTGAAATAAAATAAACTTGTCATCATAATGGATCGATTCCTTCGCCCGCATTCACCCATTTTGAGGCCCACACGACCTAGACGTTTAAGTGATGTCGGGGTTTACCACGAATCACGAGCTGCTCCTCCGACATATATATTGTAATAAATATCTTTATATGTTTTATTGATAAGTACATATGATTAGTATTATTTATTATAAAGTATCGTCTTATTTATAAGTATTGTAATTTTACAAATGTATCAATTTTAACTGTAATTACATAAGTACCTATTGTTTTTAGTTAGATACTCATGCACTACCTGTTTTTATGCTTTATCTCCAAACAACGAGTTGTCTAAGAAATCGCTTTGAGCGATAAGACCGCCCAAATTGTACCGCTATAGTTCCTTTTTTTTAAACTGTGTTTGTTTTTTTTATAATTTGTTTATATTTTTATTCTACTGTGTACAATAAAGAGTATTTATCTTGTCTTATTTTAAAATCACTAAAATAAAGTGTGAACACATGGAAAAAACTCACAAAACACGCCTGCGAAGAAACTCGAAGGTTTTATGTGAAGTCGACCAAACCGCACTGGGCCCGCGTGGTCGACTAAGGCCTGATCGCCCTAAGTCAGGGTAGGCTCGAGCCCCTCGGTGGGGACGTATATGAGCTGATATGATGAACATGGAAAAACACTGATAAAGCAATGACAAGGACATGAAAAATAGGAAATTTAATTTATTTTATCCTCCATAATATTGCCCTATTGCCCTACCCCCCCCCCCTAGTCATAAGCTGGCGACGCCCTTGGTAGTTTTCACTTCAAAAACTCGGCTATTACTTGAAAATCGTGTCACGAACTGAAATGTTTTCGCATTGTACTTTACTTGCTTTTCTTCGCTTTGTTTTACCCACAACAAAACCAATATGACGACAATAGAGAAAGGAAGAAAACAGCATAAATCACGTCCGATGCGTCACTGTTTGGTAACTATAATTAATTGCACGCTCACGCATGCGCTTGACTCACGAGGCAGTGTAGACTAACTTTCTCTGATGTTCAGCGTCACCATCATCAAATTAGCCGAAAGACGTCCACTGCTGGACAAAGGCCTCCCCTAAGGATTTTCACAGCGCTGCCCTCCTCCAGCGGCTTCCGGTCGTCGGTCCACCGAGTGGGAGGCTTGCTTGTCTTCCGGTGCGCGGTCGCCACTCAAGAACTTTACTGCCCTAACCGTCATGTTGCCTCGCGAGGGTGGACATGGGTTTTCTCCAGACCACTCGAGAACCATATCGGGCTATTCTGAGTAGCAGTCTATTTAACTTCCCCCCCCCCCCCCCCGGTCAACCAATCGTTACAAAAAGTCACTTCAATGCGTTGCAACGCCGACGTGCGTGAGCGTGAAAAAATTAGTTATCCTCAGATCCCTCTGCAACTATGTCAGGATATGTTAGTTAGTAAAGTATGTCATTTTCCATCATATCAGCTCCTATACGTCCCCACCGAGGGGCTCGAGCCTACCCTGAATTAGGGCTATCGGGCCTTAGTCGTCCACGCGGGCCCAGTACGGGTTAGTCGACTTCACACACTACCTTCGTGTTTCTTCGCAGGTGTGTGCAGATTTCCTTACGATGTTGTTCCTTCACCGTTAAAGCTATCGGTGAGTATATGTACGTAAGTTTTTGAAAAACTCATTGGTACATTGGCCGTCCAGGTTTGAACCCGGTACCTCTGGTTAGAAGGACCGAGTCGTTACCGGTTGAGCTCCGACGCGTTCCCACCCCCTCAATAATCTCTGTGCAAAAAATCACAACAATCCATTGTTCTGTTGCGATGTTAAAGAAATTAACCAAATCGGAGTATTTTTTTCAGTCCATCAGAAACTCTATCGGACTATGATGCTATTTTCACGAGATGAAAAGTAGCCTGTGTCCTTCCCAGTGACACAGGCTACCTGCATTCCAAATTTCATCAAGATTGGTCGATGTGCTGAAGCGTGAAAAGGTAACAAACACATTTTCACATATTTAATATTAATAAGGATTATGTTTATCCCTTTCCGAATCCTGAAACCACGTCAAATTGTTTTTCTTTTTATGGAGAGGGATGATGCAGTCGAGGATGGTACACGCAAACTCAAACATTTCTTCACAACTTCCAAGATGAGCTATAAATCGGTCAGGTGGTGGAGAGAAACCAAATATAAAATAGCTCGTGCATAATAGGTACTCGCCCTCAAATAAGGTTCATTTTATTGTTGTTTAATAGATGTTTTTAGGGTTTCGTACCCAAAGGGAAAAAACGGGACCCTGAAACTAAGACTTCGCTCTCCGTCCATCTGTCCGTCCGTCACCAGGCTATACTTCACGAACCGTGATAGCTAGACAGTTAAAATTTTCCCAGATGATGTAATTCTGTTGCCGCTATAACAACAAATACTAAAAATTAGAAAAAGTGAAAGTCTCCATACAAAAAACGTGGTTTTTTTTATAGGGAAGAGGTCGCGGGTTCGATCCCGGCGGGGTCAACTTTGTAAGACTCGGTTTGGTTGGTGGTAGGGCATTTACATAGCACGCCTGGCTAGCTACCACCATCTTATCTCAGTCTTGCCGCCAAACGTCAGTGTTAACAGCAATGATGTGTTCCGGCTTGAAGATAAGATAGCCAATCTTGGTAAGCCCGCTTCCAACTTCGGCGTCAACGTCACTTACCATCAGGTGAGATGATGCCAAGGGCTTATCAATTTTAAATATATAAAAAAATTCGCCATCTAGTATGATGGTACGGAACCCTACATGTGTGCGGTTCTGACTCGCACTTGGCCGTATTTTTATCCACAAACCCACACTTCGCGTTAAGCCCTAACGATCGCCGCCAACACAAAAGGATGAAATAACAAAAACAAACGACCATCAACTTGAGTTTTACAATAACCAAAACGAACCATCAAAAACATCTGCATATCTGCATTTCCTGAAACGTTTCGCCGAAGTCCTGGATTCAGACAAAGAAGGAATATTAAATGTAAAACAAGCTTAATAAGATGTTTAGACGGGTGCGCGTGCGCATGTAAGTCGTGATTTACAGCACTTCTGGAGATGGCAGGTTGATATGCTTTATATTTAACTAACTATTAGAACAAACAACGAAGTTAATATTGTATGACGTGAGGTTAATTTTAGCGATTCCGATCATTCCAAGGGCTTCTGCATCGGTTACTATGGTTCTTAAGGATCTCCTGATCTCTGATTCGATCACATAGGGAAACTCCGTGTATGGTATGCCTGGGGTCCGGCCGTGGACCAATCGTTAATGATTAGTATCTGTATATATACTCAGCGCTGAAGAAATTCTAATAGCGCGTTCAAGATGGTGTATTTCTTTTGTTCTCACGTCGCTTGTGTTAAGGTTCAGTGACGGGTTACTGCAGTTGCCGCCACAGTATGCTTATGTGGCAGTGGGCACAGCTCGTAGACTGGAGATAGTGATAGCCATTGGGTAGAAAAGTTCCCGAGTGGCGACCGCGCACCGGAAGACTTAGCATAGGTACGCCTCCCGTTCAGTGGCCCGATGACCTGATGCGGGCAGCGTAGAACTGGTCGTTGTAGAACAACCGCGGGGGAGGCCTTTGTCCAACAGTGAGGATGGTGGTGATGAGGTTAATTTAAGATGGATTTGTATGATTTTTTTTAATAAAATTATTTTATTGTTGTCTTGTTAATTGTTTTTTAGTGTTTCGAAGTCAACAAGGAACCCTTACAGTTTCGCCATGTCTGTCTGTCCGTCTCTCCGCGGCTTAGCTCTTCCACGCAATTTGTGAGTTAGCTACCTACTTTCAAATAGTTTTTATTAAAATCTTATCGCTGTTATACCTACTTACTAGTATCCTTACCATCCTTGCTAATATTATGAATGTGAAAATGTGTTTGTTTGTTTATTACCTTTTCACGCTTCAACACCTCGACCAATCCTAATGAAATTTGGCATGCAAATAGCCTGTGTCACTAGAAAGGACATAGGCTACTTTTTATCTCGTGAAAATAACATAGTCCGATGCAGCAATTGATAAAATACTCTTTTTTTCTTTAATTTCCTTAACATCGCTACGGAACAATGGATTGTTTTGAGTTTTTGTACAGAGATGGTTGAGGGGGTGGGAAATGACATAATTTACTAATAAGCATATCCTGACATAGTTCCCGCGGAATCTGGAGAAAACTCATGTGTCCGCGAGCGGGTCGGAAACCACTCACCCTCAAAGACAGTCGTAAAAACGATGTCTACATACTTATATACCGGGTGATTAAAAATCTCTGGCAATATTTTAACTGTGGCTTCTACTCATGAAACTGAACAACTTTCCCCAAAAAACCAACAGTCAATTTTCAAAAAAATTGGACTTTCCATACAAATTGGTCAACTGATTAGCCAACTTTGTATGGGAAGTCCAGATTCTTTTTTGCGATTTGACTATTTATTTCTTGGGGAAAATTGTTCAGTTTCATATGTAGAAGCCATAGTTAAAATATTGCCAGACAGTATTTTATCACCCGGTATAAGTTTAAGGCGCTAAGATCACTCAATCTGAGCAGGTTGATACGTGTTTCGATAATATCGAACGTAAGTCTATTTATTTTAGGTTCAAATCAATGCGGACTTCAACGCGGCTGTTACGTTGAAACCGAACTCCAAATTTTCGATATTTACATGTTTTTATTACTTTTCATCACTTTCAAATAAGGTTTGAAAAAATGTGTTCAATTAAAATGAAAGGTCTTAAAGTCGCCGATTTTTGTGTGTTGGTTTCATTTAATAGTAACTATTTGTTTTCGATAAATTTTGCAATTAATGCCAAAAGCAGAGTCTACAGTATATTTTTTTACATCAAAAGTGGTTAAGTTTTTAAAATTGTATTCAATTAAATAGATTTTTTATTACTTCAAGTGTATTATATATTTTTTCCATGGTGATAGCTTTACACAGTCTTTCAATAATTTGAATTGAATGTTGTCATTTGACCCATCTTAAGGGCTTAAGAAGTTACAGACACTATAGATGTTGGTATAGTAATACAAGGTGTGAAATACAGTGACTATTACGATTCGTCAACGAAGCATTAAACATGAGTCATTCGAATAAATGAGTGGTCGCGCTGTCCTACCGTTCGTGCGTAACGATATATTTCAGTCTGGGACTTTTTATAGAGGATTTTTATTCTAAGTTCGTTTTACTTGTATATGTCGCAGGATAATTTGATAATCCGTCGTTTCGCGAAAATCCTAGGAAAATTGGATACTATGGAGTAGAAAACTCCTAATAAAACCAAGTCGGACGGAGCCCCGCTTCGTTAAAAGGTTTAGGTTATGATAGCATGTCTTTTTCTACCGTAAAAAGGAGCCCCGCATAGCGGGGCTCCGTCCGACTTGGTTTTATTAGGAGTTTTCTACTCCATAGTATCCAATTTTCCTAGGATTTTCGCGAAACGACGGATTATCAAATTATCCTGCGACATATACAAAGCATTGTATATGTGGAGAATGCTAAGAGATGTACATACGGATACCATCGGGTGACACAGCTGACTGGAAAATATAGGAAAGAAACTTTAATTTTTTGCAAGATTTTGTATCGTTGTAACAGTTAAAAGCCGTTTTCTCTAGTTAAAACTGGTTTTTACTAAATAGATTTGTTACGAACTCTAATTTTTCATGTAATTCGTTAATTCGTCAGTTTCAGAGAGTCGGGGGTAGGGAATGCAATCTCGTAGGAGATTTCCGTCTAGCGAGATCTCGCGAGACTCAAAACCCAGTCTCGCGAGATCTCGCAAATTACGGGATCTCGCGAGATTGGGAGAATCGCAATTAAAACATATGCAAAAGCTTGTTTTAAGAACTAGTAATTGACATGATATGTAATTAAATAGAAACTGCGTTGCTTAGTTATAAAAATAATGTAAGTTTTATTTTAAAAATCAACAGAGTACTTATTATTTTGTCGCTAACTCTAATAACATTTGTTTATGTCTATAATTATTATACCTACTGTAGCTAATCAGTTCAAATTCTTACAATATTGGTAACAAAACAATTATTATCTATATTTAGTCTTTTGTAAATTATTACTTTAGTTTCAATAATTAAAAGTAATAGGAACATTACTTATGGTAAATAAAAACAACAAAACAAAAACTTAACTTCCCAAGCTCTTAAATAAATGTTGTGAGATCGTATTAATCAAATAAAAGAAGTTTAAAGTAGAAGTCAGATGAAGTTATCAAGGTACGGAAAGGCAAGTTAGTTTGTCTGAAAATGGCTTCTCAAAAAACACATCATGTCGAGAGTATCATCTGACAGACGACTTCTGATTTTGCATGCCAAATACCCTGCTGCTGAAAAAGCTCGTTCTGCCTCAACACTTGTGGGAACCACAAAATTAACTTAAACGAAATTATTTCGTTGCAATTGTAAACAAACGCACGCGCGCCGTCTTGCAAAATGAGCCGGACCTCGTCCCCCGCAAGCCCGCCTACCCCTCTTGTCCTGTGCCCGCGCCAGGCGCGGCCGCACGGCCGGCTAGGATTCAGTTCGCGCGCAGCCGCGCTAATCGCGCTATGAAATACACGTCGTCACGTTGCATTTGTCGATCTCGTTATCTCGCGAGATCTCGTACGAAATTTGACGAGATACAATCTCGTAAAATATGGCCGGGATCTCGCGAGATCGGGATCTCGGCGAGACGAGATTGCATTCCCTAGTCGGGGGTATGTATGACTGGTCAAATTACAGAACTCGCCAGTCTTCATAACTAGTCAGTTTCCAACACGAAGCATTTTGCTCCCCGGGGTTATACACTCTATAATCAATCAAACCTGACTGAACCTAACATCGCTCGCTTCGTTCGCTCATTTAAAATATGTTACGATTTGAGGACGAGTTGAGGAGACTGACGAATTAAGGAAACTGATGTGATGAGTGAGGTCATTGACCGGAAACTGGCGAGTTCTGTAAACTGACCAGTAATAACCCTACCTATTAATTTCGACAAAACTCATTTTATCTAGTTAGAATTAGTTTTATCTAATATTTAATTATGAGCTGCAATAAATTCTAGTTGTAACAAATTTATTTAGTAAAAACTAGTTTTGACTAAAGAAAACGCATTTTAACTAAAAACGGCTTTTAACTGTAACATCATCATATCATTATATCAGCCGAAGGACTTCCACTGCTGGACATAGGCCTCCCCCAAAAATTTCCACGACGATCGGGTCTGCGCTGCCCGCATCCAGCGGCTTCCCGCGACCTTCACCAGGTCATGGGTCCACCGAGTGGGAGGCCTGCGTACGCCACGTTTTTCGGTGCACAGTCGCCAATCAAAACCTTTACATCTCCAAAGACTATCTGTTCTACGAGCTAGATTTTGTATACATTTACCTAAAGTTTTGAGGAACAGCGGTTGTTTTTTTTCCATCCTACAGGAAAATTTATCTAAGTATAGTTTATATTTTAGTTATTACCACAAAACCAATTAATTTCGTATGATTACCTATCATATCCGTCCGCCAGATTTTGGCCAGATCCATTGTTATCGTCATTTACAGTTTACAGACAACTTTTTATTTATTTTACATCCTGCTTACTGTCAAAAACATAAACTGGGAATTTTACGTTACTCATCTTTTGTTTTATCAATTTTATCGAATCAAACCCGCAACGGAAGCGCCAGGTCTAAGTTAAAAGGTGGGAGTGGTGAGGGGTGAGACGTGGGAGGGAGAGCCCAAACTGCCGCAGTGTTGCCAATTTAGCGACTTAGTAGCTATATCTAACGTATTTTCAGAGCAGTCTAGCGACAAAAATAAATCGACTCTTCGTACATTTTAGCGACTTTTCAATCACAGCAGAATTGCCATTTTTATATTGTTCTAGCGACTTTTCCCCTGTATGGCTACAGGGGATGACGTGGATTTATTTTCCCATTGGTTCGTCTATCGGGCTATAAGGAATCCTAATTCCACTTCGCCCGAGTAATCGGTCTACTTGGTCTTTTTAATTCCAGTAAGATCGACTAATCGACCTGCATGGATTCGCATTCCGCTTAGTTCGAGTGATCGGTCTACCTTTTTGCCTGTTAGATCGATCAATCGGACTACAAACTCTCACTATATAGTCAAAATAATAAAAACAATTAAGTACGTGTTTTTTATTATCATTATATACCTAAATAACCATTAAATAAACAACTTTTTTTTTTAAATTAAACTTTCCTTAACCGCATTAAAACGCACCGCACTATTAACATTTAAAGAGCGAGCCTTTCCACGCCAATCGCTCTAAAAAGAAACCTACATCCATATCAAAATCTGTGAGCATAGAATGTGTGTCTAAAATAAAGCTGACTTGTCATAAAACTTCCCTTTTTCTCTTTTCCAAGAGTCCACCTTTCATCTTGAGTAAATTATATTCCGAAAAATAAATATGATCCTGCAAACCATGTTACCATAGGATAAATGTTAATAGTATTCATTTAAGTGCGGTTAAGGAAAGTTTATTTTTAAAAGAGAAAAGTTGTTTTTTAATGGTTATTTAGGTACCTATATAATAATAATAAAAACACGTAATAATACTTGTTTTTATTATTTTGACTATATGGTGAGAGTTTCTAGTCCGATTGATCGATCTAAAAGGGAAAAAAAAGGCCAGGTAGACCGATCACTCGAACTAAGCGGAATGCGAATCCATGCAGGTCGATTAGTCGATCTAACTGGAATTAAAAAGACCAAGTAGACCGATTACTCGGGCGAAGTGCAATAAGGATTCCTTATAGCCCGATAGACGAACCAATGGGAAAATAAATCCACATCATCCGACTAGTCGGGCGGAGTGGAATTGCGATTCCTTATAGTCCGATAGACGAACCAACAGGAAAAATAAATCCACGTCGTCCGACTAGTCGGGCGGAGTGGAATTGCGATTCCTTATAGTCCGATAGACGAACCAACAGGAAAAATAAATCCACGTCGTCCGACTAGTCGGACAAAGCAGTCGGACTACGTGGCTACAGGGGACTTTTCAAGTGTACGACTAACGACTTTTTGACATATAGAGTTGGTATCACTGCGTTTGGTCACCGTTTGGGATAATTCATTCAGGGGGTGGGGGGGGAGTGAAGTTAATCACTACTTGACCAGTTAGTAATGATATTGTCTTTGACGTAAACATCACAGGCGTTGTACCACTGACTGCGGTTTGAACAAAACACATATTCCGGTTGCAAAGATTGCAATCGCGTTTCTTGCTATAACATCTATGAATAATAAAATACGCTTTAAAACATTCTACGCATTTAACCGCCTCCGTGGCGTAATGGTTAGTCCATTCGCTTCACACCAGCAGGTCGGCTGTTCGATTCCCGGTGTTGTCAACTTGTAAGACTCGGTTTGGTTGGTAGTATATTTTAAGCCCGCCTAGCCAGGCGTAGGCATAGCTACCATCTTATCTAAGTCTTGCCGCCAAACATCAGTGTTAACAACATTGATGTGTTCCGGCTTTAAGATAAGATAGTCAATTCTTCATTGCGTTGGGGAATCTTGGTAAACCCGCTTCCATTTTCGGCATAATCGTCACTTACCATTAGGTGAGATGATGCCAAGGGCTTACAAATCCCTACTAATCCCTACTAATATTATAAGTGCGAAAGTAACTCTGTCTGTCTGTCTGTTACGCTTTCCCACAAAAACTACTGAACGGATTTGGCTGAAATTTGAAGTAGACAGATTAGGACCTGGATTAAGACATAGGCTACTTTTTACCACGCTCGCGAGCCGCTTGCGGCTCGCGCACTGCGCACCCTCGAAAAGTCATAGAAACGTGGTCCACGCGGGTGAAGCCGCGGGAAACAGCTAGTTGTAAATAAAAAAAAACTTCACAGTGCAATAATTTAAACGACTCCTATCTCTTGATAGCAAAAAAATTCTTCAAAAATCCAGATTCAACGGATATCTTAGGTTTCTTAGTACGTTTCCTTTCTGTGGAATCAGGTTTGCTGGACGCGCGTCGAGCACTCCTAGGTTCATTTTGTTGCTAGACTCTGAAATTGTACAATAGCAAATACTCAGATTCGAATATTTGTGTTCTTCCAGGAACAATTTCTTTTTTTTTAAGTGAAACTTTTATTACGTCGTCTCAAATTTTTTCGCCTGTGTGTCGTGTGACGGACGGTATTATCGTTTCTGTACCGTAGCTCTAAGACGAGAGCTCAGCCATGATCGTTTCGTCCTCTGTAAATGTCTATAACGTGAAAAAAAGTTTCACTTTTACCGTAAAACATTTATCATAAAACCACACACTACTTTTTTTGTTGGAAAGGAGATATCCCAAGGGTGGTACCATGATAAGGAAACCTGGATCTGATGATGACATCCCAGAGAAATCGAGGATTTAGTAACCAATTTTATGTATTATTTCTAGTAGTCTGGGAATCAGAAAGTGTATAACTAACGAATATCATGTTTAGTTATTTGGTTCCTATTTTCTCAGATATACGATGAGTTTTTAATATGGTCGGTTTATAACGGCTGCTAACTTTTGGCTGCTAACTTCACACCGGTTAATTTATTCGCTTGTAGTATTTATCCCGACATAAACAAGCGCCAGTGATAGCAACGGACAGACAGATAGATGGAGAGGTATTTAGATGAACTTCGCAGCATTAGCTCGCTATATTCGCATTAACATCAACAAATCAGTTGTTTGTTGGATGAATTTCTTTTTGTGGACGGGAAGTGAGTTTACTGAAGTCGGGCCGCCCAGCGCGTACGCACAAACGTACATTGGTTCATATTTGAATATTAATCAATCAAAGTTAATGAGATTTTGTAAACACGATCTAGACACTAATATATGTGTCGGTAGTTTGTCAGATTTCCGTAGAAAAAAACACTTATTTTGTACCTATTTTTTAAGGAATTCTTTAGTTCATAGTATAAATATAAGTGCCTAGAACGTGTTTTTAATGACTTTGATTGATTAATATTTAAAAGAGTGTCGGTCACAGATGAGATACTAGTTGCTTCGTAACGTCGGTGACGTCACGGCTAGGGCCGCTACCTCCTGTCCGGGAGGTCGTGGTTCAAATCCTGCCATATACGAATGTGTTTTCGAGTTTCGATTTCACATCTACGTTTATCCGACGCTCTTAAATTGAAGGAAAACATCGTGAGGAAATCTGCACACGCCTGCGAAGAAACTCGAAGGTTGTGTACGAAGTCGACCAACCCGTAATGGGCCCGCGCGTTCAGCTAACGCCCAATCGCCCTAACTCAGGGTAGGCTCGAACCTCTCGGTGGGGACGTATCTATATGAGCTGATTGATGATTAATATTCATATACCTAATAATCTTGCATGGAGATGGCTTTGAATACACTCCTCTTGAATAAGTAAATTCACTTTGGAAATTATTGATGAAAAATGCTATACCATATTTTGATGTTGGTTCAAAAATTAGATGTGAAAAATTAGGGTTGGTATCCTGCATCCTTTTGTTTGCTCCGGCGTATGACATACCTGATGTAGATAAGTGTACGCATCTCATAGGTAGGGTGTACCAATTCACAAATTAGATGACGCCTTTAGATCATCATATCAGCTCACGTACGTCCCCACCGAGGGGCTCGAACCTACCCTGAATTAGGGCGATCGGGCCTTAGTCGACCACGCGGGCCCGGTGCGGGTCGGTCAACTTCACACACAACCTTCGATTTTCTTCACAGGTGTGTGCAGGTTTCCTCACAATGTTTTGCTTCACCGTTAAAGCAATCGGTGAGTAATATGTACGTAAGTTTCTAAAAACTCATTGGTACTTTGGTCGTCCGGATTTGAACGCTATACCTCCGGTTAGGAGGACCGAGTCGTTACCGATTGAGCCACCGACGCTACATGCCTTTAGATAATGCCTATAAATGAGATGATTCCCAAATTTAGGCGACCGATGCCCAATTTTAAATGATACCCACTTCTAACAAACTTCGAAACTTCATCACGGAAAAGCAACACCTACTTAAATAAGTAGGTGATAAATATACAGGTATAAAGTGCTTGGGAATTGTTTTGGTGGTAAATAATTGTTTAAATAACTTAGCCAATAAGTAAATTAAAAACCCAGCTGCATAAAAACATATCTCCTCTTTTTTTTAGAAATCGAGTAAAAATAAATAAAATAAAATAAATATTCGGGGACAAATCACACATGGTCATCTGGCCCCAAAGTAGGATTCCCTGTGTTATGGGAACCAGAGTAAAAATTTATACTAAGTCACATACGGAATAATCTAGCGACAACTCGCACTCCAAAGTCCTTCAAGCCGTTTAGGCTTACATACAAAACCCCGAAAAACTTTTTTTTTTGGGTAGTCGGGTAAAAATAAATCTATCATCTTTTTTTTATCCACAATTGATAAGCCCTTGACATCATCTCACCTGATGGTAAATGACAATGATGCCGAAGATGGTAGCGGGCTTACCAAGATTCCCCAACAACGCAATGGAAATCAGGCTATCTTATCTTCAAGCCGAAACAAATCAATGATTTTAACACTGATCTTTGGCGGCAAGACCTAGATGAGATTGTGGTAGCTAGCCAGGCGGGCTTAGAAAATGCCCTTCCACTAACCAAACCGAGTCTTACAATTGACCCCGCCGGGAATCGAACCCGCGACCTCCTGTATAAAGCCAGTGAACTTTGCCTCTGAGCTACGGAGGCGGTTAATTCTGTTATTCCAACGATCGACAACACCAACAGACTCACATGCCGCACGGACTCGCAACATCCACATCTGAAGGACTAAAAGCCGCAATGGTCGTCAAATGGGTTTACCACCGCTAAATCGGTAAGCAATGAGCAATTGAGCAGTGTAATGTGAGGTTTCAATTTGAGCGGAAAATAATTAACATAGATACTTAGTGATGGATAAAAAGCGTCGGTGGCTCAACGGGTAACGACTCGGTCCTCCTAACCAGAGGTCCCGGGTTCAAATCCGGACTGCCAATGTACCAATGAGTTTTACAAAACTTACGTACACATACCGATTGCTTTAACGGTGAAGGAAAACATCGTGAGGAAACCTGCGAATCTGATTGCAGATGTGTATGAATATCGCGTTGCACACGTCCGTAGGTGTAAAGGTGTGACCGCGAGTGATGCTAAGTGCAACACCAGGCAACCTACATCGTCTATCCCTTAGATAGCACGGTTAATTATGCCACACGATAAGAGAGAGAGAGAAGAGAAGAGATTAATGGACGGAATATAATTATACAGGGTAGAAAAAATTGTGCATAATCATCACCAAAAAAAAAAGCACTCTTTATACAAATCGATCAGCTGATTGACCACTTTGCGCATTTTTATAAGTTTAGAGCGTTGTTTTTCTTTTATAATTAAAAAATTGAGTGCGTTTGACTATGTGTTCCTTGGGGAAAGTTTTTCAGTTTGATGAGTAGATGCCCCAGTTACGGGTCCTACACCAATTATTTTGTTACACCCTGTTTATCTACACACTTATGAATTGTTTCTAAAAAGATTTCAAATATTTACTGTCTGACAATGCAGTGTTGTACATCCGAATTTAATTTTATATTATCCATCCATAATTTATAACAAAACAAAATGTAAACAAACATGTATAATTGTAAACAAAACGCTATAAGTGGCGCCACACCCTCACAGGTTCTTTGACGTCATGTGCTCATTTCATTACGTTTCACCCACATACCAGGGGCTGATTCAGTGATGTTTGGTGCACTAAGCTCTCAATAAAAAAAAGGAACTGAAAAATAAATTATTCCTTTCAACCCAAAAGTTCCTTATGAGGCCTGCCATCATACAAGGTGAAGAAAACCTCATGGCGTAAATTAAAAATTAACTGTTTTCTCGAGTGAGACTATTATAATAAAAAAAATCATTTTTATTAAAATTTCTGGTAAATTACAAATATCTCTGTAAACAAAACACCTACCTGTATAATTACTATGAATATATTCACGACCAATCAAAAATTTCTGGAAACTTGAAGGAAATGTGAAATTAGTTTTGATAATACTAATTTACGAGTGAATTGCTCTAATATTTAAATGCACACATTTCCTTCTTGCAGGAAAGGCAGATTGAAGAAAAAAGATTTATTAGCAATGCAATATTATTCTATGAAACTGTCAACAAAACATAAGATAAGTTAAATTTTTGACAACTTTCACAATTAAATTAAATGATTACGTAAAACAAGAAAACAACACATGATGTGATCGCCCAGTCTGCAGGACATTTTTGCACTTTGTTGTAGTTAATTTCCTAATTATTGATTTTCTCCCTAAGAGAGACAACTGTGCAAGAAAACCCGTACCCCTTTTTTATTTTATTTAGTAGCTAGCTTTTGCTCGTGGCTTCGCCCGCGTGGACATCGTTTTTGTGACTGTCTTTGAGGGTAAGTGGTGCGCGAGCCGCGCGGCTCGCGAGCGTGGAAATTAGTTTTTTCCAGATCCCTATCCCAGATCGGGCTATTCTGAATAGCAGTCTCCACTTTCCCACTCCCTCAACCATCTCTGTGTAAAAAACACAACAATCTATTGATCCGTTGCGCTGTTAAAGAAATGAAACAAAAAATACTATATTTTCAGTTCCCTTAGGAACTGCATCGGACTATATGCTATTTTCACTGGATAAAAAGTAGCTTGTAGCTTACTGTGACACAGGCTACTTGCATGTCAAATTTCATCAAGATTGGTCAAGGTGTTGAAGCGTGAAAAGGTAACAAACACATTTTCACATTTATAATATTAGTAAGGATTTAAGCAATTAAAGATCTTATTTAGTTAGCTATTGGGCAAGTCCGGCCCTGGCACCGACGATGTGCACTGTACAGAGCAACGTAGCAGACAAATAGCGCTAAAAGAATCTGTCGGTGCGTATATCTGTCTGTTCATTTGTAACGGTGGCAGTTCTCGTAAAGTCTCGATGAATAGGAATTTTACTCAATTAAACGATTGAGATTCTGTGTGGTCTTGAAGGTTTTTAAAAGACAATAAATCTACTAGGTGTCCTCTATTATATCAATCTGTTACTATAAAAGCTATATCAACGGTAAATTCCAAGATTTTCTGGTAAAACGATTTACCAAGCGACGACGATGGTAAAAGTGTAAATGTTTTTTTTAAATTTCATACTATTACCGGCAAACACCTGGTTCATCTAAGGCAAAGTATATATATTAATACTAACATACAGTATGGACACTCCCAACCGCTCTCTACATTGCGACCTCACCCCCTAGTCACCAAGATTGATACAGATTGGTTACAGTTTGGTTGTCGAACGTATAGGATTTCGCCTCCATTTTGTTTGTTTCTTCATTCGTTTAGTGAAATGTCATTGAGCCGAATGACATTCAGCCGCTGGATGCGGGCAGCGCAGCACCGGTCGTTGCGGAAATCCTCGGAGAAGGCCTTTGAGCAGTAGACGTCTTTTAACTCATACATACAACCAACCAATTGACCCTACAAGTTTTGACTTATACATACAGCCAACCAATTGACCCTACAAGCTTTTAACTCATGCATACAGCCAACCAATTGACCCTACAAGCTTTTGACTCATACATACAACCAACCAATTGACCCTACAAGCTTTTGACTCATACATACAACCAACCAATTGACCCTACAAGCTTTTGACTCATACATACAACCAACCAATTGACCCTATAAGCTTTTGACTCATACATACAACCAACCAATTGACCCTACAAGCAGTGACCGACCTACGGTCTGGTTTTGGTTTCGGCCAGTTTCGGACAAAAAATCTAGTTTCGGCTATAGTGTCGGTTTCGGCTAAAATCAGCTCAACCTTCGGCCGCACCGGAACACAGTGTTCGTGAATTGTGGCGCTTCGTTCGGGTAAAACCGTGTCTTAATTCTAACTAGCAACAATCTTATCTTAAAAGAAGAAAGAAGACCAGTTTTAGCTTTTATCGCAAATAATCGCAAAGTTTATTTTTGAGAGTTTTTTTTACATATGTACATTCTTCTTCTTATCAACTCCTATACGTCCCCACCGAGGGACTCGGGCCTTTTTTTTACTTTTTTTATTCACAATTGGTAAGCCCTTAGCATTATCTCACCTGATGGTAGGTGACGATGATGCCGAAAATGGAAGCGGGCTTACCAAGATTCCCCAATGCAATAAAGAACTGGCTATCTTATCTTCAAGCCGGAACACATCAATGTTGTTAACACTGATGTTTGACGGCAAGACTTAGATAAGATGGTGGTAGCTAGCCAGGCGGGCTTAGAAAATGCCCTACCACCACACCAACCAAGCCAAGTCTTACAAGTTTACCCCGCCGGAATCGAACCCGCGACCTCCTGGTTTGAAGCGAATGGACTAACCATTACGCCACGGAGGCGGTTAAAGCCTACCCTGAATTAGGGCGATCGGGCCTTAGTCGACCACGCAGGCCCAGTGCGGGTTGGTCGACTTCACACACAACCTTCGAGTTTCTTTGCAGGCGTGTGCAGGTTTCCTTACGATGTTTTCCTTCACCGTAAGAGCGTCGGATAAACGTACATATGAAATTGAAATTCGCAAACACATTGGTACGTGGCAGGATTCGAACCACGGCCTCCCGGACAGAAGGTAGCGGCCGTAATTTTACGCCACCGACGCTCTATGTATATTACATGTATCATATCATGTCATAGTGTTCATGTGAAAGTTAATAAAAGGCGATATTTCTTGCATGCTGTAATTGTTGTTTTTTACTTATTAAGTAAATGGCATACATACAAAGTTGAATATGGTCTTAAGTTTCTGTTTTGGTTTCAGCCGAAACTGATACCGAGGCCGAAGGTTCGGTTTCAGCCGAAACTGATACCGAGGCCGAAGGTTCGGTTTCAGCCGAAACTGATACCGAGGCCGAAGGTTCGGTTTCAGCCGAAACTGATACCGAGGCCGAAGGTTCGGTTTCAGCCGAAACTGATACCGAGTCCGAAGGTTCGGTTTCAGCCGAAACTGATACCGAGGCCGAAGGTTCGGTACAGCCGAAACTGAGACCGAGGCCGAAGGTTCGGTTTCGGCTGTAAATCCTGTTTTGGCCGAACACTACCTGCAAGCAAGCCAGCTAATCTGTAGTGACAAAGTAAGCGACTTAATGTCTCCATTGGTACCTAACCAAGGACGAGAACAGCCAAATCTCTCAAAACACAAAACAACAACACACGATAATAACCCGAACGTGGTGTTTCCCCAATTGTTTCCAAAGCTGACACTCAACCAGCAGTGCGAGAGTGGCGTAAAGTAGGGTTTACCAAAAACTAGGCTCCAGGAAACTAAAAGGGGTTTGAAAGTTTTTTTTTTTTTATTTACAATTGGTAAACCCTTGACAACATCTCTCACCTGGTGGTAAGTGACGATGTTGCCGAAGATGGAAGCGGGGTTACTAAGATTCCCGAACGCAATGGGTACTGGCTATCTTATCTTCATGCCGAAACACACCAATGATATCAACATTGATATTTGGCGGCAAGACTTAGATAAGATGTTGGTAGCTAGCCAGGCGGGGTTAGAAAATGCCCTACCACCAACCAAACCGAGTCTTACAATTGACCCCGCCGGGAATCGAACCCGCGACCTCCTGTGTAAAGCCAGTGAACTTTGCCTCTGAGCTACGGAGGCGGTTACTGGTATACTGAGGATTCGCCATTTGGATTTTTTTTTCAAAATGGCGTCGCACAAGCTAACCTGTGTTTTTGGATAGAGGACCTATAGAAGAACAAAAAATGTTATATAACATTTTGGCCTAAAGTATCACGTTTCTAATATAATATAGAAGTTAAAAATAATCAAAATTATTATGTAATATATACATTCAATTGTCTACGAAACGTGACGTTTTAGGACACTATGTTACATGACATTTTTTGTTTGTCTGTATGTCCCCTATCCAAATATTATAGGTCTCAATGTGTGACGTCATTTTGAAAAAAAAATATGGCGGACTCCATTATGCCAGTCTCCATACGAAAATTTTCAAACCCTTTTAGCGGGATTTCTAAATTATGAAACTAAAAATATTTCCTTCAATATTTATGGTAAACATAATAAAAGAAATAAAGCTGCGTTTAAAATTTGTCAGCGATCAGGTTCGAACACCATCTTCAGGCAGACATCAAAACCGGTCACTGACAAATTATAAACGCAGTTTTATTTCTTTGATGTGAAATTAGTGTAGAAATATACCAATATGTGTGATATAAAGTTCCACCAAGAACCTGCAATCAAAAGTATCAACTATATTTATGGTAGTTATACAGTGGCTATAGCTAGTAGGAAGACCTGATGAAGGTCGCGGGAAATCGCTGGATACGGGCGGTGCAGGACCGGTCGTCGTGGAAATCCTTGGGGGAGGTGTTTGTCCAGCAGTGGACGTCTCTCGGCTGATATGATGATGATGATAGCTAGAGCAAACCTCCTGCTAAACGTTGCAGCCAAATCACCAGCATCATCAAACTGCAGCTTCATCAGGTGCACGCAGCGAGTGACAGAGCCAGGTGGAAAGCACTCTCCACCCTCACAACGCCTTGCATGACGGTCACGATCTTCAGCATTGGGGGAACGTCAGATTGGACTGGATAGGAGTTGTGGAAAAAAGCTGTGTATCACGAAGGAAGCAAGCCGCTTTGCACAGTGGAAGTGAGGACCGAAATAACCACTCTGGCCCGCACCTCTTATAGTTTCATGTCTTACGAACACAGATGGCGCAAGTTGAAAAAAAAATCTATAAAATTCTACACACTAAGCGGCTGCACACCGATTTCAACAGTTTTAGAAATATTTCAGCTTCATTTGATTATGAAATTCTAGAAGCAAATCATATTACTTTTCGGTATCTTACTTGACCCGAAGTGGATCTTGGCCTCCGACATTAAAGTGCGCCACTCTATTCTATTTTGTGCCAAGTTTAACCATTCTTTCTAGCGATACCTTGGTCGACCCACCGGGCAACGCCTCTCCCATTCTCTTTTCGGCAACAGATGTTTTTTTTTTATTATCTTTCTGTCCAAAGGGAAGGTATCTGTATCTTTAGTGCAGCCTCGACACGGCGCCCTTTAGTGCAGCCTCGACACGGCGCCCTTTAGTGCAGCCTCGACACGGCGCCCTTTTGACCTGCGCCGATGCTTGCACGCACGTGCATGTGATACGATGTAGAACTCTAGGACTGTAACACTGCACATTGGTTTTTGATGTAGAATAGAATAGAATAGAAAAACTTTTATTTAGAGCACAGTACAACAATTTCCAGGTACAATTTACAAACGATAGAAATAAACTAACATGTGTAACATCTTTGCTCTCGCTTTCCTGCAATTTGTGGGAGCGATTTCGTGAAATGGGACGGAAATGTGTAACAGGAAATGCGAACGTTTTTTAATTCTCGAAAACTAAGGTTGTCATAGCCATGCCGCCTAGTGTGATGGCAAAGGAAAAGATGACATACTAGGGTGGACCATAAGTTTTTTCACTTTTCAAACTAAATTAAAATGAAAACCTATTACATCAGGTGAAAACCGTTTATTAATTATGAAAGCACTTAAAAAGGGAATTTATTTTTTAAAAATTACATCATCCATATGTGTCCCTTCATTATTTTGGCATTGCTGTAACCTGGAGCGAAAATTTTCAATGACGGCCTGACAAGTGTTCCGAGAAATTTTTTGCATTTCCTCGCGAATACGTTGCTTCAATTCCGCAACAGACACGGGGTTGGTCTCAAAAACTTTACTTTTAAGGTATCCCCAAAGAAAAAAATCCATTGGGGACAGGTCTGGGCTGCGAGGAGGCCAGTTAATGTCGCCTCTTTTGGATATCACTTTTTTTTTGCCAAAAATTTCTCGAACTGCACTCAATGTTACAGCAATGCCAAAATAATGAAGGAACACATATGGATGATGTAATTTTTAATAAAATAAATTCCCTTTTTATGTGCTTTCATAATTAATAAACGGTTTTCACCTGATGTAATTAGTTTTCATTTTAATTTAGTTTGAAAAGTGAAAAAACTTATGGTCCACCCTACTATTCGAAGGGTCGGCCCGTGAATGTACGACCCGATAATTAATTAATTTCATAAGTATTTTGTCACATGTTACACATCATATGCGAGTACTGTAGGTCTCGTTTTTTTTAAACATATTATATCATAAAATAGTAAAGAAGATGTAAAAAGTATGACTTTGTCACAGCCTGTTGCCTGAACGGCTTCATGGGTTTTGGAGTGTGAGGCTTCGTTAGATTTGCCTTTGTCCCTAAGTTTAAGCTGATAAGCGTTTAAATTTTTAATTAAATTGATTAGTTTTATTTGACGCTGATGATATAATCTTAATTCTTTATTTTTATCAAGACGTCATCATTGTAGCACGAAAAAAATTCGGGAATTTCCAGACGGATAGAGTACGGATGGTCGCCCTAGCGAGCGCCGCCCGCCCTGATTGTCGTGGGTCGTGGCTCACGTTTCCAATCTGAAACGGGTTGTGTGTGCGCGTGCGACGATCCGTGCCAGGTTGCACGTTTGTAGGCTAAGAGCTGAGTTTAAGAAACAACGTCAGGCCCCCGTCACTCAATCGAGCAGGCGAGATAAGTACCTACATATTAGCGCGGCCTACAGGACGCGCTCCACTCGTCATACTAGGATGCCGTACTATCGCCGCCGCAATTCGCGCGCCGCGCGTGTACGCAGTTATAACCGCTAAGTCGAGTGCCTTAATACCCGTGTTTCCGTGTATGGGAAGGAGTAGGTGAGCAAATGCGTAGGTATTTTCGTTTTATATGGATGGAAGTGCAATATCTGTTACGAAGTAACTAGTAAACTAGTATCACACCCCGGACACTCCATACAAACGAGCGAGAAATGATATACATAATTATAACTGACGTATCTATAGGCAAGAATGCAGGTAGGGTTGAATCACACCGGCGGTATTGGTCACGAAATGTTTGTTAGTTATGCATGCACACTGCAAGATATATATATATATATACTGTGCTGCAAGCAACAATCAACAGTTATCTTACATGATTAAGTAACTTACATGGATAACATTGTTCATTTGTTCTTCAAACACAGGAGCTTTTGTCCGTGAAACAATCTCATTTAGCAACCTACAATAATAGTCAATCTCAATCTATAATTCCGAGATCACATTTTATAATATCACACCACTAGATATTTCTATACAACTCATACTTTCACACCATCTAATCAAATTATTACAAACAATCATCGTTTAAAAAAAATAAAACGAACAAAATAAGCCACAATAACAAACTGACATCTGACCTGAAAAACATAAAGGAACTACATTCCTAAAAAAAAAGATACAGCTAGTATGAAGATTCATAGGAACTGATTGTTCTTACATTTGGTCGTATAATATTGGTGGTCAGCCAATCATGATACGAGGCATGCTGAGACGCCGCGGCAGCCTATTGGCGTCGAGCGGTGAGCGGCGCGCAAAGTAAATATAAGTGACGTTAATCGCGCATGCGTAGTTCGTCCTTTACGTTCGGTAACTAGTTGCTTTTTATTCCGGTGTACGAAATCACAGCGGCGCGCAAAGTGAATATAAGTGACGTGTATCGCGCTTGAGTAGCTCGTCCTTTACGTTTGGTACCCAATCTACATCCAATCTGAGTGACGGGGGGGTGAGGTCGAATTTAGAGAGCGGCAGGGAGTGTCCATACTGTACGTTAGTACTAATATATATACTGTGCTAGTATCTCATCTGTGACAACGTGACGTGACTCTTTTTTTTTTCGGTGGTAATTTTTTTTTTATCAAAATTGGTAAACCCTTGACAACATCGCTCACCTGGTGGTAAGTGACGATGTTGCCGAAGATGGAAGCGGGCTTACCAAGATTCCCCAACGCAATGGGGAACTGGCTATCTTATCTTCATGCCGGATCACACCAATGATATCAACATTGATATTTGGCGGCAAGACTTAGATAAGATGGAGGTAGCTAGCCAGGCGGGCTTAGAAAATGCCCTTCCACCAACCAAACCGAGTCTTACAATTGACCCCGCCGGGTATCGAACCCGCGACCTCCTGTGTAAAGCCAGTGAACTTTGCCGCTGGGCTACGAAGGCGGTTCTTAAAAATAAAGAACCTACTATTATTTCCCCTATTACAGCAATTATTTATTTTGAAAAAACTACGATTTGTTTATTCAGTAAATGCTAAAATCTCAAAAAAACTGACTTTATCCGAGTTCCCTAAGTTTCTAATTTTTACTAGCAATTGCGTGCGTCTTCACCTGCGTGGAAATAGTTTTTATGACTCACTGAGGATGCACGGTGCGCGTGCAGCTCGCGGGCATGGAATTAAGTTATACCGGGTTCCTTTGTAAACTTTTTTTTTGTTCTAAATATCCTATTTAATTAGCTCTATGCCAAACATCCAAATCGTTTAGCGTGAAAGAGTAACGAACAGACTTAAGTTTTTCCCAGATCCATCGGGAAGTATGCATTTTTTATGAAAATTATCCTATGTTGCTCTCCGCTCTTTAATTTAGTAGTTTTAGCGTGAAAGAGCATGGTTGATGCACATGCATAGTCAGACAGACACACTTCGGGATTTGTAACATTTTTAATACTAATAAAATGATGACCAATACACATACACACACAAACCTTATCAAATCTCTGTATTTTTTTATATTTTTATTTTTCATTTCTTGTTTACTTTTTATTCCTACTTCGCTAAGCTTGTTTTGTTTCTTGTATACCGAGGGTGGCGGGCCTGGTGGCCTATACTACAAGATTTACAATCTTAATTTAGGCACG
Source organism: Coleophora flavipennella (assembly GCA_947284805.1). Classification (NCBI taxonomy): domain Eukaryota; kingdom Metazoa; phylum Arthropoda; class Insecta; order Lepidoptera; family Coleophoridae; genus Coleophora; species Coleophora flavipennella. Next base: position 2,666,993 of record OX369274.1, on the reverse strand, counting down.
AGTCTCCCACCAACATATCTTTGTACATTATATATATTTTTCTTACTGTACCTGATAAATATGTTTGTGGGAAGAAATAAATTGTGATTTATTATTATTTAAGAATTGACGTGGAAGCGACAAGACATGACAAGTCTAGTACTTCTTTTAATTAATATTTTTATCTTAGCATTGACATGAGTGGTGCATGCTTGCCTATATGTTCGTGCGGATGGTGGCGCATCGGGAGCCGGGTCGTTCCTTTCCCTCTAATATGGTTGAGGGGAGCGATGGCTGACTCTAGACCGGATGTTGTCCGTGTGAACTGGCCTACCCTTGCATTCCTGGCATTCATGACATTCAATAATTTTAATGTATAACTTCTCGTGTCACATTGTTTACATGTTCTAATGACATAATTTGTTTTATATCAATGATTGGATTTTGACGTTATTAACTACTGATTGTACATTTCTTTTTTTACAAATGACATTATGTAATTACTATTTTCAATCGACTTCCCAAAAGGAGGAGGTTCCCAATTTGACTGTATGTTTTTTGTTTTTTTTTTCATGTGTGTTACCTCAGAACTTTTGAAATTTTGACTGTATGTTTTTTGTTTATTTTTTCATGTGTGTTACCTCAGAACTTTTGACTGGATGAACCGATCCTGATGATTCTTTTTTTTATTTGAAAGCTAGTGCTTCCCGTGTGGTCCCATATAAATTTTATCAAAATCGGTGTAGTACTATATTAGCAAATTAACAAAAAACAAAAAATAATATTGAAAAATTGTATGAAGTTGTTGCGATGGAAGTCGGGTTTTTGGCGTATTTAGCGTTTTTATACATATTAGAAAGAGTGTAATTTGCACCTATTTTGAATAAGTATCTTGAATCTTGAATTCAGCAGTAGGGATTTTCACCTTTTCAGCTGGTTCATACGCCTACCTCAAATGTCCTTATAAAGATGCAAAAGTTACTTAGTTATGTATTTACTGTTTCTGAAACTTATTTTTCGGAAGCCACTTGTCAAACATGTCCGCTAGAATTACTTATTCAAGGGTTTGAACTTTATGTGAGCCAGCTTCCAGTCTAGCAGGTCAGTACCAAATGCAGTGCACGAATCGGTGCAAGCGATAAACTACAGCTGCGAAAGACCTAATAATTTGTTAGGATAGACAGGCCAATCGCCATTTCAAATGGGACCAATGTGGTGGAGCCTAAGTACAGCTCATATCTGTAACTTATATGTGATCAAGAAGATTATAACCACTAGAGGAAGAGCTTAAGAAGAATAAATCGATCAGAGTTGAGGCAACTGCCTAAAGGCGCCCAGGCGGGCAAGAGCGCCCAGGTGGGCAAGGGCGACCAGGTAGGCTCAGAGTTCAGGCTTCCTTGTAGTCCTTTCAGGCTTCCTTGGAGTCCATTTATCCTGTTCTAGCAAGGGTTCCGTAGATATGCTTGCCTGCCAAGCTGCCAAGTGCGAGTCTGAACTCGCTCACCGAGGGTTCCGTACCACTACACCTCTCCACCATAGTAATACACCTATTCACTTCACACAAAAAACATCAACGCGAGCGACAGAAAATTTTGTTTACTATTCAGTTCGGACTCCTTAGCGCGAGTACGAAATCTGTTAGAAATCTCTCTCAGCGATAAGACCGCCTAAATTGTACGTCTCTTAAAGTTGTTAATTAATTTTTTTTATGTATTAATTTATTTTGATGTACAATAAAGAGTTATTTGAGTTTGAGTACGACTCACACTTGATCGGTTTTTTATTTTTTTTGTTTTATTTTAGAATAAGTACTATAATCCACAAAGTTTCACGCTTGTATGTATAACCGTTTTTTACGATAGAGTACGTACTAATAAAAAAAATATTGGACAAAACACGTCTCTTGTATGGCGAACTTCCTTATTTTTCTGTGTAAATTTCAGCTGGCGACCTATTGCCGTTCAAGAGAATTTCGATTTTATGTGTACGTTAATCCGACGCTTTTACGAGTACAGTGAAGGAAAACATCGTGAGGAAACCTGCACACATCTGCGAAGAAACTCGAAGATTGTGTGTGAAGTCGACCAACCCGCACTAGGCCCGCGTGGTCGACTAAGGACCGATCGCCCTTATTCAGGGTATGCTGGAGCCCATCGGTGGGGACGTATATGAGCTGAAATCATGATGACTGTCAATCTAGAGGGAGAGCCGTGACTGTCCGTGAAATTAATAGCCTACTAGAGTGACAGTTCTATAGTAACAAACCTTAGAGAACTTTTTAGAGTAAAATGTCCGAAACGGCAGGTCTAGAGCAAAACGTCAATGCAGTACACTACACCGACTAATATTAGACTTCTATATTAAACTTGACGTCTGTAGTGCGCTACTACGCTGTGATTTGATTGTCTGGTTCAATTTGGAGGTATTATTAGGCAATAGGTAATGGAAACCAGGCATTTTTTTAATGCGCTTGGGATGTGCGCAGTACTTGCTTCGTTCACATGTTCGGAGAATTTATCACATCACTTGTCACGAACCTCTTTAGCATAATACCTTCTAGAACTGAGAAGAAATTTAACATTAAAGTGACTCCCTGTCAGCAAAAAAACTGACGTAAGGAAAATAAAGTAAAAAGCAATATTCGATTATTGTATTTAGAGATGGATTTAAAACCAATGAAAACCATTTAATGACAATAGCTTGTAATTTATAAACAAAAAAAACAAGACCGTTCCATTTATTTACAACTTTTGTCTCCATTTCAAATATTTAAAAACATGAAATCACGAAACCAAACAAAAGTAATTTGACTAAAGTGTCATTCATTTGATTCATAATAATAGTAGGTACTCATCATTTTGTATTGTCACGTCTCTTAACTGGCAAATGGTAAAGGTACGAACTGCTTGGAGATCATCGTTCATTTCGAACTTTTACCGCCATTCACTCGGTAAATGTTGAAAAAGGTCATTTCAACCGCCTCCGTAGCTCAGAGACAAAGTTCACTGGCTTTACACAGGAGGTCGCGGATTCGATTCCTGGCGGGGTCAATTGTAAGACTCGGTTTGGTTGGTGGTAGGGCATTTTCTAAGCCCGCCTGGCTAGCTACCACCATCTCATCTAAGTCTTGCCGCCAAATATCAATGTTGATATCATTGGTGTGTTCCGGCATGAAGATAAGGTAGCCAGTTTCCCCATTGCGTTGGGGAATCTTGGTAAGCCCGCTTCCATTTCGGCAACATCGTCTCTTACCACCAGGTGAGATGTTGTCAAGGGTTTACCAATTGTGATTTAAAAAAATAATGTCAAGACTTCTTGTATCTCCAAATAAAACCGATGATTTCTTCTTCTGTGAAGCATTCTGCTAACCACGGGTTTTTTTGACTGTTTATTCAATCCAACCTGACCGAACCTAACATCGCTCGCTTCGCTCGCTCATTTATTTAGTGTTATTCACTTCGCTTAGTGTTATTGTAATGTGACTAGTGGAATATGAGAGGGAGATGTATGAGATGAACACAAATGAATCATTTACCAACCGTCATTAGTAAAACCTAGCATGTACCAAGCTATAACATTTAGTAAAACCCCGAAATATTGTCTCTTTTATAAAAAAATAAAATAAATAAAATATAAAATCCTAAAATCTACCAACACAAGTTGGTAAATCCTAAGATATACTAGTAAAACCTAATCTATATACGGGCTTTCACAGTAATATATATATGTTAGGTTTAAGTGTTAAAACTCGAAAAGGTAATTCCTACTTGATTCACAAAAGTAGTATCTATTGTATTTTAATTAAACTACAACCATCTGGTGAGGTACTTAATTCACATCAGCTCATATACGTCTCCACCGAGGGGCTCGAGCCTACCCTGAATTAGGGCGATCGGGCCTTAGTCGACCACGCGGGCCCAGTGCGGGTTGGTCAATTTCCCACACAACCTTTGAGTTTATTCGCAGATGTGTGCAGGTTTCCTCCCGATGTTTTCCTTCACCATAAGAGCGTCGTATAAACGTACATATGAGATCGAAATTCGAAAACACATTGGTACGTGGCAGGACTAGAACCACAACTTCCCGGATAGGAGATAGCGGCCCTTGCCGTTGCCGTCAGGTACTTAATTAAATATAAGTAATCAATGACACTCAGACATTCATCAAACCACTGTAATGTTTAACACCCTCCAATAAAATTAGCTAACCCGACTACACAACAAATAACTGAGCCTAGAATTTCATAATGCAAAATTGCAATCGACCCAACTATCTCCAAAAGCCTCGAGCATCGCCGCAAAGTCGCCTGTCTATCGGTGTTCTACAGGATTCAATTCGGAGAGTGTGCCCTGGAGCTTCACGACCTCATTCCCCCCTCTCCATTTCATCATCAGACGACCAGGCGCGGAGAGCGGTTCCACCCCTTTGTCGTCAATGTTCCACCTTTTCGCACGAAGCGTTTTGCTTCTTCGTTCATCATGAGAACGACCAAGGAGTGGAATTCCCTTCCGGCGTCTGTATTCCCCGATTCGTATAATTTGGGAATCTTCAAGACGAGAGTGAATAGGCACTATTTGAGCTTGCGTGTGACATCTTCGGCTGCATCGGCACTTACCATCAGGTGAGTTGCAGCCAAACGCACTCAAATTTTAAATTAAAAAAAAAATCTCCGACCTTGGTCCCGTAAGCCATAACACTAGTACCACACTGACGTCAGCACATGTCAGCTCGCGGGATGCGCCGGCGGAGCTCCGCGGCACTATTTCTGTCGCGCTGCAGTTGACGATGCGCTGAACTTGCCACGTGTATTTTTGGCCACTGGGAAGTATTTTGGAGTGTACCAAACAAAACGCAATGTGTTTTGCGTGATTTATATTTGTATGGCGTACGCTGGAGGGGTCAACAGTGTTTGGTCATTAATTTTGAATAGCTTCCTTAAGCGCATTGAACCCATTGACGGTGCGGCCCAACCAAGGTGTGAACTCTTGTGTGAAAAATTCACCGCACCTGCCCCGTTTGTTCCAATTTTTGAGTGCCTACCCCCAGGACACGATTTAGCAAGGCCGGTCTGGAAGTCACTCAATTGACTCCGGAGCAAGACAACTGGTTTAATTATGTTTTTCCACAATCGGTAAGCCCTTAACATCATGTCACCTGATCGTAAGTGGCGTGATGCCGAAGATGGAAGCGGACTTACCAACATTCCCCAACCCAATGGGGAACTAGCTATCTTATTAACCCACTTACTACGGAAATTACATTTTTATTTTATAACTAGCTGTTTCCCGCGGTTTCACCCGCGTGGACAACGTTTCTATGACTTTTCGAGGGTGCGCAGTGCGCGAGCCGCAAGCGGCTCGCGAGCGTGGTAAAAAGTAGCCTATGTCTGAATCCAGGTCCTAATCTGTCTACCTACCAAATTTCAGCCAAATCCGTTCAGTAGTTTTTGCGGGAAAGCGTAACAGACAGACAGAGTTACTTTCACATTTATAATATTAGTATGGATGGATTGCATGTGATTTGTAATCGTTCTATTAGCTTAGAAAAAAATAAATAAAAAATATATAAAAAATAAAATTTCCGGTATTATAACAGCTGGTAGGCGTATCTGCGTTAATGCTGTCGACATTGATGTTTGTCGGCCAGAGTTAGAGGAGATGGTGGTAGCTAGCCAGACGGGCTTAGAAAACGCCCTATTACCATCAACCAAACCGAGTCTTACAAAATTAGAGCCCGCCGGCAATCGAACCCACGACCTCCAAGAGTGAAGCGAATGCACTAACCATTACGTCACGGAGACGGTTAAAAAATAATTCCCCGACCGGCGACAACAACAACGGCTCATCTGATTAACACCTGAATTCGGGAAGAGCTGATGGTCGACGCCGATGGTGGCCACATATTGGGCAGATGAGATATGACTGGTCGTCATCGATATCAATAGGTATACCTGCAGCACAAGATACCCATAGACAAGATAGTCATTAACTATACTGCGTATTTCAATCTACTCGACTTCCAAAAAAGAGGAGGTTCTCAATTGGACTGTATGTTTGTTAATATTAATAATAATTCGTTTATTCTCAGACTAAAAAACCCGTATGGTACAAAATTCAAAAATCACACTTACTTAAAACAATATAAAAAATATAAAAAGATCACATTCGTTCTGTAATAAATTAGGTAAAACAAAATAAGTCAAGTTAAAAACAAATATATTTTTTTTCTTTCTGTGCCCATTCCCATTATCTGGGGTCGGCCCTCCTCGTCGCGCTTCGCCAGGCAGTTCGGTCCTGGGTCGTCTCTATGTTTAGCTGAGCTCTCAGCATGTCACGGTTTACGGTGGATAGCCACGTAGTCGGGGGACGTCCTCTTCCACGCTTCTTCTCTGGCAAGTCCAAGGCCATGTTGACGGCGTGATCAGGTCCTCGCCTCATCACATGGCCGTACCATCTCATGCGCTTTTCAGTGAGTTTCTCTGTGATGGGCGCGACTTTGAAGCTTCCTCTGATGTGTTCATTACGCACTTTATCGAGTCTAGTTACTCCGCCGGCCCACCTCAGCATCTTCATTTCATTGACGTGTAGTTTTTGTTCATGCGCCTTCTTTGTGGCCCAGCATTCCGCACCGTACATCATCGCTGGTCTAACTGCTGTTTTGTAGACCTTGCCTTTAGTTTTTATTGGCACTCTTACATCGCATAGAACTCCTGTGAGTGCTCGCCATCTCTGCCAGGCTGTCTGGATTCTGTGAGTCACATCGGCGTCGATTGTACCATCCGCAGTCAGTTTGCAACCCAGATACTTAAAATCCGATACTCTAGGTAGTGGTTTGCCTTCAATACAGATGTCATAAATTAAAATGTTGGTAACAATTTTGAAATATTAGATAGGTAGGTATACATATTGTTTGTTTGTTCGCAGCTCGTGAAACGATTTTCATGATTATTATTTTTTACTTCATAGGGTATGCTGCCAGGTTACTTGACTATAAATTTTATAAAAAAAGGTGTATTACTTTTTTTATTAACAAAAACCAAAAATAGTATGCTATTATCGTGCCAGCTTTGTACAAAACCTTTCCAAGCTCGTATTCGAAAGTCAAAACTAAACCACTTTATCTTTTCAACATTTCCGAGATCTACAAAATGCAGTTAAGGATTATTTGTAAATATTTAAGGGAATATTTTTATTTGCTCATCTAACGACTAATCACCTATCAATTTATTTTCATACATCAAATTATCTATCCTTCTCAACTGGACTAGAGTTGAGCGAGCGAAGCGAGCGATAATAGGTTCAGTTAGGTTTAATTGATTATACCGGATCTGACTTAGGAAATAATAAAACAGTTTTGATTAAACCAGATAAACGCTACACTTGTAGGTAAATAGTGGTGCGCCACGTACCTAAATTGTTGCTTAATTAATTATATTTTGAGGTAAGTATTTTGCTCTGCAATCAGTAACTATGATGGGAATTAGGATTATTTTATTATAATATACAAAAAGTAGGTCTTTTTGCGTTTAAATACTACCCATATTTAAGTGATACGGTATTCACCTATTAATGCCATACATTCTTATAGGTGTAACGATTTGCATATACAGGTGTAACAAAATTGGTGTAGAAACCATTAACTTCTACTCATCATATTAAACAATTTTCAACTTTTCGCCAGAAAACCATAGTTAATTCTTTAAAAAAAAGGTAATTTTTCATACAAATCGGTCAGCTGATTGACAAATCTTTAAGCATTTCTGTATGGAGCGTCGAATATTTTTTCTGGAGCATTGATTATTGGTTGTTTGGGGAAAGTTGTTCGATATGATAAGTAGAAGCCCCATTTAACAGGTCATACAATAATTTTGTTACCCCTTTATAGGCATTTTATTGATGTAAAGAACTATGTATAGTAAGACCCTGGTACCTATCATGATTTTTTGTCAAAATCTCACTAACATGAAGGGGCTCCGGGAGCGAAGTCTGTAATGTCGCGCTTGAACACGGCAGTCCTGTATAAAAATATTTAAAAATTCTGACCCCAATAATAAGACCACGAATATGATGTTTTTTTTATTCACAATAGGGGATCGGACTGCTAGTCATTTGAGTTACTTTTTATGATCTGTCAAAAACAAAATTTTGTTCTTTAAAAAGTTTGAAACACCTACAAGTGACGTCATAGATTTTAGACGTCATTGATGAACTTATTTTGTGAATTTGATCAATTAAAAATTGAAGATGCTATGGAAAAACAAAACAAGTAAGGTTTTTTGAAACCTCGAGAGGAGAGCAATTTAGGAAATCATATTTCACATTTTATTTTTGATGCAATCAGATACCCTATTGGTAAGCTCTTGGCATCATCTCACCTAATGGTAAGTGACGATGATACCGAAAATGGAAGCCGTAACATCTTACCAAGATTCTCTAACGCAATGGGGAACTGGCTATCTTATCTTCAAGCCGGAAGACATTAATGTGGTCAGCATTGATGTTTGGCAGCAAGATGAGATGTTGGTAACTACCCGGCGGGCTTAGAAAATGCCATAAACAAACCGAGTCTCCCAAGTTGGACTCCACCGGTAGTCGAGACCGCAACTGTTATATTATTCTTCTTGATTTATCATAACGTGTGGCAAAATTAATCATGCTATCCAAGGGATAGAATGGCAGTTGCCTAGTGCATACTTAGCATCACCCGCGGTCACGTGTAGGGCATTGACATATAATGGACGTGTACAACGCGATTTTTCTACATCTTATAATCAGCTGCTTACGATGTTTTCCTTCAACATTAAAACAGTGAAAGTACCTATTAGGTTTTGAAAAACTAATTGGTACATTGACCGTCCGGGTTTCGAACCCTGGACCTCTGGTTAAGAGGAACGATCCTAACTTACCCTTTTTACGATTACAATGTAAACATGCAAAACCCACACATTTTTACAAACATACCAATTCACCACACAAACCAATCGCTACTCAATAACACTTGCTAACAATAACATTAGCTCATACCGAAGGAACTGTTTGATACAACGGTGTATATGTCACCGTCATCTGGTTGAATCTGCTATTTGATTGAATGACTAGCGCGTTCATTGAATGACGAGATTCAATTGAATCACTAAAGGACAACTCGTCAAGTTGTTGAATGTAACGTTCAACGTCTTGACTGAACGTCATATAACGAAGTTGTTAAATGGGATATTCCGAATAAAAACCGACGATTTCTTTTTCTGCGAAGCATTCTGCCACCCATTGGGGAAGCCTCGCATAATCAATCAAACCTGACCGAACCTATATTCGCTTCGCTCGCTATTTACAGTGTTTTTTAGATAAATCTAATTTTTGCCAACTCCCTTTTCGTTGTATGGAACTTTACGTTCACAATGTGAACAAGAACACTACATAACAAAGCCCTAATTCTCACAAATAAACTAAACAATAACTATAAACTAAATTTCAATCACCTGACTGATTTTACGTCCGCTCTGTTCAAAGGGCTATGTTACAATCAGCTAACCAATTGGACGTTGAGTGGCGCTTGTTCAATCAACGTTCGGCCTAGTGATTCAATTGAAACTCTTCATTCAATGAACGCGCTAGTCATTCAATCAAATAGCAGATTCAACCAGATGACTGCGACATATATTTATATGTCACCGTAAAATTGTAAAAACCGTTAAATATTAATCTAACGGGATCTATCTCGCGAAATTGTGAACTGTCGAAAGATAGTGAACCACTACATACTGCTTATAATTTCACTAGTGTCATTGTAATCTCACTAGTGACATTACAATAACACTAAGCGAAGTGAATAACATTAAATAAATGAGCGAGCAAAGCGAGCGATGTTTGGTTCGATCAGGTTTGATTGATTTAACAGACAAAGATTTCCCCCCTGTCCACCCTGGGTAGCAGAATGCTTCGCAGAAGAAATTATAGGTTTTATTCGGAGATACAAGAATGGGCCGTGAAAGTGTAAGCCGATTGACAATTTACCGTAATATTGTAGTGAGATTGTAATATCTCGGTTTTGACAATATCCCGGCGACACATACAAGCCTGGTCGGCTGCGGTTCGTAGATAGGTTAGTGACTATACACTTATAATTGTAGAAGATTAGAACACAGGGCCGGCCGATAATTTGTCATAAGAAGAAGAACTGCAGCGACTTGTTCTCCATCAGTTAAACTAGCGTGAAAGTAAAAATATTCCACTCTATAACCTTAGCAGTACAGATGAGTCCATAGAAGTGAGCTTTCAATGATGAATCAAATTATATATGTGGCAGGCAAATTTTATGATTAGTCATTTTAAATTGTATAATTTGTCCGTATTTAAACGGTCAGACAAAATGTAAAATACTGTACGCCGATTCAGGTGTAATAATTCGTCCGTATGTAAACGCTGACCGCAAAAGTAAAATTATGTACGCAGATTGGAAGATACCGAGCCAGGCAAATTGTAATAATTCGTCCGTATATAAACGGTCAGGCAAATCGAAGGCGAAGCGAGCGATGTTAGGTTCGGTCAGGTTTGATTGATTTAACCGTCAAAGAGCCTCGCGCCGACCGTATGTAAAATGACGAATCATATAGTATGCCTGCGACATATATATGCGCCCTTTCTGCTTGGTATTGTCACTGCTGTCGCCGCCCGCGCCCGCCGATCGGAAGCATTCTTCCTTACTAACATTATAAACGCGTTTTGTGAGGAAACCTGTGTGGCGGCAACTGCAGTAACCCGCCACTGAACCTTAACACAAGCGACGAGAGAACAAAAGAAATACAACATCTAGAACGCGCTATTAGAATTTCTTCAGCGCTGAGTATATATACAGATACCAATCATCAACGATTGGTCCACGGCCGGATCCCAGGCATACCACCTCGCCTGGCGTAGATATCTCTTCCCCCGGACCCTTCAAGGAGTATAGACGTGTCTAAGAGTGCTTTTATTTTCAAATAATATTAAATTATATCAAATTAGTGTTAAAAATTCAACTCGCAAAAATAGGAGTGCATAAACCGGAGGAGATCTACCTACAGTAACGAGGAATTCCACGCGACTACAATTTAACTACTATGGCTACCTGCTGCTGCATGCACACCAACGTTCGTCGCTGTGTGCGCGTGAGTTTATGTTAATTTTTACACCGCGCTTGCCCGCTCGCTTTTGGAACTGGTTTTAGTGGACTGAACGGGTCAACGATAACTGGACGGAAAGTGATTTTGTATGAAGCGCTCGATCGGGGACCGGTTCACTAGACCTACGCCTTGTAATAGCGTACAGTAAGTTTATGCTATCCTGGTACCTGCTAGCGGTAGACCGGCGACTGCGATTATAATGATGAGAACTCCTCCGCCGCAACAATTAATTCAGCGCACCTCAACAGATGTGGAGACTGGAGGTGACAATGCTTCTTCCAATTTTGAACAGAGCACAAGCACAACAGCGCCATCCCTTGCAAGTCAAGAAAGAGGTAATAAACGCTTTAGATCTTCTGATACATCTTTTGATGAATTATCTGAAATGCGACTAGAAATGAGGGAGTTTTTTGAGGCCTTTACGAAAAGCCAAGACTCAAGATTTCAGTCTCTCGAGAAACAAATGTCAGAAGTAAAACTACATGCTGTTTCTATACAAACATCTAACTCGGAGATTGAGAAATCGATTGACTTTGTCTCAACACAAATCAAAGACCTAGAAAATAAGATAAGTGGACTCGAACAAGAACGGAAATCCTTCAACATACAAATATCAGTAATGGACGAAAGGTGTGAATTCATAGATCGGTCATCTAAGAAGACCAGCGTTGAAATCAGAAATGTGCCAAAGAGGAATCAAGAGAAACTTCAGGACCTCTATAATGCTTTCCAAACGTTGAGCAAAAACTTGCAAATTGAACTAACAACGAACGAAATACGAGATGTGTACCGTCTACCTAGCAAGAGAGACGCCAGCTGCTCTTCCTTCGTGGTGGAGTTTGCCAATACTTTGCTAAAACAAAAAGTCATCTCATCCTTCCGCCAATACAATAAGACCCACTCGACTCAACTGAGCTCAAGACACATGGGTATTGTTGACCTTGATACCCCAATCTACATCTCGGAACTGCTTACGGCTAAAACAAAGAAACTTCATTATTTAGCTAGAGAATACGCTAAGTCTGAGGGATTCGCTTACTGCTGGACTTCTAAGGGAAATGTTCTAATTCGTAAGAGAGAGGGAGATAATCCGATTTTGATTAAGTCGGAAGAACAACTGAATAGCCTTAAGACAAAGTGACTTCTAGATTTAAACCTATTTTCTAATTACTTGTTTGTTATGCTAAGTTATTTAGTTTTAAAAGTGATTCCTATGGTATTTATAAATGTTAGATCACACATACACCATATACGTACTTTACACTGCACTAGTCCCGAAACTTTTGAAAATCTGAATTTGGATTTCCCCATGAAAGCCGTTCTCTCCAAAAATAGTGTTCTTAAAACTATTATTTACCATGACCCCGCTCTTATCTGTGCCCATTATATTTATCAACTCATTTATGGATAGCGTTGACTTCGTTGGTAATAGTATCGACTCGTCTCATGTTTCTATAGCTCGCTACTGTCTTCCTGAAGAGTGTCCATCATTGCTGCAACCGACTAAAAATAACCTAACAATTATGTGCCAAAATATCAGAAGCATTAATGCAAACTTTTCTGGATTCGAGCTGCTGCTAAACAGAATGAAGATTATCGCTGACGTGATTGTTCTTACAGAATGCTGGCTATCTGGTAACGATAACTTACCAACTATCTGTAATTATTCAGTTTTTAAGACAAGTTTAGTTAGTAACCAAAACGAAGGTGTTGTTGTTTACATCAGTAACAAACTAAATAACACAACTTATGAACCTAATTTTTCTAACGCAAACTGTCTTGTTACAGTAGTAAACAACGATACTGCCATATTATCTATTTATGGATCTCCTTCTTATAATAGCAGCCTTCAACATCAAAATTTCCGAAACTCGCTAAACATGACTTTAGAGGCGGTCCAAAAATACAAACATGTTATTATTGTGGGTGATCTAAATATCGATATTGCTACTGATACTAAAGATAAAAATTCATCAGAATACTTAGATCTAACGGCTTCATATGGACTTCTTCCAGCGCATCAACTCCCTACGAGAGGATCATCCTGTCTCGATCATGTTTTGTTAAAATCACATAAACAAGCCTTAACACTAGTTGTGCAGAATACGTTGACTGATCACTATACACCGTTGATGTCGCTGAACCTTAAGTTTTGTAATGTTCTTCCAGCAAAAACAATATATAAACTAAACTATGAAAGCCTTACAACAGATTTTAATAATATAGATTTCTCTCCGCTATACAACCTAGACTGCAGTGAAGCCGCTTCCTTCCTAATTAAAACTGTCTCTGATGTCGTGACTAAAAACTCATTTGTAGTAAAACTAAACCGCCGTAACACAATAATTAAACCGTGGATTACTCCCGGATTACTAAGGTGTATGCGAAACCGTGATATCATGCATCGTAAAATCAAAAAATGTCCTGGCAATGTTATTCTAAAAGAAACATATCGACGGTATAGAAATTTTTGTAATGGACTTCTTAGAAAAGTTAAGCGAGCTTATGAGAAGGCCGAGTTGCAAAAAGCCTGTAATGTAAATATCAAAAAAACTTGGGAAATTATTAAAAATATTACTAACTACAAACCTAGACCCGCAAAGTCAATAGACCTCCTAAACCTTTGCCCATCAGCTTCAGAATCCGTAAACAAAGTCAATTTGTTCTTTTCGAATGTTGGTAAGGAGCTAGCCTCGAAAATTTACCAACCAACTACGGAAAATATTCCACCTGTTCCTGATCCGATATCGCAGTCTTTTGTTTTGTTTCCCACGGATGCGTACGAAATTTCAACCATAATTAATACACTTCGATCCGATTGTGCTACTGGTTGGGATAACATAGCGCCTAATATTATCAAATTGTATAAAGACATTCTTATAGAGCCGATCACTTATATTTGTAATTTGTGTTTTGAGAGAAATGTTTTCCCTAAGGTCTTCAAAAACGCTGTCATTATTCCCATTCACAAACGTTGTAACTCAACATCTATTAGTAATTATCGACCTATATCAATTTTGACATCACTGTCAAAAATCCTAGAGCGGCTGATAAACAAAAGGCTGGTTAGCTACCTCGAATCTAACAATATCTTGTCCGAGAACCAGTTCGGCTTTCGGCAAGGTAGGTCCACAAACGATGCTGTTCTTCAACTCACTAACAACGTTGTCGGTGCTTTGGACGTCAGGGCAAGAAGCATTGCTATTTTCTTGGATCTTGCCAAAGCCTTTGACACCGTATCCATCCCTCGATTAATTTCTAAACTAGAACGCATTGGTATTCGAAATGGACAACTTCAACTATTTAGAGACTACCTTAGCGAAAGGTCACAGTGTGTCTCCATAGGTAATCACTTGAGCAGCGAACTCCCTGTAACGTATGGTGTTCCGCAAGGAAGTATCCTAGGCCCAACCCTTTTCCTGGTCTACATAAATGACCTGTGTCAACTGTCCTTAACCAATGGAAAAATTGTTGCATTCGCCGACGATACTGCACTAGTGTTCCGGGGACGGAATTGGGAGGACACTTTTTCTTCGGCACAAAAAGGATTTAATATGGTGACTGCCTGGCTTTGCGATAATCAACTGACTTTAAATAGTGAAAAAACGAAGTATCTTACCTTTTCCATTCAAAAAACAACTCAACCTGTTGGAACGTTCAACATTATTGCACATTCTTCTTCATGTCTTTCTATAAACTCTCTGCACCGTAATTTCAGCTGCGGTTGCTCTTTATTAGAAAGGGTTAATAACATAAAGTACCTTGGTGTAATTCTAGATTCACACCTTAACTTTAAATGCCATATAGACGCTGTCACTCAACGAATAAGAAAGTTAATACCACTATTTAGAAACATACGTCAAGTTGCTGAGCCCAAAATTGTAAAAATGTTATATCTCGCCTTGTGTAAATCCGTTCTAAGCTACTGTATCGTCACCTGGGGAGGTTCTTGTGTATCCCACTTGATTCCGTTAGAAAGAGCTAATAGAGCTATTTTAAAAGTCGCAACGTTTCGCGGTTTCCAGTATCCTACTGAAAAACTATATAAGGAATGTGAGGTGCTATCAGTTAGACAAATATTTATCGCTCATGTAATCCTGAAAACTCACACCTCTTTGCCATGCTCACTTATTACGGCTGCAGCTTCAAAAAGACGAACTGACCGAATTTGTCCTACAATAAACTGTCGTACGTCTTTTGCCCAAAAACATTTCAGTTTCCTTAGCAATTTTCTGTACAATAAAGCATGCGCCCATGAAAACCTATTATACTTCCTGTCATCCCACAATTGTAAGGTGAAAATGAATGAATGGCTAATGTCTCTTAGTTTTGACGAAACAGAAAAACTGTTACGAATAATAAGTTGATTATCCTTTTTTTTCTTGTATTAACAGGCTCACGTGTATAAATCTAACACTCACAACACACCCGCTCGCACGCACACACACACACACATACACATACACACACACACACACACACACACATACACGCACACACAAATACACGCATTGCATGCTTGCATGATAGTTTAGGATTATTCTACTTTTAATTTTAGTGAACCTTTTAAATTGTTCTCTTCGTTACTTCTTTTTATCAAAATAAAGTATTGCGCCAACTGGAAGAGGACTAATGCCTATAACACAGGCTCTTGCCTAGCTTAGGCTTTAGTTGTAATCATTTTAATACTGATCTGTATTTCTTGCTGCATGTGGAGAATATTTTTGTAAACTTTTTTTGGTCAATAAATAAATTATTATTATTATCTCCCTTTGCTCTCTTCGAGTAGGAGCGCACCGTTCCTGCATATCTGATTACAAGATGTGTATAAAAGTCGCGTTGGATACGTCCATTATAATTGTAAATGTCCTAACGTGACGTTTGTATGGATGTATGGATGTTTGTTACTCTTTCACGCCACAACAGATGAACGGATCTGGATGAAATTTGGTAGGTTGACAGATTAGGACCTGCATTAACAATAGAGGTTACTTTTTTCCACGCTCGCGAGCCGCTTGCGGCTCACGCACTGTGGCTCGCGCAATGCGCACCCTAGGAGACAGTCACAGAAACTATGTTCACGCAAGCGAAGCCGCTGGCAAAATCTAGTTTGGAATATTTAAGGCGGTAATATTACAGATTCTCGTTATTTTTGACTTCTATTACTCCTAAACGATCTTCCTTCCGGCGTCTGTTTTCCCCGATTCGTATAATTTAGGAATCTTCAAGACGAGAGTGAATAGGCACTATTTGAGCTTGCGTGTCACATCCTCGGCTGCATCGGCACTTACCATCAGGTGAGGTGCAGCCAAATGCACTCAAATCTATATATATAAAAATGAATCCCTATTTCCCTTGGTCACGGCATCACGCGTGAACGGCTGGACCGATTTCGCTAATTCTTTTTTTGTCGAGTTCGTTATTGTCAGGAGAAGGTTCTTATGTAGGGTAGGGTAGGGTAAGGTAGGGTCCCTACCCTAAGTGTAGTGTAAGGTGGTAGGAAGTTCGCCGGGAATACTATTTTTAGTAAAAAAAAACGATAGAAAACACAAGGTTGAAAAAAATACCCTTATTGTTGATGATGTTCCTTAAAGTCAAAAGCTATTAGAAACACGATTGAACAGTTTTGGCCCGATAGAAAAAATCCCAAAGATAGGTTTACACCGTTACTTTCAACTCTAGTTATGACTAATATTTTGAAGTATAAATTTTAAAAAATATACAAAAATATTTGTTATGTAATACAAAGTGAGAAATGTTATTTTTTTTTAATTCATTCAGAAAATTTAAACTAAACGAAACAACAATGAAAAAGTGCAGAAGTGTGGTTATTTTCTCTTTTTTGCTCTTTACTTTTTCTAACTGTTGCAATCGATGCCTCGCCTAAGTGTCAGCACCTCCTAAAACTGAGATTGGTGTACCGTGAAAATACGATAGCAAAAATGTATGTTTCTAAATAAAAGTGGTACCCATTGGAAGTCAAAGATAAGAAGTGTAATTTAATTAAGAAAAAGTGCGGATAAAATTTATGAGGACATCAAAAAATGAGATTATGCCAAGGGCTTATCAATAACACGTTTTTAAAGCGGACTAAAAAGTAAAAAAAATAATAAATTTATCCTAAGATTAAAAAAAAGAAATAAAAATTGATGCATACTTTCACTAAAGAACTATTGCATGCGACTCACGTTTTTTGTTTTAAATCTAACGAATAATAGAATAAATTATTCATCTTATTATTTTGTTGAGTTTATATTTTTATTATAATAATTATAATAATAACTTTACTACACTTTCACATGTAATATTTAAAAATATTATAAATAATATGAATATGAATTATTTTATTATACTTTATAGTCCTGTTTTAAAAACGTGTTTTTGAATAATACTTAAATATTAGTTTCCTTTATTTTTTTAGGATTCCGTAGTCAAACTAGGAACGCTTAGATTTTCACCATGTTCGTCTGTCCGTCAGACTTTAACAGGTATTATAGCTAAATTTCGGTAGGGTTAAACTAATCTGTAACGCTTTGAAACATACCATGGAATAAAAGCTGCAAAAATATTTTTGGGGTACCTCCCCTACATGAAAAGTAAGGGTGATTTTTATTTATGTTGTCCATCGTTGGGGTACGGATAAATAAGTTTTTCTTTATTGAGGGCTTGCGAAAAACTTTTTTAAAATATTTCGATTATATTAGAGTCATACAGGGTGTAACAAAATTGGTGTTGGTCCCATTAACTGGGACTCATCATACTGAACAACTTTTGTTCTAAGACTTTGCTGAAATCGCAAAAAAAAAATATTATCATACAAATCGATCAGCTGATCGACCAATTTTGTGCATTTTAGTGTGGAGGGTCCAATATTTTTTTTTTTGAGAATTGCCTATGGGTTCCTTGGGGAAAGTTGTTCAGTATGATGAGTAGAACCCCCAGTTAACGGGTTCTACACCAATTTTGTTACAATCTGTATACGTATGTACAAAATGAGTACATCAAACCACGATCCTCAATCATGCAAGAGGGACCGATTGTCACTAGAGTTATATATTTTTGTTTCATTCACATGTCCCCACACCTCAGATTTGTTTTTCTGATCTGAGCCCCACCCTCCACCAGAAAATCTGAAAAGTATAGGAAATGGTAGGGCATTTCCTATACTTTTGACTAACTCGGTGGCTCAGTGGTTAGAGCTCGTGACTACTGGTCCAAGGGTTGTGGGTTCGATCCCCACCCAGGGCAAACATTTGTGTGATGAGCAGATTTGTTTGCTCTGTGTCTGTGTGTTACATATCTATTTAAGTATGTATTTAAACGTATATAAGTATGTATATCAGTCTCTGGTTCCCATAACACAGGGAATCCTACTTTGGGGCCAGATGACCATGTGTGATTTGTCCCAGAATATTTATTTATATTTATTTATTATTTATTTAAAGGTAATGATTGAATTTAACAGGACTACAACGATTCCTTAGTTGAAGCACACCCCGGGAACTGCATACAACGGTCGTAAAATGACATTTCTAAAAACAAATGACGGAGCAAACCAAATCACGGCGAAATCCTATACGTTCAAGAACCAAACTATAACAAATCTGTATCAACCTGGGAGACGAGGGGGTGAGGTCGGAATCTAGAGAGCGGCAGGGAGTGTCCATACTGTATGTTAGTACTAATATGTATACTTTGGTTTACGACTAACAGTGGTCCAACTTAAGGCAGTTGGATTTGTAAAAAGTTCATAAATTTTTCATACAAATATTCTAGTTTGTTTTCTGAAATATACATTTACTTTTTGAAAAAAAAACTACGAAACACTCGGTACCTACTTTGCGCGTGATCCACGCACTGGACCACATTTTTTTTACTTTTGATTTTAAATGTATGTAGAAAGAGGATACGCAAACCGTGTCAACGTAGGAAACTAGCCCGGTCAATTTACACCTAATTAAAACATAATAAGTGTCTAACTGGCCAGTTTACAAACGTCAACGGAACATCGTCAGCCCACATGAGTTCCATCGTGTCGGGCTACAATAGAGCCACATAACGGACGCGACACTGTGTTTTGTAAATATCACACCGACTTGTGCCAGTGTGCATATTTGAACGGTTTTTCAATAGTATTTGGTGCATGCACATCCGTTTTCGTATGGTTTACGAAGAAATCGACCGGTTTTTAATTTCAGAGTATTTAAATCATTACATCAAGTTATTAACTTCCTTCTTGTATACTTAACACCACTGAAACAATCGCATATCCGCAAAATGTACCAAACTCATTTCATCACCTTCGTATCAGCCGAAAAACGTCCACTGCTGGACAAAGGCCTTCCCCTAGGATTTCCACGACGACCGGTCCTGCGCTGCCCGCATCCAGCGGCTTCCCGCAATTTTCACCAGGTCGTAGGTCCACCGCGTGGGAGGCCTACGCTTCCTTTTTTCGGTGCGCGGTCGCTACTCGAGAACTTTACTGCCCCAACGGCCATCTGTTCTACAAACTATGTGCCCTTCCCACTGCCACTTCAGTTAAGCGATTCTGTGAACTATGTCGATTACTTTAGTTCTCCTGCGGATCTCCTCATTTCTGATTCGATCGCGTAGGGAAACTCATTTAAAAACCAAAAACCCAAGTAAGTAAGTAATTAAGTATTTATTTGCTTTTAAACAAGGTACAGTAAGTAAAATGATGTTCGTTATTAAAATAGGAATCACTTGTTTAGCCATATAGAACAATAGCATGCTAATTTTATTATAGTAACAAATAGATAGAAACAAAAAAAACTTCAAATTTAATCCTTGACAATACATCATAATTTGTGACCCAAAAACTCATCAAGAGAATAGAACATATTATGAAGGAGCCATACATGTAGGGTTTTCTTAAATCTATTGAAAGGCAGATCTTTAAACGACTGCGGTATTTTGTTATGTATGACGTGACCCATCCAATAGCAATTCTTTTGATAATAAGTAGTCTTGGGGATTTCGCTCATAACTAGCCTGTTGGGGTTTCTTTTCACTCTTGCAGTTACTTCACTCGCTTGCTAGTAGAATGCTTTCTGATATATATTTTTTGAATTTAGCTATTTCAATACGTAAAGACAAGGCAGCGGCAAGATTTTCAATGTCTTAAATTGCGGTCTACATGATACGTCCTGTGGTACTCCGTATATTGAACGAATACATTTTTTTTGGGCTATGAAAACACTTTCTGCTATTGCCCCATAACGAAGGATGGATTCAACGTAAGCATAATAAGCTGTGATAGCCGTACTTCTAGATGCATTTCTTTTCAGTTCATTCAAGAACGAAGGTAATGTTTCCTGGACGTATGTGTATATTTGTTATTTGGCTAGGTCTTTAGCCTGAACGGCAATAAGGATTTTGAACTGTGAGCGATATCCTTAAATTCTGAGCGTCATAGGATACATTTTCAGCAGTTGATGAAAACTGTGTGAGTGATACTGTAAATTCCCTTAATAAAACAAATTCTGAGGGCTACGATAAGGTCTGCACCAAAGTTGTTAAGTTAGTTAAAGATCAGATTAAGCTGTTCTAGTTTATCTCATAAACCTTTCACTGGAAACAGGATTATTTCCTAATAAACTAAAGGGAGACAGCAACATTTTATTCAACTAAATATTCTTTAGACCGCGTTTCCTCTTAAGGCCTTAACCTGAGTGATGGACACCACCGCGCAAGCCGCGCGACCGCTCCAAGGTTGCCGTGCCTGCCTACTGGTGAATTGCAAATTACCCTGGAAACGTATGTTACTTTGTATAGATACATAGGTAGATCTCACAGCAGCGTCGACGGCCGACGCTTGCGCCGAGCCCGTCATCTCGCGTCCACATCACTGTCATTGATAGTCTAAAAATATTCACTGAAACGGTAAGGAGAATACTGGATTCTGACTACACTCAAGTCTATTCAAACCTACGAGTACTTCCATCGCAACAACTTAGTACAATTATTTTGCATTATCATTATTGGTTTTTGTTAATTTTCTAATAATGTACTTCACCGATTTTGATAAAATTAATATGGGACCAACATGGTAGCATAACCTATCAATTAAAAAAAATCATGAGAATAGGTTGACAATATGCGAAGATATCACGTAAAAAACATACAAAAAATAACAGAATTCTTCTGTTTGGACGTTGGTTGAAAATTGACTTACTATCTGTGGTTCTAACTGGTGTACAAAGGAAAACTGTAAAACTTTTTGAAAAATTAAAATATACTACTTAAGCGTCGGTGGCGCAACGCCACGGGTCACTATATCCTATCGGGGAAGTCGTGCTTTGAGTCCTGCCACGTACCAATGTGTTTTCGAATTTCAATCTCATATGTACGTTTATCCGACGCTCTTTTATGGTGAAGGAAAACACCGTGAAGAAACCTGCACACGCCTGCGAAGAAACCCGAAGGTTGTGTGTGAAGTCGACCAACCCGCACTGGTCCCCGCGTGGTCGACTAAGGCACGATCGCCCTAATTCACGGTAATAGGCTCGAGCCTCTCGGTGGGGACGTATATATGAACTGAGGTGATGATACTACCTGAAGATGGTGATCGAGACCGGTCGCTAGCACCTTAAAACTACAGTTTCATTGGTTTTCTGGGGAATTAGTGTTAATACCAAAATTAGTGATATCAAGAATCTACAAACAAAAGTATCCGCTATAAAGGTACCACCTATTACTAAGAATTCACTGTCCGTTCGTCTGTTCGTCTGTCACCAGGTTTGTATTAAATGAACCGTGATAGCTAGACAGTTGAATTTTTTACAGATGATGTATTTCTGTTGCCACTATAACAACAAATACTAAAAACAGAAAAAAATAAATATTTAAGGGGGGCTCCCATGCAACACATGTGATTTTTTTTGTAACCTTTAGAGACTAACGACATCTAGTACGATGGTACGGAACCCTTTGTGTGCGGTTCTGACTCGCAGTTGGCCGGTATTTATTTTATTTTTATTTTATTTTATTGAGAAACAAACAGTCGTAACTTAATATATAAATATTTCTTAAATTTGCTAGATTACAGACCTATAGTTTCCTATATTTAAGTTTTAGCAAAATTAACCTCAAATTGCGAAACGCAAACAACATATTTACTACACACAAGTATAAATATAGCAAGATTATATGATTCAAGACTATATTATTTGAATTAGTTTTTTTCTTATCAAACTCTTAAATTTAGGTAATGTTTCGCCAAACATGTCGACATCCACAAGTTTTTCGTTATACAGTGTGCGCGCACGCCGCAGGTAGCTATTCTGTACAAAGCAAGTAACGCTAGAATTTATATGAAACAGGTGTTCCTTACACACTTTTCTCACACGACCACGAGGCACCTTCAAAGATATGAGTTCAAGCAGAGTAGGAGCATCAGCTAAGTTGTATATTTGTTGTATATTTCACATTAAGGATCTCAAATAATGCATTTACGTGTGGTTTTCCATAATTTCCATAATTTGTCATGTTGAGTTATCCACGCTGACGAAGTCGCGAGCAAAAGCTAGTAATTTATTTAAAAAATTGTGAGCGTTTTGAGAGCGAACATTCCTTGCCCAATATCAAACGTCTCCGTGACGTAGTGGTTAATCCACTCGATTCACATCATGAGGTCGCGGGTTCGATTCCCGGTGAAGTCTTACTTTGTAGGACTCGGTTTGGATGGTGGTGAGGCATTTTCTAAGCCCGCTTGGCTAGCTACCACCATCTTTTCTAAGTATTGAGCATTAGAAAATAAATAAAATATAGCCAGTTCCCCATTTGGAGAATCTTGGTAAGCCCGCTTTCATCTTTGGATTCATCGTATCTTACGATCAGGTGAGATAATGATAATGGTTTAATAATAGTGGACAAAATACAAGTAAATGACTTTAGTAGGGGAGGCCTTGGTCCAGCAGTGGATGTCTTTTGGATGATAGGATAAAACAGCAAATGGAACATTAAAATCTTGAAACTGATCAGTTTCCCCAAGGAATCTGTACAATCGGAGTATGTGTCAATGACATTCAATGATTTTTATACATAACTTTTCGTGTCACATTGTTTTCATGTTCTAATGACTTAATTTAGTTTATTTCAAGGATTGAATTTTGAGATTATTAACTAATGATTGTTAATTTCTTGATTTTGCACAAATGAAATTATGTTATTATTAATTTATAACTATCAGAAACAGTGTAATTTGCACCTATTTTCAAGCGACTTCCAAAAAGGAGGAGGTTCTCAATTTGCCTGTATGTTTTTTTTATTATTATTTTTTATGTATGTTACATCAGAATTTTTGACTGGGTGAACCGATTTTAATGATTCTTTTTTCATTCGAAAGCTAATGCTTCCCGTGTGGTACCATATAAATTTTATCAAAATCGGTGTAGTACTTTATTAGAAAATTAACAAAAACCTAAAATAATAATGCAAAAATGTACTAAGTTATTGCGATGGAAGTCGGTTTTTTAACGTGTTAAGCGTTTTGAATTATGAATAAATACCTTGAATCTTGAAAAATGTATATGTATGTATGTCTGTTTCTTTGGCTGAGTCTGTAGCCTAAACGGCTTGATGAATTTTGGAGTGCGAGGTGTCGTTCGAGGTCGAGCTCGTCGTAGAGGGATACATTTTAGCCCAACTGGCCGAAAAAAGAGGGGTGATGTTCTTATGCAGTCGGGTTTTTAATATAAGTTTAAATTGGTTAATTCCGTTAGCGTCGGTGGCGAAACGGCAAGGGCCGCTACCTCCTATCCGGGAGGTCGTGGTTCGAGTCCTGCCACGTACCAATGTGTTTTCGAATTTCGATCTCATACTCGTATGTACGTTTATCCGACGCTTACGATGAAGGAAAACATCGTGAGGAAACCTGCACACAACTGCGAAGAAACTCGAAGGTTGTGTTTTAAGTTGTCCAACCTGCACATGGCCCGCGTGGACCGACCGCCCTAATTCAGGGTAGTCTCGAGCCCCTCGGTGGGGACGTATAAATGAGCTGATATGATGATAATTAATTCCTTAAAAAACGTTAACACTAACGACTCTGTCCTCCTAATCCAGATTACAGATTGATACTAGTTTACTATTTATTGTACCTTTGTAAATATTAGCATTAAAGGTCTCCAGGAGGCTCGAGTTTCTATACAAACGTAGTTCCGCTTTAATACAAAAACTACATGCCAGATTGAATCCAAACTTTGCAAATATATTGAGTAGACACATATCTATGTTGTAATTAGTTTTCGATGTAAAATAAGAGCAGTTTCAAAGTTTCAGTACAAAACTAATTCAAGCCTTTGTTTAGTTACCTTTTAATTAACTACGATGAAAACTAATTACAAACATCGATATGTGTCTACTTAATATATTAAAGCGGAACTACGTTTTTATGGAAACTCGCGCCTCCTGGGGACCCTTTTTTAGTTAATTTTCAATTCTATACAGCCTCCAAAATGATGTTCTGCAGCTAGTTAAGTACTCTCTTTCTCTCTCTGTGTTCGTGTGTGTGTGTGTCATCATATCAGCCACAAATCGTCCACTGCTGGACAAAGGCCTCCCTCAAGGATTTCCACGACGAGCGGTCCTGCGCTGCCCGCATCTATCGGCTTCCCGCGATCTTCACCAGGTCATCGGTCCACCGCGTGGGAGGCCTACCTACGCTACGTTTTCGGTCACGCGGTCGCCACTCGAGAACTTTACTACCCCATCGGTCATCTGTTCTCGTAGTGTGTGTGTATTAGACGTAATAACTCTATAATGTAAGATGTTTTCCGTTATGAAGACACTTCTTACGTTTCCACACTAGTAAGTGGTGTAAATTTTTTTGTACAGGCGCCAGCACATAAAGTTAGACACTTTCGACTTTGTAGCGTTCTTATCCCGTGTACGTATGGATCAGATTCGCACTACGAGTGTCTAGCTTGATGTGCTAGCCTCTATACAATTTAATTTTTGTCTAAAATAAGGCTGTTGTAAGTGAAAGTTACAACAGCCTAATGGGCCCGATCGCCCTAATTCAGGGTAGGCTCGAGCCCCTCGGTGGGGACGTATATATGAGCCGATGTGAATTAGAAGTTAATTTTCTTTGTTCATTCACGCATTGCAAATGTTGAATATATCGTTATTCGTTGTTCTTTTATCTTTATTCCTATGTAGAATCATTTCAAAAATCTCACACTGATATCGTATGTAGGTTAAACCAACACATCATAGACAAAAGTTGGCATCTTCAAAGCTACATTGAGATTTCTTTTGATCTTCAATCTCCATGGTGTCTGATCGGTTCCGCGATTATCTACTCCTGTTTGGACCATTGTATAATTATTTTTTTCCGAGAAATGTTTTAAAATATAACATTTTCGACTTAAGTTTTTTTTTGTGCGTGTTACGTGATATCTTCGCAAGTTGTGAACCGATTTTCGTGATTCGAGTATGCTCCCGAGTTGGTCCCATAAATTTTTTATCATAATCGGTTTAGTACTTTATTAGAAAATTAACAAAAACCAAAAATAATAATGCAAAATTGTACTAAGTTGTTGCGATGGAAGTCGGTGTTTTTAACGTGTTTAGCGTTTTTTTTATTCATAATTGGTTAAACGCTAAGTTTTTAATTATTCAAAATCATTTAGGAATATAATAGGTACTGTTAATTGTACAATTTATTTCCGAATTTAAACTCTTAACTAAACGAGCAAGATCTTGACCATTCGTATTAGGAATAGGGAAAACGTAAATAAATAGTTCAGAAATAAATTATGAACTCTTGATCACTAAATTTATGATGATACTTAAACTTCGGAAAACCTTACTCGTTTTGTTTTTCATCAAGTCTTCGATTTTTAATTCACCAAAATCACAAAATGAGTACTTAAATGACGCTGCTAAACTATGACGTCACGCCTAGGTATTTCAAACATTTTTAGGACAAAATTTCGTTTTGGACATACGATAAAAAGTAACTCAGATGACTAGCATTCGTCATCCCTATTGATTTTTAAATTTTGTATAACGATATGCTCATAATATTAACTTTAATTGCACATGCACCAACCCACTATCGTTTCACTTTCTCGTCTCCTCCATTCACCAAAGGTTGTCTGGAAGAAATCGCTTAAAGCGATAAGTCCGCCTTTGCATACCATTGTATATTTTGCTAGTAAATATTTTTTTCATTTCTGTATATTTGGTGTGCAATAATAGTTATTTATGATACAAGGGTGGTAAAAAGGTCAATAACATCGTCACGAGGTTGTTATTTCCTTTTACACCCATGTATCATACGACGTTTTTCAATACAGTTGTGAGAAAACAGAAAAAATTAAAAACGACCGCGACAGAAACACAAAACAACATGGGTACATACCTATCAAGCTTTCAGCAACCAAAGCACAGTTGAGATACTAGTTACTTGTTCATTTGACACAATCTAGTGTTATGGTCGTTCGAGCGACATGGACGTTCAGGGATGTGGGCATGCCAGGTATGTGGCCGTGGGAGGAAAGTGGCCCTAAGTGACCGGATCCTAGTCCAATGCTTAAATATGTTATTATAAATAGAACTAATAGAATATTCAAATATTGTTTGGATAAGGACATTTAAGTAAAGGTGTTGGTTCCGGTTGCTGTCACTAAACAGGAGTCATTGAACCATGCCTGATGCCTTGTAAGGTAGCTTGAAATCTTCTGACAGTAAGGTTTGCCACTAGTCCTACAGCTTCCACCAACCCGGACTTGGTCTCCATGTGTGGAGTATGATCTAAGCTTCCTGTGTTTAGGAAGAGACCCATGCCCCAGTAGTGGGGACGTTTGTGGGTAAGGATCTAGGATAAAAGGTAAGGACATTCCCTCTCGTATATCTACCAGATACGCTAAAACTACCAGGTTTATGATATAGCGTCCCCACTTTCCCTTGGGCATACAATGAGGGCCGCTATTCCTGCCAACACCATAAGATGAAGACAAGGACCCAGTTACGGTATCTAGGTCTTGCCGCCAAGACGCTTGTCCCGGTACTCTGCAAGGCGAGTGCCTCATGGAAGAGAACCCCTACCTACTGTCCAGTTAGGTCCCGGAGCTGTAGGCACGCTCACCTCCCGCGGCTTTCACTACTGGCGGTTCAATCCCCGCTCGGGACGCCAGAGAAGCTGGCTCCCACATATCCGGTGTGGTACCGGAGCTGTAGGCACGCTCACTTCCTGGCGCTTATCGCACCTGTCCAGACTTACTCCTACGCGGCTGGATCGGCCGGAGCAGTATTAGCTTAGCTCTACTTGCTATCCAGGCAAGTGCCGGAGATGCTTCCCTGCCAGTTCCTGAAAATGTAACTAGCATGCTAGCGACTAAATTCAAGAGCATGTCTAAAAACGCCTGTGCTCTATCATCATATCAGCCGAAGGGCATCCACTGCTGGACATAGGCCTCTCACAAGGATTTCCACGACGACCGGTTCTGCGCTGCCCGCATCCAGCGGCTTCCCGCAACCTCCACCAGGTCATCGGTCCACCGAGTGGAACGTCTGCCTACGCTATGTTCTCCGGTGCGCGGTCGCCACTCACAAAATGGTATATTTCCTGAATGTCTTAAAAAAACAATTGTTAAACCCTTATATAAAAAAGGCAACAGATACGACCTCAATAACTACCGCCCAATAACTCTTATCCCGGTGCTATCAAAGGTATTCGAGAAAGTTATGAAACGTAGATTAGTCGAGTTTTTGGACTAACATAACATTATCACGAAAGAACAAAACGGTTTTCATAAAGAAAAATCAACGTCTCTTGCCATTTATTCTTTAATCCGTACAGTAACTGAAAACTTGAACGAAAAAATCCCAGTTGTAGGTGTATTTTTTGACATGTCCAAGGCATTTGACCTCGTGGACCATTAAGTGCTTTTGAAAAAATGTCAACACTATGGTATTCCCGGTATCGCACTAAAATGGATCGAAAGTTACCTAAAAAACCGTATTCAGTGTGTAGAGATCAATAGGTTGAATGATACAAATGAGCTTAGTTTATACAGGTCTATGTTTAAACATAATGAGAAGGGGGTTCCTCAAGGTAGTGTATTGGGACCGTTACTTTTTCTTCTTTACATAAATAACATCCCCAGTGTCACTAAACATGGAATGGTCCTGTTTGCGGATGATATATCAGTTGTAATTCCAAATACTGAAAGGTATGATACATTCGAAAATTCTATCAACCAGACAATCGCATCCATAGGAGTATGGTTAAATGAAAATAATTTACTGATAAACATTTCAAAAACAAATTATGTACAATTTTCAAACTACCAAACTCAGGTTGCTTCTCTTAGCGTCCATTGTCAAGGTCAACCCTTAGAAGAGACTAATGAAATAAAATTTTTAGGTATATACTTGGACCATCACCTAAATTGGAAAAAACAAATAGATTACGTACTTATGTGGTAAACTAGATAGATTTTTATATGCCTTAAAGCGACTTAGAAATTTAGCTGGCGTAACGACCGCTCTTACTGCATATTATGGCTATGTAGCGTCGGTGTTAAGATACGGTGTTATACTTTGGGGTAATTCGACAGACATTAATAGAGTTTTTCTGACCCAGAAGAGATGCATAAGGGCAATCTACGGGGCCGGACCCTCAGAACCTGGTAGACCCCTTTTCGCAAAACTGCGTATACTTACATTGTCAGGAATGTACATATTGGAACAAGCACTATTTATAAAGAGATATCTATATTTTTTTACAAAGCCGGTCCAAAATCCTAGATTGCGAATGAGAGTTCCCACATATATAAAAGTTCCAATGAGCCATTCATCATTACATGACAAGAATTGTTACATGATCATGATGTCTATTAAGATTTATAACAAGCTCCCAAAAGAAATAAGAGAGCTTCTCATGAATATTTTTACAAAAAGGCTGAAAACGTGGCTTATTGACATATGTTTTTACTCAACTAGGGAATTTTTGGATAATTAATTAATTTAATTTAATAACATATTAATGACTTATTTGAAAGTTTGACATAGATTGATAATTTAAGTTTGACATTGAGACTGCATGCTATTATTAATTTCTTATTTCTGTCACAATTATTGTGACCCTTAAACATACCTTTAGATAACCGCCTCCGTGGCGTAATGGTTAGTCTATTCGCTTCACACCAGGAGGTCGTGGGTTCGATTCCCAGCGGGATCAACTTTGTAAGACTCGGTTTGATTGGTTTGGCATTTTCATAGCCCGCCTGGCTAGCTACTACCATCTTATAAAAATCTTGCTGCCAAAAATCAGTGTTAACATCATTGATATGTTCCGGCTTGAAGATAAGGTAGCCAGAACCCCATTGCGTTGGGGAATCTTGGTAAGCCCGCTTCCATCTACGCTTTCATCGTCACTTACCATCAGCTGAGATGATGCCATGGGCTTATCAATTGTGGAATTTTAAAAAAGGTATACTTATCTTCTTAAACTTTTCATGAACTTTACTGATACCCATCTCCAGATACACCTAACACAGAAACGCTTCGACTTACGACGCTAATCGGTACAATGCTGCCTCCCGTTAGAAACCAATAGAAGTACCTAAATCTATCAACACTATGGCCAGACAAGACATAAATCTCTTTCAACTAAATCGAGCTAGTAATCGTTTGATCTGTGCGTTTACGAGTAAGGAAGTTGTTTAACATTGAACTTCAAACGAGTTTCTGATAGAATTTAACTGTTTTAGCAACGTTTTAGTAAGAAACTATCATTCATACACACATCGAGCATCTACCCCTGAACATGCAACTAAAAATAAAAAAAACGTGTGGCACTCGGGGACTGCCGCGGTAAAGCTATTGCATAGCATTTTTTGTCAACTTATGCAATTATAATTATTTATTTATTTTTTATTTATGCAGTATTTACCAGTACCATATTATAGTCCTTGAGGCGCGGGATGTTTATGTAATAAATTAACACTAAGAAAGTTACACCGGTAAAATTGACTGAGTCCTTTTAGTACCGCATATCGCTAATAGATGGCACTGTAAGTTTTTTAGAACACGGCCAAGCGTGGGGTGTTAGGTTTTATTTTCGTTACGGAATTTCTTGATTCGGTCGCCGCGCTCAAAGCCTGCGATAAAAGCTATGCAATAGCTTAAAAAAAGAATGAATGAATGTCACGGATAGTCCGCTCTTCAGGGGTTGTCTTGAGACAGAAGAAAAAGTCCGTAAAGATAGCAATCTTAGAATGCAGCACCGGGCCAAAATCATTAATGATTTTTTTTTCCATACGCAATAAAAAAAAACACAGTAAAAAGATATTATATTTTACGTCAAGGGGTCAAAGCAAAAATGAAATGACGACTCTCTCTCTAATAATAAATTAATAATAGTAGCATAATTCAACATGCTATCCAAGGCACGACTAATCCTTAAAGATGATGTAGTATCCATATTTATGCCTAGAATTCCTGTTTGGTGCCCCGGTCCTACTGTGTGATCAAACAACTATAGTAGAACCACGGGCAATAATTGCCTATGGTCCGACTGAGAGAAAATGTGGGTTTAAAAAATTTCACTGGTTCTACTTATCAAACTACGGATAATTTGATTTTCCCATGATCTTCTTATCAGCTCATATACGTCCGCACCGAGGGGCTCGAGCCTACCCTGAATTAGGGCGATCGGGCCTTTGGCGACCACGCGGGCCCAGTGCGGGTTGGTCGACTTTACACACAACCTTCGATTTCTTCGCAGGCGTGTGCAGGTTTCCTCACGATATTTTCCTTCACCGTAAGAGCGTCGAATAAACGTACATATGAAATCAAAATTCGAAACCGCATTGGTACGTGGCAGGATTCGAACCACGGCCTCCTGGACAAGAGGTAGCGGCCGTAACCGTTACGCCACCGACGCTCTTCCCATGGTCAAATTGATAGAACTACGGATATTTTGATTTTTCCATGGTCAGATTGATAGAACTACGGATAATTTGATTTTCCCATGGTCAGATTGATATAACTACGGATAATATGATTTTCCCATGGTCAGATTGATAGAACTACGGATAATTTGATTTTCCCATGGTCAGATTGATATAACTACGGATAATATGATTTTCCCATGGTCAGATTGATAGAACTACGGATAATTTGATTTTCCCATGGTCAGATTGATAGAACTACGGATAATTTGATTTTCCCATGGTCAGATTGATAGAACTACGGATAATTTAATTTTCCCATGGTCAGATTGATAGAACTACGGATAATTTAATTTTTCCATGGTCAGATTGATAGAACTACGGATAATTTGATTTTCCCATTGTCGATTGATAGAACTACGGATAATTTTATTTTCCCATAGTCAGATTGATAGTACTACGGATAATTTAACTTTCCCATGGTCAGATTGATAGACATACGGATAATTTAATTTTCCCATGGTCATATTGATAAAACTACGGATAATTTGATTTTCCCATGGTCAGATTGATAGAACTACGGATAATTTAATTTTCCCATGGTCAGATTGATAGAACTACGGATAATTTAATTTTCCCATGGTCAGATTGATAGAACTACGGATAATTTGATTTTCCCATGGTCAGATTGATAGAAATACGGATAATTTAATTTTCCCATGGTCAGATTGATAGAACTACGGATAATTTGATTTTCCCATGATCAGATTGATAGAACTACGGATAATTTGATTTTTCCATGGTCAGATTGATAGAACTACGGATAATTTAATTTTCCCATGGTCAGATTGTTAGAACTATTGTCAGATTAATATAACCACGGACAAAAACCTAAACAATTTAATTGAAAATTAAAAATCCGACTGCATACAAATATTGTATCTCTTTTTTGGGAAGTCATGTATAAATGTACTGTCCTATAATATGTCACTCACGAGATCAAGACGAACCTAATGAATGACACTTCGAAATCCATCGACCCGTTTAGGCTACAGTCTCAGCCAAAGAAACAGACATAATAGGGATGACGAATGCTAGTCATCTGATTTACTTTTTATCATCTGTCAAGAACGACATTTTGTTTTAAAAATGTTTGAAATACCTAGGCGTGACGTCATAGTTTTGCAGCGTCATTTATGTACTCATTTTGTGATTTTGGTGAATTAAAAAACGAAGACTTGATGGAAAACAAAACGAGTAAGGTTTTCCGAAGTTTAAGTAGGAGGGCAATTTAGTGA
The DNA here is from genome assembly GCA_947284805.1 of Coleophora flavipennella. Lineage (NCBI taxonomy): Eukaryota > Metazoa > Arthropoda > Insecta > Lepidoptera > Coleophoridae > Coleophora > Coleophora flavipennella. The sequence continues at coordinate 2,634,630 of OX369274.1, read as the reverse complement.
TCAAGAGTTCATAACTTATTTCTGATGCTGTCGTCTTCCCTATTATATACATGTACATATATACCCGTAAAAAAATTACCCACCCTTTTGGAAAGTCGGGTAAAAAGATTTGCCCGCCGTGGTTCTGTTAATCGAACCACGCAGCAGGACGGGGGGCAACAAACGGGAATACCTATATTTTATTCGCATTACGTTTATGGACACAAAGTTAGTTGCCCTACCATTCCGGCACATGTACAAAAAATAAACTAAGGAAATATCATTAGCCGTACAATCTTTAAATAGATAATTACCTTGTCTGTGCGAAATCACCAACTCTACCACGCACGATACACCAGACAAAATTCACAGTCACAAAGTCACAAAAGGAACGAAACCAATCTCTTTTAATATTAAAAAGAATCTCCTTTCACTGAACGCCACAAAAACACTTCCGAATTCGAAATTTGAGATTTGAAATTCAAAGTGTCACTCGCGGTCAGTTGGGCGGGAAATGCGCTGGGCGGTGCGGCGCACACGCGCTTGCCACTGAAACTGGCTGAACACGAGTCGATGCCATTGCCTGCGTCATCAGAGACGCTTGGCGAACACGCCAGCGGGGAAGGGAATATGAGTTTTGTTTATAAATTAGAAAATGGTCAGTGTCGCTCGGTCAAGAGTACGGCAGTTAAGGACCATTTACAAAAATGTTTATCTAAACAGTAACATAAGGTAATCAAATCATGCAACCTCCTTGATATGGCTGCTAAAAAAATTAAAAAAATATTAACTTTGATGTTGCTCAAATCAAAAGAATTAAAAGTAACGCAGCTCTAGTGGGACTCTATTTAACCTAAGACCAGCTTCAGTGTTTCCCGATTCTTACAATTTTAGGACCGTCAAGGATAGAGTGACAGGTATTGTTTAAGTTTGCGTGTACCATCCTTGACTGCATCATCAATCACTTACCATCATCAAAGGTGAGTTGCAGTCAAACTCACCTAAATTTTTTATTAAAAATAAATAATTTCTACTCATATTCTTCAACTTACGTATTATTAATAAAAGGTCACAAAATTAGTTAATCAATGACAATTAAAAAATGTGACGTCACGCCTTGCTATTTACTTTTTTTTCATTTTAGACCATTTGTAAAAAGTAATTCAAATAGCTAGAAGGTAGTCAACCCAGCTACTATGTATGCCTACGGCGCTGTCTGTCCGTACGTCTGTCTGTCTGTCTGTCCATCCGTCCGATCCTTAAAGGGCTGAATTTTTGAATTGTAATAGGTAGCTGGCTAAAACTTTTACAGAATGGAGGAGTTACTAACAAAATAAATTAAACAAAAAAATAAGGCGAGATATTTTTTTTGATGTGTTACATCTTTCCTCTTGCTTACCTACAAACTGTGCGAATGATGTCTGTGAAAAGGGACGGGAATTTGTAACAGGAAATGCGTTTTTTTTTTAGTTACGAGGGCTAAAAAAACATGGCCATGCCGCCTTATTTTTTTTCAGTCACGAAGGCTAAGGAAGCATGGCCATGCCGCCTAATGCAAGGCCGGAGACCAGAAGGCCGTTATTTTTTTACTGACGTCAGTTGTTACCCATCATATGCGATGTAGTGTAAGGCTCCCTCGTTTTTTTTTGCTGTATCGTAGAAACGGTATGAGCGTGAAGCCTGCTCTGATTTTAGTACTAATCCTACAGTAAAACAACAAATAGAATAATAAAAACCAACCATGTGTGAGTTTTATTCGCACTAAGGAGTCCTGAATGAATAGGTACTATAGGGATGACGACAGCATCAGAAATAAATTATGACCTCTTGATCACTAAATTGCCCTCCTGCTTAAACTTCGAAAAACCTTACTCGTTTTGTTTTCCATCAAGTCTTCGATTTTTATTTTACCAAAATCACAAAATGAGTACGTAAATGACGCTGCAAAACTATGACGTCACGCCTAGGTATTTCAAACATTCTTAGAACAAAATGACGTTTTTGACAGATGATAAAAAGTAACTCAGATGACTAGCATTCGTCATCCCTATTGTTGTACCTGTGTGCGCTGAAACGAAACCCTCAGTGCGCGAGTCAGAATTGCGCTTTTTTTGTCTTATTTTTATCCTCTGTGAAAAAAAAAAAAAATAATATTTCAAATAGCAAGGTGTTTTGTCATAGTTTTTAAATCGTCATTGATGTAGTAATTTTATGATTTTAATTAATTAAAAATTTAAAACGTGATGGCTGAGACTATGGAAAACCAAGGAACAAAGCTCGATGGCCTCACTAGATTCTCTCAACTAGTGGGTCTAAATGAACATGGACAAGACAAAAATAATGTTGAATGTCCTTGTCTCACCCACTCCTCTGAAGGCTGGAGACTCAACACTCGAAGTTGTTAACGACTTTGTATACTTGAGACAAACAGTCCAGCTAGGTAGGCTCAACTTCGAGAATGAGATCAGTCGACGAATCCAACTCGGCAGCGTTCGGAAAACTTCCCAAATACCGCAGTGTCTCTTGTCGAGACTAAGGCACAGTATTACAATATAGCGGCTTACAGGTAGTGCAACCAATGTACTTACGCAGAGCAACGGAAGGGTGCTTGCGGGGCAGCGGGCGGCGGGGCACAACCTGGCAAACTCCGCGAGTTTGCCAGGCTGGCTACAGGCTAGTACTGCTAGTACTGCTAGTACCTACGCCTCGTGGCGGCAACGTGCGACATCAAAGGCGTTGAAAGAAAGAAAGAAATAAAGTTTATTCGGCAAAAAATAAATGGAAAAATAATTATAATATTAGGTACTTAATTGCGCTACTGTAAGCCACATCGTAATACTGTGACTAAGGTCTTTGACCAGTGTGTGTTGCCAGTGATGACTTGATGACATATAGAGGCTTCATATAGAGGCTCAACGTCACCCAATGTGCTATGTTCGGTGTTTCGCTGCGTGATCGAATCAGAATCAACAAGATCTGTAGGAGAACGAAAGTAAATAGCTCTCAGAATTGCTAAACTTGAGTGGAACAGATTACCGTCAGGGCAGTAAATTTCTAGAATGGTTGAAGGGTAGGCAGGCCTGCTACTAGGTGGACCGGCGAATAACAATTTGAGTAAAAAATAATGTGATTTCTTATCATGATGGCAACCCTAAAAAAATAAAATAGGGGAAAATTAAAAAAATTGCTAGAGATATAAAAATAATATTATCCTAACCCAAATTTTACCCAATTCCGTTAAATAGTTTTGGAACTAGAGCACAGGAGGGACGCACAGACACACACACACATACATTTTTAGTGTTTTAGTTTTTAGACTCTATTAGTGAAGTAAGACTACTCGTATTTAATCCCCATCAAAATCTTAACTTGGAATTTTTTTGCTATCACACAACTTTCTTTAGTTCTTTGTCGATCTAAAGTAAATAAATTGTACGGCAACGCTGTGCATACTTTATCGCAATTAATCAACAATAAATATTACACTTATTTAGTAGCAATGAATAAAGCTAGGTTATTATTATTTTTTTTTTATTAAAAATTTGAGTGCGTTTGGCTGCACCTCACCTGATGGTAAGTGCCGATGCAGCCGAGGATGTAACACGCAAGCTCAAATAGTGCCTATTCACTCTCGTCTTGAAGATTCCTAAATTATACGAATCGGGAAATACAGACGCCGGAAGGGAATTCCACTCCAGTACCTTTAGGTAAATCAGACTTGATGAATAAATTACAAATAATTTGGGTTTGTATGGTAGGTACCTCACTCAGATTTTTCCTGGAATAATGAAGTACTCAGTGCAGTAGGCCTTATTTAGTCCTAAGTATTTACAAGTTTCTTCAAAATCGTTACAGCTATTATTGAGAAAAAGTAACAAACAACCTGGATTTGTATCGGAGGTACCTTATTCTGTATCTTCTTGGAACAACAGACTACCGCGTACTGTAGGTCATATACAGTTATAGTAACATACGGAGTTTCATCAAAATCGTTAGAGCTATTATTGAGAAAAGTAACAAACAACCTGGATTTGTATCAGAGGTACCTTATTCAGATTTTTCTTGGAACAACGGACTACCGCGTACTGTAGGCCATATACATACGTGCTAGTAACAAACCGAGTTTGATCAAAATCGTTAGCCATTTTTTACCGACTAAAAAACGGAGGAGGTTATCAAGTCGACGCGTATATAAATTTTTTTTATGTATGACCACGCATTACTTTTTACAGCGTAGTCTGATTTTGATTATTCTTTTTTTATTGAAAAGGGTATACCCCGGAGTTGGTCCGACATAAATTTGGAAAAAAAATCTAACCCTAAGGGTAGAAAAACAAGGGATGATTGAATGCCCAATTTCAGACTGATCCATTTAGTGTTTAAGCTTGTGCGTCGAAGGATCAGTCATTCCGTCACTGTTTCCTTTTATTATAATATAACGTTATAGTCTGTGTTTAAGCGGCTGTGTATGCGTACATATGTTATTACCAGGCAGGTAGACACTGTAAGGGATATTTGTCCTGTCTATGCGAGCACTATCGTCGTCTTCCGTCAATCACCAGCACAGGTATAAATGCACAAATTTTCTTTTAAATTTATATTTTTTTCATAACTTTACTGTTGACCACTGAGGTGCGTGTACGTTTTTCTTGGTTTTGGCTGAAAACCAGCGTTGTGAGTACTCTGCGACCCACAACATTTATGCTGAGCCTGGACCAGTTTCACTAACTTGGCACCACTGACACTGTTTCATATTTTTTATATAAACTAATAATATTTGTCATTAAGTTTTATTTATTTGTTTGTGTATTGTTAAAATGTATTGTGCCTTTTTAGTGAAATAAAGTTTTATCTATCTATCTATCTATTATTCACTCACTGATTGTAATGTATGACCACGCATAACTTTTTATAGAGTAGTCCGATTTTGATAATTCTTTTTTTATTTAGTAGATTAGCACCCATTAGTATATTTAAGCCTCAAAATTTGAAAATAATAACAAAAAATTGAACCGACGAAAAAAGAAAGGAACTAAAAAGCGAAAAATAAAAAGAACCTTTATAATCTTACTGAGCACCTACACCTTTTTTTTTATTCACAATTGGTAAACCCTTGACAACATCTCACCTGGTGGTAAGTGACGATGTTGCCGAAGATGAAAGCGGGCTTACCAAGATTCCCCAACGCAATGGGGAACACTTATGTAAGTGCCTAAATATTTTTATTGGTGCCAAACAAACAAACGGAAGTTCGGCAATTGTCAACAAAGGGACGCATCGCGTCGTCGGTCGCCGCCGCCGCCGCCGCCGTGCATTCCGCTGCTATCATTTCATTTTACGTAATAATTAACTTGTCTGTTTGATTGGCGCCGACTCAAAATTATTTAGGTACTAGCTTTTGCCCGCGGCTTCGCCCTCGTAAACATCGTTGTTATGACTGTCTTAGAGGGTGCGCGGTGCGTGAGCCGCAAGCGGCTCGCGAGCGTGGACATGACTTTTCTTCAGATCCCTCGGGAACTATGTCAGGATATGCTTATAAGTCAATCATGTCATTTCCCACCCCCTCAACCATCTTTGTGCAAAAAATCACACAATCCATTGTTCCATTGCGATGTTAAAGAAATTTACCAAAAAGAATATATTTTCAGTTCCCTCAGGAACTGCATCGGGGTATGATATCACGGGATTAAAAGTAGCCTATGTAGCATAAGTAGTAGTAGTCCTTCCTCGTGAGACAGGCTACCTGCTTGCCAAATTTCATTAAGATTGGTCAATGCGTTGAAGCGTGAAAAGGTATCAAACAAACACACACATTTTCACATTTATAATATTAGTAAGCATTTACATAAGTGTAGGAGCTCAGTTAGACTATAAAGACTTCTCATTTTTCGCTTTTCAGTTCCTTTTTTTTTCGTCAGTTTAATTTTTTGTTAAAAAGTTTTGAGTAAAAAAATAATAAGCAATTTTTACTGTGATGGCAACCCTACAAAATTAACATACCCCTATCTAAATAAATATCAAAGTTTCCCCAAATTTGAAAAAAGGCGCCTGGAAATAATAATAAATAATAAAAATAATATTGCCCCAACCCGAATTTCATCCAAATCCGTCCATTAGTTTGGGAACACCGGACGGACGTACAGACACACACACACTCACACACACATTTTCTTCTTAATTTTAGACTATTAATGTTAGACAATGGATCCCCATCAAAATCTCAACATTGTTTTTTTGCCATTACAATACCTTCATTCATTCATTCGAAAATAAAAAGGCCACTGAGCAGATCCCTTTTTAAGCTCTTAAGATCTGTCTCAGGATTATTATACGAGTATACTAACCTAATACGATAAGATAGCCAGCTCCCCATTGCGTTGGGGAATCTTGGTAAGCCCGCTTCCATCTTCGGCAACATCGTCACTTACCACCAGGTGAGATGTTGTCAAGGGTTTACCAATTGTGCATAAAAAAAATAAAAAAAAATACCAACGCATCTAATAAGCAAAATCAGATTTTGTCACATAACGTTACGAAAAAGGTAATGACCTTTCTAACGAGTTTGTGTTCATGAACAAACAGCATAAATTCTCTTTGCTGCACTTAACCGAAACCAATAAAGGAACTTGGTAGTAGTCTAACCGTGAGTTCCTTTAGTTAGCTCAATGTAAAATAAAAATTCACAGACCTGCATTAAAGATCAATCCTAGAGATCATGTTTCACAAACCTTTCCGCTATCCCACTACGCTTCTTTATAATGATGCAAATGTACTTAGTGTAAGAAAACTTTTCATATATCGAGTGACTTATCTATCATGTCCATTGTATTGCTGTAAACTCAGTGAAATAAAGTTCTTTGCTAAAACAACGTCTTTAGAGACTACCCCAGTCTTTGGTTGAAACAACATTAGCGCAACGTTTTCAGACTTTTCTTTTCCCTTTTATCTACAATAGGATAAAAAACAAGTTGATATTAAATGTTGCAACAGTCGAGAAACCACATCAACAATTTTAAAATTGCTCATTACTTATAACTACAGTGACACCGATAATCTATTAAGAGTAGTCGGATAAATTAATGTAGGGCTTTCTTTCTTCTTCAATGATCTAGTCAAACCAACATCATCATCATCATCATATCAGCCGAAGGACGTCCACTGCTGGACATAGGCCTCCTCCAAGGATCTCCACGACGACCGGTTCTGCGCTGCCCGCATCCAGCGGGTTCCCGCGACCTTCACCAGGTCATCGGTCCACCGAGTGGGAGGCCTACCAACCAACATAAAAATACTAAAACTATATGTTAACGTGCAATCCAATCCAACACACATACACACATACTTTTTCTTTAAATTATAAGGATGCCGACAACACACACACAAATATAAATATACATTTTGTCCTTTTTAAATTCCTTCGCATATGTCTTATCTAATAAAATTAAGTACCTCTCGTACACACCTACAATAATATTGCGCAATGTTGATGATTGCACAATATATTTTGCATGATTGCAATCTTCAATACTACCCCTATATGTTCAATAATATTGTGCAATCATCAACATTGCGCAATATTATTGTAGATGTGTGGGTCGCCTTAGTGCTCTATTTGTAAGTCAAATTTGTAGCCTGGTAAAGCTTTTGTTTTCAGCCCCCGCGATACAGCCCTAGCCTTGTGTGGGGACCACTACTTACTGTTTTATCGTTGAACTGTGTTTCTGGTAATAAAATTTATTTATTTATTACATGAACTTCGATTAATATTAATAATTACCTCAGCCAAAGTTTTTCTTTTTTAAATATTTAACATTTATTTATTTACACATCACATTTTATTCATTTAAAAACCGATAACTTAATAAAAGGTAATTTTCTACATATACATAACATGTCGAGACCGCACGCATACTTACGAACTGGGCCGCTGAACTTCTTTTCCCTTGCAAATTTTATTGCATTTGAAATGTAGCCTGACATCCTAGGCACTCCTAGGTTTTCTTTTTAATATCTAATTATATTAATTAGCCTTTAATATAAAGTCAAATTATCCCTTTTTTCAGTTTTTTTACAATTCCCAAAAAAGTTTTTGACTTCATAAAGAATGTATTTTTTTACATTAAATTCGCTTGACAATTAACACAAATCATTGCGATCTTGAATAGTCATGTCAGACTTTCGCTGATAAGACACTTCGAAAAAACGTTTTCTATGATAAACTAAATAAAAAAATTAAAATGTAACGGACAATCAAATAAGATTATTTTCTGATAGTGAATTAAAATAGGCTATTTAGTGAAGTTTGTTTCCTAATTTATTTTGAATATAATCAGCTATACAGAATTGTTTTATCCAAGCATTTCTTTGACCTCAAAACGATTTTCCTGAAATGATTCTGAAAAGTATGTTAACATAACTCCATATACCTATACCTCACATAGGTATATGGAGTTATGCTTCACATAGGTATATGGAGTTATGTCCACATACTTTTCAAAATCATTAAGGAAAAATCGTTTTGAAGTCAAAGAATTGCTTGAAGAAGTCAAAGAAACGATTTTCCTGAAATGCTTCTGAAAAGTATGTGGACATAACTCCATATACCTATGCCTCACAGGTATGGAATTATGTCCTCATACTTTTCAGAATCATTTCGGGTAAATCGTTTTGAGGTCAAAGATCTTTCTCAATTCGGTTCCTTGAACTTGGTCTCATGAAAGTCTCACTTCTAAAAACTGCAAAATAAACTAAAATTGTGACTTCATTTGCAGACTCCTTTGTGCTATACTCGGAACTGGAGTGTGTATCACATTTTCACTTAATTTTGAGTGATTTACAGATCGTTTGTGGTTTTTCGGTTAATCCTACTATACAGATACGATTTATGACTCTGTGGCAGAACTGTTAATAACTTTGTAGACTAAATTTCAGCTTCGTAGAATTTGTGACGTTAATGTTAAGAATAAGTTTATCTAGAATATCGTTAACAAACCTTAAACTTGTAGCGCGGTGCGCAGTTATTCATTCTCCTTTCATTCAACCATCTTTTTATCCCATTTTTTCTTTTCCGCGCAATCTATCTGACAACATTATTAAAAAATCAAAATTATTTTCATCATGCATAAATTAATTACTAATTAAAATAAATTAAATTGTTATCTCTTATATAAGACCCATTTTGGGTAGGTTATATTTGTGTTTTTTCTGTGATTTCTATTTTAAATTTAAGTGTTTTCTAATTCTTATGTTCTTTTTTAGGTCTTATATTTTATCCTTAATTGAATAATAAATTAAATTGGTCGCATCGGCATTTTTAAGAACCCACTCCCTAACTACCTGCCGTGCGACAAACTGGCCCACTACTGGGGCATGGGTCTCTTCCCAACCTCGGGAAGGTTAGGCCATACACCACCCCACAGGGGCCAAGTCCGGGTTGGTGAAGGTTCTAAGGCTACTGGTGAACTTCACTGTCAGAAGGCATCTGAGACGTAGGGTTTGGGAATTTCCAACATATTCTAAGTCCCGGTACACGATACAGCCTACAATTAAAGTCCCGGGAATTCCCGGGACTTCGAGACTTTTAAGAAAAAAATTTTTTTTTTCTTTTTTCTTTCTTTTAATCACACATAGATTCACTATTAAGCAGTAAAAATCGTATAGTTATAAAACAAACTTAGTTAAAAATCATACTTATTCATAACAACTTTAGTAAGTAATCTAGTTATTCTAGTATCTAATCATTAGTCATTGTTAGTGTGTAAATATTTTAACAAGCATACAACTCCAAGTAATTATTCATCATACTAACAGATGGCGCTAGAGTCCTTCAATTGTTTGAAAATAAAAATAATTAGGTACATTACAATTTTGACAATCTTGTCTCGTCTCGAGTCTCGACCCGAAAGTCCCGGGACTTAAGTTAACTAAAATTACAAAAAGTCCCGGCACTTAAACCCTACTGAAACGGCTTGACAACTGCCATCTAGTGATAGCACCCGGCACCAAAGGCTTAACGTGCGTTGGAAGCACGGAAATGATGGAAAAAAATGGCAATGACAGTCAATAGCTACCACCATCTTATCTAAGTCTTGCCGCCAAATATCAATGTTGATATCATTGGTGTGTTCCGGCATGAAGATAAGATAGCCAGTTCCCCATTGCGTTGGGGAATCTTGGTAAGCCCGCTTCCATCTTCGGCAACATCGATCGTCACTTACCACCAGGTGAGATGTTGTCAAGGGTTTACCAATTGTGCATAAAAAATAAAAAAAAATATAAAAAAACCCATCTGGGTAATGGCCGTGCGATCCAACCTGTGTAATCCAGCCAACCACGCAAGTCGCACTAACCTACGACCGTTTCGTTCTGAAAATCATCATCATTCTCCTGGCTCTTGTCCCATTTTATTTGCAATCATAGTCAAAGTCCGGGAAGCATCTCTCATTCAGAGACCTTAGCTAGCTTATGGCAAAATATAATTTATCCCAGGTATCTTTAACAGGAATCCTCATCCATTCCTACACTCTCCTTATTTCTCTCATAGCTTACATATTCAAGTTCTTCCCCAAACTCTACACCTCCTCTAAGTAAACTCCTGAACTCAATCTCATTACTCAAGCTCGTCTCCTATTCTAAAAAGATATCTAGGGTAGGGTCACCTATAACAGGGCATACACCCTAAGGGTGTATGATAATTTATCAGTACTGTGACGACCCTTAAGTCATCATCAAGGGTAACGTAGCTCCTGGGATCCTCGTCTAACCTATACTAAGGAATTCAATAAAAATACTTATTTGTGCGATTTTGTGATTCTAAAGTATCCTAGTCTACATCACTCTCCTTCATGTCATTTTGTATAGTACGTAGCCAAGTCACTGCAGGCCTCCCTGGTCCTATCCTGCCCTCCTCCATAACCAGCACCTCCCTAGTCATGTGGTACTTTCGTTCTGAAAATACCTCTTATAAAATTTATGTGCCAATTTATCCTTATGAGTAGGACCAGGCCTGTCGCACTCCGCGCTTTAGGCATTATGTACCTACGCCGCGCTCTACGCTAAGCGGCCCCCTGCATGGGGCAATTCAGTAGTCAGAAGAGACAAGAGATATGCGATAGAAAATGAGACAACTTGTAGGTGAATATAACTGTAGGCAATAAGCGCTGTGCGACCTGAATTTGCACTTTATTGTGTCGTAGCAAGAGTCGCCATTTATTTAAATGAGTTTTCGGAGTTGACCTTCTTTTACCTAGTAAATAGTTTTTATCCTTATGAGGGCGTCGGTGGCGTAATGTCTAGGTACGCCGCCTCCTGTCTGGGAGGTCGTGGTTCGAACCCGCCACGTACCAATGTGATTTCGAATTTAGATTTCATATGTACGTTTATCCGACGCTTTTACGGTGAAGGAAAACATCGTAAAGAAACTCGCAGGTTGTGTGTGAAGTTGACCAACCCGCACTGGGCCCGCGTGGTCGACTAAGGCCCGATCGCCCTAATTCAGGGTAGGCTCGAGCCCCTCGGTGAGGACGTATATGAGCTGATATGAATCCTTATGAGTAGGACGTAGGATTCTTCCCAACGTATCCATCTTGACTGACCCGGTGGCGTAATAGTTAACATGTCTACCTGGTAATCCGAGGGCCATGGTGTCAATTTCCACCCGGTGCAAAATTTGAGTAACGAACAGGTTTCTTTGCTCTTTGTACGTCTGAATGTTACTTATGTATGTTGTTAAAACGTATGTATATGTCGCAGCCATATCGTAGAATTAGCCGTTTTACAAAACGGCGCGAAGCTTCGTAAAACTATACTGAGTAAAAACTCCGAACAAACCCGTGTCGAACGGAGCCCCGCTTCGTGGGGGCTCCTTCACGGTAAAACTAGGAATGCTTACCTAACCGTCTGTCCGTCCGTCCGTCCGACTTGGTTTTATTCGTAGTTTTTTTACTCAGCAGTTTACAAAGCGGCCCCATCCCATGGGTAGCAAAATGCTTCGAGTGTCAGAAAATGACTAGTTACGGAAACTGGCGAGTTCTGTAAACTGACCAGTCATAGCCCGACTATCTGAAACTGACGAATTAACGAATTACATGAAACTGACGAGTGTTGGAAACTGACTAGTTACTGAAACTGGCGAGTTCTGTAAACTGACCAGTCAGAGCCTGACTCTCTGAAACTGACGAATTAACGAATAACATGAAACTTACGAGTGTTGGAAACTGACTAGTTACGAAAACTGGCGAGTTCTGTAAACTGACCAGTCATAGCCCGACTCTCTGAAACTGACGAATTAACGAATAACATGAAACTGACGAGTTTTGGAAACTGACTAGTTACGAAAACTAGCGAATTCTGTAAACTGACCTGTCATAACCCGACTCTCTGAAACTGACGAATTAACGAATAACATAAAACTGACGAGTGTTGGAAACTGACTAGTTACGAAAACTGGCGAGTTCTGTAAACTGACCAGTCATAACCCGACTCTCTGAAACTGACGAATTAACGAATTACATGAAACTGACGAGTGTTGGAAACTGACTAGTTACGGAAACTGGCGAGTTCTGTAAACTGACCAGTCATAACCCGACTCTCTGAAACTAACGAATTAACGAATAACATGAAACAGACGAGTGTTGGAAAAACTGTCTAGTTGCGGAAACTGGCGAGTTCTGTAAACTGACCAGTCATAGCCCGACTCACAGGGAATCCTAGTTTGGGGCCAGATGACCGTGTGCGATTTGCCCCCGTCCCAAGTGTCACCGTTCGTCCTCGGCTTGCTTCAGGGCTGCTGGTATAGTCAGTTCTGGACCCCATCTACAACGGTTTTGTTACACCTGCTGTATACAGGATTATTATTAGTAATTTATCAAAATCTCTCAACTAGTCAGAGATGTATTTAACCTTTGTCCACTTGGCCCGGGGCGGCACGAGGTTTATCGGTTGTTCTTTCGCCAGTCGAAGTAGAAAAAAATAGTGCAAAATTGAATTAGATAGTCGATAATTTCTTATAGAATGCCTAAAATAATAAAGCTAGCTAAGTGCGAGTCGGATAGCGGTAATAAGGGTGTCGAACCACTACTAACGTTCAAGCAGAAGATTACAGTAACGTGAAGTTTATCGTGTGGCAGTACGGAACCCTTATCGCACAACTCCGACTCGCACTTTGCCGGATTTTTGTCAGTTAGAGGGGCGGATTTCATTTTGTGCTTGGGGCGCCGGATTCTTAAATACGCCTCTGCAACTAGTGATTCTACTGACTTAACTGAATAATTGTAGTTCAAAAACTTTGCTAAACTCTCCATTAAAATTGGCTCGATGGCCAAGCCGTACCTTTTTACCAAGATTTAGAGTTTGTAGAGTCAGGGCTTATAGATACAGTTATTTATATAAATGTGGTACAGTCAAGAGCACTTAGAGCTATACAGGGTGTAACAAAATTGGTGTAGGTCCCGTTAACTGGGGCTTCTACTCATCATACTGAACAACTTTTGTTCTACGAATTTGCTGAAATCGCAAAAAAAAAATTTTACTCTTCATGCAAATCGATCGAAAAGTTTTGTGCATTTTAGTATGGAGGGTCCAAATTTTTTTTTGAGAATTGACTATGGGTTCCTTGGCGAAAGTTGTTCAGTATGACAAGTAGAAGCTCTAGTTAAAGGGACCTAAACCGATTATTTTACACCTATAGCTATACAGGGTGTAAATTTGCATTCTTGCAATATTCACGGAGGTTAATAATATATATAGCTGATACCACGCTGATACTGAATACAAATCATTAATAAAATCGACACTTTTTTTTATTGTTTTGATTGATTTTATTTTTTTTAATCGACAATACTTAGTTCACACCACTAAATTAAATCGAATTCGCCCAACTTTATCCGCAAGACGGACATCGGTTGCGGCGTTTATAAAAGAGTCGGTCTCACCCAAAGCACAAAGGGACCGCGTCGCGCGCGTTTGTCACTACAGTAACTATTTAGTAATCTGTGTCACTACAGAGTACAGTAGCCGCCGCGTTGCTGTTTGAGACACTTGTGTATAATGAGCTCGCTCGCTCGCAGTGGAGGCTCCGCGTGGCCTGGCCAGCACCTGTGCCAGCACGACCCCCGGACCTTACCCCGCTGGATTATTAGTTGTGGGGCGACGTGAAACGTCTAGTGTACTAGGAGGAAATTGAAAGTGTGGTTGAGTTACCTACATGAGAAAGTGTTAGGCAGCGTTCGAAACTGTAAAACAGAATACTTTTGTTTTACGTAAATTAAAGCGTAATTCGCGTCGGCGTGCTCGACTGTGCCACGCGCAGAACGGTGGTCATTTCGAACAGTTACTGCGTAGCACACAAACTTGTAAGTTTTTGTACATTTTTGTTTATATATGTGTAAATAGGCTGATTTCAGACTTTTAACTACGCCAAAAATACCTAAAAGTGCATTGGTACGAGAGTGGTAAAAATAGTAAAAACTGTGTTTTTGAATGTCCTAAGCCCATAAAGTAGGAAGGAAAATTTGAAATCAGCTGTGTACGAATGAATAATTGAATGAGGGTTGAATGAACTGTCCATTTGTGAGTTGACGTCACAGTCGCGTATGGTGTGTTCCACTGGGAACCTACACAAAAATGGTTTATTCTTACGTGAACTTCAAAACAATTACATGTAATAACTTTTTATCTTTCAACTATCAGACTTTCTGCATAAGCTGAAGTGATTTGTATAATTGTAAACTACCGCCTCCATAAATATTGCAAGAATGCAAATTTACACCCTTAATTTAAATTATTTATACTTTGAACTTGATACAGGCCCCATGGGCTATGATGCGCAGCACAAATCGGTGCTCGGCTAAGGGCTTGGCTCTACTACAGATCTTATAACTTTTTTAAAAGTGAAAGCTTTATGAACTTGTGAGTCTTGGCAACCATTTTAATATGAAATGTTTTTGGTGAGATTTTATTTATTTTTGTCAGGCGCCTTACGACCTATTTGGCCTAGTGGTAAGAGACTACGACTGCTGAGCCAAACGTCGCGGGTTCGAATCCCCATAGAGGCATAATATTCATATAAGCATATGTACCCTACTCATGGATATTGACATTTATTTATAACTAGCTTTTGTCCGCGGCTTCGCCAGAAATTGATGAAAATCATTTTCCTGGTAACAACTACGAGTCACTATCTTCAAAAACAATGACAATTTAAATTAAACATTAAAAATTTGATTGCTTCAAGTGTTTAACAGTATTCTATGACAATCAAGGGATTATGCGTGTAGGTCATTACGTGCAGGCTTGTTGGTCATGGTGCGTATAGGTCATTTCGTATTAAGGACGTTTCGCGTGTAGGTCCTTACGCGTGTAAGGCCTAACGCGTGTAGGACCTAACACGTGATCTAGCATGCTGAAGTATGTTATACCCACTGTATGTATGTACTAATTATGTATGTAATTATGTATTATTATGTATGTAGTAAATTAGCGCAGAACCGGTCGTCGTGGAGATCCTTGGGGGAGGCCTATGTCCAGCAGTGGACTTCCTTCGGCTGATATGATGATGATGATGTATGTACTATGTACCGCGAAAATATTACCCGCCTATGTCAATCGGTTACTTTCCTTACAACGTTATATTTTCTAGTATACAATTAATTAATACAATGACGTGTTCCGGCTTGAAGATAACATAGCCAGATATCCATTGCGTTGGGAAATCTTGGTAAGCCCGCTTCCATCTTCGGCATTATCGTCACTTACTATCAGGTGAGATTATGCCAAGGGATTACCATTTGAGAATTTTTAAAAATCTTTATAACTAAGTACCTGCCGTCATACATACTTTCACAATTTCTGCGACCGTTAGATCATTCAAGCCTAACCAAACCTCATATTTTACAACCTGCCGTACGGCATTTTGAGAATTTGCCTGACTCAGCATTGACCGTTTAAAAACGAACGAATTTGTAGCTCGGCATTTTACAATCTACGTACAGAATTTTACATTTTGCCTGACGGACGAATTATTACAAATTGCCTGAATCGGTGTACAGCATTTTACATTTTGCCTGACCGTTTACATACGGACGAATTATACAATTTGCCTGACCGTATGTAAAATGCCTAATCATAAAATTTTCCTGCCACATATTGATGTTCATCTGTTCCCTCGTATTTTATAATAAGTAACATCAAAATTGTTTTCCTTCAAAGTGGCAAGGAACATTCAACGCTCAATCAATTCACCAGACGTCTAAAACGACCCACCGCACGTTACCATAGTAAAAAGAAACACTACCTTGTATCGCTAGTCCATTAATCGTACTGGCGACACTACCTTGTATCGCTAGTCCATTAATCGTACTGGCGACACTACCTTGTATCGCTAGTCCATTAATCGTACTGGCGACACTACCTTGTATCGCTAGTCCATTAATCGTACTGGCGACACTACCTTGTATCGCTAGTCCATTAATCGTACTGGCGACACTACCTTGTATCGCTAGTCCATTAATCGTACTGGCGACACTACCTTGTATCGCTAGTCCATTAATCGTACTGGCGACACTACCTTGTATCGCTAGTCCATTAATCGTACTGGCGACACTACCTTGTATCGCTAGTCCATTAATCGTACTGGCGACACTACCTTGTATCACTAGTCCATTAATCGTACTGGTGACACTACCTTGTATCGCTAGTCCATTAATCGTACTGGCGACACTACCTTGTATCGCTAGTCCATTAATCGTACTGGCGACACTACCTTGTATCACTAGTCCATTAATCGTACTGGCGATACTACCTTGTATCGCTAGTCGATTAATCGTACTGGAGACACTACCTTGTATCGCTACTCCATTAATACTATTAGCGACACTACCTTGTATCGCTAGTCCATTAATCGTACTGGCGACACTACCTTGTATCGTTAGTCTATTAATCGTACTGGCGACACTACCTTGTATCGCTAGTCCATTAATCGTACTGGCGACACTACCTTGTATCGCTAGTCCATTAATCGTACTGGCGACACTACCTTGTATCGCTAGTCCATTAATCGTACTGGCGACACTACCTTGTATCGCTAGTCCATTAATCGTACTGGCGACACTACCTTGTATCGCTAGTCCATTAATCGTACTGGCGACACTACCTTGTATCGCTAGTCCATTAATCGTACTGGCGACACTACCTTGTATCGCTAGTCCATTAATCGTACTGGCGACACTACCTTGTATCGCTAGTCCATTAATCGTACTGGCGACACTACCTTGTATCGCTAGTCCATTAATCGTACTGGCGACACTACCTTGTATCGCTAGTCCATTAATCGTACTGGCGACACTACCTTGTATCGCTAGTCCATTAATCGTACTGGCGACACTACCTTGTATCGCTAGTCCATTAATCGTACTGGCGACACTACCTTGTATCACTAGTCCATTAATCGTACTGGCGACACTACCTTGTATCGCTAGTCCATTAATCGTACTGGCGACACTACCTTGTATCGCTAGTCCATTAATCGTACTGGCGACACTACCTTGTATCACTAGTCCATTAATCGTACTGGCGATACTACCTTGTATCGCTAGTCGATTAATCGTACTGGAGACACTACCTTGTATCGCTACTCCATTAATACTATTAGCGACACTACCTTGTATCGCTAGTCCATTAATCGTACTGGCGACACTACCTTGTATCGTTAGTCTATTAATCGTACTGGCGACACTACCTTGTATCGCTAGTCCATTAATCGTACTGGCGACACTACCTTGTATCGCTAGTCCATTAATCGTACTGGCGACACTACCTTGTATCGCTAGTCCATTAATCGTACTGGCGACACTACCTTGTATCGCTAGTCCATTAATCGTACTGGCGACACTACCTTGTATCGCTAGTCCATTAATCGTACTGGCGACACTACCTTGTATCGCTAGTCCATTAATCGTACTGGCGACACTACCTTGTATCGCTAGTCCATTAATCGTACTGGCGACACTACCTTGTATCGCTAGTCCATTAATCGTACTGGCGACACTACCTTGTATCGCTAGTCCATTAATCGTACTGGCGACACTACCTTGTATCGCTAGTCCATTAATCGTACTGGCGACACTACCTTGTATCACTAGTCCATTAATCGTACTGGCGACACTACCTTGTATCGCTAGTCCATTAATCGTACTGGCGACACTACCTTGTATCGCTAGTCCATTAATCGTACTGGCGACACTACCTTGTATCACTAGTCCATTAATCGTACTGGCGATACTACCTTGTATCGCTAGTCGATTAATCGTACTGGAGACACTACCTTGTATCGCTACTCCATTAATACTATTAGCGACACTACCTTGTATCGCTAGTCCATTAATCGTACTGGCGACACTACCTTGTATCGTTAGTCTATTAATCGTACTGGCGACACTACCTTGTATCGCTAGTCCATTAATCGTACTGGCGACACTACCTTGTATCGCTAGTCTATTAATACTATTAGCGACACTACCTTGTATCGTTAGTCTATTAATCGTACTGGCGACACTACCTTGTATCGCTAGTCCATTAATACTATTAGCGACACTACCTTGTATCGTTAGTCTATTAATCGTACTGGCGACACTACCTTGTATCGCTAGTCCATTAATCGTACTGGCGACACTACCTTGTATCGCTAGTCCATTAATCGTACTGGCGACACTAACTTGTATCGCTAGTGCATTAATACTATTAGCGACACTACCTTGTATCGTTAGTCTATTAATCGTACTGGCGACACTACCTTGTATCGCTAGTCCATTAATCGTACTGGCGACACTACCTTGTATCGCTAGTCCATTAATCGTACTGGCGACACTAACTTGTATCGCTAGTGCATTAATACTATTAGCGACACTACCTTGTATCGCTAGTCCATTAATACTAATGGCGACACTACCTTGTATCGCTAGTCCATTAATCGTACTGGCGACACTACCTTGTATCACTAGTCCATTAATCGTACTGGCGACACTACCTTGTATCGCTAGTCCATTAATCGTACTGGCGACACTAACTTGTATCGCTAGTGCATTAATACTATTAGCGACACTACCTTGTATCGTTAGTCTATTAATCGTACTGGCGACACTACCTTGTATCGCTAGTCCATTAATCGTACTGGCGACACTACCTTGTATCGCTAGTCCATTAATCGTACTGGCGACACTAACTTGTATCGCTAGTGCATTAATACTATTAGCGACACTACCTTGTATCGCTAGTCCATTAATCGTACTGGCGACACTACCTTGTATCGCTAGTCCATTAATCGTACTGGCGACACTAACTTGTATCGCTAGTGCATTAATACTATTAGCGACACTACCTTGTATCGCTAGTCCATTAATACTAATGGCGACACTACCTTGTATCGCTAGTCCATTAATCGTACTGGCGACACTACCTTGTATCGCTAGTCCATTAATCGTACTGGCGACACTAACTTGTATCGCTAGTCCATTAATCGTACTGGCGACACTACCTTGTATCGCTAGTCCATTAATCGTACTGGCGACACTACCTTGTATCACTAGTCCATTAATCGTACTGGCGACACTACCTTGTATCGCTAGTCCATTAATCGTACTGGCGACACTACCTTGTATCGCTAGTCCATTAATCGTACTGGCGACACTACCTTGTATCGCTAGTCCATTAATCGTACTGGCGACACTAACTTGTATCGCTAGTCCATTAATCGTACTGGCGACACTACCTTGTATCGCTAGTCCATTAATCGTACTGGCGACACTACCTTGTATCGCTAGTCCATTAATCGTACTGGCGACACTACCTTGTATCGCTAGTCCATTAATCGTACTGGCGACACTACCTTGTATCGCTAGTCCATTAATCGTACTGGCGACACTACCTTGTATCACTAGTCCATTAATCGTACTGGCGATACTACCTTGTATCGCTAGTCGATTAATCGTACTGGAGACACTACCTTGTATCGCTACTCCATTAATACTATTAGCGACACTACCTTGTATCGCTAGTCCATTAATCGTACTGGCGACACTACCTTGTATCGTTAGTCTATTAATCGTACTGGCGACACTACCTTGTATCGCTAGTCCATTAATCGTACTGGCGACACTACCTTGTATCGCTAGTCTATTAATACTATTAGCGACACTACCTTGTATCGTTAGTCTATTAATCGTACTGGCGACACTACCTTGTATCGCTAGTCCATTAATACTATTAGCGACACTACCTTGTATCGTTAGTCTATTAATCGTACTGGCGACACTACCTTGTATCGCTAGTCCATTAATCGTACTGGCGACACTACCTTGTATCGCTAGTCCATTAATCGTACTGGCGACACTAACTTGTATCGCTAGTGCATTAATACTATTAGCGACACTACCTTGTATCGTTAGTCTATTAATCGTACTGGCGACACTACCTTGTATCGCTAGTCCATTAATCGTACTGGCGACACTACCTTGTATCGCTAGTCCATTAATCGTACTGGCGACACTAACTTGTATCGCTAGTGCATTAATACTATTAGCGACACTACCTTGTATCGCTAGTCCATTAATACTAATGGCGACACTACCTTGTATCGCTAGTCCATTAATCGTACTGGCGACACTACCTTGTATCACTAGTCCATTAATCGTACTGGCGACACTACCTTGTATCGCTAGTCCATTAATCGTACTGGCGACACTAACTTGTATCGCTAGTGCATTAATACTATTAGCGACACTACCTTGTATCGTTAGTCTATTAATCGTACTGGCGACACTACCTTGTATCGCTAGTCCATTAATCGTACTGGCGACACTACCTTGTATCGCTAGTCCATTAATCGTACTGGCGACACTAACTTGTATCGCTAGTGCATTAATACTATTAGCGACACTACCTTGTATCGCTAGTCCATTAATCGTACTGGCGACACTACCTTGTATCGCTAGTCCATTAATCGTACTGGCGACACTAACTTGTATCGCTAGTGCATTAATACTATTAGCGACACTACCTTGTATCGCTAGTCCATTAATACTAATGGCGACACTACCTTGTATCGCTAGTCCATTAATCGTACTGGCGACACTACCTTGTATCACTAGTCCATTAATCGTACTGGCGACACTACCTTGTATCGCTAGTCCATTAATCGTACTGGCGACACTAACTTGTATCGCTAGTGCATTAATACTATTAGCGACACTACCTTGTATCGTTAGTCTATTAATCGTACTGGCGACACTACCTTGTATCGCTAGTCCATTAATCGTACTGGCGACACTACCTTGTATCGCTAGTCCATTAATCGTACTGGCGACACTAACTTGTATCGCTAGTGCATTAATACTATTAGCGACACTACCTTGTATCGCTAGTCCATTAATCGTACTGGCGACACTAACTTGTATCGCTAGTGCATTAATACTATTAGCGACACTACCTTGTATCGCTAGTCCATTAATCGTACTGGCGACACTACCTTGTATCGCTAGTCCATTAATCGTACTGGCGACACTAACTTGTATCGCTAGTCCATTAATCGTACTGGCGACACTAACTTGTATCGCTAGTGCATTAATACTATTAGCGACACTACCTTGTATCGCTAGTCCATTAATCGTACTGGCGACACTACCTTGTATCGCTAGTCCATTAATCGTACTGGCGACACTACCTTGTATCGCTAGTCCATTAATCGTACTGGCGACACTAACTTGTATCGCTAGTGCATTAATACTATTAGCGACACTACCTTGTATCGCTAGTCCATTAATCGTACTGGCGACACTACCTTGTATCGCTAGTCCATTAATCGTACTGGCGACACTAACTTGTATCGCTAGTGCATTAATACTATTAGCGACACTACCTTGTATCGCTAGTCCATTAATACTAATGGCGACACTACCTTGTATCGCTAGTCCATTAATCGTACTGGCGACACTACCTTGTATCACTAGTCCATTAATCGTACTGGCGACACTACCTTGTATCGCTAGTCCATTAATCGTACTGGCGACACTAACTTGTATCGCTAGTGCATTAATACTATTAGCGACACTACCTTGTATCGTTAGTCTATTAATCGTACTGGCGACACTACCTTGTATCGCTAGTCCATTAATCGTACTGGCGACACTACCTTGTATCGCTAGTCCATTAATCGTACTGGCGACACTAACTTGTATCGCTAGTGCATTAATACTATTAGCGACACTACCTTGTATCGCTAGTCCATTAATCGTACTGGCGACACTAACTTGTATCGCTAGTGCATTAATACTATTAGCGACACTACCTTGTATCGCTAGTCCATTAATCGTACTGGCGACACTACCTTGTATCGCTAGTCCATTAATCGTACTGGCGACACTAACTTGTATCGCTAGTGCATTAATACTATTAGCGACACTACCTTGTATCGCTAGTCCATTAATCGTACTGGCGACACTACCTTGTATCGCTAGTCCATTAATCGTACTGGCGACACTAACTTGTATCGCTAGTGCATTAATACTATTAGCGACACTACCTTGTATCGCTAGTCCATTAATCGTACTGGCGACACTACCTTGTATCGCTAGTCCATTAATCGTACTGGCGACACTAACTTGTATCGCTAGTGCATTAATACTATTAGCGACACTACCTTGTATCGCTAGTCCATTAATCGTACTGGCGACACTACCTTGTATCGCTAGTCCATTAATCGTACTGGCGACACTAACTTGTATCGCTAGTGCATTAATACTATTAGCGACACTACCTTATATCGCTAGTCCATTAACGATAATGGCGACACTACCTTGTATCGCCATTACAATAAAAAATATATAGACGAAAGTAATGGTACTAACTCATATTTTTGCCTACCATAAGCATATCACCCTGCGAATATATACAAAAGCTGGACTCTTGCCAAATGGTGGTCGCATTGTCGCCCGGTATACGGATAAAGCTTATTTCGGAAGAATATATTTTAAAATCTGCTGGTGTTCCTTGTTGTCTGGGGTTTAGCCCTTGTTGCGATTAACAAGATGTATCCTGTATGATAGGCATATCTCGGCAATGAGAAAATTGGTTGACAATTTTATGCTGCTAAAGCGCAGAAAATTATAATTTGATCCTATTGTTTTATCATATCATCTCATATAAATCCCCACCTAGGAGTTCGAGCCTACCCTGATTTAGGGCAATTAGGCCTCAGACGTCTACGCGGGCCCAGTGCGGGTTGGTCGACTTCAAACACAACCGTCGAGTTTCTTCACAGGCGTGTGCAGGTTTCCTAACGATGTTTTTCCTTTACCTTAAATTTGGTTGGTGGTAGGGCATTTTAATAGCCCGCCTGGCTAGCTACCACCATCTTGTCTATGTCTTGCCGCCAAACATCAGTGTTAACATTATTGATGTCTTCCGGCTTGATAAGATAGCCAGATCTCCATTGTGTTGAGGAATCTTGGTAAGCCCGCTTTCATGTTCGGCATCATCGTCACTTACCATCAGGTGAGATGATGCCAAGGACTTATCAAATGTGGTAAAAAAAAACGTAAGAGCGTCGAATAAACGTACATATGAAATCAAAATTCGAAGACACATTAGTACGTGACAGGATTCAAACCACGACCTACCGGACAGGAGGTAGCGGCCATAGCCACCGACGCTCTGCTTGTTTATAGTTATCAATAATGCTTGTTTTCTTACAATTGCCATGGAAGTTTCAGGTCTGAAAACTATTGTAGCATAAAAACGAAACATAACCTTTTAAAACATTTGCTGTTTTTATTTCCCAAATTCTTTTACCACTATAACAGAAACTGCCAACTAGTTTTGTGCCAACGCGAACGGTCAAAACACTGTTCTCCGTATCCCATCGAGTATGTTCTGCCTGCATGATATTCTCTTCTGAATACCCCCATTTCAAAACCTACTTAAAAACGATCTACTGCAAACGTAGGTATACATACAGTTGAAAAATTTGCTGTAAGACGTATAAGTAAAAATATTAAAATAAGTAGGTTTCCCAATTTCTCTGATACCATTACTAACAGAAACTAACAACAGTCAATACAATCGTTCTCCGTCCAAAGGTATCCCATCGAGCTCTGGCTGCCTGGTACCTTCCGGCGGGTAGCCCCACCTTGGCCGGGCGCCGTTGGCGGCTTCGTACTTCGGTATGCGGTTGTCGTGAACCAGTTCGTACGCCACACGAGCTATGCCTCCCTGGTACTCGCTCAGGCCGGTCTTCCAGAGGCATGGGCGGACGTAGCCATAAACTAGGGGACAAAGTAAAGTGTAAGTCTATCTGTCTAGGGGCTATTCATAAATTACGTCATTTCAAATTAGGGCGGGGGGGTCTGGACATCGGATGATGGTAGCATGACGTAGGAGGAAACGGGGCCATTCGAAGCATGATTTTTGGATGATTTTAGGGGGGGGGGGGGGGGGGGCTCAAAAATCGTCAAATATCGATAACGTAATTTATGGACAGCCCCCTATCGCTATTCCATCAATAAGTCTCTTATTTAGGTATAGCCCCTGCAGAACGTCAGTGATATCAAGACATAAGATGCCACTGTGGTGGGTAACAGTGTTACTGAATCTGCCACCCTCAGGCCGAGAGGGATACGAAGGTCCTGGGCAGCTTTGGGCTGGTTCACAGCTGGGAGACCAGTACTTACGAAGTAACTAGTATCTACAACATGCCTGCAAACATTCTACGTAACATATTAAAAGAACTATTTTAACCATACTACGTTATTCAGCAAAGACAGAAATACGGTAGCGCCGGCAAGGTTAGTTTTTTTTTATATCCACTTAGGCATTCAAATAGATATTTCGTAGGCACATTTGTCTAATTTTAGGTGATTGCTGAATGCTGATCTGCTACAAAATATACATGTGCGCCAGGTACGAATTTACATCGATACATTTTGCGTAGGTAACGTTGAATAACGTGGAATCTCGTTAAACAGGATACCCGAAATAATTTTCAATGAGAGTGGTTTCAAGTTCCTAGATCAAACGCCAGCACTTTGGCTTCTGGTAAATTAAACAGGGGGCATGAAACTGAACAACTTTCATCAAGGAACCTATGCAGTATCCTGTATAAAACATGGTGTAGGACCCGTTAACTGGAGGTTCTACTTATCTCATACTGAACAACTTTCCCCAAGGAACCCATAGTCAATGCTAAACAAAATTTGGACCATCCATACAAAAATGCACAAAATTGATTGATTGATAATTCAATATGAGTATGTTATTGTAAGTATGTATGCATTAATTATAAGTATGTATGCATTAAATAAGTAAGTCGATTAGGTAAATTCATACTATTTAGTATTTTATTTAGTTTACATAATGATTATTATTAGGTACAAGATCGATTATTATTGAGATAAGTCCACCTTTGTTACGTCCTTTTTAAGTGTTTATCGTGTAAACATTTGTGTCATCATCATCATCATATCAGCCGAAGGACGTCCACTGCTGGACATAGGCCTCCTCCAAGGATTTCCACGACGACCGGTTCTGCGCTGCCCGCATCCAGCGGCTTCCCGCACATTGCTCGTAGAACAGATTGCCGTTGGGGCAGTAAAGTTCTCGAGTGGCGACCACGCACCGGAAAACGTAGTGTAGGCAGACCTCCAACTCGGTGGACCATTGACCTGGTGAAACATTTGTGTACAATAAAGAATATACAGAATGATGTTTTGGTGAACAACGTCCAGGGCTTCTACTCATGAAAGTGAACAACTTTTGTTTCACAACCTTGCTGAAATCGCAAAATATACAATTTGATTAGCTGGTCGATCAATTTTGTGTGTAGAGGACTTTTTTTAGAATTGACTATGCGTGCCCCCTGTATACTGTTTATAATTAGTCAGTTATGTAATAATAAGTAATTAAATTTTTATTTTTTAAACTAGCTGTCCCGGCGAACTTCGTTACACCTCACACTACACTACCCTACCCTACACTACACTACCCTACCATACCCTACCCTAAACTACCCTACACTACACTACACTACCCTCCACTACCCTACCCTACATAACCTTCTCCTGACAATAACGAACTCAACAAAAAAAGAACTAGTGGAAACGGTCTAGCCGTTCCCGCGTGATGCGATGACCAAAAGAAATAGGGGTTCATTTTTATATACATATATAGATTAACATCGTTATTTGACATTAGCCACATGCTCACAATTGACTGTTTTAACTATATATATATAGATAATTTTTCAAAAACCTAAAATCTGTTTGGTACAAGCTGAAAAGAGTTTTAATGTTATAAAATGCCAAATACTCAAATTAATATAAAATATAGGATCAAAGTACTCGCCAACGCGAATTAAACGAGCCTAAATTCGATGGGGTTGTGTCGTTTTATTGCGGAGTTCCTATGGCCACCTTCCAGCTCCAGCATCAGATCATCTCCATGTCATCATAATTTTGCATTGTCACGCGATATACATATGCATGCAAAATTTCATCTCAATCGCAAACCGGGAAGTGGGTCCAATTTAACTTGCAAGATTTCATTACAGACACGGGGACAGGTGAAATTAAATAAAAGCTTGTAAATATTGTGCAATTAGGTTAAAAAATTAGTTAGCTTTATCATTTTGTTTAACCGAGCTTTCAGAATTGCTAAACTTAAGTGGCAGTGGGCGGGGAACATAGCTAGTAGAACAGATGGCCGGGCAGTCAAGTTCTCGAGTGGCGACCACGCACCGGAAAACGTAGCGTAGGCAGGCCTCCCACTCGGTAAACCGATGACCTGGCGAAGGTCGCGGGAAGCCGCTGCATGCGGGCAAATCGTCGTGGAAATCCTTGGGGGAGGCCTATGTCCAGCAGTGGCCGTCCTTCGGCTGATATGATGATGATGATCATTTCGTTTATTGCACAATAGTTCAAAAACAATTTTTAAATTAAACTAGGTACTACTATCTTCAGTCGTCATGAAAGGGTTCCTGCTCAGGCTGAAATGGAAAACTTGGAATAACTTTTATACTTCTTTTGTTTACTTCTTAGTGTACCGTACCGTAAATTTATTTGCAAGAATACTCTAGTCATAAATATAGTATTATTTATTATTATTATAACAGCTCATATACGTCACCACCGAGGGGCTCGAGCCTACCCTGAATCAGGGCGATTAGGCCTTAGTCGACCACGCGCGCCCAGTGCGGGTTGGTCGACTTCACACACAACCTTCGAGTTTCTTCGCAGGCGTGTGCAGGTATATAATATATATATATATATATATATATATATATATATATATATATGTATAATATAGTATAGTCATATATAATAAAAGTACTTAAAAAACTGACTTATAGGATCACTTTGTTGTCCGTCTATCTATCCGTCAGACCGTCTATATAGTTTCACTCTCATTATGCTAATTAACGTGTAACTTGTCATAAAAACAAATATCAGTCAGAAAATGTGGCAACTTCCACGGGTGAAGTAGAGTAAACATATATGAGGCACATGGAGTAAAAATATAAGAGTGTCATATATCACGTAAACAAGTATTTGTCACACTATATGGTAAGTTATTTAAGTGTAAAGATCTTTCTGCAACTTTCAAATGTAAATATATCTTTGACGTCGACTGTACCATACTATATTATTACAGGAATATCAGTAGCAAAGCGTAAATAAGTACCTCGCAATAAATCATAAATGTATTTCAATAACCAAAACATTTTAGTAAAGATAAACTCACCTCACATTATAGCCATCGAACGCATTGCAAATAAAAATAAACATTTGTGATTCAAAATGTACATCTAATGGATATGCCTACAATATCGTTGTTTGCGACGCGTTTTTGAGACCAACTATACAGGGTGACTTTTAATTATTTCTTGATAACAAAAGATATGCATGTACTCGTGATTACAAACATTTTTCTCAAAGAAACCATTGACAAATCAGAAAAAAATGATAGTCCTTGATACATAATAAATAAGTTATCAAATCGGAAAAAAATTATAAAGAACCAAATTTTTTTTTCATATTTGACATATATTTTCTTTGGGAAAGCTGTTT
Source organism: Coleophora flavipennella (assembly GCA_947284805.1). Lineage (NCBI taxonomy): Eukaryota > Metazoa > Arthropoda > Insecta > Lepidoptera > Coleophoridae > Coleophora > Coleophora flavipennella. The sequence goes on along the minus strand of OX369274.1, from coordinate 2,606,545 downwards.
TTTATCACGAGTACATTCATATCCTTTGCTATCAAGAATTAATTAAAAGGCACCCCATATATTTCTCGTAAAATGTGGAATGAGGCATTAATTCATTCAATACATTCTACAGAAGTCTACGTAAACTTTGTCAGATCATTTCTTAAGTTTACAAATTGATCCTTCCGTAAGGCTCGAGGTCCGACTGTAAATCTCTGAAGCCTCGCGGTCTCAAATTAGAAGGTATATTTAATGACTACCTAGGTATGCCATTTTTGGCTTCTTTCTTTTGCTGGGGTGTAGACCTTTTTCCAGTTACAGAGCAAAACCAATTTCTAGTAGTTCCACAACCCAACGGCATCAAGGGCATCGTAGTATCAAACATATTACGTGTCTCATACGAAATCAATGCATAAAACACAAGTAATATTTAAGTCACTAGCATAAAAACTTTCCATTTTATGTTGATACCTAAAGTTGAATTTTGCCAAACAATTTTCAAATTTTATCATATCCAGTTCATTGAAAATAAGAGCTAACGTTGTTATTTGCGTGGATCCTTTTTAAGAGCTCTTTCTCTTCTCTTACCGTGTGCCACACTATACCTTATACCAATCAAAAAAAAACACAATGTAAACAAACTCAGTATGGATTTGACAGTTTCAAATGTCAATTCCATAGTACCTACTTTTGTTTAAGTTTTGCTTTTTTTTATTGGTTTAAGGTATAGATACTTAACCGTGTCATCCAAGGGATGGACGGCGGTTGCCTGGTGTTGGAATTAGCATCATCCGCGGTCACGTGTAAAGCATTTTAGATTCACACCTACGGACGTGTGCTGCGCGACCTTCATATGTGCAGGTTTCCTCACGATGATTTCCTTCACCGTTAAAGGACATGGGCTGTCCGGATTTTAACCCATAGACCTCTGGTTAGGAGAATCGAATCGTTACCATTGAGCCACTGACGCTTTTTTAAGAGTGTCCCTTAATCTTGCTGGCTTACGTCTTAATCTTTCTACTATAACGGAGGTTACCAATATAATCTCTTTGCCACCGACCTTATTGTAACCAATAACCCAACTAAAACATAAATACCACTAACTTCTAGAATGTGTAGTGAGCGGTTTCAACGTTGGAGACTCCTTATCTGGCTCGTACATTTGCTTCGCCAGTCGCATCAGTTCCGTGTCCTTGAGCGCCATCTTGGGTGCTTCTGTTACTGGAACAGCCTCTGTGTCGCTCTCCGTGGTGGCCACCGCTTCCACTTTGCACGGCGGGTGTTTCTTTACGCGCGGCACGAATGGACGGGTTTTAAATTCTGTGTAAGGTTTTAGTCGGCGCTTATAGAACATAAATAAAAAACCAGCCAAGTGCGAGCCAGATTCGCGCACTGAGTGTTCCGTAGCAAAACAACTTTGAGTATAAAACCCTACAAACATCAACGAATTGTTGTAATCCGATCCAAGGACAAACTTAACTTTGTATAGTTGAATAATTGAAAACGCTAAACACGTTAAAAAACCGACTTCCATCGCAACAACTTAGTACATTTTTGCATTATTATTTTTGGTTTTTGTTAATTTTCTAATAAGTACTGCACCGATTTTGATAAAATTTATATGGGACCATACGGGAAGCACTAGCTTTCAAATAAAAAAAGAATCATAAAAATCGGTTCACCCATCCCAAAGTTAAGAGGTAACACACATAAAAAAAACATACAGACGAATTGAGAACCTCCTCCTTTTTGGAAGTCGCTTGAAAAATATCGATATACGTCACCGTCCAACTTGCAAGTTTTTGCAAAAATATATTTTTTTAATGATAAAATGTGATCATCATCATCATATCTGCCGAAAGACGCCACTGCTGGACAAAAGCCTCCCCCAAGGATTTCCACGTCGACCGGTCCTGCGCTGCCCGCGATCCTCACTAGGTCGTCAGTCCACCATGTGGAAGGCCCGCATACGCTACGTCTTCCGGTGCGCGGTCGCCAATCGAGCACTTTACTGCCCCAACAGCCATCATAACCTCAGCGAATACTCGAAACAAGCTGACAGGCACAGGTACGATTTATTATTTTTTGTTGTGTTCGTAATTCCCAGGACATGGTTTGTATGTAACGAAAACCCTCGCGGAGCCGCTTGCAGCTCGCGCAGCGCGCAATGGGAGCGAGGCTGCAGGTAAAACCTAGTTTACAATAATAATAAATATAAAAAATTGGGCTCACCGTCAGACAAATGTGCGCAGTAATCGTTCTGGTAGGTGGAGGTGCCTCGCAGGCTGTTCAGCGTGACTGTTATAAACTCCTTCTTCTCTTGATCTGTCCATGTTCTCTGAAAGAAGAAGAGGACGTAAAAGAAGTAGATCTAGTTATCCTTTAATCCAGTTGGTAAGCATCACTAGCCTAATTAATGGCAAGTGATGATGAAGCCGAAGGTGAAAGCGGGCTCACCAAGAATCCCCAAAACAATGGAGAACTGGCTATCTTATCCTTATGCCAAGGAACATATTTAATGTCATTGATTCTTATTTTTGAAGGCAAGAGTAAGACAGCACAGTGGTTGCTGGCTTACAAAATGTTCTCTCATCAAACAAACCGGGTCCTATAATGTTGGACTCCGTTGGGAATCAAACTTGCGACCTATCGATGTGAAGCCAGTGGACTGCACCACAGAGATTTTTTTTTTTTATACAGGAGGCTTTTTATTCACTATGAGCTGATATGACGATGACCTTAGTATACAGGTGAAACAAAATTGGTGTAAGTCCCGTTAACACATCCCGTTCTCCTCATCATACTGAACAACTTTTCCCAAGAGATCCATAATAAATTGAACTCTTTAAACAAATGAATGCAGATGATCGAACAACTTAGTGTATTTTTGTATGGAACATCGTTTTTTTTTTGACAATGGTTCGTTGAGCAAAATTGTTCAGTAATGAGTCGAAGTCCCAGTTATGTAACGGGTCCTACGCCAATTTCCTTATACCTGTATAGGAAACTTGGACCTTGGGGAAAGTTATTCAGTGAGTATGACAAGTAAAAACCCTAGTGAACGGATCGGAACGGACCCCAATTTACCTACACAGGGTGTAAAAAAAATGGTGAAGGACCCGTTAACTGGGGGTTCTACTCATCATATTGAACAACTTTCCCCAACGAACCCATAGTCAATTCTCGAAAAAAAATTGGACCCTACATACCAAAACGCACAAAATTGGTCGATCAGCTGATCGATTTGTGTGAAGAGCAATTTTTTTTTTGCGACTTCAGCAAAGTCGTAGTACAAAAGTTGTTCGGTATGATTAGAAGCCCCAGTCAATGGGACCTACACCAATTTTGTTACACCCTGTATAGCCATGTCTAGGACACGTTCTCGATGAACACGAACCCAAGCGGCAAGGAATCCAACAACATCTTTGTTGTTATCATTATCAACTACATATTTTGTTAAAATCTGTTTACCAGAGCGAGAGAATTAACTGCTGAATCTTCTATGGTATCCGTGAATTCCGTAAACCCGGAAGGTATTTGTCAGGACTTCGGAATGCCTGAAGTACCATGTCATATCATCATATCAGATAAAATAAGATAAATTCTCTTTATTGTACACACTAGTTTAAAAAAATAAAAACAAATTATAAAAACTTAAAAAACTAAACTCAAAAAAAAATAAAAAACAATATAAAAAAAGAAACTTATAGAGGTACTATAGCGGTACAATTTATATACGTCTTCTTATATACGTCACCACCGAGGGTCCCAAGCCGACCCCGAATTAGGCCATAGTCGATTACCCGGGCCCAGTGCGGGTTGGTCGACTTCACTCAAACACGACCTTCAAGTTTCTTTGAAGGCGTGTGCAGGTTTCCTCACGATGTTTTCCTTCAACGTAAAAGAGTCGGATAAACATCATATAAAAATCTAAATTCGAAAACACATAGGTAGATGGCAGGATTCGAACCACAACCTCCCGGACAGGAGGTAGCGGCCCTAACCGTTACGCCACCGACGCTCAACAAAGGATCAAGGTGGATATATATTTATCTAAAGGCAGAGATATGCTCTATATAAGGGAGGTAGATAGGTTAATTGCGTCCAAAAAGTTAAGCAAATAAAAAGATACCAATTGGCATCTCTTTTCTTAGTAGCATTCAGTGCAACGGAAGCTAGGGAACTACCAATAATAGTGTGTGTTTTTTTAGTGCATAACCTATCCACAGTCTAAGAATTCAATCAATACTTCACACAACGGGCCAGAAATGACATTTCAAAAAAGGAATGACGGCGGCAAAATCCTATACGTTCGACAACCAAACTGCAACCAATCTGTATCAACCTGGGTGACGAGGGGGTGAGGTCGCAATCTAGAGAGCGGCAGGGAGTGTCCAAACTTTGCTAAAGGGCTATTATACTTACATGAGCTTTACCCGTCTTGGGGTCGAACCATTTTCCTTCCAATTTTGCCCATCTGTTTTCCGGACGACACCTGCGTAACAAAGTAAGAAGCACGCACTTATACAGGTGTAACCAAATTAATGTAAGACCCTTCATACTGACCGCCTCCGTGGCGTAATGGTTAAGCCCATTAGCTTCACATTACGATGTTGCGGGTTCGATTCCCGACGAAGTGTTACTTTGTAATGCGCGGTTTAGTTGGTGGTAGGGCATTTCAGGGTAGGCTCGAGCCCCTCGGTGGGGACGTATATAAGCTGATACGAAGAAGAAGAAGGGCATTTCCTAAGCCTGACTGGCTAACTGCTACCATCTTATCTAAGTCTTGTCGCCAAACATCAATGTTAAGGCAGTAACCCTCCCCTTATATAGAGCATATCTCTGATGTTAACAATGTTACGGCTTCAAGATAAGATAGCCAGTTATGATAATTCCCCATTGCGTTGGGAATCTTGGTAAGCCCTCTTACATCGTCGGCAGCCGGTATCATCATTACTATACCGTCAGGAGTGATGATGCCAAGGGCTTACCAATTGTGGATTTAAAAAATATAAATATATATATTTTTGGATACGGAATCCTTAGTTCGTGTTTGTGTTAAGCAAAAGAAAGTAGCTTAGGACAAGCGGGAGAACGAACGCCTCGAGTTTTGAGACTCCCGAGGTTCGACTCTTGGAGCAAGCAAATATAATTATATGTAGGAGGTACTTACATTACTGTTCGTCTTATAGGCAGATTTCGATACTCATCGTAGTATTCTGTTAGGAATGACATTGTTGCAGTTCAAAACATAAAATAAATTTTATAAAAATCCTAAGAAGAACGTAAATAAATCAACAAAATAAACTTGTCGATGTCGCCCCGATTACAGCAATGTTACTTTTTATTTTTTTAAACCACTAAGGAGATTTAGATTAATTTCATCGGTCGCTGCGCTAAAAGGAGTTTTTATTGTAGGTCTTTGGGATGTTGTGGCAGGTGAAGTTGGCAAGTAAATGCCGTGTTGTAACGTTAGTTGCGTGATTTCTTTTTTCAGCCAGTTCATTTCGTAATAGGACAAAAAGATATCGCTGGTTTGCATGTCTCGTATAATTTATTTAATACTCCATTTACGTACCTACAGTGAAAAAGGACCTTAGTTCAGGACGATCACAAAACCAACATATATAATATATTACATTTAGAATCTAAAAGTCCGTCAATGATTTTTCTTTTAGTTTATCTTCTGCACTTTATTTCCGATGAACCTTGCTTCAGAAAGAAGAACTCGTTATTATATTTATTAAACTGGCATTCCTATTCTGTATGTACCTATAACCGTATAATCTATTGTACATTAAAGAGTTCACAAAAACAAAAAAAACTGAACAACTTTTATTCCATCTTTTTATCCACAATTTGTAAGCCCTTGGCTTCATCTCGCCTGATGGTAAGTGACTGTGATTCCGAAGACATAGGGGTGTAGAAACAAAGTGACCTCGTCCTTTGTTACTGAAAATCGAGAATCCATCTTTTTTGTTTTAACATGAATACAGTTTGTATTGGAATGAGGCGTGTTTGCTGCTAAAGTTGTTTTAAAAAAGATTTACTCGAGACTGAAGCGTATTTGCACCCAATATTTTTTGCTGACATTTAGCCACAGACACAAAGAAAAAATTCGCAGATTAAAAACCACCAAATATGAACTGTGGTCACTTTGCTTTTACACCCCTCTTGTAAGCAGGTTACCAAGATTCCCCACGTAATGGTAATCTTAGCTGGAAACATCAATTGATGTTTGGGGCAAGATTTATATAAGATAGCCCTACCTTAGAAATGCCCTACCACCAACCGAATAGGATTTTACAAAGTTAGACTCCACCGGGAATCAAACCCGCGTCCTCCTGGTATGAAGCGAATAGACTAACCAATACGCCACAGACGCGGTTAAAACTACCTTTCATACACAGATTACTAAACTAGCTGTTGGAGACTATGGAGGTTTTTTCACCATCAGAAGCCAAAGCTTCTTATTGTTATTTTAGGCAGGTACGTTATGGCTCACTCTACTGCTGTGCTTTTAGCAAATTTAAAGAAAAATATTGTTCAGTTTAGTGATTTGAATCACCAGCCTCTTTAGAATCCCTCTTTGTGCCCTATTTCACTAGTGGTAAGATTTTATTAGATATGTTAGATTATGCAATGTCTGACTAGCTGGGTACCACTGCTCTCTAAATTATCATCATCATCATATCAGTTCATATACGTCCCCACCGAAGGGTTCTAGCCTACCCTGATGTAGGGCGATCAGGCCTTAGTCGACCACGCGACTTCACTTATGAAGTAACTATTTAGTAATCTGATGTGGCTTCACATACCACCTTCGAATTTTTCCGCAGGCGTGTGCAGGTTTCCTCGCGATGTTTTCCGTCACCGTAAGAGCGTCGGATAAACGTACATCATCATCATCATCATCATCATATCAGCCGAAGGAAGTCCACTGCTGGACATAGGCCTCCCCCAAGGATCTCCACGACGACCGGTTCTGCGCTGCCCGCATCCAGCGGCTTCCCGCGACCTTCACCAGGTCATCGGTCCACCGAGTGGGAGGCCTGCCTACGCTACGCTTTCCGATGCGTGGTCGCCACTCGAGAACTTTACTGCCCCAACGGCCATCTGTTCTACGAGCAATGTGCCCCGCCCACTGCCACTTAAGTTTAGCAATTCTGAGAGCTATGTCGGTTACTTTGGTTCTCTTACGGATCTCCTCGTTTCTGATTCGATCACGCAGAGAAACTAAACGTACATATGAAATTGAAATTCGAAAACACATTGGTACGTGACAGGATTTGAACCACGACCTCCCGGACAGGAGGTAGTGGCTCTTAGCCGTGACGCCACCGACGCTATATTATACAGATGTTAGTAAAATAGAGCTTGTTTGGGGGGGATTCTACAGTTAAAACTGAACAACTTTTATTCTGTAGGTATAGTTACTAAACTCGAAAAAAAAATGTGGATTTCCCAAACAAATTTGACTAATCAGCTGATCGAAATGTATGGGAAGTACGGTTTCTTAAGATTTCAGCAACGTAACAAATGCTATAGCATTAAAGTTGTTAAGTTTCCAATGTAGAACCCCCCTTAAAAATGCTCTATTTTACCTAACACCCGTTACACCTGGTAGTAATTAACGCTAAGCAGCGTCACAGATTAAATGTAAAAATTTAAATGTATAAAATAGCCTTTATTACAAGCTTTTTTTTAGTTGCACCTGTCCCGGTGTCTATAATGAAATCTTGCAAGTTAAATTTGACCCACCTCCCGGTTTCCAGTTAAGCTGAAATTTTGCATCAAATCGCTAAAGTTATTTGGTTTTCGAAATTTTTAAAGTGTAAAGGTAAAAACAGCCATAAACATTGATACTAAAAACCGGCCAAGTGCGAGTCGGACTCGCACAAGAAATATTCCGTACTATCGTAGAAAAAAGATCACGTTTTTTGTAAGTATGGAAGCTTTTTTGAAAATCTATTTCATATTTTTATTATTTATTTTTATAGCGACAATAGAAATACACAGTCTGTGAAAATTTTAACTGTCTACCAGTTATTACGGTTTATAAAATACAGGCCACTGGCATACAGATGGACTAACGGAGGCGGGGGCTTAGTAATAAGATCCCGTGAGGACACTTGGTACGGAACCCAAAAATACCATAATAATATTCTTTATTTGCAACACATTTTAAATGTAAATATACATTATTTTACCTATCCATATGAACGAATGTAAATCTCATTGAATTACTACTATGGTAAATCTACATTATTTTACCTATCCAAATGAATGTAAATCTCCATTATTTTACATATCCATATGAACGAATGAATGAATGTAAATCTACATTATTTTACTTATCCATATGAACGAATGAATGAATGTAAATCTTTATTATTGTACCTATCAATATGACCGAATGAATGAATGTCAATCTATCAGTAATTTGCCTATTCATATGAACGAACGAATAAATGTAAATCTACATAATTTTACCTATCCATATGAACGAAGGAATGAATGTAAATCGAAATACGAACGAACGAATGAACGAATGATTCATTGTTTTACTTCCATAATTACTACTTACGAGTATATACTAAGGCCCGATCGCCCTAATTCAGGGTAGGCTTTAGCCCCTCAGTGGGGACCTATGAGCCTATTATGATGATATACTAAGTAGTTATGCAGCGTGATGTGATGCGGCGGGTGGGGCGAGATGGCCAGCGAGATTACTAACATACGATTACGGTTACAGGGCATTCCATCTTAAGCCTTCAAGGTTCAGCAAAACATTGATAACTCCCCTGGTGTTCATCGTCATATCAGCCGAAAGAAGTCCACAGCCTTCCCCAAGGATTTTTACAGCGACCGGTCCTGCGCTGCCTGCATCCAACGGCTTCTGCTACTTTCACCAGGTCGTCAGTCGTAAGAGTAAGAGGCCTTCCTATCCTACATCTACCAGTGTGCGTTCGCAACTCTAGAACTTCACTATCCCAACGGCCATCTGTTCTACGAGCTATGTGCCCCGCCCGCCCACTGCCACTTAAGTTTAGCGATTCATTCGCCTACCTTCCTCGTTTCTGATTCGATCACGTAAGGCAACGCCGAGCATAGCTCGCTCCATCGCCCTTTGGGTGACCACTGACCAGCCTTCTTATGAGGCCTATAGTAAGCTGACCTTGATACTAAACGACCACCTGCGACCATTTCATATAATAACGAGGGTGGCATACTTAAATGCCCTCATTGCGCGAGGAGTTTCGCTGCGAAGATTGGCTACATATAAGCCATCTTCGAGCGCACGCACGGCAAACCGACTAGAAGTCGAAGTGATCGCCATAACTGAAATCGGTCGGATAGATCATCATCAGTAAGCAATCATGTTACAGTTTCTTATCGCATTACTGGCAACACACACAGTTCAAAGACACTACGCTATTTGGGACGTGAAGATGTCCCCTGGTATTGCACAAATATATTTTTTTATAAAATGTATTTTATTTTTAAATCCTCTATACTAGACACAAAATTTACACAAATACAAAAAAATCCCTCTTTATCATATTCAGTACCTACCTCTGTGCGTGACCGTCGCGCTCGCAATAAATTGGTTTATAAGTGTTATTTTTGGCTCATCCAGCGCTCGTGAAGGTCAATATCGATTCGGCTTGATTACATTACCAACCTATCTGTATTACGTAACTAGGTACTTACCTTAACGTGCGTCTTCACTTCAGTGTCGAATATCTTGTTCTCCCTTCTCTGAAACGACCTCCTAGATGCGGTGACATATAGGTACATGTAATGGCCCCTCTACAGGATGGGCCATTATGGGCCAGCGAGAGGGATAGAGCTACCAGGAAGACAAGGTAGTACTTAAATCTTCACTTCCTTTGTTTCTTTTGCTAGCCCATGATGGGCTATCGTGTAGATGGGACATAAATATGCAGACGAAGTGACCTGGCTGTCGTGGTTTCCGCTTGAAACTCCAGCTAGTTGAGGACGGGCTGAATGAGGCAGCTGGCCGAGTGGTTTACTGCCAACCGTTTAGCACTGAATTTGACTAAAACTGTCTTCATGCGCTATCTGGCAGGAAGGAGTAAAGACCAGCTGACAGTAGTTTTTAATGGTAAGCCAATCAATGAATGAAGTCCACAACGTTCTCGAGTATTGAAATTGTAGCAGGCTCACTTGGGACTGTCACATCGACAAGTTGTGTAGCGGTCCATGCTTTAGACTGTCATATCGACAACTTGTGTGGTAGCGGTCCATGCTTTGGACTGTCACATCGACAAGTTGTGTGGTAGCGTTCCATGCTTTGGACTGTCACATCGACAAGTTGTGTGGTAGCGGTCCATGCTTTGGACTGTCACATCGACAAGTTGTGTGGTAGCGGCCCATGATTTGGACTGTCACATCGACAAGTTGTGTAGTAGCGGTCCATGCTTTGGACTGTCACATCGACAAGCTGTGTGGTAGCGGTCCATGCTTTTGACTGTTACATCGACAAGTTGTGTGGTAGCGGTCCATGCTTTGGACTGTCACATCGACAAGCTGTGTGGTAGCGGTCCATGCTTTGAACTGTTACATCGACAAGTTGTGTGGTAGCGGTCCATGCTTTGGACTGTCACATCGGCAAGTTGTGTGGTAGCGGCCCATGATTTGGACTGTCACATCGACAAATTGTGTGTGTGGTAGCATAGCAGTCTATGCTTTGCCTAAGCCTAAGACGCACAGTTTCTACACATCATACTGAACAACTTTCAATAAGGAATTCATAGTCAGTTTGTTCTCTTCGTACAAACAGTTGATTGACCCATTTGTACAGCGGTGTGAAGTTAGCCGAAAATGTATAGTTCTTAAGTTATTCAGTATGATGAGCAGAATCAAGTAACCGCGAATCAAAATTCCTATAATCCTAAGTATTTAGTAAGGATAAAAATGGGCCAAGCTATTATTATCTTTTTCACTTATATATTACTTCAAATTTTAAACGTGTTCATGGAAATTTCAGAAAAAAAAGTTCGTCAAATAACTATAGCTCGTGTCCAAAAGGCCAAATGTTATTCCATGGTTTTTGACAGCACCCTGAATATATTTTCCATTTAATTTTTGTTAATGAAAAATAGATTGTTTCTTTTTATTTACTTACTGGTTATTTTTTCATGATTTTTCAAATGTCAAACGTTCAAATGTTTGTAATGACGTCACAGGCCCAAATACTATGAAACAAGTGCGAGTCGGACTCGCGTAAAGTAGGGTCCCGAAGTCTTTTAAAAAGGAAATGTTTATTTTTAAAAACAAAATTATATTTACAGTTGGTAATATAAATTTTGTATGGAAGATCTGTATACTTTTAACTAATCCAACTGCACATCTTAAGATGGTCGAGTATTACTCCTAAACTAAAAAATCCTACTTAGCCGTGACAGTTTTCCTTTTAAATTGATTATACGAGTATGACCTACTATTGACATTTTTTTTAGATGTCCTGAAATAGCGTTTTAGCTTGTCCCACTTGACTCGAACAAAAATTAGCAATTCAAAGCTTAATATTCGCAAACCAATCCCTAAATCAAAAAATGGTATTAGCAAACCCTCAGTTGTTTTAAAAGAACTATTCAACCATACCTCACACGGTAGGGTACGTTAGCAAAAAAAAACATCCCCTCTTTTTTCGTGATTTTATCATATAAAACTTTATTGGCGTGATTAATAATGTTTAACCATACCACAAATTACAGCTTTCTAGTATTATTAGTCTCTGAGCTAAGCCGCGGACAGACATGGCAAAAATATAAGGGTTCCTTGTTGACTTCGGAAGCCTAAAAAAGCCGCAGTACTAATTTAAATTAACTATTATGAATAGAATTAAGTATAAAATCATTACATATCTTAAGAGGACTCTGAACCCACAGCGAAAATTGGATTTTTCATACAAACGGCGTTAACTATTTTCACCTCTTAAATGGATTAGGACCAATTTTTTATAGATTGTCAGAGAGAACAAAAGCTAGACTTATACGATTCGTTTTTTAAATTACTGATTATAAATAAACAAAAATGGCCGAAATTAGTTTTGTATGGAAACACGTGAACGACAATCAAATTAAACTTATTAACTTTATCGAAAAAAACAAAAACGTCTAACCCTAGCTTTTATTGTGACTGACAACCTATGATAAATTGGTCCAAATCGTTTATCATTTAAGAGGTGAAAATCGTTAACGCCATTTGTATGAAAAGTCGCAGCTTCACAATCCTCTTAATGGTTCTTTTATTTACTTACCTAGAATCTGAACTCATTTCAATCAGTTCTTACTCAATTCAATTAGTACTCGGTCAATAGGGGATCGGACTAGTCATTTGAGTTACTTTTTATGATCTGTCAAAAACGAAATTTTGTTCTTAAAATTTTTGAAATACCCACAAGTGACGTCATAGATTTTAATCGTCATTGACGAACTTATTTTGTGAATTTGATCAATTAAAAATTAAAGACGTGATGGAAAAACAAAACAAGTAAGGTTTTTCGAAACTTCAATAGAAGCGCAATTTAGGAAATCGTATTTCAGTCCGATTCCCTATTGTGTAATGCCTGCAGTGACGTTATCGTAGTTCAGTCAAGGGCAAATTTCATTTTTTATGAATATACCAAATCACTTAAAGTTTATAAAATCTGATAAGTGGAAAATTATGCTATTCCTCGAAATGGTTACATTTTTAATTAATAAATAAAAAAGATTAAAAATGCTTTATTTGACTTTCATTAACAGAGGGGGCGGCGAATTTTTGGTCGGCCCCAAGATTCAAGGTATTTATTCAAAATAGGTGCAAATTACACTCTTTCTGATAGTCATAAAATAATTTAATTTGTGAAAAATTAAGAAATAAACAATTATTACTTAATAATGGCAAAATGCAATCCTTGAAATAAATCAGATTATGTTATTAGAACATGAAAACAATATAACACAAGTTATACATAAAAATTATTGAATGTCATTGATACCTTTGACAAGAGTAGGCCAGTTCACACGGACATCACCCGGTCACGAGTATAACGCGAGAGTCAGCCATCGCTCTCATCAACCATATTTGAGGGAAAGGAACGACCCAGGCAGCGAGGGCCACCGATTTTTAACTGTCATCCTTTTGATCAGGGATTCAATCCGTGATTCTGATAACTTTCCCCAATGAACCTTGATAAAATTGCAAAAAAAAAAATGGAATGACCCACACAAAGTTGGCCTATCAGCTAATCAGTTTGTTCAAGAAGTCCTAAATATTTTTGCTAAGGAATATCTCCAATAAATTAGGATCTTATACGTGTAGGTAAACCTAAATGGGTTTAAGTGTTGGTGGCATTTTTCTCAATAGTGTCCGTGCTTTGCAAACACTTTATCCACCAAACCGGATGTGTATGGCCTACCGAGTTTGGAAGAGACCCATGCCCCAGAAGTGGGGACGTTCACGGGTCTTTAACGATATGTAAATCTTAAAAGTTACAATTAAAAGCAAGTTATTCTTGTAAAGATACCATTTACTTTGAAAATAAAAAACTAAACAATCGTGATTACACTTAAATTACATAAAACTAAATTAGATTAGAAAAACATAGTCCATTTAGTGAAACGTTACAACATAAATTTTAAAAACTAAAACTTCATTACATTCTCTATCAGTTTTTAATCGGCAACCGCCGTCTTTACTTTGGATAGCACGGTTAATAGGGATGACGACAGCATCAGAAATAAATTATGAACTCTTGATCACTAAATTGCCCTCCTACTTATACTTCGGAAAACATTACTCGTTTTGTTTTCCATCAAGTCTTCGATTTTTAATTCACAAAAATCACAAAATGAGTACATAAATGACGCTGCTAAACTATGACGTCACGCCTAGGTATTTCTAACATTTTTAGAACAAAATGACGTTTTTGACAGATGATAAAAAGTAACACAGATGACTAGCATTCGTCATCCCTATTGTGCTACACGATAAGAGAAGAGTTTTTTGATGCATCTTTAGATCAAGTAAACCAAGACAGTGTTATTTTTAAAACTATAATTTTATTTAAAACTAATGCTAAAAAACGCCATAAATGGTGTTTGTACTCAGACGTAGGTATAGATGAATAAATTTCTTTTGTATATGTACAGATGACTGGACCATTTTGCACCAACCAGGGCCACGGATAGTATAAATGCAAAAATAAGATAAATAGGTACTTAAAAAGTAAAATACGTCAAAAACTAAATTTACGCCAAGATCGTACCTCAGAACCCGTTTACAGGGAATTAGGTTTTTTTATTACGATTTTTCATTGTTATCTTGACTACGCAAGCTTCTTCTAGCGATATAGTTTGTGCGCAAAGAGAACCCTCGTAAGATTTGCTGCTCTGCTTAAATACCATATTTGTCGTGTCGTCAACACTGTTACGTCATTATAATTTCCCTTGTTTGGTTCTAATTTTGATAGAATAAAATAATTTTATTAGCTTAGTGTTAGAATATATAATGTTTTCAGATTATCAATTTAATGTTAGTTCCATTTTACGCCACGGCGCGGCGGTGCTCTTTACGCACAGACTACACCGATCTCAGAATAAATAGGAATACCGGATAGTACCGGAGTAGTATGACGGGTTCTCTGTCCAAAAGCGACTTACAAAGCATAAGAGAGTAAATCAGCGGGCTTTTCTACTTAACTGAATTGTGATCATATAAGCTTACACTGTATGACAAAAGTTCAGTCAAATCAGTTTTCTGTTTTATTATTAAAAATTTGAGTGCGATTGGCTGCACCTCACCTGTTGTGTCTCAAGCAGAAATAAGCATTCGTTATTTTTAAGGTATCAGAAATATTTAGTGTGAGGGTGTGGATTTAGTGAACAGCTTCAGACTCGGGCGTGTTAAAATAGGGTACAATTTAAGTGCTCACCAAAATCATTTTAATACCCTAAGACTAAGTATCAAATAAAATAAAACGTTTTGTATATATGTTCTTTTCGCTTGACAAAATGGATGAATGCTCACCAAATATTGTGTTACTGAAATGAGCGAGCGAAGCAAGCGAAGTTAGGTTCGGTCAGGTTGAGCCTCCCCCCTCGGTAACAGAATGCTTCGCAGAAGAAGAAAGCAATATTATATTTGGTATTAAAAAATTGGTAACATCTACATATTTAGCAATAATATAAAATATTTGGTCTGAAATTAACTTTAACGGCGTTTACATATTTTTGTGGCATGCAATAAAAAGGAAATTAGCTCCATTTCTACAACACTTCATGAAACACAATTTGGGGAGCATTTATCCGTCTCGGCACGCATTCCGAATTTATTGGAAGTAATATAAGTGTATTTCTGGTAGGCATTTTAACACAAGCCGTTAAAAAACACGACACTGATGCAAGAAAAAAATTATAAAATAGACATCTCATACAAACTTGGCCGAACTAACAGATCGATTTGTATGTTTATTTTTATGTACTTGTTTTTTTTTGTTTTTTTTTTTACATCAGTGCTGTGTACATATGATACCCCTGTGTTGGGTGTTGTTAATCCTAACAATTACTATATAGTATTTATCGTCATACACTTTATTTAATTAAAATAAATTACTGAATTAATAAAACAATTCAAACACCAAGTAGATCATTGCCAATTATTTATTTGGTATTAAACATCGTAAATGTTAGTTAATCCGGCAGATTTATTGTAAAAAACATGAAAATAAATAAAATCAGTGCGTTAAATATCTATTTATTTATCTATAAAACACAATCAACATGAATCTCTCTTACACACATAAAACTGAAATGAATTTTATGCAGGTTTTTTGCCAATTTTTTTTTGTATGGGGCTTCTACTCGTAAAACTGAACAACTTTCTCCAAAAAAACTCAGTGAATTTGCAAAAAAATATAGAAGAAACCTATTTCTTCTATATTTTTTTGCAAATTCACTCACAGTTTTTTTTTAGTTCTTTTTTTTGTGAGATCCAAGTCTTAAACATATCGATGAGCTTCCCATACAGCTTGTAAGGGAAGTTCAAAATTATTTTTGCGAACTGAAAATGGGTTTGTTCAGATTCATGAGTGTAAATTATGTTTCTGTATATCCCCATACGTTTCATGGTTTTTTGCAAATATGGTTGATTGTGAAGAAAGTCACTTGGTCAATTTTTAAAACTTAAGAATATAATAATTATTTGATCATAGGAGACTATAAAACTATCTGACATATCTACCAGACTCTATGAAAGATTTAAACAATTAAAATTTAAATTACACTCATACAATTTATTATATTAGGTATATGCATAAAAAGGAGATTGTACACCTTTTAAGGTAGGCCACGGACATCCATTGAGACTTATTTATTATCTTTAAGATCGTTTCTTTATTTTACCTATGGTTATGTGATAGATGTATTTGTATTTGATTCTCTATTACATTGCTATAACACTGCACTTCTTTTGCAATTCAATTTGGTACCTAAATCAGTATAACCCGCGCAGAAAAATTTGAAAATGGCGGCCAGTATTTATAGAAGAGTCAGCAAAATAGGTTGACAAGAAGTGTTAAGAAATTATTCATATGGGATGATTGATTAATTCCGCGATACAACTTTAATGTTTGCTTGCTTACGAAAAGTTATATAGTGGCACACTAAAGATGAGACTTGAAACACCACGTAAAGCATTAAAAATACAAAGTAAGAAGATGATTTACGACGTGTACACCTGTATGTCAAAAGAAGCAAAGGATTCATCATCATCATATCAGCCGAAAATCGTCCACTGCTGGACAAAGGCCTCCTCCCCCAAGCATCCCGAATCCATCGGCTTCCCGCCATCTTCACCATGTCGTCGGTCCACTGCGTGGGAGGCCTTCCTACGCTACGTTTTCCGGTGCGCGGTCGCCACTCGAGAACTTTACTACCCCATCGGCCATCTTTTCTACGAGCTATGTGCCCTGCCCACTGCCACTTCAGTCTAGCGATTCTGTGAGCTATGTCGGTTACTTTGGTTCTCCTGCGGTTTATGGATATCTATATATTATGTATAACTATTTCGTACACTTCCTACTTTGTTATTTTAATGTTTTACGCGGTGTTTCAAGTCTCATCTTTGGTGGCACGCATTATTCTCATTGTATGCGAAGTATTATCAAAACGACCCATATAATTTATAAAAGATACAGAACGCGTCGAGCGCGTGCTATTTTTTGCTCTCAGTACCGCGCTGTGTGAGAAAGATAGATATATACGACTGAGTGAGACAGCATGAAACCGGCAGCATTTTCAGATCGATTCTTAATCTACACAGGTTATAATAGAAGTTACAGTGTTTAAGCGTCGGTGGCTCGAAAAGCGTCGGTGGCTCAACCGGTAACGACTCGGTCCATCTAACCAGAGGTACCGGGTTCAAATCTGGACGGCCAATGTACCAATGAGTTTTTCAAAAACTTACGTACATACTTACCGATTGCTTTAACGGTGAAGGAAAACATCGTGAGGAAACCTACACACGCCTGCGAAGAAACTCGAAGGTTGTGTGTGAAGTCGACCAACCCGCACTGGGCCCGCGTGGTCGACTAAGGCCTAATCGCCCTGATTCAGGGTAGGCTCGAGCCCCTCGGTGGGGACGTATATGAGCTGTAATGATGACAGTGTTTAAGAAATAAGTGAACATGAAAATTAAATGATAATCAACCGTATTCACAAAAACAAGTATAAGTTACCTTTGTAATGTAAATACTATTCCTACATAACTTAAGTTATGCCCTTTTTGTAAACCTGCAGTTGTGAGGCAATTAAACAAAAAAATATCAGGTAATCACATTAGATACTGTCCGGTGACATTTGAGATATCCTTACTAATTAGTATTGTAAATGTGAAAATGTGTTTGTTTGTTACCCCTTCACGCTTGAACACCTCGACCAATCTTGATGAAATTTGACATGCTGGTAGCCTGTGTCACTGGTAAGGACATAGGCTACTTTTTGACCCGTGAAAATAGCGTAGTCCGATGCTTTTTTGGTTAATTTCATTAACATCGCAACGAAACAATGAATGTTTATGATTTTTTTGCACAGTGATGGTTAGGGGGTAGGAGATTACATAGTATATTAATGAGCATATCCCGACATAGTTCCCGAGGGATCTGGAGAAAACTCATTTCCACGCTCGCGCACGTCGGCGTCGCAACGGAACAACGGATTGAAGTTGTTTGTTTTGTACAGAATTAGTTGAAGGGGTGGGAAGTGACATAGACTGCTAATCAGAATAGTCTAATATTATTCCTGAGAGATATGAAGAAAACTCATGCCCACGCTCGCGCGGCTCGCGCACCACTCACCCTCAAAGACAGTTGTCATAAAAACAATGTCCACGCGGGCAAAGCCGCGGACAAAAACTCGTTTTTTCACAACGCCTAACGAGTGAATGCCTTGATTAGCTGAGCTGTATTCCTGGACCGAAAAGTATCTAAATAAAAACCAAAAGCTCGCGAATTACAGAGTATACAAAATATACAGGGCTATTTTTGGAGTCCCGCTTAAACTTCAAAATTGAAAGCGTCACTCATGTGCATCATGAAACTAAAAAACAAATCGTTTAATAACTTAGCTGAAATCGCAAAAACATGTAGATACGACACGACAGGTTTTTGAAAACTATCGTAAAAGAATTTAGAAAATCATCTGAGAAGTTTTCTGAAACCCATCGCAGATTTCTAAAAAACATCACAGAAGGTTTCTGGAAACCATCATAGAAGGATTATGAAAAATACCATAGAACGTTTCTGAAAACTACCATAGAACGTTTCTGAAAACCACCATAGAAGGTTTCTGAAAACCATCATAGAAGGTTTCTGAAAAACACCATAGAAGGTTTCTGAAAACCATCATAGATGTTTTCTGAAAACCAGCATAGGTTTCTGAAAACC
This sequence comes from Coleophora flavipennella, assembly GCA_947284805.1. NCBI lineage: Eukaryota > Metazoa > Arthropoda > Insecta > Lepidoptera > Coleophoridae > Coleophora > Coleophora flavipennella. The sequence continues at coordinate 2,587,611 of OX369274.1, read as the reverse complement.
ATCATAGAAGGTTTCTGAAAACCATCATAAAAGGTTTCTGAAAAACACCTTAGAAGGTTTCTGAAAACCATCATAGAAGGTTTCTGAAAACTATCATAGAAGGTTTCTTGAAAACCATCGTAGGTTTCTGAAAACCATCATAGAAGGTTTCTGATACCATCATAGAAGGTTTCTGATAACTATCATAGAAGGCTGCTGAAAAACACAATAGAAGGTTTTTAAAAACCATATTTATTATACTGTGATAAGATGCTGGCTGAGGATACATGAACAGTGCTCTTGAATTAAAGAAAAGAAGACAACAGCCAAATGATGGTTCGCATAGACAAGCAGTTTGGCATTCTCAAATATCTTGTTGATGGTCGCTGCATAGAGGCAGGTATATAATATATACCTATATATGAATTTTTTATTGAGCTGCTTCAAAGCAGGCAAAGTGAACAAAACAAGTTACTTCAAGTACTAACAAGGGAAGTTTGAGACATTACATTATAAAACCATCGATTTTTTATATTTTCTGTGATATTATAGTAAACAGATTTTCCCCAAATTGATTTATTCAATTAAAAGGTCCATACAGTACAAGCTCTGCTTTATAAACATTGGTTCTATATGAATCTCTAATCGTTTTAATTAATCTTAGTTTTTGTTTAAGTTTATTTCTACTTTTTTAAGTTTAGTTAGCGTCCAGATTTATACATCTGTAAACATATAAATAGTACTTAGTTTATTAATAAGCTTTTAAATAGTAATAAAAATACTGTTTGTTTTCCAAATAAAAAATAAAATAAATGTTTAATCTCGTCAGCCAAACAATTCAGTATATATTATATCGCCCTAATTTAGGGAAAGCTTGAGCCCCACGGTGTGGGTGGACGTATGTGAGCTGATACGATGAACCAAACAATGACGTCGGAGATTGTGTTGTTGAGTCTATTTCTTTCAAATCTCCTTTAAACGCCTCCGTGGCGTAACGGTTAGTCCATTCGCTTCACACCAGGAGGTCGCGGGTTCGATTTCCGGCGGGGTCAACTTTGTAAGAATCATTTTGGTTGGTGGTAGGGCATTTTCTAAGCCCGCCTGGCTAGCTACCACCATCTTATATAAGTCTTTCCGCCTAACATCAGTGTTAACAACAGTGATGTGTTCCGGCTTGAAGATAAGATAGCCAGTTCTCCATTGCGTTAGGGAATCTTGGTAAGCCCGCTTCCAGCTTCACTTACCATCAGGTAAGATGATGCAAAGGGCTTACCAATTATGAATAATATTTTTTTTAATTTTGACAATTACTGTTTGTTGTTAATAGCATTGAGTACTTAGTACCGCAAAGGTATTGGCTCTGTGCACGAGTTCAGCGCCACCTAGCGTCCGCAACTTTGTTGATGGCTCTGACGTTTTGACATTTAATCACGACATTGTGACAAATATTATTATAATCCAAAATTATCTAATAATTTATTTCCAAAATAACTGTGATGCCTTGATTTGGGTGGAGAAAGGGTTGTAAAATCGTTTTTGGACATTCAAATCAAATGAGGTATGTAAAATTAATTCAAAAAGTGTATTTTATTTTGAACATGTCGGGGTTTGTTTACTTCATTTGAGGTTGTAGTTTTACTGTAAAACAAGAAGATAAAGCTACTTTAATGGTTTCAGTCAATAATAATAAATATATATATAATTGTTCCTGTAAATTAAATATCGTTTTCAGATCGAAATGAATATTATTTAAGGACCGGGTTTTATTAAAATTAGGTAACCAAGTCTGAACAGTTTACTATGAGATATGATGGACGACAGAGCCAACATTATTTTCACTTTTGGCCACTATGAGCGCTGCGATCGATTATATTACCCCCACCTAGTACTGCGCACCCAGCGATATCTGGCCGGCGTCGGCATCCGCTGTTCGCTTCTCCAGCGCTACGTACCACGCGCACAACGCACCTAAGGCGCGCGCTCTGGTGTTGCTTAATGCCTTTGTAGGCGATTGTCATATTTGTAAATACTTGATTCATACATAGCTCATATTTTGTCTAACTCTTGTATTGTTTTATTCATATTAACTTTATCGTGTAACAAAGTGAACGTTTTGGTTTAGACTGTGAGTTTATGTTTGTTAATTATAATTATAATTAAGTAATAAAATAAATCACTTAATACATTTTTCATTTTATGACAACAGTCGTAAAGACAAAATAAAATACGACAGACAAGGCTGTGTGGTCAAAGATGCCTTTGCCTTTTCTGCGCTTATAAAAGCCGGAAAAAAGAAACCAAAAAAAAAACATTGAAAACAATACTCAGATCACCCCAAATCACCAAATTTTCCCCCGAAGACCTGCAATAACTTTTGTAAATTTTTAAGGCATTTACCGCTTGCTAACATACTTATAATGCGCTTCTATCTTTGCCCCGCATGCAACCAGTTTCACTCGGCACCAACTTTATTTTTCAAATCACTATCTTCATATTATTTAACCACAATAGGGATGACGACAGCATCGGAAATAAATTATGAACTCTTAATCACTAAATTACCCTCCTACTTGAACTTCGGAAAACCTTACTCGTTTTGTTTGCCATCAAGTCTTCAATTTTTAGTTCACCAAAATCACAAAATGAGTACATAAATGACGCTACAAAACTATGACGTCACGCCTAGGTATTTCAAACATTTTTAGAACAAATTGTCGTTTTTGACAGATGATAAAAAGTAAATCAGATGACTAGCATTCGTCATCCCTATTATTGATAAACAAGCCCTTGGCAAAATCTCACCTGATGGTAAGTGACTATGATGCCAAAGTGGAAGCGGGCTTGCTATTTCCCAACACCTTCACGCTGGAACACATCAATTCTGTTACCATTAGCTTATTCTTGTTTATTTCCTGACAACTAACAGATTAACAAAGGATCCATAACTTAACCCTTCTCGCCCCCGTGTGATCAGAACCTCGCCCTGATATAGACGGCGGCCACGTCGTGGTTGGCGTAGCCGAGCCGTTTCGCGTGTTTGAAGATCTCGTTGGTGGTGGCCGTGAGAGGTAGGGACTGCTCCAGCGTGTCGCCGAGGCCGAGCGCCAGTTTGAGGTCCTTCTGCATGTGTGTGAGCGGCTGGTGGGTCGAGTAGGACGACTCGATCATCGCTGTGGAAAGAAATACAATTATCGCTTTTAGATGTGTTCTCCAGTGATAAAAAAAATATTTATTTATTGTACACACAACATTGGTCTTGAATTTATTCTCTAACAAACTAATTTTATACATTTTCTGGAATTTTATTGTAGAATATTATACAAGTAATACCTTTTTTTTATTCACAATTGGTAAGCCCTTGGCATCATCTCACTTAATGGTAAGTGACGATGATGCGGAACGCAATGGAGAACTGGCTATCTTATATTAAAGCCGGAACACATTGGCGGCAAGACTTAGATAAGATGGCGGTAGCTGGCCAAGCGGGCTACCACCAACCATACAGAGTCTTACATGTTGACCCCACCGGAAATCGAACCCGCGACCTCCTGGTGCGAAGCGAATGGACCACTAATTACGTCACGGAGGCGGTTAAAATGTAACATTTCGAGTTCAACTACATTAAATTTTTATAACGACTTTAATAATGAACCTATCTCATCATCATATCAGCCACAAATCGTCCACTACTGGACAAAGGCCTCCCCTAAGGATTTCCACGACGACCGGTCCTGCGCTGCCCGCATCCATCGGCTTCTCGCGATCTTCACCAGGTCGTCGGTCCACCGCGTGCCTGCCTACGCTACGTTTTCCGGTGCGCGGTCGCCACTCGAGAACTTTACTGCCCCATCGGCCACCTGTTCTACGAGCTATGTGCCCTGCCCAATGCCACTTCAGTTTAGCAATTCTGAGAGCTATGTCGGTTACTTTGGATCTCCTACGGATCTCCTCGTTTCTGATTCGATCACGCAGAGAAACTCCGAGCATAGCACGCTCCATTGCCCTTTGGGTGACCTTGAGCCTTCTTATGAGGCCCATAGTAAGCGACCATGTCTCAGTTCCGTAACTGATCACTGGCAACACACACTGGTCAAAGTTAGTCTTGAGACACTGCGGTATTTGGGACGTGAAGATATTGCGAAGCTTCCCGAACGCTGCCCAGCCGAGTTGGATTCGTCGATTGATCTCTTTCTTGAAGTTGGACCTGCCTAGCTGGACTGTTTGTCCCAGGTATTATCTATCTTTTTCTTTATTTCTATTTTTTCTATTTATGTCTAATTTTTTTTGATAATCAATGCAATCCGTCGTTTCCTCCACAGAACAAGTAACAGTGGTTCCCTCAATGCTGAGAATCGTGACCGTCATGGCATGTGGGGGAGGAGAGTGCTCTCCAACAGGCTCACTCGCTGCGTGCACTGCTTGATGAAGCTGCAGTTTGATGGTGCTGGTGACTTGATTGCACCATTTAGCAGGAGGTCTACCTCTAGCTCTCTTGCCCTCTATCTCATCATCATCATATCAGCTCATATACGTCCCCACCGAGAGGCTCGAGCCTACCCTGAATTAGGGCGATCGGGCCTTAGTCGACCACTCGGTCCCAGTGCGGGTTGGTCGACTTCACACACGACCTTCGAATTTTTTCGCAGGTGTGTGCAGTTGTTTCCTCACGATATCCCTCTATCTACCCCGTCAAAATATGGTATTCGAGGCTGTTTTGTCTTCGCAAGCAGTGTCCAAAGAAGGGGAGGAAACGTTGTTAGCACACTGTAGATGGAAGTGTGGTAACCTTAAGCTCCTCTAGAATGGAGAGACTGGTCCTATTGGCTGTCCAGGGAATGCGTAATGAACGACGCCAGCACCACATCTCAAATGCATCTAGTTTGTTTTAATCGTCCAGGTCCTTACAGCAAGATGGAGAACATCAAGGTTTTGACTGGACTTGTGGCGACATCTGCAGTACCTGCCACTAACAACTACATACCCTCAGCTCAAGACTGAACCATCGATCAAACTATATGGAGAGTTGTAGATGGCACCATCATCGCAAGAAGGCTATTAACAAAGCATCAACAACGCACTATCAACATTTCCTTGCTCATAAGAATATATACAAGCACCAACCTTACACGGTTGGTCCACGGCCGGAACCCAGGCACACCACCTCGCCTGGCGGAGATATCTCCCTTTATTTTTGAGAGTAGGAACACACCGTTTCTAAAGACTTGTTTTCCGCAAGATGGACTCTTTTGTAATACTGGGCGGCAAACATCTTGAACATTTTCCTCGAGACAAAACATTTAGGGAGCATCGGTTGGGTTGGAGAACTTCTGACATGGAGTTCACCATTATCCCTACAACTTCCACCAACCCGGACTGGGCCCAATGTGTGGAGTATGGCCTGACCTTCCAGAGTTTACGAAAGAGACCGGTGCTCCAACAGTGGGGTTGTTAACGGCAGTTTTAAGCCATATACATCACATACAAAAGAACTATACGTTGAGTTTGACAATCTTATGGGCTGACACATCAGAGCTGACACCATTGATATCCGCCCCGGGTGTAGCTGCGAGCGGCTGCCGCTGCGCGAGAGACAGGTTGGGACCAAGGTAAGAAAGAGTGGCAACTACACCACGAAAAGCAGGCGCAGATCGCGCCTAACTTTAAGTCCGCTCTGAACACCGATACGATTCCTGTCGCAATAGCAAAATATTGGTACAAGCGGGAGAAAGGCAACTACAAGAAATAAAACCACAGGCCAGTTCCCCATTGGGGAATCTTGGTAAGCCCGCTTTCATCTTCTGCATCATCTTCACTTACCATTAGGTGAGATGATGCCAAGGGCTTACCAATTAGAAATACATAAGTTTGGTGCGATCTGAATTGCTGATTCAGTGTTTTTTAAGTACTATGCCAATTTTCATTGAAAAATGTTCTTGTTTTTAATTATTGACCATATGATGACACAACTTATGGTCTTTTATTAGTGACCAGTGTGATATAATCCTGAAGTTACGTACTATTGAATGGAACAAATACATTTTTCTTAGTGGTCAAATGGGAAATTTTTTTTACAAGTTAATTTTCATGGTAATTTTTCTGAAAACGAAATCTTATTGGGTATTCTTCTATACTGCATTTAGTAACAAAGAAACTCTCAAGATATCTAAACAGTGGAAATGAATGTACCATAATTTAAATTACAATAGATTAATTCTATTTTAACTATTTTTTTTATACATTAATTTTCTTATAACACTTTAAACTTTCACGATTATTCATACTGTTTATTCATTCATTCAATTTGTCAGTATTAATTTTCTTCTTCATTAAACTTTTTCATACAATCAGCAATTTCATACTTAAACCCCTAATTTTATTTTTGTTTAATTGTATGGAGTGTGGTATGTGCGGTAGTACTCACCACGCCCTTTGAGTATGAGATGGGGGGACGCGAGCGGTGTGAGCGCCAGCACGTCCAGCAGGTCCGCTTGGTTCAAGCCGGCGCGGTCCGCCAACGCCAGCCCTACAACACAAATATCCATCAGAACCTACATCCTCATCGTCCTTGCCAGCTGAGTATCATCACCATATAAAGTGTAAGATCTTATCTCAGTTGCTTAGCCACCACCTGTTCAATTGACCGCCACGAGTACCGAGGCTATGTAAAAAGGGGGTGTTTTTTTTGTTGATCGTAATATGGGGGGGGGGGGGGGGGGTTTATCGTTGAATAGGTCTTTCGTTTGAGCAACATGAAGGTTTCAAGTGCTAATTTTTGCTAAAGTCTGTCTTTCGTTTGAGCAACATGAAGGTTTCAAGTGCTAATTTTTGCTAAAGTCTGTCTTTCGTTTGAGCAACATGAAGGTTTCAAGTGCTAATTTTTGCTAAAGTCTGTCTTTCGTTTGAGCAACATGAAGGTTTCAAGTGCTAATTTTTGCTAAAGTCTGTCTTTCGTTTGAGCAACATGAAGGTTTCAAGTGCTAATTTTTGCTAAAGTCTGTCTTTCGTTTGAGCAACATGAAGGTTTCAAGTGCTAATTTTTGCTAAAGTCTGTCTTTCGTTTGAGCAACATGAAGGTTTCAAGTGCTAATTTTTGCTAAAGTCTGTCTTTCGTTTGAGCAACATGAAGGTTTCAAGTGCTAATTTTTGCTAAAGTCTGTCTTTCGTTTGAGCAACATGAAGGTTTCAAGTGCTAATTTTTGCTAAAGTCTGTCTTTCGTTTGAGCAACATGAAGGTTTCAAGTGCTAATTTTTGCTAAAGTCTGTCTTTCGTTTGAGCAACATGAAGGTTTCAAGTGCTAATTTTTGCTAAAGTCTGTCTTTCGTTTGAGCAACATGAAGGTTTCAAGTGCTAATTTTTGCTAAAGTCTGTCTTTCGTTTGAGCAACATGAAGGTTTCAAGTGCTAATTTTTGCTAAAGTCTAGTGTCCCCTCTCTACCAGCTAAACCGCTATTTCAGGACATCAGATTTTTTTATTAAACAATAGGACATAATAATATAATCAATTGTAAAGAAAAACTATCATGGATAAGTAGGCTTTCTTAGTTTAGGAATAATAGTCGACCTTGGGGGAGGCCTTTGTCCAGCAGTGGACGTTTTTCGGCTGATATGTTGATGATGATGATGATGTTGAATAGTCGACCAACTTAACACTTGCAGTTGGATTGGTAAAAAGTTCATAGATTTTCCGTACAAAAATGCTAAAAAAATGTTTTTTAAAATGTACATTTATTTTTTTAAAAAGCTGCGGTACCCTACTTTGTGCGAGTCCGACTTGCACTTGGCCGGTTTTAAAAATTATGTTTCAATAGTTTGAATAATGTATTTGTAGGAAATGGAACAAATGGAAAATTTGCCCGTTAAATTCGGGAAAGAATGAAAGTGCTTTTTATGGAATTATTGTATGAACTAAAGACGATACCATAATTCGTGATTACAGTCATAATATAAAACGGCCAAGTGCGAGTTGGATTTGCGCAGTTGTCATTTTAAAAAACAAAAACATTTTTGCCGTTGGTATATAATATTTTGTATGTAAATCTTTTATTTTTTTACAAATCCAACTGCACATCTTAAGATGGTCGACTATTACTCAAAATAAAAAAGCCTTCTTGGCCGTGATAATTTTTTTTGTGAAGTGATTACATGTCATAATGTTTCTATTTTTTTTTCGATTTCCTGCAATAACAGTTGAGCGGCGCGGGGGAGGGGGGAATTGACTTTCAAAAATTTACATTATTTATTATACAAAGTCGACCTAGAATTGCTTATATAGACCAAGTTAAGAAGAAAGTTAAGGTGGAAACGTATGGAGAAATGAAGGAGATAGTGTGGAAGAGAGAGACCTGGAAAGAGCTACACCGACAAGAGCACGGCTCTTAAATTGTGATGATTTTTTTTTATTCACAATTGGTAAACCCTTGACAACATCTCACCTGATGGTAAGTGACGATATTGCCGAAGATGGAAGCGTACCAAGATTCCCCAACGCTATGGGGAACTGGCTATCTTATCTTCATGCCGGAACACATCAATGTGGTTAACACTGATGTTTGGCGGCAAGACTTAGATAAGATGGTGGTAGCTAGCCAGGCGGGCTTAGAAAATGCCCTACCACCAACCAAACCGAGTCTTACAACTGACCCCGCCGGGAATCGAACCCGCGACCTCCTGTGTAAAGCCAGTGAACTTTGCCTTTGAGCTACGGAGGCGGTTAAAATGATGACGATGATTATACAAAATTTATTAAAAAAAAGGTCAAAATTAACATGATCGTCAAAACATACCTTCTGCCAAAGCTGCTAAAGACACGCCTCCAACAACTTGCAGCACAGAGTTCATTTTCGCCGCATTACCGATGTCGCCTGCAAACAGAAAGTGTTGGTTTGAAACAACACATCCAAATACGGAGGCATGAAGATAGTTCAGAGGAGACGTAGCGTAGGCGGGCGTTCTACTCGGTTGACCAACGACCTGGTGAAGGTCGCGAAAAGAAACGCTCGTTGTGGAAATTCTTGAGGAGACCTTTGTTTAGCGGTGGACGTCTTTCAGTTCATCATATCAGCTCATATACGTCCCCACCGAGAGGCTCGAGCCTACCCTGAATTAGGGCGAACGGGCCTTAGTCGACCACGCGGGTCCAGTGTGGGTTGGTCGACTTCACCACGCAACCTGCGAGTTTTTGAGCAGGCGTGTGCAGGTTTCCTCACGATGTTTTCCTTCACCGTAAGAGCGTCGGATAAACGTACATATGAAATCTAAATTAGAAATGACATTGGTGATTGGATTCGAACCACGACCCCCCGGACAGGAGGCGGCGGCCCTAGCCGTTACGCCACCGGCGTCTTTCGGCTATGATGAATTAAATTCATACGAAGATTTCGATCATTCGGTGGAATACAGATCGACGGAGCGATCATAGCTCAGTGCGACTTGAGTGTTGACTCAATCACGCAGGTTAACTGACCTGAAGCACGGTCATTACCTGGATTGGTGATCGACTGTTATACAGACATTTTCTCGACCGTTTCCGTGCTTAACAAGGCACGTTAAGCCATTGGTGCCTAGATGACAGTTTAATTCGTATCAGATCCTTCCCTAAAAAAAAATCCTTCCCAACAGAATCACTAGTAAGACCACTAGGAATTCCAACTAATGTCGTCCAGTAGATTCGAAGGAAATCGGGTGTGACAGACGAACTGACAGAAAGACACATTGTGATCCTATAAGGGTTACTTTTGCATCAAATGTACAGAATCGTTTAAAAATTACTAATAACTGGAGACGCGCACTACTATAGGTCGCGCCAAACTTTATTGCGGCACTGAAGCTGGTCGCAAGACGACCGCAGTAGCAAACTTCGGGTGTTAGCGGTCCCCGGCCGCCAGGATGATAAGTAAATACTAATATCTGGAGACGCGCACTACTACCTAGGTAAAAGGAGTTTTTGCTCATCGCCTTGAAGCAAGACTGGCAGTCGTCGAACAGCGAGCGGTCGCCGGCCGCCAGGATGATGAGGGTGCCCTCCTCCGCTTGCGTCTTCGAGCCTTGAATCTGGGGAAATATGTAGAATGTTAGTACAACAGAACCCTTAACAATAATATTGCTAGAGGACTGGTCAATCAAAATCTTTTTTATGGTTCCTTACCAAGAACGGGACCTTATTGCTAAGCCTACGCTGTCCGTCTGTCTGTCTGACAAACAACACGAACACGGGATGTAAGAGCTACTTCTTAAACATTTAAGCCTATACGAGCACTAGAATATTGTCGCGTTAATGGTATTCTGAGACTTAGATTGTATCCATCTGTCTGTCTGACTTCTAATGGATTTTTTTTGAAACCATGATAGGCAGCCGGCTGAAATTTTGACAGAATATGTGTTATCATGAGCGTTTGTTTTCCGTGGTCCTACTGCTTGCACCAGTAGTGTCAATGGTAACACTGTGCCGCGCGTGCATGGCTGCCGAGGAGACAGCATCCTTCTGGACTTCAGAGAGGTGGTGGCGTACAGGGCCGAGCATCTCGGAAACCTGAGGACACTCCCGGAAGTCATCAATAACCTGCGGGGCTACTGGGCTTCCTGGAGGAGCTGGGCTGGCAGTGATGCCGGCCACAACGCAAAATGGGCGCATCAGACGCCTAGTTGCGGAAACCAGCCCGACCGTACAAGGCAAAGTTTGGTCTATGATGATGCCAAGATTCTTAAGGGTAGAGGATAAGGACTACTTTTCAACCGACTTCAAAAAGGAGGAGGTTCTCAATTCGACTGTATGTTTTTTTTTGTATGTTTGTTATGCGATTTATCCGCCGATTGTGAACCTATTTTCAAAATTCTTTTTTTTAATGGAAATAGCATAATCCCGAGGGGGACCCATTGTCACCAAATCAGGATCTGATGATGGGATCCCAGGGAAATCGAGGGCAAACCTCAATTTTTATAGGCACGTTTTACGTGTTTCTTATATTATATTTTCTAAAATAATGAATGAATTTTCGTCTGGTAGTCATCATCTCATGTAGATGAGCTTATGAAGGAAGGTATAACTCCTTTAACGACTAGGAGTTGGAGGATAATTCTTCAAATATTTTATATAGATACGTATGCACGTATAGACCGATAGTTGTATTCTTTCAGGTTATTCAGATGAGCTGATATGGAAGTTTTAACTCCTTAACTTTCATGCTGTTGAGATGATGATGGAAGCCACATGAATCTGTATCTGATGAAACACATGTATTATGTATTCATGATTTGATGGTTCCTATTGGCGAGTAGGTGATTATTGGGTTTAAAGTTATTAGATAAATAGCATTATCACTAAAAATTAATAAAATAAAAATAAAAGTTTAAAAAACTAAAAACCGACTTCAAAATGAAAATCACTCACAAGTGTGAAATAATATTATTATACTAAAATACACGACACATGTATCCTCACAATGTATAATAAATAACACAAAATTTCACACTTGTATGGATTACCGTTTTTACTATAAAACAAAAACAAAAGCGACCTGGTGAAGGTCGCGGGAAGCCGCTGGATGCGGGCAGCGCAGGACCGGTCGTCGTGAAAATCCTTGGGGGAGGCCTTTGTCAAGCAGTGGACGTCTTTCCGCTGATACGATGAAAAACCAAAAAACCTTTAAAAACACGTTTTTTTGTATAGGGACCACGCTTGTTAAATTATTATCATTTGTTTTTAAATCTTCTATAATAATAACGCATACATATTTTGTAACAATTTGAGCCGTCTACCTATTACGGTCCATAAGATACAGCCCTCTAAAAGTTGGACAGACTGACAGACAGACGGCGCAGGCTTAGTAATAGAGTTCAGTTCAGTTCGGATACCTAAAAACAGGTGTATAATCGTTTTCTCTAAAGTGGTTGCCACTCGCAACACCCTCCGACGCTCGTCAGTCTATCTAAACTGTTTCAGGTACCTGAGCCTCCAGGTATCTCCCGCCCTTCCCGCTGATGGCTTCAACGATGTCGTGTGACGTGTCCGCGTCGATGGTGGTCATCTCCACGTAGCCCTTCATCTCCAGGGACGGACAGTGCAGCACCCCGCAGTTGCCGAATACCATCTGGAAGACAAATAATAAAAATGGAAAATTAGTTCATATATTGAAAGGGTGTAACAAAATTGGTGAAGGAACCGTTACATGAGACTTCTAATCTTCATCACAGACTAATTTCTTCAAGGAAGTCATTATCATATCAGCCGAAACACGTCCACTGCTAGAAAAAGGCCTTACCCTAGAATTTCCACAACGACCGGTCCTGCGCTGCCCGCACCCAGCGGCTTCCCGCGACCTTCACCAAGTCGTCGGTCCACCGAGTTGAAGATCTTCCTACGCTACGTCTTCGGGTGCGAGGTCGCCGCTCGAAAACTTTATATTCTGCACCGCCTACTGTCAATTAAATTTATCGATTCTGTGAGCTATGTCGGTTACCTTGGTTCTTCTACGGATCTCCCCATTTCTGATTCGATCGCGTAGGGAAAAACCCCTAGTTGCCCCGAACATAGCTCAAACCCTTACTAATCATCATATCAGCCGAAGGACGTCCACAGCTGGACATAGGCGTGCCCCAAAGATTTCCACGACAACCGGTTCTGCGCTGCCCGCATCCAGCGGCTTCCCGCGACCTTCATCACCAGGTCATCAGTCTACTGAGAGGGAGGCCTGCCTACGCTACGTCTTCTGGTGCGCGGTCTTACTAATTAATCAGTATAATTTTATTTATAACACTTCATTACAGTTATTAGCTATACACAGTATATCAAAATATTATCATCAAAATAAGTTCCTACATTAAAAAAGAACAAATAAATTCATTCACACAGTAACTCATACGCCAACAGAACTCATCCTTCCATCCCTCCAAAAAATCTCAAACACTCTTGGAATAGGCCGGCCCAGTGGTGTCAGCGAACAAGTCAAGAAGAAGGAAGTCAAGTTATTTTGTATTCGCAACAGAGCAATGGATTGACGTGATATTTGTGCACAGATAGAAGTTGAGGCGACGAGAAATGGGATAGATTACTAATTAGCAAAGCCCCACTTAGTTCCCGAGAGATCATAAATGCTGCATCGCACACCCTTGCAGACAGATATAATATTAAACATAAAAACCGTCTTTAAGCAGGAAACTAAGGTTCCCCTCGATTTCTCTAGGATGCCATCATTAGATCCTGGTTTCTTTATCATGGTACCATCCTTAAGATATCTCCTTATCGACAAAAAAAGTATCATCACAATCGGTTCATAAACGACGAAGTTATCCGCGAACACATAAAAAAATATACGGTCTAATTGAGAAAACTCCTCCTTTTTTGAAGTCGTTTAATAAAAACGATGTCCACGCGGACAAAAAGTTGAGGCCCTATACTCCTCGAGGAGTTAAGACAATCATCATCCACAAAAAAGAGTTGGTTCTAGAAATAGAAAGATGAAAGTTGTGTGTCACCTCTTTAGCAGCCTGGGGGTCTGACACGCACGAGAAGGTGATATCGGCCTCCTCCACCACGTCGCACGGGGTCACTGCGATGCTAGCGCCAACCTTCTCGAAGTCTTTGCACTGTGGACAAGAGACCAACTCTTAGGAACATTGCTATTATTTTGCACTGTTCAAATTAATACGGTTAAATACCACGTGGCCAACCAAACTACGAAATTCGCAGGTTGTGTGTGAAGTCGACAAACCCGCACCACTGGGCCCGCATGGTCGACTAAGGCCCGATCGATCAGGGTAGGCTCGAGCCCCTTGATGGGGACGAGTATGAGCTGATATGATAACCACAGGACACAGTAGACAATTTAGAACGGCTATTATTAGCGACCTTTAGCAAATTATCCCAGAATTATTGTAGTATAAATTAAAATAGGTTTACTACAAATAAATTAACTTTTCTTACAAATAAGGTCCTTCGCACAGGTCGTTCGTTAAGACAGCAAGGTGGGTAAAAGAAATCTATGTTTGAAGCCACTTTTTAACCGACTTTTAAAAAGGAGGAGGTTCTAGTTCGACTGTATATTTTGTATGTTCACCGATTTCTCCTTCAATTGTGGACCGATTTTCAAAATTGTTTTTAAAAGTCTTGTTTTCATGTGCAATTATAAAACACGTTTGACCTTATCAGATGTCCTATTTTTAAAAATTTCAATAAAAATCACCCCAAAAAACATTTAAATTTATCTGCATGCCACGCCACCTATCCCCAATCCCTCGTAACTCTTGTTTCCCTGCTGCCGCGCTAGATGGCACCTCCGGTTTTCAAGTGCACACGAATCGATAGACGCGACGACGAGACTCGAGACCACAGCTCGAGACCCAGTCAACGACCGGGCCACGCGTCGTTGTCGCCGATCGCCATTTTGTTTGATAACGGCTTTTGGCCCGGCGACGGCGGCGCGTTCCGTGTTCGATCGAACAGCCGGCAATGAAAATCCGGTGAGCGCTGATTATCTAAATCAAGCGATAGCTACCGCTTTTGACCGAAAAAGCCGCAATGGTGCTGCGATTTAGTTAGTTAGTACCTAACTAAATCGTTAAAATGTATTTTATAATTATAATTATCTAACGAGCGCCAGCATCAATAAGAACTGAAATTTTTACTATTATAAAACATTATGACGTTTATTGGTAGGTATACAGTACAATACAATATTCTTTATTGCATCACAACATAAAAAAAAAGAAATTGACAATATAGAAGAAAGCCTATACAATAGGCGGCCTTATTGCTAGGTAGCAATTTCTTCCAGGCAACCTTTGGGTAGGGAAACAGCGATAGAATAATATAATACGATATAATATGGTGGAAGGGCATTTTCTAAGCCCGCCTGGCTAGCTACCACCATCTTATCTAAATCTTGCCGCCAAGTATCAATGTTGATATCATTGGTGTGTTCCGGCATAAAAATAAGATAGCCAGTTCCCCATTGCGTTAGGGAATCTTGGTAAGCCCGCTTCCATCTTCGGCAACATCGTCACTTACCACCAGGTGAGGTGTTGTCAAGGGTTTACAAATTGTAAATAATAAAAAAAAGAATAAGTTAAGGGGCGGTGCAATAATGTCCCAATTCTTGCTTTGCACCTACAATGAAACCTGTAAGTTATCTACAATGTTCTTGTATTCGAGGCCAGCGGCTGCTAATATTCAGTGGGCGTGTGTACGGCATTGAAACAGTTTTGAAGTAAAGAACTTTCTAATTTTGCACTAAGTCCGACAGTTGGTGCGAGCTTCATTTTGTAACGGCTTAGCAATATTGCACGGTGTTTCTCTTGGACTAATTATAAACTGCAATACGTCCGTCATACACACATTAGTTAAATATACAGGTGTGCGAGTGTCACATATTGCAGTTCATAATTAGTACAAATTTGCTGAAATACAATACTCTGCTACAAGATTTAACAGAAGTTTAACAGCTAATAATAACTAGAAACGCTAAACACGTTAAAAAACCAACTACCTACATCGCAACAACTTAGTACATTTTTGCATTATTATTTTTGGTTTTTGTTAATTTTCTAATAAAGTACTGCACCGATTTTGATAAAATTTCTATGGGACCTATTTGGGAGCATGCCCTATCAAATTAAAAAGAATCATGAAAATCGGTTCACAATCTGCGAAGATATCGCGTGACAATCATACGATAAAAAAACAACATACAGTCGAATTGAGAATGTCCTCCTTTTTGGAATTCGGTTGATAAATAATACATGTTTGTATAGAAAGTCATTTTATGTGATTTTCGCAAATCCAGATAAATACATAATATATGTGGGTACATAAGGGGAGCCAAATCTGTTTAACTCTGTTGGGTACATACATAAAAATATACTGTTTATTTGCATTTTTTTCTGTTTTAATTATTGCACCGCCCCTTAACTTATTCTATCGCTATTTCCCTACCCAAAGGTCGCCTGGTAGAAATTGCTACCTAGCAATAAGGCCGCCTATTTTATAGGCTTTCTTTTATATTATTATTATCTTTATTTGTCAGACAGCATGGTCCATTTTTGTTAGTAACAAAAACGTCTTGTTACACTAATGTTAGTAGAACACAGATTTGTAGTAGCAAACAATAAAAGTGAAAACAACCCTTCCACACCCCGTGCGCTCACCAGTCACAGGAAGCATAAGGGCCCTGTCTGAACAGTACACGCATGAAGTGCGAAAAGGGAATATAATATATTGTTCATTGAACATACAACTTATATAAGGTGTAACAACTGAAACTATTTTAACTGGTGCTTCTACCCATGAAACTGAACAACTTTCCCCATGGCACCCATAGTCAAATCTCAAAACAAAATTTGAACTTCCCATACTAAGTTGGCTGATCCAGCTGATCGAGTTAGTATGGGAGAGCCAATTTTTTTTTGCGATTTGACCATGGGTTCCATGGGGAAAGTAGTTCAGTTTCATGGGTAGAAGCACCAGTTAAAATAGTTTCAGCTAATTTTGTTACACCTTATATATTGTTCATTTCTTTTTTTTACGTTGTGATGCAGTAAAGAATATTGTATTGTATTGTAAATGTCTAAATGCATATGTATAACGTCCCCACTGGTGGGCCACGGGTCTCTTCCCAACCTCGGGAAGGTCAGGTCATACCCCACACACGGGGGTCAAGTCTATTATTTTTCCTGAATAATTAAATAAATAAATCGTGAATACAGAAAAAAAACACGTTGTTGCAGAAGACACCGTGCGTGGGGCGTGGTAAAAAGTATCATTTCAATTGTAGTTTGAGACATGTTATTTGTTATGATTTTATCAGTACCTAATTGCTTACCCGACTGCCTCAGGAGGGTTGTGTATTTCCGAGTATATGTATGTAGATTTCTATGTTCCCTGCTACAGCCTGAACGGCTTAAAGGATTTTAACGTAGGAGGTATCGTTAGATTTGTCTTGATCCCGTGAGTGACATAGGGTACATTTTTACCCAACTGGCCAAAAAAAAGAAGTTAAGTATTTCTGAAGTTATTTTATTTCCCTTAAAAAAGAAGGTAATACCCATGACTTACTGAAGAAAATCCTATTATAATAACCAAAATCGCAAAACACATTAAAAAAACGACTTCTATCTTCTAACTTAGTACAATTTTGTATTATAATTTTTGTTTTCGTTTATTTTTTAAAAGAAAGTACTACCTACACATATTTTCATATTTGTATATAAAAGTACTACACATATGTATTTTAATATTTGTTTAAAAAACTACTACACATATTTTAATATTTGTAAAACCTAATATCAAAAAAAAAAACTGAAAATCGGTCCACAATCTGCGCAGACATCGCGTAAAACAACATAGGTACAATCGAATTGAGAACCTCCTCCTTTTTGGAAATCGGTTGAAAACCAAGCAAAAACGAGCCGGCAACAACACGTGCTAGGTACTAAGTAAAGAAATGGTGACTGCTTCAATGTTAATCACACGAGTCTAGTATAAGTAGATAATAAATATGTAATATTAAATTCATATCGAAATAAATTACTTATGTATTTAGATATATAAAAAAAAACTCTAAGTATCTATTTAACTCATACAAAGTACGAAGTACGAACAGCCTCCGTGGCGTAATGGTTAGTCCATTCGCTTCACACCAAAAGGTCGCGGGTTCGATTCCCGGCGGGGTCAACTTTAGAAGACTCGGTTTGATTGGTGGTAGGGCATTTTCATAGCCCGCCTAGCTAGCTACCACCATCTTATCTAAGTCTTGCCGCCAAACATTAGTGTTAACAACACTGATGTGTTCCGGCTTGAAGATAAGATAGCCAGTTCTCCATTGCATTGGGGAATCTTGGTAAGCCCGCTTCCATCTTTGGCATCATCGTCACTTACCATCCAGGTGAGATAATGCCAAGGGCTTACCAATTGTAAATAATAAAAAATCAAAGAAAAAATATGTTTCTTGTACGAGCTCCCTTCATTTTTTTACTTTTTAAATTTTTATTAAGAAGGAAGAATAGCACGCACTATTATAATAGAGAAAACATTTTTCCACCTTTGAATATTATCCGATTGTAATGATTTTAAATATGTCATTGACACAATAAAAAAACTAGGTTTACCACCAACCAAAACCGAGTCTTACAAGTTGACCCCACCGGGAATCGAACCCGCGACCTCCTTGTGTGAAGCGAATGGACTAACTATTACGCCACGGAGGCGGTTGAAATGTCGAAGACACAGACTCTATTACTAAGCGTAGTGGCACAAAAGAAGTAAATACCTACGCAGTAAGTAAGCCACACACACGGCAAGTGCTTTAAATAGGAATAGGCCAGTTATAATTAAAACTGATAGACCACCCGCAAATAGTCTTGATAAAGTATAAACTTTGTACATAAAGAAACTCAATAATTACTCAATAATAACTTTGTTAGTGAACTTAATTAGAAATTGTTAAGTAACTGGAAATATAACTTGCAAGACTTGGGATTGACCTTTTGGCATTTCGTTAGCCCGTTACAGCCTTGAGCTAAACTTATCCGTCCTTCAGCTAAAAACGATATGCCTACTAACAAGTAGACTAGAAAACAAACTCTGAACTAATTAATTATTTCTAAACTATTTAGTAAATAAACTATTATTAAAGTATTACACACTATTAAACTATTATACTGGTGAAGGTCGCGGGAAGCCGCTGGATGCGGGTAGCGCAGTACCGGTCATCGTGGAAATCCTTAGGAGAGGCCTATGTCCAGCAGTGGAAGTCCTTTTGCTGATATGATGATGATGATGATGATACACTGCAGTATTAATTCTGAACTAATCAATTAATTCTACTTCAGAGTTCCTTTTTACTGACCCTTGTTGTCATTTAAACTGAACAAGTTTTGTTCTAAAAGTTCTTAAAATCTTTTTTTTTATTATGATTCACAATTGGTAAGCCCTTGGCATCATCTTACCTCATGGTAAGTGATGATGATGCCAAAGATGTACGCGCACTTGCCAAGATTCCCCAACGTAATGGGGAATTTATCATCTTATCTTCAAGCCGGAACACATCAATGCTGTTAACATTGATGTTTGGGGGCAAGACTTAGATAAGATGGTGGTAGCTAGCCAGGCGGGCGTTGAAAATGCCCTTCCACCAACCAAACAGAGTTGTTCAAAGTTACAAAGTTAGACGCCGCCGGGAATCGAACCCGCGACCTCCGGATGTGAAGCTAATAGACTTAACCATTACACCACGGAGGCGGTTAAATGTAATAATGTAAAATCACGATAATGTATTAATTTTCATCTGCTCAGCTGATCGATGTGTATGAAATCTAAAACATCACTTTTCGCTTCGTACAGCAAAAGCTGTTCAGTTTCTTGAGTAGAATTTTATTATTATCGGTAAAGGTAAATAACAAATAACTTTGTAAAAGGTTCATTTATTAGGGTTCCGTAGCCAAAGAGTGCTAACGGGACCCTATTACCATCTTTATTATACTGTGCTATTACTAAGCCTCCGCTGTCCGTCCGTCCGTCTGCCGTCTGTCTGTCTGTCAGCGGACTGTATTTCATAAACCTTAAAAGATAAGACAGTTGAAATTTTCACAGATATTATTATATAATATGATAAGTATGTATATTTTAATCACCGCTGTAACAAAAAATAATAGTAAAAGGGTTTTTCGTGTTTTTTGACATTTATTAATCTTGTACGATGATACGTATGTACGACTGCGACATCTAACTGAATTATTAATCTTGAATTCTAAATACGTAGGTGTAAACATTAATAACGCTATCAGATAAGAAGCCTGTATTACTAGTAACTAATAATTAGTAATCTGTGGTATTACCCAGTTTCATTTCACAGCCTTGTATTCCTTTAAACTTCATTAGTTTATTGTGAAGGCCTAAACGATGGGTCAAATGACAATATTCAATTCAAATTCTTGAAAGACTGTGTAAAGCCATCACCATGGAAAAAAAACACTTGAAAGTAATAAAAATTCGATTAAATTGAATACAATTTTAAAAATATTACCAATTTTGATGAAAAATATGCATTAATTGCGAAATTTCTCGAAAACAAATAGTTAATATTGAATAAAACCAATACACAAAAATCGGTGACTTTAAGACCTTTCATTTTAATTGAATACATTTTTTTAAACTTATTTGAAAGTGATGAAAAGTAATAAAAACATGTAAAAATCGAGAATTGTGCGTTCGGTTTCAACGTAACAGCCGCGTTGAAGCTCTCATTGATTTGAACTTAAAATGGTTAGACTTACGTTCGATATTATTGAAACACGTATCAACGTGCTCGGATTGAGTGATCTTAGCGCCTTAATTTAAATTTTATAGTCTCTAGCTAAAGCTAACGATAAATTGTTTAGAATCGCGAATGCGACAGACGCGTCCAGCAGTCCCGGCATCTAGGTCATCGGTCTAAACAGGCGCTCTTCAATAATCGATTGTTTGCTCTGGACGTTAGATGCCGTCATTGTTAGTCGTAAAATGAAATAGCATTAAATTCGTCTCATAGTTTGTTTAGTTAGGCCATGTTTTCATGGGTGATTATCATCGACTTAAAAACACGTGACTCTGTTTGCAAGCGATTTGGTGCTCGTATGTAGTGTAACGAATATAAAAGAAAATAGGGTTAAATACCCTTTTGAAAGGTCCGTTACATTATACGTAGAATTTAGGAGGTTATATGGCCAATGTTAAAAATTTTGTGGTAATAAATAAAAAATATAATTTAAAATTTATAAAAGTTTGAACAGCTGGTTTAAAAAAATATGTTGGTCACCTTTTAAACGTACGCATAATAACATTAAAATTTAGTAGTTCTAAAACCATGACTAAAATTGAATAGAAAATTTTCACGTGTGATTACACCTTTAGTCCATTTAGAAATTTTATCAAAAGTAGCAAAGACGATCTATACGTATAGATTGTTTACAGTTGTGTTAAAAATTGCCTATAGCTGTATTTCCATGTTAGACTTACGTAGTAACTAATTAGTAATCTGTGGTTAGACTGAGGATAATATCGTGAGGGTTGTACCGGGTGCCCAGTCATAAAGTGCAAAAACGAACGGGAGTGAAACTAGACTTAATTTATCTTAATAATAAATAATTGAAAACGCTAAACACGTTAAAAAACCGACTTCCATCGCAAAAACTTAGTACATTATACATACTACACCGATTATGATAAAATTTACATGGGACCACACGGGAAGCACTAGCTTTCAAATAAAAAAGGAATCATAAAAATCGGGTGAACCGATCAAAAATAACACTCATACAAAAAGACATACAGACGAATTGAGGACCTCCTCCTTTTTCGAAGTCGCTTGAAAAAAAAACAGAAATATTTAGTGCCTTTTTTAAATATTTTTATTTATTAATACTAAGTTTCGGCCCCTTTTAGTCTTTAACAACTCCTAGTAAAAAGATAAGACTAGTACCACGTAATTTTTTTTTGTAAATTGATAATGGATGCAGATTTACAAACAGAAATAAAAAACAATGGTTACGTGGCCGTATATTAGAAATGTGGTCACGAGTGCTTTGATAACCTTTAACTCAAAATATCCCAGTAACGTGACGCTCATATCCCAGTAACGTGACGCTCACATCAGAGTCACGTGTGACGCTCATATCCCAGTAACGTGACGCTCACATCCCAGTAATGTGACGCTCACATCCCAGTTACGTGACGCTCACATCCCAGTAACGTGAGGCTCACATCCCAGTAACGTGACGCTCATTACCCCAATAACGTGACGCTCACATTCCATTAACGTAACGCTCACATCCCAGTAACGTGACGCTCACATCAGAGTCACGTGTGACGCTCATATCCCAGTAACGTGACGCTCACATCCCAGTAACGTGACGCTCACATCCCAGTAATGTGACGCTCACATCCCAGTTACGTGACGCTCACATCCCAGTAACGTGAGGCTCACATCCCAGTAACGTGACGCTCATTACCCCAATAACGTGACGCTCACATTCCATTAACGTAACGCTCACATCACAGTAACGTGACGCTCATATCCCAGTAACGTGACGCTCACATCCCTGTTACGTGACGCTCATATCCCAGTAACGTGACGCTCATATCCCAGTAACGTGACGCTCACATCCCAGTAACGTAACGCTCACATCCCAGTAACGTCACGCTCACATCCCAGTAACGTGACGCTCATATCTCCGTAACGTGACGCTCATATCCCCGTAACGTGACGCTCAGATCCCAGTAACGTGACGCTCACATCCCAGTAACGTGACGCTCACATCCCAGTAACGTGACGATCACATCTACGCTAGTATATTCTAAGTCTATGATCACATCCCATTTACGTGACTCGCATCCCAGTAACGTGACGCTCACATCGCAGTAACGTGACGCTTTATATCAAAACGTCCTAGTACATTTTTGGTTTGTATATGTGCGTTGCCCATCGAACATAAAGGTTTAATCGCAAGCGAAAGATTTCCAAAACAAATTGAATGTAATTTTAGGCACTGTGTCAGTCTCCATACAAAAATGTACCGACTCCGTTACATGGTCTTTTCATGTCTAAGTGTATTATGTCGCCGAATCACAGGAAAATTAGTATTTTTGCGACAATCCTAGGAATATTAAGAGTCGGGTTATTTGATTTCGAGATAAAATTTCGCTATCTTCCTAACTATTTTCAGGATCTTGCTGTGTTGCAGGCATACTGTCGAAGTCGTGATATTTTAATATCACTAGTAAGTTATCAATCGGCTCCATTTGTTACGATTTCACAGCCTATTATTATTATAATTTATTATAATTCGCAATTATTATTCAAGATTCAAGATATTTATTCAAAATAGGTGCAAATTACACTCTTTCTGATAGTCATAAAATAGTGATTACGTAATTTCATTTGTAAAAAATCAAGAAATAGTCAATCAATCATTAGTTAATAACGTCAAAATCCAATCCGTGATATAAAAAAAGAAACAAATAAAGTCATTAGAATATGAATACAATAAGACACGAGAAGTTATACATTAAAATTATTGAATGTCATGAACGCCTTTGACAAGTGTAGGCCAGTTCACACGGACAGCACCCGGTCACGAGTATACCGCGAGAGTATAGAGGGAAAGGAACGACCCGGCTCCCGATGCGCCACCATTTTGACACATACTTATACACATAATTTTGACACGAAGTTTACAATATTCCTGCGACAGGTTTTCTCATAATCAATCAATTTTCAATCATCCATACAACATTTCAGTGTGTCGGCGAAAAATACGCCAAGTTCGTGAAAAGGTTTCGAAAAATAAAAATTAAACGATTTCCGTCACATACCTACGTGTCGTTTTATTTGATCAATTTTGAATACTAACACAATTTAGTCAAAGTATACATATTCTTACTAACATACAGTATGGACACTCCCTGCCGCTCTTTAGATTGAGACCTCACCCCCTCGTCACCCATATTGATACAGATTGGTTATACATAGTTTGTTTCTCGAACGTATATGGGATTGCGCCGTGACTTTGTTTGCTCCGTCATTTGTTTTTAGAAATGTGATTTCACGACCGTTGTATGCAGTGTCCGGGGTGTGGTTTAGTTTAGTAACTAGTATCTCATCTGTGGTTTAGGTAATGAATAATTTTCAAAAAACCTCAAAACTTTTAGGTAAAAGCTTTTAATATTGCATTGTCACCCGATATTCATATGCATGCAAAATTTCAGCTTAATCGGAAACCGAGAAGTGGGTCAAATTTAAATTGCAAGTTTTCACCCAAACAAACATACATACATTGCAAGTTAATTAAAAGCTTTACAAAAATTTATGTCAAAGCAAATAAAAGAATGCCTCGTCATTTAAACCTTGAAGTTTCCACTGCGGCAAACATATCCACTACAGTGGCACAGAATTACAATATCTACGCAATACTGTGACTATGGTAAGTATCGACAAAACGGATTCCATAATTACAGTACTCAAGTAACCATCCAATACTCGAGCGAGCCTACATTCTATTAGATTCGCCAATAACCAATATGTGGAGGCGAATGTCGACGTCACATGAGGTGGGACCCTCCCACGCTGTGAAGCCCACGCGCCACACCCCGGGGTCCTCATTATATTGAAAAATTTTATTAGTTATTTTAGGAGGCATGACTGATGGGAAGCGATCCCCCTCCCCATCTCCCCAGCTAGGTGGAGCGACGATTTAAGCAAGGTTAGGCCGTGGTTGCTTACCACTCTTTACCTCTTTCCACCAGACGAAACATTAATGACTTATGTTTCTTATTAAGAATAGCTAGCGGCGGCATAGACAGCCCTGAACTTCTGTTTAAATTGCTACTTCGCAACAAAAGGCATTTGGCTTGATGTGCTTGTCTCTGTACCTACAGGGGGGCACTTGGCCCGGGGCGGCAAGAGGTGAGGGGCGGCCGGAAGCCGCACCTTTTTCGGTTGTTCTTTCGCCAGTTGTAGTAGAAAAAATTAAGAGCAAAATTTTAATTAGGTAGTCGATATTTTTTTCATATATAGGTCGGGGAAAAAGTTTCTTCGTATTTTGTAACTAAAACTTTGTAATCAAATCTCTTTGCTTGTATTATTTGTACCTGGTTATAATAAAATTAAATAAGTGAACTTTCGAAATTTTAATAATAAATAAAAAATAAAATTCCCGCCATTTCAAAATAGTTTTTTCTGGCTATGTAACGAGAAAAGTAGCGACATTTTGAAATTTTATGTAAAAAAGGTAAAAATGCTACACTGGCCTCGAATAAAATTTGTGCCAATTATGGACCTAATGCAGTATCAATCAGTAGCACAAATTTAGTTCAAGCGTTTCCAGTATGGAAATCTGAACGTTCAAGATGCAGCTCGTTTTGTTCGCCCTGTTTGAGTTTGCATACAAAATACGAAAAGCTTTTTCCCCGACCTAATATTTTCTTGCAAACAGAAGGTTACAGAAGGTGACGTTTATCGTGTGGCAGTACGGAACCCTTAGCGCGCAACTCCGACTCGTAATAGTTTTAACAAATTAGTTTCATTCACCCGCATTGGCTTCACCCGCGTGGACAACGTTACCACAGATTACTAAATAGTTACTTACGTTACTATGACTTTTCGAGGGTGCGCATTGCGCGAGCCGCAAGTGGCTCGCGAGCGTGGAAAAAAGTAGCCTATGTGTTAACTCAGGTCCTGATCTGTCTACCTACCAAATTTCAGCCAGATCCGTTCAGTCGTTTTTGCGTGAAAGAGTAACAAACATACATCCACACATTCTTACAAACTTTCGCGTTTATTATTTTAGTAGGATTCATATATGAATTACTGTATTATTGGTTATTCATATGGTATAGGACAAGACATTGGATTTCCTCCTCCTCGGAGTGAAATCTTTTTGACTACGTATAGGCACAGTATATGTTAGAGCGTACAGTATGGACATTCCCTGCCGCTCTCTAGATCCGACCTCACCCTCCCATCGCGCAGATTGGTTACAGTTTGGTTACCGAACGTAAGGGTTGTCACACACGAAAAAGTTACTATAAGATATCTTTATCTGACCAGATATCTTACAATATCGCTCTTCATAGTAATACACACACGGTGCCGTTTTTCCCGTGTTTTGCATACAATTTTTTTCAACAAAATTTTAAAATTACGAAGAATTAAATCAATGCGTTCTTCATACAAAATTTGAAAATTAATTTGGCTGTTACTTGAAAGCCGTTGATTTGCGACCCCTAGTTATATAACCTTTTTTTGTTTTAAATTAGATTCAGTTTACACCAAAAAAGAATACGTCACATTTCCAATAACCCTGTCTGATTCATTTCATACCGAAGTTGGTAAAATAAATATTCCAAATTATTATATCAGCTCATATACGTCTCCACCGAGGGGATCGAGCCTACCCGGAATCAGGGCGATTAGGCCTTAGTCGACCACGCGGGCCCAGTGCGGGTTGGTCGACTTCACACACAACCTTCGAGTTTCTTCGCAGGCGTGTGCAGGTTTCCTCACGATGTTTCCCTTCACCGTTAAAGCAATCGGTAATTATACGTACGTAAGTTTTTGAAAAACTCATTGGTACATTGGCCGTCCAGATTTGAACCCGGTACCTCTGGCTAGATGGACCGAGTCGTTACCGGTTGAGCCACCGACGCTCTTATTCCAAATAACAAGTATATAATTTTATTTGTTTTATTGAATTAATTATGCCAAGAATTAATTATAGAAAGCTAATTATACACAAATAAGATAATTCTACGCATACAATACAATTATACAATACAACTAGACTGGGATTAATAAATGGCAGCGCTTCTATTTACTTCTTGCTCAAATAATATAAATCTCTCGCTCCCACGAACTACCACATCTATGGAAACAATGCTATTTATATTTCCAATCTTTAATTGTACGTATTTATAAAAACATAATAAAATATTACGTTACCTCACCTATTGAAAATTCGATTAAATATTTTTCGTGACCAATGCCGCCGGTGATCAGCCCTACTTGCATTCATGTCTATAGATACGTCAGTAGTTTCTATATACATATTATATATGTCACGGCTAAAGGTGGGTGTCAACATAAACTTAAGATTAGCCGGCTAAAGTTTTTTGGGTAAAGTCCGATTATTAGTTGGTATTCGGCGTTTAACAACTATTTAGTAATCTGTGGTTTAACCCGTACACAACAAGGTCTACCCCCACCCAACACTGGCTCGATAACGTTTGTTTGTTTGTTTGTAAACTCTTTATTGTACAAAATATACACTTAAAATAATATTTTAAAAAAAGGTTAAGTACAAAGGCGGACTTATCCCTTAGAGGGATCTCTTCCAGTCAACCTTTGCAATAATAAAAAGAGGACAAGAAACACTTAATTACGTACAAACCAGTACAAGAACGTGAATACAACTATTATTACATCTAAACTTACGTAATCTAATATTAATAAATACAAACTGAATGTAATAAATCTAAATAAAACTGTAATGTAATAAAAATAAATATATATAAGCTCAAGACAGATGGGAAGATCTCAAACATTGTCCATCTCAAACGTTTTTTGGGTAACATAGATATTTTTATCTATAGTTCTGGAAAATGAAATAGAATTCTGAGAAATCAACATCAGTCCTCATATCTTGTAGATTACTATGTATTTTTTTCTGGTAAAAATGTACTATGGTTAACGTAAAAAAATGGTTACAAAGGTCTTCAGTTTCAGAGTTTTTACGAAGGACAAGCCTTACCTTAAACTTACCTACAACTACTAAGCTTCCTTGTAATAATATTATTATCGAATACGGCCTAACTAACAGCCTACGTAGATACCTCGATAGATTAGCCAACATTTTATCCATTGTTTTCGAGTCAGCGTATTGATCCGGCTTCAGTTAACAATAGAACGGCATTGAGACCTTTGTTGCGAAATAAGGGGTTCCTTACACGGCCCCAGGTCAGAGGGGCTTGAGTCAAGCCCCCCCGAAGTCGCACTGAAGCTACTCAATATATTTGCTATACGCATGTGTTAATTTTTGATCAAAATTGTTGTCCTCTAATTCTAGATTTCAAATTAAGGGACGAGACCCAGTTATGCCTAGCTCGAAAACTTGCAAAATTATCACTTTGTATATTCATGTTTATT
This sequence comes from Coleophora flavipennella, assembly GCA_947284805.1. NCBI lineage: Eukaryota > Metazoa > Arthropoda > Insecta > Lepidoptera > Coleophoridae > Coleophora > Coleophora flavipennella. The sequence continues at coordinate 2,559,966 of OX369274.1, read as the reverse complement.
TATAGACAAACAGTCCAGATAGGTAGGTGCAACTTCAAGAAAGAGATCAATCGACGAATCCAACTCGGCTGGGCAACGTTCGGGAAGCTTCGCAATATCTTCACCTCCCAAATACCGCAGTGTCTCAAGACCAAGGTCTTTGACCAGTGAGTGTTGCCAGTAATGACATAAGGAACTGAGACATGTTCGTTTACTATGGGCCTCTTAAGAAGGCTCAAGGTCACACAAAGGGCAATGGAGCGTGCTATGCTCGGAGTTTCTCTGCGTGATAGAATCAGAAACGACGAGATCCGTAGGAGAACCAAAGTAACCGACATAGCTCACATAATCGCTAAACTGAAGTGGCAGTGGGCAGGGCACATAGCTCGTAGAACAGATGGCTGTTGGGGCAGTAAAACAACCGCGCACCCGAAAACGTAGCCGACGAACTGGTGAAGATCGCGGGAAGCCGATGGATGCGGGCAGCGCTGGACCGGTCGTCGTGGAAATCCTTAGGGGAGGCCTTTGTCCAGCAGTGGACGATTTTCGGCTGATATGATGATGATGATATTCAAATTGAATACCTACTATACATAAGAATTCTCCAACTGCCATCGATTCTCTGCTTTGGGCCAAGAATTTTACGGAGGATTTTCCTTTCGGCATCCAGGAGTTTATTCTCTTCCTTAAGTGTAAGTGTCCAAGCCTCACATCCATACATTAAAATGGGTCTTATTGCAGTCTTATAGATGCGGATTTTGGTGCTTCTACTGAGAAGCCTGGACACCAACACTTTGTGCAAGGCGGCGCTGCATCGCAAGGCGTTTTGGACGCGAATGTCGATCTCTTCGTCCCGGGTATTTGTGTCGTTGATGGTACAGCCCAAGTATTTAAATTTGACCACCCCTTTATATATGGTCTCTCCAACACGTAGGTCTTTGGGTTTGACGCGAGTATTTTTGTAGCGCCTCATGTGGAGATACGCAGTTGGAGAATTCTTAAAAACGCCGAGATCCAAGAGTTGGTGGCTATTCCAGACATTATCGGTGAGACGAAAGCGCACAGACTCCGGTGGCTCGGTCACCTACAGAGAATGGGAAAAGATCGATATGTGAAGAGAGCCTAGCAGGGTCAACCAACAGGTCGACGCCCGGTCGGCCGCCCCAGGTATCGATGGCGCGATGTGGTGAACGCGGACCTGCGCGAGCTCCAAGCTGGCGACTGGCGCGAAACCGCACAAGACCGGGACAAATGGCGAGTTCTCGTATCGGAGGCCAGGACACACTTTGGGTCGTTGAGCCAGCGGAGTAGTAGTGCTGTAGTAGTACTATACATAAGTGGTAAATTGGGTAACACGGCCGCCCTGCCGCCGCTTATTATTATTATTTTTTTTTATGCACAATTGGTAAACCCTTGACAACATCTCACCTGGTGGTAAGTGACGATGTTGCCGAAGATGGAAGCGGGCTTACCAAGATTTTATTTTTGGTTTTTGTTAATTGTCTAATAAAGTACTACACCGATTTTGATAAAATTTATATGGGACTACACGGCAAGCACTAGCTTTCAAATAAAAAAAGAATCATAAAAATCGATTCACCCAGTCAAAAGTTCTGAGGTATAACACACATAAAAAAACATACAGTCGAATTGAGAACCTCCTCCTTTTTGGAAGTCGGTTTAAAAAAAATAGCTATTAAACAGGTTAGAAAGCCTAGTCTTAATGTTCTAATGGCAATGCGGCGTGTTAGGCGAACATTATAGATCGACAATAGATCAAAGAGTCTATTTCTGTATTAATGTGCGATCAATGGCTTCCTCGCAAGCCCGAAGTCCTTGTGTGCTATTATTTGGTTACCCTGTCTTATTGTCCCCTATCATTATCATCCACGTCCACAGCTGGATACAGGTCTCCCCCAAGAATTTCCACGGCGACCGAGCCCGAAGGCCGTGTGTGCTATTATTAAAAAATCTTCCTGTCTTCATTGCGTTGGGAAATCTTGGTAAGCCCGCTTCCATCTTCGGCATCATTGTCATTTACCATCAGGTGAGATGATGCCAAGCCTAAGGCTTATTAATTGTAAATTTAAAAAAAAAACATCCACGTTCACTATTGGACAAAGGTCTCCCCCAAGGATTTCCACAGCGACCGGTCCTGCGCTGCCCGCATCGTCGATTCACTAAGTGGGAGGCCTACTTTTACCAATGCGCGATCACCACTCGAGAACTTTACTGCCCAACTGGCTATCTGGTCTACGAGCTATGTGGCCCGCCCACTGTCACTTAATTAAAGCCGTCAGTTTAACTCGCACTTTTTTGCACCGGCTTTTTGTATGTTTGTTACTTAATATCTTCCCCGAATTTGAATCGAGTCCGATTTAAATGAATCTTTTTTACAACAAAATATAAAATTATAGATACAAAATAGCAGTACGATGCACAAAGGCGGACTTATCCCAAAAAGGGATCTCTTCCAGCCAACCCTTACGTACTAAAAGGATTTAAACTATATGCGAAGAAACAAATTAGTACACAATTTAAAAGAAGTGAAAACAATAATCTAAAGTTATAAACAGATGTTATAATATTATAGTACTTTTTTTAGGAAATTAACGAAAACAAAAAACTTGGTAGTGCCAGGTTTTAACTGAAGTTCATCTCTAAAAAAGCCAGTAAAGTGCGAGTCAGAACCGCACACAAAGGGTTCCGTACCATGATACTAGATGGCGCTAGTTTCTTCACGTTTAAAAAAAAGACCTTTTTTTGGATGTAGACTTTCACTGTGAAACAATAATCTAAAGTTATAAACAGATGTTAAATTTTAGTACTTTTTTTAAACCTGGTAGTGCCATTGTTTAGCGTTTCTAATTATTATCGCTTTCAGCTTTACCCGAGTATCTATAAAGCTTAGGTGGCTGTTGTCAATGCGTAGAAACACAAAGGAGATGTAAACAGCACGCTAGCCTTTTTACACAAGTTAGAAACCGCCGACTCGCCAGAGCCATTGTTTCTCATGCTTATCTCGCTCAATGCATAGCTTGTGTATCGCAGCCGCAGCAGGAAAAGATGACCTACAAACTAGCTTAGCATATCCATTAGTTAATGATTAATACGAGACTTGTAGCGCACACTGTAGGATGACTTAACCAAAGTATATATGTATTAGTACTAACATACAGTATGGACACTCCCTGCCGCTCTCTAGATTGCGACCTCACCCCCTCGTCACCCAGATTGATTACAGATTGGTTATGGTTTGGTTGTCGAACGTATAGGATTTACATATGGTCAATTCTCCAAAAAAAATTTGGCTTTTCATACAAATTGGTCAGCCTATTAGAAAGTATACATATTAGTACTTGCATACAGTATGGACACTCCGTGCCGCTCTCTAGATGCCGACCTCACCGCCTCGTCACCCAGATTGATACAGATTGGTTACAGTTTGGTTGTCGAACGTATAGGAATTGCCGCCATTTAGTTTGTTCCGTCTTTCGTTTTTTGAAATGTCATTTCCGGTCGTTTCATGAAGCGTCCAGGTTGTGACTAAACCATACATAAAAACAGAAATTTAATATGGTACTCACGTAAAAAAAAATAATAAATAACTTGAGAGAGAAATATGGATCTATCACAGAATGCTTAAAATTAAATGGACGGACAGAATAACTAATGAAAAAGTTCTACATCTAATGAATAAAGACATGGAAGTAGTTTCAACGATCAAAAAGAGAAAAGCAGTTTATTTTGGGCACATATAATCTAATGTAATCGAATATAGGCTGTAACAAAACTGGTGTAGGTCCCGTCAACCAGGGCTTCTACTCATCATACTGAACAAATTTTGTTCTACGACTTTGCTGAAATCAAAAAAAAAATTACTCTTCATACAAATCGATCAGCTGATCGACCAATTTTGTGCATTTTAGTATTTTTTGTTATAGCTGCAACAGTATATACATCATCTGTGAAAATTTCAACTGTCTAGCTATTACGGTTTATGATATACAGCCTGGTGACAGATAGACGGACGGACGGACAACGAAGTCTTAGTAATAGGGTCCCGCCGTTTTTACCCTTTAGGTACAGAACCCTAAAAACAATAAATTTCTTCAAGGATTCTATATCTAAAGTAATTAGCTATCTTTATCTTAGTCACTCGTACTCGTAGGCAGGCCTCTTTCTCGGTGAACCGACGATCTGGTGAAGGTTGCGGAAAGCTACTAGAAATTAATTGTTAACCAAGAGAACCATCACCCGAAGTCGCTGATGACGGCACCAGCTACACACAAAAACGATATCCACGCGGGCGGAGCTGCGAGCAAAAGCTAGTATAATTTATGGGGAGAAGATTTTTTTTTACAAATTGACCTTTTTACTTGGAGAAAAAAAATCAGGCTTATGAGTAAGCATATCTCTACTCATTAAAGTTAATTCAATAATAATAAATAAACGAATTATGTAAAAATAACCATCAAATAGTTTAAAAAACTAAAAAACACGCTTTTAGTAAACACGTTAAGTAGTTATCTTGGATGTCCGCCATGTTGGATTTAAGTCACGTGACTATTTTTTCGTATTCCTGACGGCAAACCCTTTCATTACCCATATCAAGGGGGTGCATTTCAAATAGCCCGGCCGCCATCTTGGACGTCCGCCATATTGGATTTAAGTCACGTGACTATTTTTTTCGTATTCCTGACAGAAAACTCTTTCATTTGATACCCATATATCATGAGGGTGGATTTCAAACAGCCAGTCCGCCATCTTGGGGAGGCCGCCATATTGGATTTGTAATGACGTTTCTTAGCTAGTCGTGCATTGTCAACAGAACTCAGAGCGTGTACAAAATTTCATCCTAATCGAAGATCGGCAAGTGGGTCAAATTAAAATTCCAAGATTTTCTTACATACATAGTTACAAGTGAAGCTAATAAGAGCGTGTTAATTAAAAACCCGACTGCATAAAAAATCTTAACCCCCCCTTTTTTGCCAGTCTGATAAAAATGTATCCTATGCCATTCACGGCATCAAGACGAATCTAACTAACCACAACTCACACTCCAAAATCCATCAAGCCGTTAAGGCTACAGAGCGTATGCCAAAGAAATTATATACATACATTAGAAATTTTTAACCCTCCTTATGGCCTTATGACGCAGCCGGGTAAAAAGTCACCCTTTAATTTAGTGATGTTGTGATACTATCGTAGGCATGAAAATCAGTCATAGGTACTATCGATAGTCATATCGAAACTATCGACCCTTGACGATACTATCGATAGTTTCGATTGATAAAGATAAGCAATACTATTGCTCAAGACCAATAGTATCGATACTATCAATAGCATCAGTACAAACACTATCGATAGTATTGATACTATCGATAGGAAGAGTGTATATAGTATCGATAGTTTTGCCCTATCGATAGTCGAACATTTAACGATACTATTGCTTGCTCCTAACTTATTTCCAGTCGATAGTATCGAAAATATGTCGATACATAGTTACTAAAGAAAAACTATCGATACTATCGGAACGCGCCGATGGATCATAAGATAGAATCGATAGAATCGACTTTTTTGACGCGATACTATCGATAGTATCGCACTTCTATCGTATCAATAGAATCGATAGTATCGACAAAATTCAATAGTATCGCCTGATTTTCACTATCGATAGTATTACAGCATGTCAATATTTTCGATTGGACTATCGCGCTATCGACCTGTTTTTCAAGGTCAATTATCGATAGTGAAACTATCGCTATTGCAACATCACTGCCCTATATTCAACGACAATGACACCCACCCATACTTAGAATCCCATTGACATTTTCCAAAGGCAAGGTCACTAGCCGTGACCACCCTGCTAAAACAACTGCCATTTTTTTCACCGCCTACCTACATTCATTACAGACCTACACAGAATTTACATAATTATTATGAATTGCTACCGCCTGTCTTCTGAATAAAAACATTTGGTGCCATTAGCATTTATTACATAACACGAAAGTGCTTAAGGCTAATTACACAATTATTATTTTCAACTTAAATTAAAAATTATTTTTTAATTTTTTAGTCTGATGTACTTTAAAAGTGTGTTTTTTAGTTTTTTTAAACTCTATAATTTTTTTTATTTTTTAGTTGAAACTTATGAATTTATTAAATTGTCGCTGATTCTTGATAAGTCTACAAAGTTTGAATTAAATCTGTCCGTTTAAAGAAGGTCAAAATCGAGTCCAAAGAAGTCGGTTACATACATACAAACATACGAGTGAAGCTAATAAAAGCGTGATAAAAAACTAAAAAACACGCTTTTAAAGCAAAGCACAAAAGGCGTGGGTTTCTCGATATACCCAAAATAAGGCAAAAAGCGCCCCACGCTTTTTTTTTACAATAATACTAGTATTTTTCGTTCATTATTGTTTTCAGCTTATATTAAGAATTATTTTTCACTTTTTAGTTTGATGTGCTTTAAAAGCATGTTTTTTAGTTTTTTTTTAACTATATTTATTTTTCAATTTTTTGTTCAGGATAATGAGATAAACTTATGAAATTATTATATTATTGTCACTGATTCTTGATAAATGTATACAAAGTTTTAATTAAACCTGTCCCTTTAAAGTGGGTAAAAATGGAGTGCAAAGGAGTCGGTTTCATACATACATACAAACATACAGGTGAAGCTAATTTAAGCGTGTTAAAAATCATGATAATAAGGAGTGTTGTTTTCAGGTCTTATGTATGTATGTATTTTTCTTTATTCCATGATATCTTATTAGCGGCTTGATGGATTTCAAAGTGCGATGTATCCTTAGATTCGTGTTGATCCCGTGAGTGACATAGGATACATTTTACCCGACTTACCAAAAAAGAGGGCCAATGTTTTGGCACACCCTGGACACTTCATACAACGGGCCGGAAACGAAATTTCAAAAAAGGATTGACGGAACAAACAAAATGGCGGCGAAATTGTAACCAAACTGTTACCAGTCTGTATCAATTTGGGTGACGAGGGGGTGAGGTCGGAATCTAGAGAGCGGCAGGGAGTGTCCAATGTCCACACTGTATGTTAGTACTAATATATAGACTTTGGTTTGTTTCGCCCTAAGCGTCAATAAAAATGCCGGATTTCGGAAGAATGGTTTTTATTCCGGGTTTTTAACTTTACAATACCTACGCCACAGTATATATATTAGCCTACGCGTTCCTTTCTTCCTTGTCTTGTACAGATACTCAGTGCCAAAAAGATTATTTTTTTATTCACAACTAGCTGTTTCCCGCGGCTTCACCCGCGTGGACCACGTTTCTATGACTTTTCGAGGGTGCGCAGTGCGCTAGCCGCAAGCGGCTCGCGAGCGTGGTAAAAAGTAGCCTATGTCTTAATCCAGGTCCTAATCTGTCAACCTACCAAATTTCAACCAAATCCGTTCAGTAGTTTTTGCGGGAAAGCGTAACAGACAGACAGAGTTACTTTCGCATTTATAATATTAGTAGGGATAAGTAGGGATTGTTAAACCCTTGGCATCATCTCACCTGATGGTAAATGACAATGATGCCGAAGAAAAATATAAATTTAGTTCGGCTATTTGCCGCTAGACAAGTAACTATTTAGTAATCTGTGGCTAGACTGATTAGAATAGATCCAGACAAAGATGGTTTAATAATAGGACATCTTTGTCAGAGACAACCTTTGTGGCGTTAGACAGTTTTTATGCAGTCATGTTTTGATAAAAAAAAAATATTTTAAGTAATTTTATTTATTTATAATGGCAAGATAAATTTATGCGGCAAGACGATTGGTAGTAGTAAGCTAAGTAGGTATGTAGCAAGTATAAAATCTTTGAAACCGTCAACCACCACAACGTTGTTGGTTGGTTTGGTATCTACTATCTAGGTAGGAAGCAACCTATTGTATACTACTTACTCAAAACAAAATAAGGGCCACCTAAATTAACTGAACTCAGTGGACTGCTCGAAACAAAGAACATGTTTTTTTTTTACCGTAAAATGTATGGAAAATTTTCCAATTTACTGTGCGCTCTCATCTGAGCAGTCCACTGAGCTTCCGAGGCTCTGCAGAATGTGGTGCTCTTCTACACATTTGTAGCCAGGGATCTAACCTTATGACCGCACTATGTAGCTTCCTAAAGTAAGGAAGCTACATAGTGCGGTCATTAAAATTCTTGATTTAAAAGAAATAATGGCTATTTGGGCCATCCTCGGCCATTAACCGCCTCCGTGGCGTAATGGTTAAGTCCATTAACTTCACATAAGGAGGTCGCAAGGTCGATTCCCGGCGGAGTCTCACTTTGTATGACTCGTTTTGGTTGGTGGAAGGGGGGCATTTTCTAAGCCCGCCTGGCTAGCTACCACCATAATATTATCTAAGTCTTGCCGCCAAACATTGATATTCCGGTCTATTCGTGCCATCTTTGCGGCGACGTCGTAAACACAACCTATTTGATGTAATAATACTTACACATACAGTGGAAACTCTGTAAAACATCACTCGATATAACGATTCACTCTTTAAAACGTCAAAACTTTCTGGCTCCAGTTGGTTTACTTTGACGCTAATTTCTCTCTGTATAACGAAAACTCTCAATAACGTCACAAAATGTCCGGTCCCTTGAGCGTCGTTATATAGAGTTTACACTGTATTATACTACACTGATCCACTGATCCTATAGGTACAGGGTGAAATGGAAATCATGAATCAAACTTTAAGGACATACTCCACTCATGAGCCTGAACAACTTTCCCCAAAAAACCCATACGATCGGAGCAAAAGAAATCAAGACTTCACACAAAGTTGGTCATCGATGGAATCAAATTGTATGGAGACAATTTATTTTTGCTCCGATTGTATGGGTTTCTTGGGAAAGTTGTTCAGTTTCATGAGTAGAGTATGGCCTTAATATGTGGTTCACGGTTTCAATTACATCCTGTATAGGATAAGTGTAGTATATTATGTGTGGTATTATTACATCAAATAGGTTGTGTTTACGTCGACGACGTCGCGAAGATGGCACGACTAGACCGGAATATCAACAGACATTATGACGTCATTGTTCTGCGGCTGACAGTTTCCTTCTGATAGCGCTAAGGCTATAAATAATTCTGTTTACGAGTTATTAAAATCCTTTTAATAGATTAGTTAAATGAGCTGTTTCGGATCGGAATTGAATTAAATGTTCAATTATGTGGTAAGGTTAGGCTATGGCCAGCAGTAGACGTTTTTTTGTCTGATAATCATGATTATTTCGACCCTCGCCCCCACCCTCGGTGAGATTTAGTGCAGATAATCGATAGTTTGTTTACAAAATCAATATTTTTCAATTCGCAATGTTTTTGTAAAGTTTGGACTATAAGAGGAAGTTTCTGCACATTAGATCAACGTTGAATCAATAAATAAGATATATTATTGACTATCTGAATCTCGAAACTACGTTGGTTGAAATCTTTTTACAAATATAACACGATAGAGCTGCCAAGTACCTCTACTAAGAGGTACTACTAAGTACCGCAAAAAACATAGAACTCTATTGCTTTTACGTGCAGTTTTTTAGGGTTCAGTAGTACAACATGGAATCCTTATAGTTTCGTCATGTCTGTCTGTCCGTCTGTCAGTCTGTCTGTCCGCGGCCTAGCTCCTGGACTATCAGTAGTTAAGAGCTGAAACTTTGCAAAGATATATAATATAATAATAACCAGGAGAACTGTAAAAAAAAATTGGATTTTTTTTTCTCGTCAAACCCAAGTCGTGTGGGGATCGTTGGTTAGAGCTTAAAAAATAGTTGTGAGTCTTCTAAGACCATTTTATAGTTTAGGGTTCCGTTTTCGAAAGAATAGGCTTGAAAGTGCTAAATTTTGTTAGTGTAACAACTGAACACCTGTATTTGGAAATTTGAAAATTAGATATGGACGCTATAATGGCAACTACGGAACTCTATATTGCGCGTGGCCCGACACGCACTGGCCGGTCGTTGTTTGGCAACCAAGTGTTGGAATAATCTGCCTCCACCGCTTAGGAAACCAATGTCTAAGCTTATATTTAAAAAAAAATAAGATTTTTTTATAAGAATAACAAAAGCTGCTGCAATAATAAATTACTATTTTATTAATTAGTAATTTACATTAACTCAGCTGCTACTAATGTAACTATGTATTATTGCAGCAGTTTTTGTTCTTTTAATAAAATAATAATATAAACATTTTTGAAAGACAAAAAAACTTTTAGGTACAAGCTTTTATTTGAAAATTTTAAATTATTACGTTTTCTTCTCAGCAAACCCTTTTATTTAATACCCATATTGTAGGAGTGCATTAAAAATAACTAGTCCGCGTGGAAGCGCTGGTACTCTGTTGGTACCCGTGGCTGTCAATCAGGCGCATACGCGACAGTTTACATATTTGGCTAAACAGATTTGGATTAAACTTGGTAAGATCCGCAGGAGAACTAAAGTAACCGACATAGCTCACAGAATCGCTAAACTGAAGTTGCAGTGGGCAGGGCACATAGCTCGTAGAACAGATGGCCGATGGGGCAGTAAAGTTCTCGAGTGGCGACCGCGCACCGGAAAACGTAGCGTAGGTAGGCCTCCCACGCGATGGACCGACGACCTCGTGAAGATCGCGAAAAGACGATGGATGCGGGCAGCGCAGGACCGGTCGTCGTGGAAATCCTAGGTGGGAGGCCTTTGTCCAGCAGTGGAAGTTTTTCGGCTGACATGATGATAATGGTAAGTATATTATTATAGATCAAGCAAGCACTTAATTAATACATAGGCTAATTTTTATTCAACCCTCGCGAGCCGCGAACAGACATACAATCGATACCAACGTAGAGCTTGCGAAGCCGCGACCAAAAGCTAATAATAACATGGAATTCCAAATCAATAGATATTCAGTTTTAAAACCTACCTATCTGACTCAATTTTATACAAACTCTTCTTTGGAACAGTTGACAACTGTACAAATAGTAATGAATTTATGCAAACAGATGATTTTATGCTGCAATTTTTACACTTTGTGACATTTTGTGAAAAATTTAAAAGAACTAAACGTGTGAAAGTACGGTGAAGGAAAACATCGTGAGGAAACCTGCACACGCGTGCGAAGAAACTCGAAGGTTGAAGAACTAAATGTGTGGAGGTGAAGGAAAACATCGTGAGTAAAACCTGAACACGCCTGCGAAGAAACTCGAAGGTTGTGTGTGAAGTCGATCAACCTGCACTGATCCCGCGTGGTCAGCTAAGGCCCGATCGCCCTAATTCAGGGTAGGCTCGAACCCCTCGGTGGGGACGTATATGAGCTGTTAAGAAGAAACGTGTGAAAGTGAGCTTCGACGTTTTTCCTCACTTTTCTACAACGCCGGACAAGTTCCGAGTTGATTAATAAACAATTTGATTATTTGAAGAAACTCGAAGCACCTCAAAGGTTGTGTGTGTCCGCACCAACCCGCATAGGCCCCGCGTGGTCGACTAAGGCCCGGTCGCCTTAATTCAGGGTAGGCTCGAGCCCCTCAGTGGGGACGTAGATAAACTGACTAGCTGTTTCCCGCGGCTTCAACCCCGTGGACGTTTCCATGACTTTTCGAAAGTGCGCGCAGTGCGCGAGCGTGGAAAAAAGTAACCTATGTGTTATCAAGGTCCTAATCTGTCTACTTACGAAATTTCAGCCAGATCCGTTTAGTAGTTTTTGCGTGAAAGAGTAACAAACATGCATCCATACATTCTTACAAACTTTCGCGTTTATAATAATAGTAGGATATGATGATCATGATGATGAACCAATTTGATTAAAAATTATGATCCCGACTGGATACCCTCTATTTTTGGCTAGTCGGGTAAAAATGTATCCTACCTATGTCACTCAGGCGATAAAGACAAATCTAACGACACCTCGCACTCCAAAATCCATTAAGCCGTTTAGGCTACAGGCTCAGCCAAATCAAAAGACATACATACATAAATATGGAAAAAAATCACCCTTCCTTTTGGGCAGTCAGGTAAAACTTCTTTGAAAAAACCCGTAAAGTGCGAGTAAGAACTGCGCACAAAAGGTTCCGTATCATCATACTAGATGGCGCTAGTTTCTTCACGTTAAAAAAAAAAAACGTTTTATGTGTGGAGACTTTCACTTTTTCTAATTTTTAGTATTTGTTGTTATAGCGGAAACAGAAATTCATCATCTGTAAAAAATTTCAACTGTCTAGCTATCACGGTTCATGAAATACAGCCTGGTGACAGACGGACAGACAGACAGAGGTCCCGTTTTTACCCTTTGCGTACGGAACCCTAAAACGACATCTAACTGGACTTTTGATTTATTTATTTTACTCTATAGTAGAAAAACAACGTTTTATAAAATGAGAGCAAAAATGCAGAAAAAGCTATTCCGCTTTCCCAGGCGATTATAAAGTGTTTCATTTGCAGCTATTTTCAGTCGGTTCTCAAGAAATCTAGGAAAATTGCCAACAACATGCGCATAGGCTATTCTGCTTAGCCTATAATATTAATTTATAGTCTTAGAGTTTCATACTAAATGATTTTACGCTGCGGTTTTTGTGTAATGGAACTCATTTTTCACAACTTGTGAATACGAGCACAGATTACTAAATAGTTACTTCGTAAATACGAGGCTAGTTACCAAACCAGCGGTTAAAGCGAGGTATTGATTGAAACAGTTTTCTCTGTCTTTTTCTTTACGTGTAAAGAGTAAAGAAAATAACCACACTATTTCACTTTTTCAGTAGTTTTTCGTTTCAATCAAAAACTAGAATAAAAGTATAAAAATAATAACATTAGTCACTTTGTATTATCGTAACAAATATTTTTGTATATTTTTAAAATTTATACTTTAAAATATTTGTCATAACTAGAGTTGAAAGTAACGGTGTAGACCTATCTTTGGGATTTTTTCTATCGAGCAAAAACTGCTCAATCGTGTTTTTAATAGCTTTCGACTCTAAGGAACATAATCATATGTGAAATAGGTTATGTATGTACTTACTATACTATATATGTTATGTATGTATGTTTTATGTATATGTATTTTAGTTTATATCATTTATATCTACTTATATATTTACGTGTATTACGTAGTTTAAGATTGGATATTTATTTTTTTATTTTATTTTTTTCTCTATGAATTTGTTTATTGCCCACTACTACCCCACAATAATGATTTCTCATATTTCCTTCACCTAGAGGTTGTCTGGAAGAGATTGCTTGTTAGCGATAAGACCGCCTATATGTACAACTTCCTTAATCATTGTATCTTTTTTTTTCTCTTATGTTGTGCAATAAAGTGTTTTCAATCAATCAATCAATCATATAATCAACAATAAGGGTTTTTTTTTTTCAACCATGGGTTTTCTATCGTTTAGGAGTAATTGTCGTCAAAAATAACGAAAATCTGTAATATTACCGCCTCAAGATAGCCATTCCTGCCCACAGCCTAATACACTTTGATTTTCCAATCGTATTGAATTAGTTTTTAGTGCCTTGCTTTTTTGACAAACATAATTTTGATTAATCTCAAATCCTATGATGAAAAAAAAATTTTCTGGTGTCACGAGTAGCATTGGTTGTCAAATTAATCGCAGCAAGACAAAACTAGTCGTGTGAACATCCCTAATTCTAATACGTTTTTAATTTGTTTTGAGAACAGCTCTATTGTCATTACATGCTGTTAGACGGCAATTGAATTCTGATCTATGGGTAGCTCCACGATTGACTGACATCCACTTACCTACTAATTGTTTTATGCCTAATGGGCTATTTGTTACATTTATAGCTGCCAGTATTTTTACACAATTAAGAGGATTGTGAAGCTGCGACTTTTCATACAAACGGCGTTTACGATTTACACCTCTTAAATGTTAACCAATTTTTGACAGTTTGTCAGTCAGAACAAAAACTAGGCTTATACGTTTTTGTTTTTTCGATAAAGTTAATAAGTAAAATTTTATTGTCGTTCACGTGTTTTCATACAAAATTAATTTCGGCCATTTTTTGTTTAATTATAATCAGTAAATAAAAAAACTAAACGTTTAAGCCTAGCTTTTGTTCTGACTGACAACCTATCAAAAATTGGTCCAAATCGGTTTACATTTTAGAGGTGACAATCGTTAACGCCGTTTGTATGAAAAGTCGCAGCTTTACAATCCTCTTAAGGAGGTTAACAAATATTCTTGGAGTAAAAGACAAATAATTTATAGCATAACCTTTGTTACTTAGTTTATTTAGGTACTTTTATTATTTAAATGAGATCCACAATAACCTGGACTCCTGGGCTAACTTTGCGTTTTCTTGTAACCTACTTTATGTTGCCAACCGGACCGTCTGTACTTATATATAGGGTAAAACCAGGATAGTTGCCTCAAGGGTATAGTTGCCCGATTGTAATTACTCCAGTTTCGCGGATGAATCGCATACTATTTTATTAATCTATCGAAAGACTAAGTTGACCATGTCTCTTTGCGATTGCATGGAAAGGCAAAATGCGAATAAAGTTTTTGCGGAATAGATGTCCTGTTTTTTGGCGGCACATCTATCCTAAACTTAATTTACATGGATTAGGCAACTATCCCCTATGTGGGATAGATATCCCAAAATATAGAGGTTCTCAAAAATTGCTAATACTCGGGAAATATTAAAGATAATGTTTTTTACTCTTCATAAATTTGTAGGTAAAAAATTAAAGCACCGGCCAGTTTTACAAATAAAGTATTTTGCTTTTTGCACCGAGAGATATAGAGTGATTTCAAAAAGTGTGGCAACTATCCGGCTTTTACCCTACTACCTGGAACTAGGTTGGAACTATGTTCGACTATGTCCTGTGTCGTGCAGAAGTTTCCAAGTTCCGATACTGATATTAGTTCTTCATCAGAACGCGGGCACGTGTGACATGACTATCAAAGTTCATTTGGTTGATAAAGTGACTATGTTTTGGTAGGTAACTTCAATAATAGATAATATATAGATATTACATCATTTATCTACACTAATATTATTAAGAGGCAAATTTTGTGAGTTTGTTTGTAGTAAGTTATCTCTGGAACTACTGAACCGATTTCGAAAATCCTTTGACCAGCAGAAAGCTACATTATTCCTGAGTGACACAGGCTGTATTTAAGCTCGCTAGCCGCTCGGCTCGCACACCATTCACCCTCAAAGACAGCCATAAAAACGATGCCCACGCGAGTGACGCCGCGGGCAATAACTATCACTGGAATAAAGCAACTGTTACTAGTGTAACTTCATAATCATCATAACAGCTCATAAAAGTCCCCACCGAGGGGCTCAAGCCTACCCTTAATTAAGGCTCCCGACCCATGGTCCAACTATGTACTTTGTCCAACTGGTTGTACTACGGAATACTAAATGTACCCATGGTCTAACTGTTGGAGTACCTATTTTTTAAATATTTATTTTTATGATAAGGCGATCGGGCCTTATGCGACCTTATTGTAAGTTTATAATAAAATAGTTCAAACTTCGCCCGATCGCCCTAATTCAGGGTAGGCTCAAGCCCCTCGGTGGGGACGTATATATGAGCTGAAGTGATAATGATGAGTTCAAACTTACATCATATCTACATTCAATACTTCAATAGATTCCTCTTACAACAAACGTACTAGATATTCCTTGTAAATTGTTCGAAATTAAAGAATTAAGAAAGCCTTCACCTCAAAATCAAATTCAACGTGGTTAATACAATATCATCATTTTTTTTGGCTAATACAATATGGCTAAATTAAATTATACATCGAGGAATTCAGAATCTGGCTACCATATTTGTGATTAATTTCTGTACATGTATATTATGTAGTGATCTTACGAGGCCTTGGCAATGTAGCCATGTGAGAATAGTAAGATGATTTACAACCAAACACATCAGTTACCTACTCTGATAATGTGATAATATCAATAGCTGGGATACAGAAAAACACGATAAACAGATAGGAAAAGGCAATAACATGAAAATCTGGCGCGCCCCTGATAGCAAACGGTACAATATAAACGGCTTGTAGTCACGAATTACTTTTCTGCCTAAATTGATTGAGTTCAGTTTTTGAGGCTAACAAAATACAATACTAAATGCGTACTACGTAACTGACTTCTTAAATCATTCTTCAATATACAGGATGTATCAAAATTGGTGTAAGTCCCGTTAACTTGGGGTTCTACTCGTCATACTGAACAGCTTTCTCCAAGGAACCCATTGTAAATTCTAAAAAAAAAAATTTGGACTCTCCATACTTAAATGCACAAAATCGGTCGATCGATTTGCATGAAGAGTAAAAAAAAATTGTACGTTTTCAGCAAAGCCGTAGAACAAAAGTTGTACAGTATGAAGAGTAGAAGCCCCAGTTAACGGGACCTACACCAATTTTGTTACATCCTGTATACATTATGAGATTAAGTTACATACCTGGCAGAGTTTACCTGGTTACCTTAACTTAGCTTACCTGTTTGAAAAAAATAGGGGCTTGCAAATTTTCAATGCGTACGTAATCCTTAAAAGTACCAAATAATACAATGCGAAATAAAAATGGGTTACTGCCCAACTTTACCTGCCCAAAGATTAACTAGAAAAGCATTTTTAAATTTAAATCATGAGCGTCGGTGGCATAACAGCTAGGGCCGCCGCCTCCTATCCGGAAGGACGTGGTTCGAATCCTGCCACGTACCAATGTGATTTCGAATTTAGATTTCATATGTACGTTTATCCGACGCTCTTACGGTGAAGGAAAAACATCGTGAGCAAACCTGCACACGCCTGCGGAGAAACTCGCAGGTTGTGTGTGAGTGAAGTCGACCAACCCGCACTGGGCCCGCGTGGTCGACTAACGCTCGATCGCCCTAATTCAGGGTAGGCTCGAGCCCCTCGTTGGAGACGTATATGAGCTGATATGATGATGTTTTAAAATCCTAATTTCAGCTCATAAGAAGCTTCTGTAGGCAATTTCATTAAAAATAGGTTTTCTTTTACTAACAACGGTGAATTTACAATCAATACCAGCTGCTTCGTTTCTCAGGTGTTTGATACGATAAATCTTCGTGAGTGCAACATGAAGGTATGTCAGATCAAAGCAACCAACAGTTATGAATTGAATGCACTAAAATAACTCGCTACTGACGTAAGCCAGAACCACCAGAACTATAGGTGGTATACCTAGCTTGGTTTGTAAGCAAAAACATTTGTCATGTTAGTCCATTGCATTGTATTAATTTTGGTCGCGATTGAATTGACATAGATAGATAGATAACACGTTTATTTCTCACTGCAATCACACACATATTATTACACTCTTTTATTGGTTAATTTCTTTAACATTGCAACGGAACAATGGATTGCTGTGATTTTTGACAGAGATGGCTGAGGGGGTGGGAAATGTTACTAATTAGTATATTCTGACATGGTTCCCAAGGGATCTGGGGAAAACTCATTTCCGCGTTCGCGCACGTCAGCAGCGTCGCAACGGAGCTACGGACCGAAGTGGTTTTTGTATAGTAATGGTTGAGGGAGTGGGAAGTGACATAAACATCTAATCAGAATAGCCCGATATCGTTCCTGAGGGATATGAGGTAAACTCATGTCTGCGCTCGCGAGCCGCGCACCACTCACCCTAAAAGACAGTCATAAAAACGATGTCCACGCGGGCGAAGCCGCGGGCAAAAGCTAGTACATAATATAAAAAAAAAACTTAACAAATTAAAAAGAGCAAAAATAGAATACAAAAACATATGTGTGTTGCAGTAGTACAAAAGGGCCGTGACTCAGTGTGTTGATTTGCTCTTGCGAGCAATACACTGGTAAAATTAATTATTTGAATTAATGACCTTGTATTGCTTACATGTTACTGAAAACGTATTTATTGCGTCAATGTACATCGAATAACGTTTAACTGTGTAGTTAATAATATGCACAAAAAATACAATTCTTAAAGTATCAATAATAACTGAAGATTATGGATTTCAAGCAAAAGAAATACTGTTAAATACGCTCATTATTATCAATGGTGACGTAAAAATTCTTAATGATAGCGTAGTATATGCAATATATATTATAATAACATGAATGATATTTAGAATAATCTTTAATTAAACATTAAACATTGAGCGTCGATGGCGCAACGGCAAGGAACGCTACCTCCTATCCGGGAGGTCGTGGTTCGAATCCTGCCACGTACCAATGTGATTTAGATTTCATATGTACGTTTATCCGCAGCTCTTACGGTGAAGGAAAACATCGTGAGGAAACCTGCACACGCCTTCGAAGAAACCCGAAGGTTGTGTGTGAAGTTGACCGACCCGCACTGGGCCCGCATGTTCGACTAAGGCCCGATCGCCCTAATTCAGGGTAGGCTCGACCCCTCGGTGGGGATGAAACATTAAACATTCTGTCAGCCGTCAACTGTGAACATCAGGAAAAAAAATCCGTTCTAGCGTCACTGTATTTCTGTATCATCTTAATGATGCAAATAAATTAATTATTTAATCAGTGCAAATAACCGGTTTCCCCTGTGTTTTCACTGACTAAATACAGGAAACACCCACCAACTCTATGAATAGGCCAGGGAGCCCACCAGGGATTTATACATCTTCAAAATGAATCTCTATTTCCCTTGGTCATCGCATCACGCATGAACGGCTGGACTGATTTCGCTTATTCTTTTTTTGTTGAGTTGTACATTGTCAGGAGAAGGTTCTTATGTAGGGTAATGTAGGGTAGGGTAGTGTAAGGTAGGGTGTGTAGTGTAGTGTAAGGTGGTACGAAGTTCGCCGGGACAGCTAGTAATTTATATAAAAAGAGATTTATACAGAATTTATATAAATACGGATTTATATAGAATTTATATAAATATGGATTTATACAGAATTTATATAAATACATTGCACAATATTAGTTGGTATCTAACGACCTGCAGCTATGGCTGAGTCAAACTGAGTCGGAGCCTATTCTCAGCTACTACGGCACAATTAATATGTGTATCTACCCCGCAAAAATCTTTATCTACCCCCTATTTAAGCATAGTTAGTCGACTAGCAAAACTTCAAATTTATTTTTAATGAGGCAATACTTTAGTTTCAGTTGATCTATTACCGAGCTTGCAAGGAATTAAACGTAAAGCTGCTTTAATCTGCAGAGAAAGATGCCGTGATATTTAGTGTCTCACTTCGTTCTTAAATTTTAATTATTTTTACCACACTTCTCTACTTTTTAAACGATAGGGTTCCGTACCTTAAAAATGATAATTCAAAATGCTAAACACGTAAAAAACCGACTTCCATCGCAACAACTTAGTACATTTTTGCATTATTATTTTTGGTTTTTGTTGATTTTCTAATAAAGTACTGCACCGATTTTGATAAAATTTATATGGGACCACACGGGAAGCACTAGCTTTCAAATAAAAAAAGAATCATAAAAATCGGTTCACCCAGTCAAAAGTTCTGAGGTAACACACATAAAAAAAATCATGACATTATGCAATAGACAATAAGTTTTGTTTTGACTACTATTTAAAAGTGTGCGTAAACACCTATTTAAAATAAACTATTTTGATTTGATTGAATGAAACAAATTTTAAGTAACAGGTTGGTCGAAAGTGGCCCGAAATGGTTAGTGTAATTAATATACAGTAGGACCTCTATAAGTCGAACACCAAGGGAAACCCAAAAAAATTCTTTCGACTTATGGGGGATTTCGACTTAGGAGGATTTTGATTCGATATTAGAGGTTGAGATTCATTCGTATAAATTTTGAGTTAGCGAGGTAAAATAAATAAAAATTCAAGTTGCAGAGTTGACACACATATTTTTTTTATATACATATTATAAATCAACAGTTTATTACGTTTCACAGCACTCATGTTTTAACAATTTTATTTATAAACTGTTGTACAAATTGATGTGTATTGCAGTAAAACCAAACTACTTCTGAAAATATTTCAGTCGACAACAAATGACTTGCTTCGCCAAAGTTCAAATGAAATGAATATAATAAATAAACACCTGACACCAATCAAGCAAACACGTGTTAACGTGAGTAATAAATTCGTGTTAAGGTACCAGCGGGACCTAGCTGATGGATATTTGTAATGTAATGGAAAATATTCAGTTTAATCAAAAAGTTTTCATGCTAATCATTAGTTTAATACATTTTCTATAAAATAATAAACAAAAAATGCATTTTTTTACCATAAACAAAAACAAAATTAACCCTTTAAAAAACGTTACAAGTAGGCCTTATTTTACTATGGTAGGGTAATAAGGCCTACTTCACCATAATTAAAATAATATATTAGTTATATTATTGTTTAAATATCTTTGGTTTTTTAAGATCATTAATCACAGTATTATTGTTTCATCTACTTATGTGATTATTGATCTCTAATGCCTTATTACCGGACAGGCCTTATTACCCGAAGGTACCTTAATCCTATTTATTGTATACTCCTTTGTTTTCTAAGCAATAATGGTGTACTTACATTGTCGGCAAATTCTTAAAGTCGGTAACTAATCTTTCTTAGAACTATACACATAATAAGTTCCAAATAATCGAGTTGTAAAGGTTGTAAAATAAAACATTGCTATGTTCGAGATACAGATGTCCAATTTAATTTTTCGAGTTATAGAGGGAAATATGTACCAATGGCTTGCAGGGACTCACTGATTATTTCGACTAATAGAGGGTTGAGATTTCAAGTAATGGAGGTTTTGGTGTTTGAAGGGAAGCGAACAAAAATTTTTTTCGAGATCTGGAGGTTTTCAACTTATCGAGGTTCTACTGTATATAACCCATGGCTCTGGTATCGTCTTTTTCTTTTGAACTTGGCGGACACACTGCCGTATGTCTAGATAACAAATAATACTCATGTCTACACGGTCCCTATAAGATGTAAAAAATCAAGCTTCTAAGTCTGCACAATAAAAAGTACAGCTATTTATGCCGCAAATTATGATACACGCAAGAAAATCAAAACCTATAGGACGAAGTAAAGTAACTAGTATCTCATCTGTGCTATAGGGTACTTCCCGTTGACTTCATGAAATTTGACAAAAAGCAAGGTCTCACAGCATAAGTAAAGAAAAAAATTATTTAATTATTAAAACTCATATTTGCAGTTGGAAAATGACCAGTGACGTCTGGGAGAACTTTTTTGGTTTGACCCTCCAATCTGACTTATTTTTTTTTATTTTATTTTGTAAATACACAACACAAATTATTATGTGGTGGTACGGAACTCTGGTGCGCGAGTCGACTCACACAAGACCGTTTTTTTCTGTAAATTCAATAACAAACGCCGCCGCTCCAATTCATGCATTATCACAATTTTAAGGCACGCATTTAATTAAGGGTATGATTTTATCGATTGTCAATTAAATAGATTCGATCACTAAATAAAAAAAAATGAAATTCCCTAAATAGTATAGTTTGTACTCAAAATAGTAGATCTGTCGCCAAAGTAAAGTCATCAAACAACACCAAAACAATACTCAAAAGGAAAAGATTTATCACCAGAAAAGTCTTTTATCGATTGTCAATTAAATAGCTTCGATCACTAAATAAAAAAATTGAAATTTCATAAATAATATAGTTTGTACTCAAAATAGTAGATCTGTCACCAAATAAATGCCTAAAATTACTAACAAAGGTGACCTACAGATACTCCCACATCCTCTTCGGATCCCGAAAGTTTGTTGATGTTCGAAACGGGCGGCGGGGGCTACGCCCCCGTTAGGGGTCATCTTCCGATGATTTCTTCTGCTGCGAAGTAATTTTGTACCCAGGGTGGGTTGACTGTTAAATCAATCAAACCTGACCGAACCTAACATCGCTCGCTTCGCTCGCTCATTTATTTATTGTTTTTGACCGATTACCCCCCAGTTTTCGATTTGTTACCATGCAATAGCTTTACCGCGGCAGTCCCCGAGTGCCACACGTATTTTTAATGAAAGATCTATCAATTTGATGACAGATCTATCAATTTGGTGACAGATCTATCAATTTGAGAACGAAAATATTGAATAGAGATGAATCTATTTAACTGGGGACGAAAAATATAATTCCCTTTAATTAATAACCGCTAAAACACTGAGTACGACCCTGTGCTATGATAATTTAATTAACCAACGAGGCTCAAATTAAGTGCGCACGCGATAAAACGAATCCATATTTACCTATATTCAGCTTAGTGCATTTGGAATGCGCAGAAAAATATGTTTTTAGGGTTCCGAAGGAAACAAGGAACCCTGATAGTTTCGCCATGTCTGTGTGTCCGCGGCTTAGCTCAGACACTATTATTAGTTATAGAAAGCTGTAATATTACATGAGTATATTTATTAATGACGCCAACAAAGTGACACAATGAAATCTTTAAAAAAAAATAGGATTTAAATTACTTCATGTGAGGAGGTGAATTTTTTTTTTCGTTGACGTACCCTACCGTGTGGGGCGTGGGGTATCGTTGAAAAGGTCTTTTAAAACCACCGAGGGTTTGCTAAAACCTTTTTTCGATTCGGGGATAGGTTTGCAAAATGTGTTTTAGAAAATATAAGGGAACAGATGAACATCCAGCCATACACACATACATACAAACAGACTTTCAAAAACATAACCCTCCTTTTTTCGTAGTCGGGTTATTAGCGATAAGTTTGTTCCTAAATGGCTCGACGATGTGTGCGGGCGGAGTGTAAGCCTAGCGGCAAAGTATATAAGGTGTAACAAAATTAGCTGAAATTATTTTAACTGGTGCTTCTACCCATAAAACTGAACAACTTTCCCCATGGAACCCATAGTCAAATCGCAAAAAAAATTCGGCTCTCCCATACTAACTCGATCAGCTGATCAGCCAACTAACTTACGAGTAGTATGGGAAGTTCAAAATTTTTTTTGCGATTTGACTATGGGTTCCATGGGGAAAGTTGTTCAGTTTTATGGGTAGAAACACCGGTTAATAAATAGTTTCAGCTAATTTTGTTACACCTCATATATTAGTACTAATAGCGGATACCGCGAAGAGAAAATATTCGTACCCCTTGTCCGTGGAAATGTCATGGTTCATTGATAATGAACCGTAAAAGCGCACCATGTAGGGTTCATTATTAACCGTTACCCCATAGTCATGTCATTTCGCAGATGAAACAATTATTGCAAAAGTAAAATGAAACTATACACATACACACAGAATTACAATATTGCCTATCGCAATACTGTGCCATATACATCGGGGCATCGTCGGAGCCCCGAGGAAGCCTTACCAGGCAGGGCAAGGTCACGGCTCACGTCACGTGACGTCACGCACGTGTAGACGTGTCGCTTCCATCTACTTTCTGTGGCTAACTGTTACACAGGTGAGTTTTTTTAAGGGGAAGTATGGGGAAATTCTTATAGTTATACTCGGAGGAAGAAAAAAATAGATAAAAGAGATAGAGAAAAACGGTCTTAGGAATCGTGATCTCAATAAAAATTAAAAAAAAATGATGGGTTCGGAGACATAATTATGACTTTTATTGAAGAAAACAATTTTTTTTTGTTATTTCGATTGTATAACACTATACAAACCAAAAATTGTATGGAGACCATAGGTCTAAAGTTGCTAGAAGTTGTTGAAATTACTTGAAATTAACATTTTCGGTCGTCGCGTCGTGGAAATCCTTAGGGGAGGCCTTTGTCCAGCAGTGGACGATTTTCGGCTGATACTGAACATGATGAACATTTTATTAAAGATACATACATGAAAATAATGGACTGGGAGTATTCCGTCGCAAATAAAATTGTCAAACGCGTGAAGATAAAAAAAATACGGAAGACCTATCAGACGCGTCAATCGATAATAATATGCGTACATTATCACGTAGGTAATACTTGTTGATGTGTGATACAATAATACATAGGTATGTAATACCTATATCAGTTGTATGTGTGTGAGTTTATTGATTTGATTATTGTTTCTGTACCTACTTACTGCTAAAAATATACATTAATTGGCTATCTACAAGTATCTATCATTTAGGTACAGGAATAATGATTTTGTCGTCGGTAAATCAATGAGTTCACTGTCCACTGAAATTAATAGGGTTGTGAAGCTGCGACTTTTCATACAAACGGCGTTAACGATTTTCACCTTTTAAATGTTAACCGATATTTTTACCAAGTTTTAATAGGTTGTCAGTCAGAACAAAAGCTAGGCTTATTATTTTTTTAAATTACTGATTATAAATAAACAAAAAATGGCCGAAATTAGTTTTGTATGAAAACACGTGAACAACAATAAAATAAAGGTTATTAACTTTATCAAAAAAACAAAAAGCCTAGCTTTTGTTCTAACTGACACCCTTAAAAAATTGGTCCAAATCGGTTAACATTTAAGAGATGAAAATCGTTTACGCCGTTTGTATGAAAAATCGCAGCTTCTACACAATACATAATTTTGAATGTCGGTTCAGTTTGAATGCCGTTAAAAGACAACAACGTCCTCGGACTTTTCCCAAACTCGGAAATTTTAGGCCACAGTCAAAGTATATTATATAAGGTCTAACAAAATTAGCTGAAACTATTTTAACTGGTGCTTCTACCCATGAAACTGAACAACTATCCCCATGAAACCCATAGAAAAATCTCAAAAAAAAGTACTTCCCATACTAAGTTGGCTGATCAGCTGATCGAGTTATTATGGGAGTCAAATTTTTTTTGCGATTTGACTATGGGTTTCATGGGGAAAGTTGTTCAGTTTCATGGGTAGAAGCACCAGTTAAAATAGTTTCAGCTAATTTTGTTAGACCTTATATACATTAGTACTAACATACGGTATGGACAGTCCCTGCCGCTTTTTAGATTGCGACCTCACCCCCTCGTCACCCAGATTGATTTAGATTGGTTACAGTTTGGTTGTCGAACGTATAGGATTTCGCCGCCATTTTTGTTCCGTCATTCCTTTTTGGAAATGTCATTTCTGGCCCGTTGTATAAAGTGTCCAGGGTGTGCCACATTCAACCAACACACGGGGGCCAAGTCCGCATATAATATTACAAATAAAGTCATTTAGATTACAGTCTCAAGTAATGGTATTTTTTTTAATTCAACATTGGTAAGCCCTTGGCATCATCTCACCTGATGGTAAGTGACGGTGATGCCGAAGATGGAAGCGGGGTTACCAAGATTCCCCAACGCAATGGAGAACTGGCTATTTGCTAATTTAAGACTTATAGAATCAATATATGTATATATATTTGTCATTTACATAATCTATTATTTTATAGCTCGACATAGCTCACAGAATCGCTAGACTGAAGTGGCAGTGGGCAGGGCACATAGCTCGTAGAACAGATGGCCGATGGGGCAGTAAAGTTCTCGAGTGGCGACCGCGCACCGGAAAACGTAGCGTAGGCAGGCCTCCCACGCGGTGGACCGATGACCTGGTGAAGGTCGCGGGAAGCCGATGGATGCGGGCAGCGCAGGACCGGTCGTCGTGGAAATCCTTGGGGGAGGCCTTTGTTCAGCAGTGGACGATTTGTGGCTGATATGATGATGATGATGATTATTTTATAATACCCTCTAGAGCACAAGCATTTTTTGACATGAGTCTTGAATTTATTCTCTTGCAAAGGGCTTGTGCACAAATCACGTGAGGTTCGATCGTGGGGGGGGGGGGGGGGGGGTCACGAAAAAATCACGACAGATCACGTTGGGAGAGGGAGGGGTATAAGGAGACCTCACGTGTATTTATTTAACAGTAAACGAACAAAGAAAAAATCAAATTCACGAAATTTTGGCGCGTGTGGCCTCGACCTCGCTTTACCCCGCCCGCTATCGCTATAATTATACAAAAACCTTAAAATTAGGTTGAAGTAAAAAAATACACGTGAGGTTGTCTGGGGGTAGCCAAGAACCTCACCAGGGGAGGGAGGGGGTCAAAAAGTAGCCGAAAAAACCTCGCGTGATTTGTGCACAAGCCCAAACTAGTTACATTTTCTGGAGTTTTATTGTAGAATCTTATACACTACCCCACAAATGACTTAACCTTACTCAGTCTCGAAAAGGCTATATCTATTTTATTTACATTTTTTAAATTCAAATTATGCCTGGCACTGTTTTTGATCTAACTAAACCCCGCAAATTTAATAAGCTTACAAAAACACACTAGGTACACCAGAGACAAGCGAGACCTCTATCAGGGAACCAGAAAAAAAACCTAACCACTCCGGGAGTGCCGAAATTTTGTCGTTTGTCGTAACAAAAGAGCGTCGGTGGCTCAACCGGTAACGCCTCGGTCCTCCTAACCAGAGGTGCCGGGTTCAAATCCGGACGGCCAATGTACCAACGAGTTTTTCGAAACTTACGTACATATACTCACCGATTGTCTTAACGGTGAAGGAACACATCGTGAGGAAACCTGCACTGCACACACCTACGAAGAAGCTCGAAGGTTGTGTGTGAAGTCGACCAACCCGCACTGGGCCCGCGTGGTCGACTAAGGCCCGATCGCCCTAATTCAGGGTAGGCTCGAGCCCCTCGGTGAGGACATATATGAGCTGATATGATGATAAGTTTTGACCCTCCGAGTGGTCCTGGCAAACGACTAGGTTGACAAATTTTTGACCCTGCGAGTGTTCCTGGTACGGGTGTAGTGTCGTGAGTCCAACGGTTTTTCCCATCTCAAAAATGCCCAACGCGCCTAAAAAAGATTATAAACTTCAAAAAAACTCAACGCCGATTAACAGATTAAAAATAAAACAGCCACGCGGCTGAGATAAGCACACGTTGCTCAAAATAGGATCGAACCCGCGACCGTGTCCGTCCGACGACGCGTTTCTAACCGCGTAACCGCGGGAAACGGAAATGACTAGACCGTGCTATTGTAGATTTTGGACACGAGAGGCTTCTCGTACCGTGCTATTCAAATTATTTCATAGCTTAAAATAAAAAGAACCTGAGGAAACCTGCACACGCCTGCGAAGAAACTCGAAGGTTGTGTGTGAAGTCGACCAACCCGCACTGGGCCCGCGTGGTCGACTAAGGCCCGATCGCCCTAATTCAGGGTAGGCTCGAGCCCCTCGGTGGGGACGTATATGAGTTGATATGAATGAATGAAATAAAAGAAAATACCTACAATACGTACCTACAATTTAATTTATAATAACGAAATTCTATATGTACATGCGCTCTACCAAATCAGGGTCAATCTAATTATATCTATGTTTATCTAATCTATTGATTTCAATATTTTTTTTTAAACAAAACTGCCAAACACTACTAACCTACCATTAACAATGTTAACAAATATGTACTTGTGTAGGCTTTTTAATACCAATTAATTAGTAAATAAGTACGTACACACGGCGCCACATCAAGCTATATAAATCTAGTACACGCGGGCCTCGCGTATGTTGAAACGCAAAGGCATCGCGCGGTCAGCTTATACTGGTTTTGTATAGCTTGATGTGTCGCTGTCCGCACATACGCTACATAAATTCATTTTTTTCCTACCAAGATACTACATGTACGATGATCATCAAGCAACGAAATGCCACTAGAGACGTGAAGCCACTATATCCATAGTTACAGCTGTAGTTACAGCAAGTCAATGGTCGCATAAAACTTAGCCTACTAAGTAACTATTTAGTAATCTGTGGCCTAGTTACTTTTGTTACCTAACATGGAGCAATAGTTTGGTAACACATTCAATTCAGCCATCTGTAACTTTCAAATCTTCAGTTGTGTAGGAATTAGTTTAATGGTATAATATCCTACACCGGTGTTTCCCAATTAGTGGTACGCGTACCCCCAGGGGTACGCGAGATTGCATCAAGGGGTACGCGCAGCAATCTAACTAAGGCAATAACAATTGCCAATAATTATTCAATTTACTTAAACGATCAGTAGGTCTAGCTAGCCTGTTCAATCCACGAAGGTGTGCAACCTCTCTCTCAGAGAACACATGTGTAAGTGCAAGTGTGCACTGGAGGTGCACACTTGCACTTACACATGTGTTCTCTCTCTGTCATAAGAATGTCTTTTGATGATAATAAATAAAAAATACACCTGATTTGATTTTTATTTAACGTTCCGCAATAAGGACGATCTCACACGATGACGCATGTCGGATGCAGCAGCGACAGTGCGGCAAGCATCAGTGCAAGGAGTTGTATGAAAACGCGCCTGGATCCACACACGACATCGTCATCGTGTGAGAACGCCCTAACTAACGGTTAGGGCTAGGGCACAGATTACTAAATAGTTATGGCTAGGGCCTAACTAACCTAACTAAGCTAAGGGGTACGCGAGTTTGATGTCTTTCTTGAAGTGGTACGTAGAAAAAAGTAATTGGGAACCACTGTCCTACACAATTAAAAGAGCAATATCTGTGTGTTTACTTATATACAGAATGTAAAAAAATGGTGTAGGACCCGTTAACTGGGGGTTCTACTTACCATACTGAACAACTTTCCCCAAGAAACCCATAGCCAATTCTCAAAAAAAATTAGGACCCTCCATACTAAAATGCACAAAATCGTTCGATCAGCTGATCGATTTGCATGAGAATAAAAAAAAAATTTTACGTTTCAGCAAAGTCGTAGAACAAAAGTTGTTCAGTATGATGAAGTAGAAGCCCCAGTTAACGGGACCTACACCAATTTTGTTACACCCTGATACATTATATGTTTTGAGATTTCGAAAAATTATCTAAAATCGATCTAGCCAGGTTTTCCGAGTTTTCTTCACGCACATCATCTTCTCCGTCAATAAGGTTCGTAATTTCACTATACCAGTACAAGCGATAGTTTTTTTTTTATTAAAAATTTGAGTGGATTTGACTATATCTCTCTGATGGTAAGTGACGATGTAGTCGAGGATGGTACAAGCAAATAACTCAAATAACGCCTATTCACTCGCGCCTTGAAGATCCCCAAATTGTAGGAGTTGGGAAACACAGACGCAGGCAAGGAGTTTCTCTGTCCGCATAATAAATAGTACAGTGATCAATGCGTCGGACTCCTTCCTTTTAGATCATGGGTTCGATTCCCGATCCGGTCGATTTTTTATGTATTTTATTTTTATTTTTTGCATTTTTGAGTAAAGCTCGGTCGCCCAGTCCCGGTACTGAGATATACCTAAATAAAGTACGACAAATGCAATTCGGTAACACATAACCTGCTGGGACTTGTGTAATGTAAACTCAAGCAGATTTAAGATTTTCATTATTATCATTTTTTTTTTATTTTTTTTTATTAAAAATTTATCATATCACCCGAAAGACGTCCACTGCTGAACGCCTCCACCAAGAACTTCCCCAACTACGGGTCTTGCGCTGCCCGCATGCAGCGACCCACCAGGAAGCCTGTTCAACGAGTGGGAGACCTGGCTGGCTACGCTACGTCTTCCGGTGCGTGATCGCCACTCAAAAACTTTGCCTCCCCAATGGCCGTACGTCCACCGCCTATTGAGTTTAGCGATTCTGTGTGTTATATTGTTTACATTCTATACAATTCAATTCAATATATTTATTCAAAATATGTGCAAATCACACTCTTTCTGATAGTCATAAAATAGTAATAACAATGTAATTTGTGAAGAATCAAGAAATAAATAAATTACGTCAAAATTAAATCCTTGATATAAACCAGATTATGTCATTTGAACATGAAAACAATATGACACGAAAAGTTATACATAAAAATCAATGGTAGGCCAGTTCACACGGACAGCACCCGGTCGCGAGTATAACGCGAGAGTCAGCCATCGCTCCTACGGATAACCTCATTTCTGATTTGATCACGTAGTCACAGATTACTAATTAGTTACTACGTAACAGATACTTCACTCAGTAGTAAATTTCCAATACCTACTGCTATAATAGCCTACTCCATCACGTCAGCAACCGCAGTGCTTGCTTCACACCGCGCGATCGCAGGGCTGCCTCTTCGATAAAATTAAATTAACATAACTTTTTGTGTCTATGTTATTGAGAACTGTGAATATGTTTTGACTAGTTGGTAGTTTAAAATTGTATCATTTATCTATCTATATATCTTCTTTATATATATAAATCTTCTGTCCGTGTGTTAGTCATTGAACTCCTCCTAAACGGCTGGACCGATTTCGCTAATTCTTTTTTTGTCGAGTTCGTTATTGTCAGGAGAAGGTTCTTATGTAGGGTAGGGTAGGGTAGGGTAGGGTAGGGTAGTGTAGTGTAGTGTAGGGTAGGGTAGGGTAGTGTAGGGTAGGGTAGTGTAGTGTAGGGTAGTGTAGGGTAGTGTAGTGTAGGGTAGAGTAGTGTAGGGTAGGGTAGTGTAGGGTAGGGTAGTGTAGTGTAGGGTAGGGTAGTGTAGTGTAGTGTAGGTTAGGGTAGGGTAAGACAGTGTAATGTAATGTAAGGCGGTACGTAGTTCGCCGGGACAGCTAGTATATATATAATTCTCGTGTCACAGTGTTAGTAATCATACTTCTCCGAAACGGCTGGACCGATTTTTATGAAATTTTGTGTGCATATCGGGTAGGCCTGAGAATAGGTTCTTATCTATTGTTCATACCCCTACGCGGGCGAAGCCGCGGGCAACTTATATATTTTTTTTATAAATTGGTTTTTATATTTTTTTTATCATTTGAAAATCGGTCTGTAAGTCCAGTTTCCACATACTATATAAAACGTTTATTTCAACAACTTCTAGCAACTTTAGACCTATGGTCTCCATACAATTTTTAGTTTGTATAGTGATATACAATCGAAATAACAAAAAAAAATTTTTTTCAGAAAAAGTCATATCTCCGAAGCACATACTCCAGGACCTATCATTTTTTTTATTTTTTAACACGCAATTTTTTTTTCTCTAAAATTGAGATCACGGTTCTTAAGAGCGCTTTGCTCTATCTCTTATAATTTAGAAATTCCTCATAGAAAAAATTCACCATGTATATTTTTTACAAATCGCATAAAACCGAATCACAAGCACAGATTACTAAATAGTTATGTCAAAAGTTTTTGTGTGCGCTAACAGCACGACAAGTTGAGACAGGTCGCCGCGCCTGCGACTCACATATTATCACAATTTTATTTTACGTTGTTAAAATAGTGTTTAAGGTAAGTATGACGTTTCTATGTAACAAAAAAATGAAAATCTGTGTCTGAAAGGCAAGCTAATGCCACAGTGTAATAAAGAGTTATAGCTATTGCTTAGTATACCTAGTATTAAAAATAATTTTAAAACGACAAAAAATAGTAATAGTTTATCACTTACCTTTCTTCATTGACAGGTAAATGGAAAAATTTTAGGTGTTTATCTCTTCTTTTGCTTGATTTGCACCCATCTACAGCACATAAGGCACCAGACGGCATCGTAGGTACGCGTACGAACGAACAAAACGATTTAAATTAAACTACGTGCGTGCGCTTCGTTTGTGAAAACCTCACTGAATTGGGTCCGCAAACGGCCCGAGAACGCTCGGCCGGGCGGTAGGTAATTATAGCGCGCAAGTACATGGAGTGACGGAGGCCTGACGTAGTTGATCTCCGAGTAGGCACAGCTAGCCCCGTCGTCCTTTGGGTGACCTCATAACAAGGCTCAAGGTTCAATGCGAACCTAATTATAGTTTTGGACAGCAGGTGGAGTGGATACCTTTTTTTAATTTTTTTTATTCACAATTGGTAAGCCCATGGCATCATCTCACCTGATGGTAAGTGACGATAATGGCGAAGATGGAAGCGGGCTTACTAAGATTCCCCAACGCAATGGCGAACTGGCTATCTTATCTTCAAGCCGGAACACATTTTTTTTTATTAAAAATTTGAGTGCGTTTGACTGCAACTCACCTGATGGTAAGCGATGATGCAGTCGAGGATAGTACACGCAAACTCAAATAATGCCTATTCACTCTTGCCTTGAAGATCCCCAAATGTAATGTAATGTTGTTAACACTGATGTTTAGCGGCAAGTCTTAGATAAGATGGTGGTAGCTAGCCAGGCGGGCGGCTTAGAAAATGCCCTACCACCAACCAAACCGAGTCTTACGAGTTGACCCCACCGGGAATCGAACCCGCGACCTCCTGGTGTTAAGCGAATGGACTAACCATTACGCCGCGGAGGCGGTTACTGATCGAATGACGCTGTCAGCAAGGTGCTGGATGCGCGTGGCTTAGAACCGCGCCAAGTGGAGGTTAATGGAAAAGGTCTTTCAGTTTCAGTCTTTTGGGTAAAATCATGATGAAGTTATACAGTGTGTAATAGAATTCGTGTAGGAACCGTTAACTGCAGCTTCTACGCATTTTTACCCGACTGCCTCAAAAGGAGGGTTATGTTTTTTGAGTGTATGTATGTAGATTTCTATGTTCCCTGAACGGCTTGAAGGATTTTAACGTATGAGGTATCGTTAGATTCGTCTTGATCCCGTGAGTGACTTATGTATGATACCTTTTTTAACCGACTGGCCAAAAGGAAGTGTTAAGTTTTTACGCAGTCGGGTTTTTTATTCTTGATGAATTCCTTAAGTTATTTTTACTAAACAAGTTTTCTAAAGAGGACACTAGCTAAGTGTCAGACAACCACAACACTATCGAAATAGGGTATTTGACAGTATCCTTGCTAACATTATAAATGCGAAAATGTGTTTGTTTGTTTGTTACCTTTTCACGCTTCAACACCTAAACCAATCTTGATGAAATTTGGTATGCACCAGGTAGCCTGTGTCACTGGGAAGGACAAAGGCTACTTTTTATCCCGTGAAAATAGCTTAGTCCGATGCTGTTCCCGAGGAAACTAACCCAATACTCTTTTTTTGGAAATTTCTTTTACCTCGCAACGGAACAATGGATTGTTGTGATTTTTTTGCCAGAGATTGTTGAGGAGTGAGAAACAAGATAATTTATTAATCACCCTTAAACAGACAGTCATAAAAATTAGAAAAAGCTAGCCTAAAATAAATTAAAAAATATTATTCACCACGCAGAATTTCTCCTACAAAAGCATAAAAACTCATTCATTTAATGTTTTAATCCAATTTCAATTTTATATTTATCAGAATCACTAAATCAGTTCGTCAAAGATAATGACGTCACAACTTTGTAACACGAACAATTTCAGAATAAAATGTAGTTTTTGACAGTTGATATAAAAAGTTACTCAAATGACTATAGCAGTCAAATACCGGATTGCCGCAGGGAAGGAAAGAGGATCAACCAATTAAAGTATAAATTGCGCTCCAATTGCAGTAATTCTCCAGCAGTTTCCATGCAAAGATAATATTATAAAAATAGAATAATGGACGGCAACTCGATTGATATATGATAGCTCTCTTAGTCTCAAGTATCGCTTTTATAACTCTGAATGGCCAATTGAATGATTGGACGTTCTCTTTTGTTTTATTGCTATAATAAAGAACCGCGTCTTTGTCCGCGCCGGGTTCTTAAGACAACAAATAAAGTTTTTTCAATACAGCAATGCTCGAAAAGTGGTACTTTAATGCTAGTTTACTGTGCGCAAAATTGATTTTACCGCACACGTGCTTTTTACTTTGCCACTTTTTTTATTTTGTAGCGCTGAGAAACAAGACATTTCTAGCAAATAAAAAAATATAGTAACCAAAGATACAGAATCTTCTTTAAGACTTAAGAGGAGAATTTAAAAGAGTTTGGTTGTTAGTCCGTAGGGTTAGTACAAAACGCTAGCTGATTAGATTCTCTTTGGGTTATATCTTTGTGAAGAAAGGAGAATAAGTATAAATGAACGCATAGGTTACAGGAAGCAATAGGTCATCTTTTCCAAGGAGATTTAAATGCTTAAATTAATATTATTCCAAGCCTTATTGTAATCCACTTATGGTACTTAATATTTAAAAAAAAACTTACGCATGCGTACTTGTACGTAGCTAAATTAAATATGGCGAAATTTTCGTAAAACTGAATTGAGTTGTTTAATTAGTGAATACCAATAAAATTATGAATAAGTAGTAAATATATGTATAATAAAAAATATACTTATGTGTATGTATATAGGAAAAAACAGGCCAACTGCTTGTCGGGCCACGCGCAATGTACGGTTCCGTAGTTGCCGTTATCGCCACATCTAATTTTCAAAATTCCAAATACAGCGGTTTAGTTGTTAGGAGGTGGAAACACTCGACTCTAACAAAATTTAGCACTTTCAAGCCTATTTTTCGTCTTAGAAGACTCACAACTATTTTTTAAGCTCTAACCAACGATACCCCACAAGCAAGACCGTGTTTGACGAGGAAAAAAATCATCCCCACTTTACTTGTAGGGGAGGTACCCTTTAAAAAAAATTTTTCGAATTTTTTTTGAAGTTCCTTTTGCGTAATTTATTATTATAGTATATATCTTTGCCAAATTTCAGCTCTAAACTACTAATAGTCTATAGGAGCTAGGCCGCAGACAGAGAGACATGACGAAACTATATGGGTTCCTTGTTGTACTACGGAACCCTAAAAACTCGTCTCGATGACCTTACACCCATAAAAGTATAAGAAAAGAAGTATCATTTCGTGCACAATGCCTCGGCAATGAAATCCGAACTTGTAAACAAGGTTATGGAGTATGGAGGGACAAAGTTCATTGTACATAACACGACTAATTTGTTTGTAACAGAAGAGAGAGGTCACAGAGAACAACATGGCTGTACTACTTAATTTATCAAGCGACTTCCAAAAAGGAGAAGGTTCTCAATTCGACTGTCTGTTTTCTTTTTATTTTTTTAAAGTGTTGTGTTACCTCAGAACTTTTGACTGGGTGAACCGATTTTGATGATTCTTTTTTTATTCGAAAGCTAGTGGTTCCCGTGTGGTCCCATATAAATTTTATCAAAATCAGTGCAGTACTTTTTTGGAAAATCTAACAAAAACCAAAAATAACAATGCAAAATTGTTCGAAGTTGTTGCGATGGAAGTCGGTTTTTTAACGTGTTTAGCGTTTTCAATTATATTCTAGCTAGTCCTTATCTTGGGCAGTTTGATTTATTACAGGCGTTAAACAAGTGCCTACCTACATCAGCATTTCAGCGTCATGTTCTAACGACGACAACGACGCAGGGACTCTCTTGTCTAGTGCCTAGACTGATATTTGACTAAACACCTAAAAAATTTGCTAAATAATAGGGTCCAATCCAATAGGGAAACTTGATCTTCATGCTGCAAATTGGACTCTATATTGATGATGTCATCATCATATTCATCATACATAGGCCTCCCCCAAGGATGTCCACGACCACCGGTTCTGCGCTGCCCGCATCCAGCAGCTTCCCACGACCTTCACCAGGTCATTGGTTCACCGAGTGGGACGCCTGCCTACGCCACGTTTTCCGGTGCTATCGAGCTAACGAGGAGATCCGTAGGAGAACCAAAGTTAGGACATAACTCTCAGAATTGCTAAACTTAAGTAGCAGTGGGCGGAGCACATAGCTCGTAAAACAGATGGCCGTTGGGGCAGTAAAGTTCTCGAGTAGCGAACGCGCACCGGATTGATGATGTATTTCCTACGAAACTCTGAGCTTATACCTGGCTATTGTAAAAAATTAAGCAAGTGAAGGATTCTAGGATTGAACCACGAGCGAAGTCAGTGGTTCAAAGATATAATCCGGAGGGTTTAAGGTACGGAGACACAAAATAAACCCTTTTTTTTTCATTTTATTTAATCCTTATGATCCGACCAAATAAAATAACATCGGAAAAGCGCAGGAAAATAATATCCTTGTTGTCTGATCGATCGGACCACGTGGCAATGTGAAGACAACACAGGCAATTACAACTACAAAATGATACCTTTTCACATGACAAATAAAAGACATCAACGCGAGCAAGCCTTTAAAGGTAAGACAGACGGATGTAGAGACAACACAGACAGCACAACTATGACAATGATACCTATTCACATTACAAACAAAAGACATCAACGCGAGAGCTAAATCGAAAGTCGACGGCAAACTCAGATAGTCCCATCCCAAAACCGAGCCACGCAAATTGCCTTGTCAGTGGCCTGCATCAAGTCCTCCCGCGTGCAGGTGACAGGGCAAGAAGGACACGTAATGAGGTGGTCCATCGTTTCAGGGACCGCACCGCACCTACACTCCAGGTTCGTATCTCCAATGAATCCCCACCTGAAAAAGTTTCAACTTCGGCCGACCTGAGTCCGGAGTCTGTTAAGAGATTTCCAGGTCGACCATGGCAACTTATATCCAGGTGAGGGATTCTCGGAGATCGGAACGAAGGGACCAGTAATAGAGACACTATTCTTCCATAGCTCAACCCTCGTTTCTGGAGGGTCGTCTGTCAGGGGGGGCGACACGGTTTACAAAGTTTTTACGCCTTTTCAGCCTTTGTGGCACAGAAGTATGATTGTGTAGAGGGTGCCGGGTGTCGCTCACCATTTTGGTTTTTTCAAGAGAGCTTGCCACAGTCCTGCGGACTTCCTGCGGCGCAATCCCAGCTAGCGGATACAGCAATTGCACAGGTGACGGCATAAGACATCCAGTGATAATCCTGTGCTGTATCCACCAACTTGGTGAGATGAAGTCGGTTAAAAAATACGATTTCGTTTTTCACTTTCTATTTTTTTTTTTTTTTTTTAATAGCCGTAATAGAAATACACATTATGTGAAAATTTCAACTGTCTACCGATTACGGTTCATGAAATACAGCCCTAACAACAGGACAGCGGAGGCTT
This sequence comes from Coleophora flavipennella, assembly GCA_947284805.1. Lineage (NCBI taxonomy): Eukaryota > Metazoa > Arthropoda > Insecta > Lepidoptera > Coleophoridae > Coleophora > Coleophora flavipennella. The sequence continues at coordinate 2,523,302 of OX369274.1, read as the reverse complement.
AGTAATAGGGTCCCGTTGGTCACTTTTGGGTGTATGGAACCACGGATCAGAAAAATAAGGTTGGATTGGAAATGTGCGCTGGGCAGGCGCGCCTCAAGTATGATTAGACAATTATACTTAACCGAAGCACGCGTTCATACTTTTTATTTGCGTGTGGTTGTGTGTAATGGTGTGAGACACAATTGCAGCCCTGTGTTCTAAGTGTTTTTTGTTTATTAGTGCGCGCAATTCGTGTAAGTATATGTATTATTATTGCTTGTGTAGTGGAGTTGATGGCGGCGACGCTGGTTTTCAAACAAAAGTGTGACTATTGCCAATCCAACCTTATTTATCTTATCCGTGCATGGAACCATAAAACTAAATAAAACCGATCAAGGGCAGGGTTCGAAAAAATCAAGATAATTACGCTTCTTGATAATTATCACCAGTGTAAGAAATTGATTTGTTATATTGTTTCATAACAAATGCATTATTATTTAGGATATTCTAACAAAAAAAATAATTTATTTATTTAACAGTTTATTGTACACAGGATACATAAAATACAGATTTTAAATATAAAGGTTATATAAAGGGTACAGCTTATTTCTAAAGAAATTTCTTCCAGCATTTAATTTCTTAATTAATAGTTTATACATTCTATTTATTATTCCTTGCATCTCTTTGCCACATTTTTTGCATCGAGCCCATAGGCCAGGATTTTTTGTCTTCATGCAAACAAAGTATGACCATATTGGATCTTTTTCACGAGGCATTTTTCAAGTTCAACTCAATAAACAATATTTAACTTAAAAAACCAATGACACTCAAGTTCACTCAACTTTGCATAATCCCGTAATCCGAACTGAATTTTTTTTGTAAGGGCGATCCCTACGTCTTCGCACGTTGACACTTTGTGCGTTCGGATAGACGCAAGTTCGGGTATACACGTTCGAATTCAGTTCACTTTCACGAACGCAATCTTTTGTTATTATCAGTCGATAATTATCTATTTGTTATTATCGCGATAATTATCACGATAATTATCATTGATAATTATCCTTTCGAACCCTGGTCAAGGGCGAGTCACAATCGCGCACTAAAGGTTCCGTCCCACTAGCGACGCGACTCGCACCCAGAATCTACCCTTTTTAGCGTTCCATCCATACATCTGTTTTGTGTCCATACCCAGTGGGTGCTAGCTAACCTTAGACGAGATAGAACGTGCTAACGGAACTATATTAATATAACTGTACTTTGCCTGTGCCATCCGTATGTCCTACTAAAAGTATATATCTTGTCTCTTTTTCTTATCGTGTGACACAATTAGGCGTGCTATCCAAGGGATAGACGACGACGGCGGCGGTTGCCTGGTGTTGCACTTAGCATCACCTTCACCTGTGGTAAAGTGTAGGGAATTTTAGATTTACACCTACGGACGTGTGCAACGCGACCTTCATACACATCTGGAATCAAATGCGCAGGTTTCCAGGTGATACATGTACCTACGGAAGTTTCGAAAAACTCATTGGTACACTGGCCGTCCGGATTTAAACCCGGGACCTCTTTTAAGAGGACCTAGTCGTTACCATTGAGCCACCAAGGTTTTTTATAGCTTATTATATAGGTACTCAGCTGTTGGAAATTGCCACAGTAAGTAATATGTGTTACTAGTAGATGCTCGCGGCTTCGGTATGTTAATCCTATATAATAATCCAGGTTCTAATGTGTCTCCAGCCGTTTAGGCGTAAAGAGGTAGGTAATAAACACACACACAAACTTTCGCGTTTATAACATTAAGTACATACTTATTAATAGATATCATTGTTGTACTCGTTAATGTTTTCAGGTTTATTTAACAAACGTGGTACGGAACCATCGGAGCGCAAATCCTATTCGCACTTTGCCGGTTTTTTTGGGTTCCAAAGCCAAAATGGAAACAAAGAGTTTCAAGTAATGACCTACAGTACTTTGCCTACAGTAAGCGTGGTGCGACACGCTCTTGGCCGATTTTTTTTATTTGCTCTGACAGAAGCCAAGTTCTGTGATCGACTGGCTACTACCAAGGACATTTAATTCTCTGTGGCTACTACTAGAGATTTCTTCTGACGTCATACATACAAATCTATTCCGCAGTGCGGATGCTGGCATATGATAACAGTGCCAAAAGTTTTATTAATTTATTTGTCGGAGGACACAATATAGGTTCCTATGTAAACATCTGCGGTAACAAATATAAATTAAATCTCTATTTTATAACAGACACAGACAGACACACACACAACACAACACATTCCAATCTTGTCTGCAGACTCAGACACATACAGCTACTTGTAAATTGTAACCGCCTCCGTGGCGTAATGGTTAGTCCATTCCCTGCTCACCAAGAGATCGCGGGTTCGATTCCCAGTGGGGTCAACTTGTAAGACTTGGTTTGGTTGGTGGTAGGGCATTTTCTAAGCCCGCCTGGCTAGCTATCACCATCTTATCTAAATCTTGCCTTTAGAATATATATACTTTGATCACACTGTGGGCAAAGTATACAGGATGTAACAAAATTGGTGTACGTCCCGTTAACTGGGGCTTCTGCTCATCATACTGAACAACTTTTGTTCTACGACTTTGCTGAAAACACAAAAAAAAATACTCTTGATACGAATCTATCAGCTTATTGACAAGTTTTGTGCATTTTAGTATGGAGGGTCCAATTCTTTTTTGAGAATTGACTATGGGTTCCTTGGGGAAACTTGTTCAGAATGATGAGTAGAACCCTCCAGTTAACGGGTCCTACACCAATTATTTTACACCCTGTATTGTATATGTATATTGGTACTGACGTACTGTGGGTTTTATTTAAAACTTTATTATGCTACTAAACATAAAAATAAATAAATAATAATAAAATAAAATTTTTAAAGTCTCTACCCAAAAAGACCCCCCCGCGACCGATGGTGTCACAAAAAAAGAGCGATCAACCGAGGGTTAAATTGGCTCTGTGCACGAGTTCAGCGCCACCTAGCGTCCGCAACTTTGTTGGCTCTGACGTTTTGACATTTAATCACGACATTGTGACAAATATTATTATATAATAAAAAATATCTATTAATTTATTTCCAAAATAACTGTGATACCTTGATTTGGGTGGAGAAAAGGTTGTAAAATCATTTTTGGACATTCAAATCAAATGAGGTATGTAAAATTAATTCAAAAAGTGTGTTTTATTTTGAACACGTCAGGGTTTGTTTACTTCATTTTAAGTTATAGTTTTACTGTAAAACAAGAAGATAAAGCTAGGTACTTTAATGGTTTCATTCAATAATAATAAACATATGTAATTGTTCCTGTATCCCTAGTGATAAATTAAAAATCGTTTACAGATCGAAATGAATATTATTTAAGGACCGGGTTTTATTAAAATTAGGTAACCAAGTCTGAACAGTTTACTATGAGATATGTATGACGGATGACAGAGCCAACATTATTTTTATATTTAGCCACTATGAGCGCTGCGATCGATTATATTACCCCCACCTAGTACTTCGCACCCAGCGAATAGGTATGTACTGAGTACTGACTGCACTTAGAAACAGCTCGACACCAACGTTTGAGGCGAGACGCATTAGTATTCAATCGATCGACTCAAAAACACGATTAGGCAATCTGTTCGCACGTGACTAAAACAATAACGATTTGCATCTAGATAAAAAGAAACGTTGAATTTACTATTTAATCATCACACTATCCTTTCAATAAAGAGCGTCGGTGGCCTAACGGTTACGGCCGCTACCTCCTGTCCGGGAGGCCGTGGTTCGAATCCTGCCACGTACCCAAGGTGTTTTCGGATTTAGATTTCATAATACGTTTATCCGCTCTTACGGTGTAGGAAAACATCATGAGGAAACCTGCACACGCCTGCGAAGAAACTCGAAGGTGTGTGTGAAGTCGACCAACCCGCACTGGGCCCGCGTGGTCGACTAAGGCCTAATTCAGGGTAGGCTCGAGCCCCTCGGTGAGGACGTATATGAGGTGATAAGATGAAAGAGCGTCGGTCGGTACACGTACCAATGCAACCCAGCAGAGGACGAAAACTTAGACTTGTCCGTAAAACCAAAGCGCTTCCATCTACCGTGCCGGCTAAACAGACTAAGAACTGGTCATGGAAAGGGCAACTTCTTTCGTCACAAGTCCTGTGGCGACTGCGGTGTGGAGGACCAGACGATGGAACACGTCGTTGAAGTCGTCCAACGCTGCCCCCTGCCTACCCTCCAAGATCTCTTTGATCTCAGTCCAGATACAGCTGCCTGGCAGTGTGGTCTAACTAATTATCCTTCCTACTTTAAAAACGCGAAAGTTAGTAAGAATGTGTGGAAGTATATTTGTTACTCTTTCACGCAAAAACTACTCAGCGGATCTGGCTGAAATTTGGTAGGTAGACAGATTAGGACCTGGATTAACACATAGGCTCCTTTTTTCCACGCTCGCCAAGCCACACGCCGCCGCAAGCGGCTCGCGGACTGCGCACCCTTGAAAAGTCATAGAAACGTTGTCCACGCGGATGAAGCCGCGGGAAACAGCTAGTTGACATATAATAATGTACCGTGTTCGTCATCATCATCATATCAGCCACAAATCGTCCACTGCTGGACAAAGGCCTCCCCCAAGGATTTCCACGACGACCGGTCCTGATGCGCTGCCCGCATCCATCGGCTTCCCGCGATCTTCACCAGGTCGTCGGTCCACCGCGTGGGAGGCCTACCTACGCTACGTTTTCCGGTGCGCGGTCGCACGCCACTCGAGAACTTTACTGCCCCATCGGCCATCTGTTCTACGAGCTATGTGCCCTGCCCACTGCCACTTCAGTTTAGCGATTCTGTGAGCTATGTCGGTTAGGTACTTTAGTTCTCCTGCGGATCTCCTCGTTTGTGATTCGATCACGCAGAGAAACTCCGAGCATAGCACGCTCGACATAATCGCCGTATAATACGGGTAAGTGTAACTTGCGACGAGTTTTCCTAAACTACGTTTACCTACCAACACATTGGTGCAAAGGTGACGGGGAAACATCGCAAGAAACCGGAGATTAAGATATTGTGTGTATGAATAAATGAATAAATTAACGATTTGTTCGCGTCGTCGCAAAGCACGTACCTATGTGAATTGTGTGTATTTTAAACACCAAGGCTGCATTCCACTTGAGACGATCTGCAGGTGAAGCCGTGCCGAGGAGAACAGATGTCAGGAGAGACCAATTTATGACATGTTTTTTTTTAATCTGACTGAACAGTTGTTTTTTACAACAGATGCTAAGTTCAAGCTTTGAGGCAGGTACCTAGTAAAATAATTATTAGAAACAAAAGTACTAAAGCTCTCATTGTTAGATCTCAAGTGAAATATGGCCTTGGTATTGAAATTATGTGCAACTATAATTAATTAACTAATCTTCAATGCTCTATTTACGTGACTGTGATTATAATGATGAGGCATTCCTCGCCGTACTATCTGTAGTAATATAAAGACAGTTCCACACGATGAGGGCCTCTCCTAGTGTGCATCGATACTATACAAAAAACCCGGCCAAGTGCGAGACGGGCTTGCGCCCCAAGGGTTCCATATCACCACACAATATATTATGTTATGTATTTACAAAAAAATAAGTCGGATTGAAGAACAAACTTAACTCTGTAGTTGTAAAAATGTTCTCCCATGTCACGGTCAATTTTCCAACTGCAAATGTAAGTTTGTATTCGCAAAAAAATATTTTTAACACTACAAATTAACGATTTCCACCTTTACTAATGCCGTGAGACCTTTTTTCTTGCCAAATTTCATGATTCTAAGACCTTTCGATTTACTTGCAAGTGTCAGAATATGGGGCATAAATGGTTGAATTTTTGGATTGCGTTGACTTACGAGTAGAAGCCTGACTTTTTAAAAGCTCCAAGTGACCATAGATTTTAAGTACATAGTTGATCTTAATTTTAACTTAATACAACTCCACGCGATCCTGAGAAAGAGGGTCTTGACAGACAGACAGACGGACAACGAAGTGATCCTATAAAGGTTTTTTTTTCCTTTTGAGGTACGGACCCCAAAATCTTGTCCACAATTTATAGGACTGTGAGGCCTTTACTGTAAGCCATTTAGAGATATGTATATTATCTTATCTAAGTGTGAACACACGAGCACGTGATAAACTAATCTACACGCCTACACTAACATTTTATTCCTCTATTAGAGAGCCGTAGGCTTTATTTCACCTGAAAGAATGTGATCATTATGCCGTCGGTGGAGTTATGGTCCAGAAACTTTGTAAATTCGCAAAGGATGAAAAAAAAACAGATTAAAATGCGGTTAACATTTGTGTTTGATTTAAAAATCCGGAGAACTAGGAATCTAACATTATTTTATCAAATGATCGCACTAAAATCATCCACAATATTAATATATTATCATTTTATTTTAATTTCCTTTTCAGGGTTTTTCTTTTTAATCGGCCTAAGAGACAAGAATCTTGCCACAAGATTAAAAGGGTGGGTTTATTATAAGTTTAGATGTCTCTGCACTATGGACGTCGTGCGGAGTACTTATAACAGATTTTAAAAGATTATCCCGGACTACCACCGGCAAACCTAGTTTGACTAGATTGTCGGTAAGCAGTCTCGGTACAATCCCTGTTGTGGAGAAGATAATAGGGATGACAAAGACCTATATATTATTATCATTAATATTATTATTAACCTAACTTCTTTAAATTAAAAATTAAAACCCGGCTGCTTAAAATGTACCCTATGTCACTCAGGAGGTGACAAGAAGAATCCAAAATCCATCAAGTAGTTTAGGCTACAGGCTCAGCCAAAGCCACATAAATATATACATGCCTACACCCGAAAAACAATTCCCTCATCTTTGGGCATTGGGGTTAAAAGAAAAGTCTCGACTTCACTCACTGACTGACTCATAAATACACTTTGAACAATTTCCTGTATTGCTCATAAAGTTTCGTTAAAATCGGCTCATCCCTTTTCAAGAAATTGTTACTAATTTGCATGGAAAACGAGTTTCGGTGGTTAGGCCTCTTAAATCTACATATCCTTGCTATTTTGCGCAACATAACTCAACTTCAGTTTTATCGCATAATCAGATCAGTGATTTTCATGAATTAAGATAAGGCAGCAAAAAGGTTAGTACGTTTTCGAGGAGACTTTTCGAAGGTTTTCGTAGTTTTATTTATAGTAAGCTGCTTGCTTGGACACATAGCTTGTAGAACAGATGACCTTTATTGGGATAGTAAAGTTCTCAAGTGGCGATCGCGCACTGGAAGACGCAGCGTAGGCAGGCCTCCTACTCCGTGGACCGACGACCTGGCAAAGGTCGCGGGAAGCCGCTGGTTACGGGTAGCGCAAAAGCAGGCAGCATAGAAACATTCGTCTTTGAAATCCTTGGGGGAGGCCTTTGTCCAGCAGTGGACGTCTTTCGGCTGATATGATGATGATTTATGCTAGAAATATATATTTATTTGTCTAGTAAAATAGGTATACCTACGCGCATTTTTTTTACTAACATCACACTCTGTCTTCTTAATTCTTCGAATTAATGCCTAAAAGAAATCGCTAAAAAAAATCGCGCTCTTGCCAATTTTGAATTAGGTTTAAGTATCTAATTTTACGTATGATCTGTATTTTGACGTTGGTGTTACAATAAACCATATTTATTCACAAGATGTTTACGTACCAGCTTTAATGTAGAAAAATAAACAGACTTTCGCATTTTTGTATTGGTTACTAGCTGTCCCGGCGAACTACGTACCGCCTTACATTACATTACACTGCCCTACCCTGCCCTACACTACACTACACTACCCTACCCTACACTACCCTACCCTACCCTACACTACACTACCCTACCCTACACTACCCTACCCTACATACACTACACTACACTACCCTACCCTACCCTACACTACACTACCCTACCCTACCCTACATAAAAACCTTCTCCTGACAATAACGAACTCGACAAAAAAAGAATAATGCGAAATAGGTCCAGCCGTTCTCGAGTTATGCGCTTACCAACACATTTTGCGATTCATTTTTATATTATAGATAATGTTTTCAAGCTCTCCTTAAATTCATTATGTATTCGACAAATTATAAGTTGTATACGTTGTAAGTCGGGGCTGGTGTTGAAATCTGAAGCTTATAGATAAACGAAAGTCGAGTTGTTGTACTAGGTATACTTGGTCGAAATGGGAAAACTTTTCTTATTCAACTTATTGCTCTATCTTGGCAAACTTAATTTTACTGACAAGAATGGCATTTACCTCACCAAGAATGTCACTCTAATGTCTGTCGATCTAAATTTGCGTAAAATCGTCAACACATCCTCCCTATTTATAGACTTAAATTATTCAATTATTATTGTTTAAACCTGAATATCTTTGTTTACTGCTTCATAGCATCATATTTTATGGTATTTTCCGCGACTGAAGGAGTGGTAACGTAGCTACTGTACTGTACCTACTCTACACAAAATAAGTAACCACCTACTAAGTAAATACGTTAATATACGCAAGCTATTGAAGTAAACTAGGTCGATTTACTTGGAAAAGCAAATAGCAAAAACTCAATTACGCTAGTAAAAGGACCAATTTTTATTTCTTTGATTCACGGTACCCTAAAAAACCTACGCAAACATCGCTCGAATATTTCCCACTTGAAACTACTAAGAAAATCCATGAGCAGCGACAGGCATAGCACGACGGACACCATTTCCGAAAGTACTTTCGCCTGCCTTCGGCTCGCTTCGGCCGTCTCCGCGACCCACAGACAGCTGACTGGTTTAATGATAGACCGAGATGGAAATATAAAGAGAGGTGTGAATGATAGAGAGGGCTTCTGCGCAACGCGCACAGGCCAGGCTAGGCGCTGCGCTGCCAGTCAGTCAGTCCAGTCGGCCATTGAATTGAATCTCTTTCGTTCGTAGTCGTCCGTCTAGTCGTAATTCACCTCCGTCGAAGTGACAGCGTTCCAAGTGCATGGGAGCTTATAATTTTTACTTGTGGAGTTTAGTTAAAACCATTAAAATTTTATGCAAACGTTATACGGAAAATTAAAGACGGTTGTATGCGATAGAAAAATGTTTTCCAACGGGGAGAAACGTTAAGTGCTATTGGATTGTGACGAGAAAATGGCTGGCTGGAGCATTTCTGTTGTCACAACAAAATAAGTAGAATTATGCAAGCTGGAGAAAAATGTGGACGTGTATTAGGTAAATGTCGTGTTGTTTTAAAGTAATAATGTACAATTTGGTGATGATTTCGTGTTGTTGCTATGTCAGTGTAAGGATATGCAGTGAAGAAAGGTGATATGCTTTGTTTGTAGAATGAGGACATAGCTCGATAGAACGACCCGACGGAGAAACAGATGGTAACATGAAAAAAATCTTGTGTTCTTGCGACATTATCTTCAGTACCTACAGCGCGTAATGTTGGGTATTTAAAATTCATTAAGTAGTTTCTAGCACAAAGCAATCAGTTAAAGTATGTTAGATTTTCGTGTTATATTAATTTTTCCTATCCTGCTCAGGAAACCGCTGTGATTGATTACAAAATAGTGAGTGACCTTGTGTTGGTTGATACTGGTCCTAATTAGCACAGATTTATTAAAATTGGCAATGAATATAGGAGTGTACTTACAAAGTAGGTACCTACGGTGATTGTAGTGAAGAAAATTGCCTGATTTGCATGCTTTAAAAATAAATTACATTTTTAACATTAAGGAAGATATTTAAGTGAGTAGGTAAAATAATAAGATACAAACATGTACAAAATTTCCCATCACAATTAACTCAGTGTTAATATAGAAATAAATTATTATAAGAAAGAAAAAAATGTAAACACAGGCAATACATGAATAGCCAAGAATCGACAGCAAAAGCCAAAAGGCAGTTATTTCATTAGTCATACATTTAGTTTCAATTTTCATTTTTAAAATTAAAATGTATCAAACAAAATTATGTTAATGCCAACAAGACCCATAAAGAGTAGATCAAGAGATGGGTACAAGGTTGCCTATTGCCTGCGACCCCGTGGCCTAGTGATCAGTTATTGTTTGCTGGACTGAGGGTTGTAGCACAGATTACTAATTAGTTACTACGTGTTGTAGGTTCTATCCCCCAACCCAGAATAAAAATTTGTTTGTGCTGTGTCTGGTTGTTAAATATCAATGTGTGTATTTAAATTTTAAATATAAACAAAATTGGTGTAGGACCCATTAACTGAGGGTTCTACTCATCATACTGAACAACTTTTCCCAAGAAACCAAAAAAAAAATAGACCCTTCATACAAAAACGCACAAAATTGGTCGATCTGTATGTGAAGTTAGCGGACTGGCTATGGTGAGCTGCTAGTTCAACAGAGTCAATGGTGTTGAATGGTTCCTGGATTTCCAAAAGTACTTGATAACAGCTCAGCTTTCAAAGGCAGCCTAATTTCAAATAACTGTATTGACATAAAAACAAGCACATGGTCTGATTGTACCATGACAAAACTAGGTCTAATAAGGGACATGCAGTCTAAAGAATAGGTATTGCAATAAAATGTTGCTGTCTCCTTCCCTCAAACCTCTCCATATACAGCAAGAAAAGGTGAAGGGATAATAGGCACTAAAATTGACCAAAACAGCATTTCATAGTCCCCTATTTCCTCCTCCAAAACTTGAGCAAAAAAATGCTTTACTTATGCCTCTTTGTTTTCATTTTATTGTTAATGTGTATTATTTTTTTGGTGGGTGTCTGAAAATGACATTTCAATTGGGCAATTTTCTCAGTTTTTGAAGGCTCCTACTTCCTATTACAATTAGAATATGGGAAAAAAACAAAACTAGGGGCATGGCCATGGTAAATATAGGTCTGATGGAAAAATTTTTTTTTGATCTATTGTCATTATATCCAGGAAGGAAACAGGGGACTATGTTTGTATAGTTGTTATAGTTTGTCCTTTTTGTACTGACTTTAATGAAGGGGAGTGATTTAAGTCATTTATTATCATTACTCATTCTATGCCAAAAGGTTTTTTTAACTATGCACAGAATAATTAAAGTAGCGTACATAATTTATATCTGATGTGACTGTATGTATCAGTTTTTGAGAATATTTGGGGAAAATTGCAACATCAATAGGATATTCTCTTATAGAGGTTATCAATACCTAACATTCAAATCTAGTTTTATCGTGGTATAAGATCATGTGGTTGTATCTACGTCATTAAGGTTAAATGAAGTTGGGTACCTTTGAAAACATAGAAATGGGAATAATGTTACATCTAATTAATAACCAGCTGTTGCTAATAGTTTCGATTTGTTCCCGTTAGGGCTCCACAAGTTCAGACCACATTAAAAAAAATCCAGTAACAGACAACATACACAATTCGCATTATGACCCATTGTTTGTTCCCTTTAAGGACAGAAAATTAATATTTTAAAATATCTATTATTTCATTATCATTAAGAACCGTTTTTATTTCCATTATGGCCGTAATAGTTATAAAAGTCAGTACAAAAAGGAATAGCAAACCTAATATTTTAACTGACCTTAAAAGAGTAGAAGGTTAATTATTCTGTGCATAAAAAACTATTTGGCATCAAATGAGTAATGATAAATAATGAATGACGTAAATTACATCTTTTTGCCATCCGGCATAAACTGACACATTTTATAATACTTTTAGTGAATAGGGTATTTGACTACTAGACAGTATCAAAAATAAATTACAAAATATTAATCACTAAATCATGAGGAAACCTGCACACACCTGCAGAGAAACTAGCAGGTTGTGTGTGAAGGCGACCAGCCCGCACTGGGCCCGCGTGGTCGACTAAGGCCCGATCACCCTCATTCAGAGTAGGCTCGAGGTGGGGACGTATATGAGCTGATATGATGATTCACTAAATATAATGGGCCAAATGATTTTAATGAACACTTTCAGAGCAAAATTGGTTCTTTGCCTGTACAGTAATACCTCGTTTTATGCGACCTCACTTTGCGCGATTTCGTTATAACGCGGTTTTTGAAATTAGCGCTATTAAAAAAATTCAAAAATATATTCTGGTCTAGAGATGGTCAACCGTGTTTTACATCTGCGGCAATCCATAAAAAACGGTGTTACTTGTTACGAAAAAATTTCACTTGAGCGCAAGAAAAATTCTACTCAAAAAACGTTAGATGACAAATTCTCTAAAAAATAAAATATATAGGTATTTCGTTTTTTGTAAGCTTATAGGCAATAAAAGTAAATTTGTAATTTATTTTGCTTGTTATTTCATTGACCTCGTTATACACGTATTTTGCTTAGCGCGAAATTGATCGGAACGCATCCTTCGCGTACACCGAGATATTACTGTACTACAAGCCTACGCTGTCCGTCAGCCTGTCTGTCCTACCTTAGGGCTGTATCTTTTGAACCGTGAAAGCTTCTTGAAAATTTTCACATATGTTTTATTACGGCAGATAGCAAAAAGTAAAAAGTCAAAGAACCACTGTACAACAAATAGTCAGCTTTTGCTCTTTTATAAAAACTTGGTGTTGTGTGATTTGTAGTGAAATACAACTCTAAATTAAAAGAATAAATAAGGCCACAGAGTCTTGACTCGTGCTACTGTCCTGAACTGAATTTTTAATGACAGTTTTTAACTTTCGGTCTGATTTATTAATGTCTATATTGAAATGAATATTATTGTTGAACCTACTGTCCTGGGAAGTATGAATATTTTTTTCAATCTAATGTTTTTTGAACCATAGCCATAAAAGATGCGACAACATGATTGAAAAAAAAAATTGTTTCTGGCCGAAAGGTGTAGTGATAAACTTGGTGTGCAGGTTTTGCTTTGCCCTTAACGTAAAAACGTTAAACTTGGTGTGATTATAGTGTAAACCCTATAACAACAAATAATAAAAAATCACGCTAAGGATTCCGAACTGAGTGAAATAAAATGTTTTTTTAGTAAATATACAAATATATGTGAAAAAATACAACACAAACATACTGTGTGGTAGTACGGAACCCTCGGTGCGCGAGTCCGACTCACACTTGACCAGTTTTTACTAACACGTTAACAAATACTATTAACAAAAATATGATTGGTTGAAAATGAATATTAGCCATAGCATAGCCAATGACATGAATGACGTCACAAGCGAGATATTTTAGGAAATCATTGATTTTAAAGCGGTCGCAGCTCAATGCGACTTGCGTGGTTGGGTAGATCACGCAGGTTAACTGACCTGAATCACGGTCATTACCTGGATGGGTTTGACTGTTAGTGGCATTTTTCTCGACCGTTTCCGTGCTTCGCAAGGCACGTTGAGCCGTCGCGTCGGTGTCAGTTGCCATCACTAGATGGCAGTCATTTGACCGTGTCATATGGCTGTCGGTGTCGTTTGACCGTGTCAGATGGCTTTCCTTTGACCGTGTCAGATGGCTGTCGTTTGACCGTGTCAGATGGCTGTCGTTTGACCGTGTCATATGGCTGTCGTTTGACCGTGTCACATGGCTATAGACAGATTAAAAAACTTCCGACAGTGGGGTTCGCCGCCCTACAACCTCTACAAACACGGACTTGGCCCCCGTGTGTGGAGTATGGTCTAACCTTCCCGAGTTTGAAAAGAGATCTGTGGCCCAGCAGTTGCCCAGATTGGGTTGTTAACATTTTTTTTTACTTTGACTTTTGTTTCAAAAAATTTAAGGATTTCACAAGCAATTTAAATGGTATGTCCCACCGTCGCGCTAAGTTGAGGTCAATGGGTATGGCCCGTGTTTAACAAAGAATTTCTTCAGGATGAGATGATGATGCAGACGAAAGAATTTACAAACTTAGGGAAAAATATTATGAAAGAGCTATTTTATGTCATGTATTATATAGTACAAGGAACAATTCTCTATTGTTACAGCAAATAAAACTATGGTTGTTATATAATGCAGTGGCCGAACCATATACTGGGTCTCGCGGTACTGTGCGCTGCGGCGACGGTGGTGCGCGCGCAGGGTTGCCCCGCCGGGTGCGCGTGCGCCGAGCTCAACCTGTCGTGCACGCACGCGACCCTGCCCGGCCACAAGCTGACCCGCGACTTCCTCGCCCAGCGCGGGTACAAACTCAAAGGAATCACGTGGACAAACTCCAACATAAACTCCCTAGAGATCGACCTGTTCATCGATCACACGAGCCTGGAATACATCGACATAAGCAGAAACGAAATCGTAAGAACATCGCACGGATTGTTCGCTAGACTGACCAGATTGATGCATTTGAACATATCGAGGAATCGCCTCGATGATATACCAAGATTCACTTTCGCAGATCTGGAAAACCTTGAAGTTTTAGACGTGTCACACAATGAGCTCCACGTTATACCGTTCCAAGTCTTTGGTCCTATGACAAAGCTTCAGTATCTGGATATATCGTACAACAGAATAGCCACCTTCCCAGACTACTTTTTTAACCCAAACAAAAAACTAAAAGCGCTGTTCCTAAGTAATAATAACCTAGTCAAAATAACGTCTAATGCACTAGTCAATCTCACTGAATTGGAAACATTAGATCTATCTAGCAACAAATTAGACTACATACCAAAATCTATATTTGACTATTTCGAGCAATTGAGAAAGCTCAATTTGAGTTACAATGAATTTAAAAACATATCAGCCGATGCTTTTAGGTGGTTAAGAAATTTAAAGTGGTTACACTTGGGTGGGAGTAGGTTAAAACAGTTGCCTCCAATGTTCTTCCAGTATAACAAAAAACTATCAACTCTCTACCTCGACCAAACTGAATTAACAGTATTGCAAAACACAAACTTACAAGGCTTGTTAAATCTTCAGGAGTTTTACCTAAGGAACAATACATTTTTGAAAGAAATAGAACAATACGTGTTTGTAGATACTCCGACGATAACGCATTTGGATATAAGCGGGAATGCGTTGACAGTTCTGCCGCAGTCGTTGAAGACATTAGACAAATTAGTGGAGCTAAAAATAGGCAGCAACCCATGGGCGTGCGATTGCAGGATGGTGTGGTTTGCGCAATGGGTGGACCAGAGGAAGCAGATAGTAAAGTCGGACTTGAGCTGCGGCCAGGCGTACCCGAACGATATGTTAGAGATACTGAACCACACAAAAAACTTCTGCACTACTCCCAGATTAGTCGAGAGCAGTCCGTTGACCTTGAATCGACTTCAAACGAATGCATTGCTGAGCTGCAGATTCGATGGAAACCCGCCACCGTCCATAACGTGGATTACACCGACGAGATCCGTATTTCACTGGAACCCCGACCCATTGATCCCGGACATTTTCCACAAGCACGGAGTCGCTCACGACCAGAATTATCGCCCAATAGACAATACTAAATCGCGAGTGAGAGTTTTGGAGAACGGGTCGTTGTTCATAGGGGATATACATAGAGAGGACAGTGGAACGTACTTATGTTATGCAACGAATCCTTCCGCTAATGTGTCTGCGGAGGTTGTCCTAAATATAGATCCAATGACAATGTTTGAGATAAAAATTTACAGTTTACTTTTTGGGGCTTTATGCGCTGCTGCGTTTCTCGGCCTCACTTTGTTGGTACAGGCATTGCGATACATATTCTTCAGGTTAGTAACAATTGAATACCTACTAACTATATACATCATTCATACTTCGAATTCAGTATCAAGTTTCATCACGTTACTCCTATAATACATAAAGCTCGCTACAACGAGTCTTGTATTTATTTTACGTCATCGATATCTTAAAGGTCATGTGCGTATAATAAGAATGACTCTTTATATTCCAGGTTCCATCTTATGGAGACCTGTTGTAGTTGCTGTACATGTGTCAGCCATGCGCCGCGCACTCGACAGATCTACAGTATGCTAGATAACATTGAGACTTACAAGAGACAACAGCTTGAGAAATTGAGAGAAAATTACGCTATTCAGGTAAGAAACAGCAAACTTAAGACGTCAACATTTCTAATTTCTATTGCACGTGATTCACGATAAGTAATACTTATTGTTGTTTTACAGGTGCATCGTATCAAAGAGAACTGTACACAACAAATGGATTGGATACAAAACAGTTATTCAACGCAAGCAAGTCACCTACGCAATATAAGGGACATCGGGACGAATCATTTGACAGCAATGAAAGACAATTATTGTGATCAGGTAATAAACGATAAAAAAAATAATTCAATTCATTAGCGTTAAGAAGGTCGAAATTCGAACTAGGCAAAAGAAAAGAGATGGTCTGAATTGAAGAAATTGCTTAAATTATATAATAAAGGAATATTTTGATGACAAATTATAAAATAGAGTATAAATCATGTTTAAATTAACAATTTGAATAATTTATTGTATAAGATGGACGTTATTATTTGACATTTATTTAATAATTGACGTTTATTTTTGATTATTATCTTACAACAAGTAATTTACTTTCACTAATGCCTCAAAGAGCTTATTTATAATTGACATACGATCTAATTTACACATGTATTGTGAACTTACTATTGCACATAATATGTGAATAAATAATTATGAATTATGAAATTAGTGATATTTAGAACATACTTTATCAATACAAAACTGTAGACTCAAAGGTGGGAAGAATGATGTATCACATACATGTAATCTAATCATCGCATTTGTTTGCAGGTGAAACGAGTGCGCGAGTACTCCACGAATCAGCTCAACTGGGTGCGGGAAAACTACGTATTCCAGAGAAACAAGATAAGAAAGTTCAGCGCTCACCAAGTACTAAGACTGCGAGAATCTTATAAGTACCAACAGCAAACTCTCAACAAAGTATTGGAGAATCTACCGAGTCTGTATTTCGAGAACTGTCGCAGCGGCTCTTGTGGACAGAGCGACTCGATGGCTTTCGATCCTGATGTAGAAATTATAGACATGTATCTGAAAACGAAAATCGAAAAGCTATCTAAACTACCGAACCCTATACCGGACGATGAGAGCAAGATCTCAGTGTACTACACGCCGACAGAAAGATCGGTGAATTCAAGGCGGAACTCTCCGATCTTCATTCCTGATGGCATCCATATAAACATGATTGAGAATGGGCCGATGCCACCTCCGAAACTGCTGGCGATGATCAAGCCGTTGCAAAGCGATCCTCCGCCTACAATGGAAGCTCCAACTCCTTACTCGCCGACAGCGTCAACTTCTCGATGTGAGACGCCGTTTCCTCTCGCGTCGTGTCATTCCAAACCTTACAAGAACACAGACAAAGTGGAAGCAACGAAGCCGGCTAGCGAACCTCTCCTAGGCGATTACTACGACCGCTGCCGGCCGAATCTAACCGCGAGTGCTAGTTCCCCACAACTGTGCAGTGAAAAAGATCGTAACAAAGCTCACGAACAGGCGCGGGTGTTGCTAGCTGTTGAGTTTACAAAGCCAGAGTGCCAAGTGCGTCACGCGGCTGGTCAGTTAGTTTGCGGTGAGTGCGCGAAATTGTGTGAGAACACACCATTGTAGTACAGGCTTTTGACGCGCGTGTTTAAGATATACGCCGTCTCTCGGAATACGCTCGTCCAAGCGCCGGACTTGCCGCTGAAGGATCTCGGAGCGTCGCCTTCGTACGTCTGATGCGGCTCTAGCTGACTGATTGAGAATGACCGACTGAGTTGGGCATACGGACGGTATGTTGAAACTTATTGTCAAAGTTCGATTAGAGACTTAGAGGCAGTCGTTTCCGGTCACTTTGCTTGATTTATTTATTATTTTTGTAATGTAATATTTTCTATTACGATATTTTGTAAGATATTTTTTTGTTTGTATTGAGCTGTGATGTAAGCGATTGTTTTATTTATTGTGAGTAATAAACTTTATACGGTTTAATTCGAGGAAAATGACCGGAAATAACCAATGAGATATGATCAAAATGACAGATTTATCAGTCGATTTACATCTCGTTGCAAAGTTAGACAGGACATATCTTGCCCGTCGTCCCTCGCCTGACGAATTCGTACTTTCATAAGTAAGCTGTGATAGAATTAAATTTAGCAACATTTTTTATTCCCAATCTCTAGTTGGTAGGTGATAATCGGTATACTTGAATCTGTTCGTTGAATCGTAGTTAAATTAAAGGATAATAAGAGTTTACTTTGGTATTTGTTAACTTTGTAAATACGTCAACTTTGTTTCAATCATTTTCCATTTTGATGTATTTTAGGGTGTCACTCTAGAGCATTACGCGTTTTTTATATTGTTCAACAGTTTCTGATTACTAGCAGTTCACGCTTAGGCTGACCACAAGTTTTTCTCAATTTCCAGTTTTGAATCGGGAAATGGTATAAAATTTAACTTCTAATTTATACTTTTCAGCAACAAAGAAGGAAGTATTGTATGATTGAGATGAACTACAACTGGAAAACCATTTAATTCTTCTTTCCTTCCATTGCATTAGTGGTTCAATATTCGTCAGAACTTATCCATGCTTTGTGGTTGGTCTAAACTTGGTGACTTTAGGTCTAAAGTCACCAAGGCTGATGTCTTTCGTCTTAAATTTGGACCCACGACTCGTGAGCAGACAAAGCGTCAGAAACAAGGTTATAAGGATGTTGTTACAGTAATTGCTATAATATTTGCGAGATTATCGTCACTCGGTGTACTATGCGTCCTCCATTTCATGTCTGTCGGACGTAAAACCTATATTTCTTACCTATTGTAACTAAAGTATATCTAGACGATCTCAATCCAATTTTTAGGCATAAATTAAAATTTAAATATCCTAGTTCTCGCATGTATTAAAAGTAAAAGTAATAAGAAGCTATTATTATTTTTGTAACAAAACTAACCAGTAAAATGATATGTGTCTTGCAGAGATGAGTATGCCAAATACAACAATCCAACAATGATAAAAGTTTCTTAATATAAAATATACAAATATTGTTGAACATTTTCTAAATATATAACGAGAGTAAAATAACTAATCAATCAAGGAAAATAAATTATTTTTCAATGTATATTCCTTTGTTTTATTTTGAGGAAATCCAACAAAAAAATTAAGTAGCAAATCTGAACTGTGAAATAAAACTAGGTATCTTAGTTCAAACGCGGTTAATCACTGTTAACAATAGGACACAATAAATACTGCTATCTAGAACGCAGTAATGATATAGTCTTGTTATCCTAATTCAGACAACATTGTTTTAAGTTATTTGACAAGATGAGCAATAAAATAAATGACATGTTCGATTTCTACATAGGCATGTACATATTTTAAAATCTTTTAATCAGGGTCTGTCTACTCGTGATTTTGACCAAGCAAATAGTCAATTCGCTAAACAAAATAAATCGTCTTTCCCAAACACGAAAACCTATAATGTTATTGATTTCAAAACCTGATTTTGATTTCAACCTATACACATACTAAATGTGTTGCAATTGCAAGTATCATCATCATATCAGCCACAGTTATTTGGTAGTAGTTGTAGGCCTTTGTCCACAGCTGGACAAAAGCCTACAACTACTACCAAATAAAAATAGCCAAGTAAATAAAACGCTTTGTAGTATAAAACCCGTTTATTTGCACGACACAGAAGCACATAAGTTTTATAGCATTACTCGTCATGCAAAACAACTTTTTACGACTATAATTTGTGACAGAAATAAGTATTACGCCTATCTTAATAAAGCACGCTAGCTAAAATCTTGCCGCCAAATATCAATATACATATCATTATTAATGGCTTGTTCCCCATTGCGTTGAGGACTCCTAATAAGCTAGTTTCTAGGCAACAATCATTTATCACGGGGACCCCAGGAGGCTCCAGTGTCCATTACAAACGTAGTTCTGCTTTAATACTTAAAAAAAACCTAAATTCTTTTAATATTGCATTGTCACGCGATATACATATGTATGCAAAATTTCAGCTCAATCGGAAACCGAGAAGTGGGCCAATTTAAACTTGCAAGATTTCGCCCGAACAAACATACATATACATTGCAAGTTAATTAAAAGCTTGTAAAATCTACATGGCGAACTGAATCCAAACTTTGCGAATATATTGAGTAGACACATATTGATGTTTGTAATTAGTTTTCATGGTAGTAAATTGAAACATAACTAAACGAAAAGGCTTAAATTAGTTTTGTACTGAAAGTTTGAAACTTCTCTTATTTTTTTCCATTTTATATTAGTACATAGAAAACTAATTTACAAACATCGATATGTGTCAACTCAATATATTCGCAAAGTTTGGATTCAATCTGGCATGTAGTTTTTGTATTAAAGCGAGCCTTTAAAGGAACTCGAGCCTCCTGGGTACCCTCAAAACATAGGGATGATGCTAAGGGTGCAGAAACAAACATATCCCTAACCCTACAATGAAGAATATGATGATGAAAGGGATGATGCCAAGGGCGCAGAAACAAACGTATCCCTAACCCTTCAATGAAGAATATGATGATGAAATTAAATTATTAAGACTCCGTACCGAAACTCGTTTCCCAAGTTAAAATTTCTCAAAAACGGATGGGCCGATTCTAATGAAACATTACATAAAGCAAGACAGAAAATTTTACGGAATGTATTAAATTAATTTTCTTACTTTTTATATTACTATGAAAACCTTAAAATGACTAATTTTATTAACAACAACAAAGTCAAGCCAAGCTCACCAGTTCATATTGCTTTCACTGTCAATAAGTTATGAGATCTAGGAGAGACAAGCCCCTAGCTGGGTTCCGATTTGTGCTGCGCATCATAGCCTTCGGGGCCTGTCCCAAATCCAAGGTATATAGCTCTAAGTCACAAAACAGATAGGACTGTTTTGTGTCTAAGTGCTCTTGACTGGACCATATTTATATAACAATAAATAACAAATAACTCTACCTATAAGCCCTGCCCACTGCCACTTCAGTTCAGCGATTCTGTGAGCTATGTCGGTTACTTTGGTTCTCCTGCGGATCTCCTCGTTTATGATTCGATCACGCAAAGAAATTCCGAGCATAGCACGCTCCATTGCCTTTTGGTTGACCTTGTGCCTTAGCACATAGCATGGCAGGGCACATAGCTCGTAGAACAGATGGCCGTTGGAGTAGTAAAGTTATCGAGTGGCGACCGCGCATCGGAAGCCTCCCACACGGTGGATCGACGACCTGGTGAAGATCGCGGGAAGCCGATGGATGCGCGCAGCGCAAAATCGGTCGTCGTGGAAATCCTTGAAGAGGCCTTCCTTGTCCAGCAGTGGTCATTTTTCGGCTGATATGATGATGATGAAGATAAGCCCTGACTCATGGTAAAAATGTATGACTTGGCCGTTTCGCGATTGTCGAACAAACTATTCCTCATGGACTTAAATGTTATGTCATGTAATAGTTCCACGAAGATTATACGGCCAAAACATACCTTTTTACAAAGATGTAGAGTCGGAGCTTATAGGTAGAGTTTATTTGTTATTTATTGTTATAAATGTGGTAGGTATAGTCCAGAGCACTTATATCTATATACTTTGGAACAGGCCCCGTGATGATGATGAGCACAAAGGGGCTTGGCTCTACTAGAGATCTCATAACTTTAGAAAAGTGAAATCATTATGAACTTGTGTCTTGGCAACCAACTTTAAACTAAATGTTTTTAGTGGGATTTCATATCTTTTTAGCAGACGCCTTAGATTTGACGACTGTTTGGCCTTATGGTTAGAGACCATGACTGCTGAGCCAGAGGACGCGGGTTCGAATCCCACTAGGGGCATAATGTTAGTATGAACACAGATTACTAATTAGTTACTAGTATGAACATTTGTATCCGAGTCATTGATGTTTACATTATATATAATTAGTAAAAAACTGCACATACAGGCTGTTGTTTTGGTCGACAACGCCATTTTCAGGAGGGCTTATACTCACGAAACTGAACAACTTTCCCCAAAGAACACATAGTCAATTCTCATTAAAAAAAATGACCTCTCCATACAAAATTGGTCAACCAGCTGATCGATTTGTATGAAAAGTCCAATTTCTTTTTTGCGATTTCAGCAAAGTTGTAGAACAAAAGTTGTTCAGTTTCATGAGTAGAAGCCCTACTGGAAAAGGCGTTGTCGACCAAAACAACACCCTGTATTTCTTTATGTACAGATATATATTTTTATAAGACATTTTTGTTTGATTTCAATTTTTTTTTCTGATGTTTAAATAAAATTCCTAAATTACATACCAGAGGCCTCTAGGATTTCAGGAAGTACCCTATAGGTTTTGATGATCGTCAGTGAGTGACTGAGTCAAGAAATCGACGTATTTTAGATGTTAATAAATCTGAAATCATAAAAGCCAGATACTTGATACTTGGTATGTTTGACAGGTCTGCCGAAGACAAGTTATCTTGAAAATTTCAGCTTTCTACCATCATCCGAACGGCAGTTAAGGCGGTTCGAAAATACAACAAAACGCTTCCAGAAAAAGAGTTTATGCCTCGTGTCTTTTTTTATAATTATACTGATTAAAATAAATACCTAATTTGCTAATCATTTCAGTCCCCTATACCGAGGGGCTCGAGCCTACCCTGAATTAGGGCGATCGGGCGTTAGTCGACCACGCGGGCCCAGTGCGGGTTGGTCGACTTCACACACAACCTGCGAGTTTCTTTCCGTATTCAATGGGCTCCTTTGGAAAGTTACGTAGAGCTTACAGACTAACAGGCTTGTATACTGTTACAAATTAGTTATTTTTTTAAATAATAAGTGCCTTTTAGGGTTCCGTGCCATAATATTAAGCCAACCTCATCTGTCTGTCTGTCCGACCTTTAAATGGCTGTATCTTTGGACCGAGGTAGTCGACTGATATTTTCACAGAATATTACGGGGGATTTACTTATAAATAATAAAAATGTTAAAAGTCAAGGGGGCATTACCCTATACAAAAAAGGTGTTACTATTAAGTTTTTATTTTTTTGCTCTATTGTAAAATCGGTTACACATCATAATATCAGCTCATATACGTCCCCACCGAGGGGCTCGAGCCTACCCTGAATTAGAGCGATCGGGCCTTAGTCTACCACGCGGGCCCAGTGCGAATTGGTCGACTTCACACACAACCTTCGAGTTTCATCGCAGGTGTGTGCAGGTTTCCTCACGATGTTTTCCTTCACCGTTAAAGCAATCGGTGAGTATATGTACGTAAGTTTCGAAAAACTCATTGGTACATTGGCCGTCCGGATTTGAACCCGGCACCTCTGGTTAGGAGGACAGAGTCGTTACCGGTTGAGCCACCGACGCTTCTTATACATACAACGACGACGGCTATACATACAAGCGTGAAGCTTGAATTATAGAGGTTATTCCCAGAATCCGCGCCCATTGTTGTTCTCAAATAAATTTTAGTATATAGTAATCGTAAAGTAAAACAAAAAATAATAAAAACCAGCTAAGTGTGAGTCCGACTGAATTGAATAAAAAAATAAACGTTTTTCTGTCGCTCGCGTTGATTCCTTTTGTTTGAAATAAATAGGTATCGTTGATATACTTTTGTAGGGAGTTATAGTGTTACGAAATCCTTCGATGCGCCAGTCCGACTCGCATTTGGGCAGTTTTTATTGAAATTAGGGTTTGGTGACGTCATCGTTTTGCAACGGTTATTGACACACTAATTTGTTATTTAATCTATATGCTACGTACATACAAATACGCGAATTTTCTGAAATCGATAATAAGTAATATAATATTAGATAGATAGATAAACCGTTTAATCACCGACCAGGCACAAAAAAACATTAATTAATAGGTTGGTTGGTAATAATAAAAAAAATAAGGTTACACCCACTAAGACTAATTTATAGCTAGTTACTAATAAATACAATAAATTTGCAGTAAGTGTGCAAGGCCAGTGAAAAGGTCCTGGCTCAGCATATGTTATATATTGAATAATTTATTATTGAACAATCCTATTGTAATTTCAACGAAACCTCTGATCTAAAAATATTATTTTAGACAACTTTCTCCAGGATATGAATCCCTGTAGGTGTCGGGGTAAACAAACACGTATTATAACAATGATTATGACAAAGTTAACAAGTAATGTGTGTTCAATCTGGATTACAAGCCATAATACGATATGCAAGCTAACATGTTTGTTAGCTAGACGTTGTAGACGTGCTGACGAGTTTATATCATGTTACCACTCTTGCTATAGGTACAGTCTCCATCAGATATATCGTAGCGGGCGAGGTGTTCAAACATTTTTGAGCAGTATTGAATACTAGCTTTTTCCCGCGGCTCCGCCCGCGTGGACATCGTTTTTATGACTGACTTTAAGGGTAATTAGTAAATTATGTCGTTTCCCACCTACTCAACCATCTCTGTGCAAAAAATCACAACAATCGAGTATTTTTGTAGTTCCCTCAGGAACTGCATCGGATTATGCAATTTTCCCGGGGTAAAAAGTAGCCTATGTCCTTCCACGTGACACAGGCTACCTGCATGCTAAATTTCTTAAAGATTGGTCAAGGCGTTGAAGCGTGAAAAGGTAACAAACAAACACATTTTCACATTTATAATATTAGTAAAGATAAGGATACCAACATGGAGTAGGCCCCCGTGTGTGGAGCAGTGGCGTAGCTACCTAGGGGCTAGGCGGGGCAGTGCCCCGGGGCCCTTAAGCTCAGGGGGCCCTCGAATCCTTACCAGACAATTTCGATCAAACTGAACTTTTGAAAATGTCTTCCATATTCAAAATAAATATGA
Organism: Coleophora flavipennella; assembly: GCA_947284805.1. Taxonomy (NCBI): domain Eukaryota; kingdom Metazoa; phylum Arthropoda; class Insecta; order Lepidoptera; family Coleophoridae; genus Coleophora; species Coleophora flavipennella. The sequence goes on along the minus strand of OX369274.1, from coordinate 2,498,591 downwards.
CAGGTTGCAACCCGACTTTAATCATGGCAACTCAGTTGAGAGAAATTCGAAAGTTATACCTAGGGAATTCCCCTAAATTCTTTTTGTGGGTTGGCAGTGTTTTCAATTTGACTGATAGCGATATATGCGTTTTATTATTCATCGATGTGCGTTTTATTTTGAATTCGAGTCAAGTTTTTTTTTTCGAGAACGGTTAAAAAATTAATGCTGTATCAGGAGTAAGAAGGCTAATGTCAATAAACGTTTTAGTACTGGTCAATATAGTGGTTCAATTTTAGTTGATTTTAGTACCACTCTTAGTGATGTCCGTTACGTCAGTAAATCATGTCTTAGATTTCGGCTACTCATTGTATAACGCGAAATATCGTGAAAAAAATGTAGGTCACCTGCAGTAGGTGCATTAATTCAGGCCCGCGTGCGAGGAGATCGTTCTTGGTCTCCACCGTTAAATGTGGTAATACTAGCGGCGATAAAATGTTTGCCGGGGATTCCCCAACGACGTCTTACACTTGCAGCTAGCGTTGCCAGGCGTCCGGATAAAGCCGGACAGGGTTAGGCTTTTTGGATGAGTGTCCGGCCAAATAAGATGGCATCCGACCTGTCCGACTTTTGTCAAGCTTTTTAGGCTTAATGATTTTACCAGTCACTTGGACATTCGGGTAAGCACTGTCGTATTTATAAGACTTTGGCGGCGTTTTGTAGTCTGATTAGGACCTCGCTAAGGGCCAGTAAAAATGACTGATTGATTTAGGCTTGTCTAAAGCGGGCTTTAATAATTTAGGAAGTCCGACTTTTTTACCCAATAGTCCTGCTAAACTGGCAGGTATGTCCGGCTATTTAGTTTTAAGACCTGGCAACCCTACTTGCAGCGTAAGGAAAAAATGAGCAAATATGGAGTGCTGGAATGCTACCTAACGGAAGTTTTACAGCAATGTTATTTATCTTTACAATTCTTGTTACTTCTGCAGCAGCTGAAAAGGTCAATTAGCAAATTAAAAAAAAAATAAGAAATAGTATGGACCAAACTGGACTCCGACATTTATCGCTAATAGCAATAGCAATGCAATTGAAAACAAAACCGCATGAAGCCTAGATTTAACCGAAGCCATTGATACTTTTGCGAAAACTAAAGTTAGGAATGTAATTGTTTTGTAGTCAGCTGGTAGGTCCGACCTTTATATAATAAACCCTTGAATCTTTTCTATTTCGTTTTATTGCCCAATACCTACAACAAGTAATAATTGTAGTTTATGTTGTTACTGTTTAATATTTATATTAACTGCCCTGCAGTGCACGAAAAAGAGCTGATGATAAAGTAGCTTAGTATTTTTAAAGTATTAATAATGTAGTATATTTAATATTTTTACTTGATAAAACCTAACCAGTTTAGAAAACAGTGGGGCCCCATTTTTTGATTTGCCCCAGGGCCCTTGGTTACCTAGCTACGCCACTGGTGTGGAGTATTTCAACCGCCTCCGTGGCGTAATGGTAGACACATCATCCATCCATCGCTTCAGGGAGACTTTGTAAGACTCGGTTTGGTTGGTGGTAGGGCATTTTCATAGCCCGCCTGGCTAGCTACCACAATCTTATCTAATTCTTGCCGCCAAACATTAGTGTTAACAGTATCGATGTGTTCCGGCTTGAATATAAGATAACCAGATCCCCATTGCGTTGGGGAATCTTGGTAAGCCCGCTTCCATCTTGGGCATCATCGTCACTTACCATCAGGTGAGATCTTTTATTTACTAGGTTTAAAATGCATGAGATTAGATAAAGTAGTGTATGAAACTGCATATAACTAGGTATTAAAACACTCGTATGATACTATTTATTAAAAATTTGAAAAAGCCCACGACAGGTGTTAAAACCTACTTGAAATAGGTTTAAATAACTTTTATAAAGTCCCCCGACTAGAGGGATATAAGAAAAGAAAGATAAATTTTAAAAAATCCAAGAATGTTCGTCGGGGACTGCCATTTTCTGCTCTGAAATAAATTGATTATACGCAGTTTTATAGGTTCGAGTATGTAAATTAATGTAGTTTCTGATCAATATAAATTGCTTTTAAACTGAAATTTGGCAAATATCTGAAAAGCTTAGTTGTTTCATTAATTTTCAATTGGCATATATTTCATCAAATCACAAAATTAGTTTGCCAAAAAACTTTCGTATATTTTTGTAACACGAATAAATATGGAACAAAACAGCGAAGTAGCAAATTATTATATATTATTAGTAACATACAGTATGGACACTCCCTGCCACTCTCTAGATTGCGACCTCACCTCCTCGTCACCCAGATTGATACAGATTGGTTACAATTTGGCTGTCGAACGTATAGAATTTCACTGCGGTTTTGCTTGCTGCGTCATTTGTTTATAGAGATGTCATTACTTGCCCGTTGATGAAGTGTCCGGCCGGGGTGTGGTAGTGGACAGATGATAAAATGTAACTGATTAGACTTACCTATTTAGTGGAAAGTACGGTATTGCTATTCCGTAAATTTTTTTTTATAAATTTCTCGAGCATTTTCTGATGTTCTCATAAATTTTACAACAATCTTTCTCGTTTTAAATTGTACTTCATCTCTTTGACTAGCGAAAGTTATAAATTTTATTGACAACCATAAATGTTTGCTATTTTTATTAGGGTTCCGTACCCAAAGGGTAAAAACGGGACCCTATTACTAAGACTTCGCTGTCTGTCCGTCTGTCACCAGGCTGTATTTTATGAACCGTGATAGCTGGACAGTTCAACTTCTCACATATGATGTATTTCTGTTGCCGCTATAACAACAAATACTAAAAATTAGAAAAAGTGAAAAAATAAGGGCTGTCTCCATACAAAAATGCTGTTTTTTTTAAACGTGAAGAAACTAGCGCCATCTAGTATGATGATACGGAAACCTATGTGTGCGGTTCTGACTCGCACTTGGCCGGTTTTTTTCGTAACGCCTGATCCAGTTTTAGGAGGTAGGAATTAAGTATATTTATCGCTTTTCCAACCGTTTTATGTATGAAAAGTCTTGTAAACATATTATCTATCTATCTAAAATACCCAGACAATGTTGACCTCAGACAATGAATTCATATAGGTAGCTAATTTATGTTCTGTTGATTTTATTTTTCATTAAGTTAGGCACGCTAACAACAAAACATACAAAAAGGTCTTAAATTAACGTAGACTTATTCTTTCAACGCAACGCCTAAACTAGACTTGGAGTCAATAATAGAATGGTTTTTATTAGATTATTGAGATACCTCATATCAGCTCATATACGTCCCTACCCTGAATTAGGGCGATTGGGGCCTTAATCCACCACGCGGGCCCAGTGCGGGTTGGTCGACTTCACACACAACCTGCGAGTTTCTTCGCAGGCGTGTGCAGGTTTCCTCACGACGTTTTCCTTCGCCGTAAGAGCGTCGGATAAATGTATGATATGAAATCTAAATTCGAAATCACATTGGTACGTGGCAGGTTCGAACCACGACCTCCCGGACTGGAGGCGGCGGCCCTAGCCATTACGCCACCGACGCTTGAGATACCTATTTTACTACTATTTTCCGTTGTTCGCTAGCCATGTCAAGCCGTTGGTACCGGTTGCTATCACCAGATGGCAGTCAGCCGTGCCAGAGGCCTTGTAGACAACTTAAAAACTTCCGACAGTGAGGTACGCCACTAGTCCTACAATCTCCACCAATCTGAATTGAGCTCCCGTACGTGGACTATGGCCTAACTTTCCCTAGTTTGGGAAGAGATCAAGAGACTGGTGCCCCAGATGTGGAGCAGTTGGGCTTGTTAACGTACCCATGTATGTAAATCCAATCTTTCTTAATCAATGGGAAGCTAGAATTTATTTATTTTTATTATAGTGGAGGCGTGGCGTAATGGCATGGGCAGCTACCTCCTGTCCGGGAGGTCGTGGTTAGATCCTGCCACGTTACCAATGTGTTTTCAAATTTCAATTTCATATGTACGTTTATCCGATGCTCTTATACGGTGAAGGAAAACATCGTGAGGAAACCTGCACACACTTGCGAAGAAACTCGAAGGTTGTGTGTGAAGTCGACCAACCCGCACTGGGCCGCGTGGTCGTTGGGGAATCTTGGTAAGCCCGCTTCCATCTTCGGCATTATCGTCACTTAACATCAGGTGAGATGATGCCAAGGGCTTACTAATTGTAAATAACAAATTAAACCTCCATACAAAAATGCACAAAATTGGTCAATCAGCTGATCGATTTGTATGAAGAGTTCAATACTTTTTTTTAGAATTGACCTGATTTTGAAGTTGTTCAGTATGATGAATAGAAGCACCAGTTAACGGGACCTTCCTACACCAATTTGGTTACAGCCTGTAATTATAAAGTTTGTATATTTAATAGTGTACACCTCAGATCAAAAATAAACGGCAGATGTAGTGTTAGCGCTTGAAAACGGGGTATAAAAAACTCTGCTCCAACCACGACGGAGCAGAGTTTTGCTTACACAGTCGCGCTTTGGCAGACTTACCGTCAACATGCCGAAATGTACTGTGACATGTAAAATGCACCTGTCTTAATTATTCGAGTTCACTAATATATACAGTATGGACACTCCCTGCCGCTCTCTAGATTGCGACTTCACTCCCTCGTCACCGAGATTGATACAGATTGGTTACTGTTTGGTTGTCGAACGTATAGGATTTCGCCGCCATTTTGTTTGTTCCGTCATTCCTTTTTTGTAATGTCATTTCTGGCCCGTTGTATAAAGTGTCCAGGGTGTGACTTAAGGTAAAGATGCATACATACATAAGGTGTAACAAAATTAGCTGAAACTATTTTAACTGCTGCTTCTACCCATCAAACTGCACAACTTTCCCCATGTAACCCCTAGTCAAATCGCAAAAAAAATTTGACTCCCATACTAACTCGATCAGCTGATCAGCAAACTTTTTTTTTCAGATTTGACTATGGGTTTCATGGGGAAAGTTGTTCAGTTTAATGGGCAGAAGCACCAGTTAAAATAACATGCCATTAAACCAGCTAAAGTTTTTCTAGTGACGTGAATACAATTATTGAAGAATTGTAGATGTTTAACGACGACATAAAATACAATTATGAGTATGATTAAATTTTTGTTGAAATTTCATATAGGAAAGGCAGCCCCCGACGGATATTCCTCGGTTATATATTATGGTAAAATTATTATCGCTACATCTAAGTATATCTGCGAGAAACAGACACGTTAGGAAAAAACTGTAAACATCGATATTCATTGTTTAGGTACTTAAGTATATCTATTACCGATTTCTCGAGATATCAACTCCTTTTTAGAAAGTATTTTTACGTCTATTATAATATTTCATTACATAATAATTGGGTTAAGTCGGGGGTTTTGCGTTATTTTATGCTTTTTCGATGATATTTTTACCGTCGTGGGATTTTTCAAAATTTTTAATTTTGTTTAATTTTATTTCAGACTTTTTAGAGAGCATATACAAATTATAATCTATATAATGTGTAGGTAAGATCTCGCAAAACAATAAGTGTGATTCATCCTACCACATAATATTAAGTTCCTTAATAAATATTATACAGTTGCTTTCTGTTGGTTTTTGTTCAGAATTGGTGTCAATACTCTTGAGACTATAATATTTGTGTTTGAACTCTGAATTCAATGATGACATAAGCTGGGAGCACCTCCACGCGGTGAAGGCGGAAACAGTTCCTAATACTGGCTAAAACTCCCTAAAACACTATGAATGTCGATGCCTTCGGGCTTATGTTGTTATAATGTGTTTTCGAATGCGCTTTTAATGCGAATTAAATGCGAATTGGATACGATTTACAGACCTGGAGAGACCTAGCTCCCAGTGACGCCGAGTGCTGTTGTTTCTTTATTGAGACCAAATAAAGAGAAGGTACATATTGATCTTATTCTTTTATAATTTACGAGTTCTAATTTCATGAAAATCGTTTCACACTAATATAGCAGCGCCCCCTAGTGAGTTAATATCATAAGACTTATCTTAGACCATGCACCAATCAACTACGAACCCATTGCTGAAAACCGCATTGAAATCGGACAATTCGTTTTAATATTATTGCAATATTATTTTGCACTAATATTGTAGCGCCCTCTAGTGAGTTACAGACGTATTTTTTATTATTTAGGAACATGCATTAAACTACCACGTACACATTGCTGTAAACAGAATTGTAATCGGACATTTCGTTTTAGTTATATTGCAACATTGTTTTGCACTAATATTGTGGCGCCCCCTAGTGAGTTACAGCCATGACACCTGTCTTAGAACATGAACTCATCAAACACAAACCCGTTATTGAAAACCGCATCAAAATCGGATCATTAGTTTAGAAGATAGGTGGGAACATTACTTTGCACAAACGCACACACAAACAAACATCTCTCACCCTAAACGCATATACCTGCTCCGTTCCGTCGTGGGTAAAAAGACGTTTGTAACACTCCCGAAAGTAACATATAATATAATTAAATGACCGTTTGACGAAAAAGTAACTATCTCGCAGTTTCGAAGCAAAATTATTCAGATTTGAAAAAAACCTGATTAATTCATAACGCCATCTAGTTTTAAATGACTTCGAAACTACCTGGTGCCATCTAGTATCATTAGACTGAAAACTAACTAGCGCCATCTAGTTTTAATTGACCTGAAACTAGGCACCATCTACATTTATTTGACCTTAAACTACCTGGCGCCATTTTGATTTAATTGACCTGATACTAGGCACCATCTAGTTTTCCGAAACTACATCGCGCCATCTAGTTTTAATTAACCCACGACTACCTGGCATCATCTAGTCTTAATTAACCCGAAACTACCTGGCACCATCTAGTTTTAATTGACTTGAAACTACCTGGAGCTATCTAGTTTTAATTAACCCAAAACTACCTGGCGCCACCTAGTTTTAATTGACCCGAAACTACCTGGCACCATCTAGTTTTAATTGACCTGAAACTACCTGGCGCCATCTAGTTTTAACTGACCCGAAACTACCTGGCACCATCTAGTTTTAATTAACCCGAAACTACCTGGCACCATCTAGTTTTAATTATCCGAAACTACCTGGCACCATCTAGTTTTAATTAACCCGAAACTACCTGGCGTCTTCTAGTTTTAATTAACCCGAAACTACCTGGCGTCTTCTAGTTTAAATTAACCCGAAACTAACTTGCGCCATCTAGTTTTAGTTCACCCGAAACTACCTGGCGCCATCTAGTTTTAATTAACCCGAAACTACTTGTCGCCATCTAGTTTTAATTCACCCGAAACTACCTGGCGCCATATAGTTTTAATTAACCCAAAACTACCTGGCGCCATCTAGTTTTAAGACGATATTTGGGAGTATGGTCCTTAGTATGAAGGTTAGAAGTCTATTCTGAATAAGAATTACATTGTCCTTGGTAGCACTTACCTTGGCCGCAGTGCGGTTCCACACGATGACCTTATGGCCGGAGTTGAGCAGGTTTTTGACGATGCCGCTGCCCATGATGCCGAGCCCCAGGAAGCCGAACTTCATCTGGCTGGCCTGGATCTTCTTCTCCAGGAGAGTTTCCGACACGTTCTCCAGGTCCAGCGGGGGTGTTTCCTGGTGAGGAGGTGGAATTAGTGGTCTTATGCCTGTGTCAAATCATAATAAAGGTATATTCATATTTAAAAATATATATTTTAACAAGCCATAACGTCTCCACTGCTAGGGCACGGATCTCTTACTTAAGTCAAAGTATATTTATTAGTACTAACATATAGTATGGACACTCCCTGCCGCTCTCTAGATTGCGACCTCACCCCCTCGTCAGCCAGATTGATACAGATTGGTTACAGTTTAGTTGTCGAACGTATAGGATTTCGCCGCCATTTTGTTTGTTCCGTCATTTCTTTTTTGAAATGTCATTTCTGTTCCGTTGTATGAAGTGTCCGGGGTGTGCTAAAGTCTGGAAGACTAGATTCTGATCATATTCGATTTCGATATATTTGGGCAAAGTTCGGATTGATGGAGGTTCCATGTCTAGTGGCGAGTCTCACTGTCGGAAGTTTCGAAGCCGCCTATAAGGCATCTGATACGGCTTAACGACTGCCATCAAGTGACATGTGATAGCAACCGGCACCAACGGCTTACCGTGCCTTAAATAACTATCAACCCATCCTGGTAATTACCGTGTTTATGTTCAGTTAACCTGCGTGGTCAACGCGGCCACGCAAGTCATACTGAACTAAGACCGCTTTTAATATGTAGGTATTATAATTATCATAACAGCCGAAAAACGTTCATTTCGGAACAATATCCTCGCCCAAGGATTTCCACAACGCCGTCTGTCCAGCCAGTTGAGGGACTGCCTACGCTACATCTTCCAGTCCTTGCAACTCGAAAACTTTACTACCCCAACAGCCATATGTTCTACGAGCTATGCTCCGCACGTTACTAATAAAGTTTAACGATTCTGAGGGCTATGACAGTTATTTTGGTTCTCCTGCGGATCTCACTTATTTCTGATTCGATCACGTAGGGAAACTCCAAGCATAACAGCTCCAGTGACCTTGAGGCTTCCGACGAGGCCCATAGTAAACGCCCATGGCTTAGCTCCGTATGTCATCATCACCAGGGGATTTATCACAGCTTTGGCGAAACCCAAAGGCGTGGGTACAGAACCCTCAGTGCGCTAGTCCGAATCGCACTTGGGCATTTTTTTTTTGCAGCTGTCGGTCCAAATTATCATAAAATTCGCCTGGGTAAAATAGTTTGGGAGAGGTCCAAAAGCGTGGAGTGTAAGTACTAACATAAATGATTTTAGAATGAACACAAGAAAACATATAAAGCCGAACCCCAGCACGGTACGGTAGGCTTAGAGAAGTAAAAAACCGTTTTTTTCTGGAGTTGGTTTTTTCTTCTAGTTTACGATTATACTACAGAATGCACTTTTTTGTTTCAAAGGTAAGGTTGTTTTTTTTCTAGTTTACAATAGAACGCACTTTTTTGTTTCAAAGGTAAGTAGTCATCAATGTAAAGGTTCATATTAACACAGTCTAATGATAGTTTAATAAACTATATTGATAAAAAAACCTGGCAAGTGAGACTCGGGGTCACACACAAACAGGGTTCCGCACCAAAACCTTAACTACCAAAATAACAAGAACTCTGAGTATACATACTTTGTAAATAACTGTTTTAAATAAATTATTTGTATTTGTATTTATTTGTATTTGTATACTTATCAAATGAAAGGGCCTGTTGTAAAAATACCAAATATATATGTATGCAGGGTGTAACAAAATTGGTATAGGTTCCGTTAACCGGGGGTTCTACTCGTCACACTGAACAACTTTCTCCTAGGAACCCATAGTCAATTCTCAAAAAATAAATTTGAACCCTCCATACTAAAATGCACAAAATTGGTCGATCAGCTGGTGAGATGTTGTCAAGGGGTTACCAATTGTGAATAAAAAAAAAATATTTTTGAATAGACGTGATCATGATCAACATTCAAAATATTGTACAGACCTGAAGTGTCAGTATTGCTTTGCATTTTTCTTTACGGTAGTTAATGCATCGCCATGTAGAAGTTCCATTTTTATTATCTCGTTTTTTTTGTGTATTGATGAGCTTGATATAAAAGAACTGTACCACCTTTTCTATCTATAAAATTCAAGTCTATTGATGAAGAAGTAGATGGGAGTTGATCACTCATAGACATAGTACTTGGGGATTCGATTAAGTTTTACACAAAATAACAACAGTCACCGCACACTATAACAATTTTATGCACTTCATGCAATGATTAGTACGCGTGTAAATCGATAGAAACAGGACTGCAATATTATCAGTGGTCAGTCAATAAAAACATACCCTCATTTTATTATAAACAATTTTGTTGTTAATAGTACCCGCATTTAATTTTTTGGAAGCATTTGGGATCCAACGGAAATAGTTTTTGGGACTCAACGATATTAAAACGTAATTCTCTTACATTTTTAAAATATGGTATCCAACGGAAATACATAATAATGTTTTGTGGGATCCAAAGACAAAAATATTAAACTGGGATTCATAAGTGGGTTCCAACGAAAATAAATCGATCGATTTGTATGAAGAGTAAATTTTTTTTTTGCGATTTCGGCAAAGTCGTAGAACAAAAGTTGTTCAGTATGATGAGTAGAAGCCCCAGTTAACGGGACCTACACCAATTTTGTTACACCCTGTATATTTTTTGATAAATAGTTTTGAAGTTACTTAAGAAAATACGTGAAAATTTACCATTCCCCCTTATCTCTAAAACTATTGAGCCTAAAATTTTTAAAAATCACAGTATATGAGGTTGAATGCATAGATTATAGGAAAATATATAAGAAAATCTAAAATATTTCCGTTCCCACAGAAAAATGAAATTTCTAAAGTCCAGAGTGGCCTTGGCATCTGATTAAAAAAGAATAGTATGTTATTTTTTATTTTAATACTAGTATGTACCCAAGTAATTTTTCATTTAAAAGCTACTAAAATAACTATGGTTAGATTAGAACTCTTTAGGCGCTTTGCACACGACGGGGCGGGGCGGGCCGGTCAATTTCGCCGCCAACGATAGCACAAAGTGAATCATATACTACCAACGCACATGGAGGACAAAAAGACCGCGCCGACCGCGCCGCCTCCATGTGCGTTGGTAGTATTAGGATTCTCTTTGTGCTATCGTTGGCGGCGAAATTGACCGGCCCGCCCCGCCCCGTCGTGTGCAAAGCGCCTTAATGTTGTCATATAATTCACCTTTTCTGAAATAAAACCAAGTTAAGAAAAAAACAACAGTGCAATGTTTTATTCATGTTTTTTTTCAGTTGTGAAAAAATATGGTGAGTTTTTTTTTCAATTTACATCTCTATGTAGCCCAACCTTGAGGAAGAGATCAATGGTCGAATCCAACTCGGCTGGGCAGCGTTTAGGAAGCTTTGCAATATCTTCACGTCTTAAATATCGCAGGGTCTAAAGGTCTTTGACCAGTCTGTGTTGCCAGTGATGACAATACATGGAACTGAGATATGGTCGCTTACTTTGGGCCTCCTAAGAAGATTCAAGGTCACCCAAAAAGCGATGGAGCGTGTTGTGCTCGAAGTTTCCCTACGTGATCGAATCAGAAATTAGGAGATCCGTAGGAGACCAATGTATGTAATCGATATAGCTCGTTTGTTTTTATTAAAAATTTGAGTGCGTTTGACTATATCTCACCTGATGGTAAGTGACGATGTAGTCGAGGATGCTACAAAGAAACGTAAATAATGCCTATTCACTCTCGCCTTGAAGATCCCCAAATTATAGGAGTCGGGAAACACATACGCAGACAAGGAGTTCCACTCCATCGCTGTCCGCATAATAAATGAGGAAGCGTAACGCTTCGTGCGCATAGGCTGAATATCAACAACAAAGGGGTGGAACCTCCCCCTACTATGTACTTCCTACAAAATCGCTAAACTTATGTGACAGTGGGTGGGTGGGTGCGTGTTTTTCACATTAGGGTGTCGGCATATACCAGAGTAACCAAAATAGTTCACAGAATCAGTGGGCAGGGCACATAGCTCGTAGAAAAGATGGCTATTGGGGTAGTAAAATTCTCAAGTGGCGTCAACGCAGCGGAAGACGTAGCGTAGGCAGGTTATCCCCTTGGGGGACCGACCACCTGGTGAAGGTCCGCAGGACCGGTCGTTGTGGAAATCTTTGGAGCCTTGTCCAGCGGTGGACGTCTTTCAGCTGGTGTGAAGATGATGAAGCACGGCCATTACCTGGATTTCGATGAGGCCGCTGGTGCCGGTTGCGATCACTAGATGGTAGTTGTTAAGTCTATTAAGACCTCTGTCTGACACGGCTTAACAACTACTGCCATTAGGCAGCAAACACTTGCGGTGGGGTTTGCTAATAGGCGGCCTACAACATCTTCCAATCCGAACTTGACTTACGTCTGCGGTATGTGGCCTAATCTTCCCTACGTGTGCCCCAGCAGTGGGGAAGTTATGGGTTGTAAAAGTGGCCGTTTTATGGTCACGAATTTTTAGGTTTTTTCGCGAATTGCGACTCAATGGGATTAACCTGTTTGACGAAAAACTAGCATAGCCTTCTTTTTACACATATTTATTTGTAATTTATCGAATATAAATTTCTTTTTTGCATGAAATTGAAGTCAAAAAAACCAGCCAAGTGCCAGTCAGACTCGCTCACTGGTTCCGTACCACCACATCTCCGGATAAGGAACTTCTCCTCCACGGCCGTCTCTCACCACGCGATATATCGTCTACCTCCACGCGTTATGCGTGTCACAAAAAAGCGTTACGGGCTTTTTTGTGACAAGTACCTATAACGCTTTCCGTGACAAAAAAAAACCTAATTTTAAGCTTGTGCCAATGAAGCCCTTTTTTATACGATACCCCACAAGACGCGTTTAACTCAATTCAAAATTTGGACCGCCGCCGTTCCTTGAATAACTGATTCCGTACTTTAAATAAAGACTTTTTTTAATGATTTAATAACAAATCTATAGTTTTCCAATTTTTCCCTATATTTGTAGTATAAGACGGTTTTACTTGCCAAATTTCATAGTTCTAGGTCAACGAAAAATATCCTATGAATTTTCTTTAGTTTGAGAGCGTCGAAATGTACGTTTTTCTCGGTATAAACGGTCGTATCTTTTTTTTACGTTAACTAAGAAGTTTGATTTTTGAAGACTGGCGTATACGGTTTTAATTTCATCTCGATACCACAGATGAGATACTAGTTACTTTCGATACCTCCACACATTCCCGAGATAAACGGTCTTGAAAGACGGACGGACAACAAAGTGATCCTATAAGGGTTCCGTTTATTCCTTTTGAGGTACGGAACCCTAAAAATGACAAAATATATAAATCGTCAGGTCTACAACATTGTCTTAATTTCTTAATTTTAAGAAGTTATATTGGGTAATGGATAAATTACGATATGGTAGAAAATAGTTGCACAAACAAGTTATATGTATACAAAAACGATAGGGACCGTCCATTAATCACGTGAGGCTTGAAAGGGGGGGGGGGGGAGGGGTTTGACAAAAATCACGAAATGTCACAACTGGGGAGGGGGGTGTAATAAGATATCACGTGTATTTATTTTTTCAAACGCGCGATTTTTAAATCGAAAAGCGGCGTGTAGTGTGACCTTGACTCGCCGTTGCTAGGCAACGAACGAAGTACCTACTCACGCGCCGCCGACGACTTCCCGGCTCGGCACGCCAATCGCCTAAAAATAATGAAATTTTTTGTAGATACTAAAAATACACGTGATGTTGGGTGGGGGGTGGGGGGTAGTCTTAAACCTCACCATGTATCACCAAGGGAGAGGGGGGGTTAAAAAATGCTTAAAAAAAGATCACGTGATTAATGGACGGCCCCATACATGAAGTCGTAATTCACAAAAAAATAAAAAATTCACGCTATGACTAACGTTCCACCTCAACAAAACGAATATCCCTAAGATGATGATTTCAATTTAAACCCTTATAGTTTCGCCATGTCCGCCTGTCTGTCTGTCGGTATGTCACAGCCGTTTTTCTTCAGACTATTATTACAGCTATAAAACTAAAAGTAAACAAATCTGTGATCCTATAAATTTATGGATCAAATCTTAAAAAACCTAACCCTTACTTAGCCCAAAGAGGGTGATATAATTTTTTTGTTTACTTAACTTTTCGTGTAGGGTATCGTTAAATAAGACCTTCAAAATTACCGAGGGTTTGCGCGAGTCATTTTTCCGATAAATCATTCGTTTACTAAATATAGTTTAAAATTGTCGATTTTTGTTAGAGTTGCATGTAACACCTTACCAGCTAAATCGTTATTTCAGTGAATCTGAAAGTATTAGAAATAGTAAATATATAATATACTTAAAAGGAAAATTATCACGATCAAGTAGGCTTTCTTAGTTTAGGAGTAATAGTCGGCCAACTTAATGCCTTAAGATGGGTCAAATGACAATATTCAATTCAAATTATTGAAAGACTGTAAAGCTATCACCATGGAAAAAATATACAAATGCTTAAAGTAATAAAAAATCGATTTAATTGAATGCAATTTTTAAAATATTACCACTTTTGTAGTGAAAAAATAAACTGTAGACCCTGTTTTTGGCATTAATTGCTAAATTTCTCGAAAACAAATAGTTAATTTTAAATGAAACTAACACACAAAAATCGGTGACTTTAAGACATTTCATTTTAATTGAATACATTTTTTTTGTGTGAAAGTGATGAAAAGTAATAAAAACATATAAAAATCGAAAATTGGGCATTCGGTTTCAACGTAACAGCCGCGTTGAAACCCGCATTGATTTGAACTTAAAATGAATAGATTTACGTTCGATATTATTTAAACACGCATCAACCTTAAAGCCTTAAGATATGCAGTTGGATTTGTAAAGTTAATAGAATGTCCATACAAAATGTTCTATACCAACTGCAAAAATTACTTTAACAATATATTAAATTTATTTATCTCATACACTACGGAACCCTACTTTGCACGTGGCCTAATACTCACTTGGCCACCTTTTATGACTGCTCGAGGGTACATGGTAAGCAAGCCGCTTGTGGCTCGCGAGTGTAAAATTAAGTTTTTCCCAGATCCCGGAAATTATGCATTTTACGGGATAAAAAAACCTATCTCCGCCTTTTACTTTAGCTCTATGCTATATTTCAGTGAAATCGGTACAGTCCAGCAGTTTTAGCGTGAAACAGTAACAGACAGACACGCACACTTTCGGAATTGTAACACGTATATTAGTAAGGATTCACTTACAGGCCTTAAGATATTCGAAGGGCGGTGCAGCAAACTGGACTTCTTGGAGAACGAGTGATTCAGCATCGAAGGCTTATCGTCTTCCGTGTCGGTGTACGAGCGGGACACGGTCTTCTTCTTCTTGGGCGTGGGTTTGATTCCCGCCGAGGACGATCGCTTCACTGCCTTCACCTTTGACAAACGTATCTATAAATGAAGGGGTGGGCGTTTTTGGTTGTGTTAAGTGTTTGGTTATGCTAACATGCATGTACTCTAAGTCGGATAGTCGATGTCTTGAGTTCTGGTGAGGAACCAATTTCCTCAGCTACTTCCCAGCGACGGGCGCTCTCTTCGTGAACGTACTTAAGCTTTTCAATCTGACATTTAGCTGTAAATTTAACACAAATACCTTAGGAGTAGCCCTGTTATTCTTGAGCTTACTACTGTCTTTTACCACTAGTTTTTCTTTCTGACTACTGTCTTTTACCACTAATGTTTCTTTCTTACTACTGTCTTTTACCACTAGTTTTTCTTTCTGACTACTGTCTATTACCACTAATGTTTCTTTCTTACTACTGTCTTTTACCACTAATGTTTTATTTCTGACTACTGTTTTAACGACTATTGTTACTTTCTGACTACTGTCTTTTACTACTATTAATGTGTCTCTCTGATTACTGTCTTTTACCATTAGTTTTAACTTTTTTTTACTAAATAACCTACCTACCAATCTTACTGGTAGAAGCTAGCTTCTTTTTAACCTCGGCAAAAACTGATTTATCCAAACCGCATCCAAAGTACATTACGAACTTTTTTCTTCTCTTATCGTATGGCTTAATTAACTGTGCTATCTAAGGGATAGACGACGGTTGCACTTAGCATCACTCGCGGTCACGTGTAGGGCATTTAGATTTACACCTACAAACGTGTGTAACGCGACCTTCGTAAGCATCTGGAATAAGATGTGCAGGTTTTCCTTAACCGTTAGAGCAATTGACAAGTAAAGTTACGAAAATCTGATTGATACATTGGCCGCTCGGGATTCGAACCCGGGAATTCTGTTAAGGAGTACCAATTCACTACCGCTGAGCCAGCGACGAATTATTTTTTATTATTGTGACATTTTTTTTCACTAAATTTCCATCCTTGTTTTTGTTTTCCATCAAGGTTTATCAAAATAACAAAATTTTACATCAATGACACAGAAAAACTATGAAGTCACGACATTTTAATCATAATTTTTTTACCCACAGTTGGTAAGCCCTTGGCATCATCTCACCTGATGGTAAGTGACGATGATGCCGAAGATGGAAGCGAGCTTACCAAGATTCCCCAACGCAATGGAGAACTGGCTATCTTATCTTCAAGCCGGAACACATCAATGTTGTTAAAACTGATGTTTGTCGGCAAGACTTAGATAAGATGGTGGTAGCTAGCCAGGCGGGCTTAGAAAACGCCCTACCACCAACCAAACCGAGTCTTACAAGTTAACCCCGCCGGGAATCGAACCCCCGACCACCTGGTGTGAAGCGAATGGACTAACCATTACGCCACGGAGGCGGTTAATTTCAAAACAAAATGGCGTTTTATACAGACGAGTAGCATATTGTCAAATGTTTAACTTCTATGATCTCATCTCACACATGGACATTGTTCAATACTACTGTCCGTCTTCAAGCCTTTGCACGGGGTAGTTCCCACACGCCCCACAAAACGTGCTATTTTCGTGGTTAAAAAAATAAAGAAATAAATTTTGAGTGGTATACTGGTTTCTCACCTTGGGAGTGCCGCTCTTCTTCTTCACCTCGGGCGAGGAGGCACTCTCCATCGCCTCTCCCTCGCGATGATCGCTCTCTTCGAGCTTGTCCTTCAACTTGTCAAATTCCTCCTCGGCGTTGCGAGCATGGTCGTCCAGGTAACTGAATTTCTGGTTAGAAACAATTTTGTTTACATACTGAGGCATTTATTATATCAGCTTATATACGTCCCCACCGAGGGGCTCGAGCCTACCCTGATTCAGGGCGATTAGGCCTTAGTCGACCACGCGGGCCCAGTGCGGGTTGGTCGACTTCACACACAACCTTCGAGTTTCTTCGCAGGCGCGTGCAGGTTTCCTCACGATGTTTTCCTTCACCGTTAAAGCAATCGGTAATTATATGTACTTAAGTTTTAAAATAGGGATGCATCGATACGCCTTTTTGCCGATACGATACCGATACTCTTATAAAAATATCGGCGATACCGATACCGATACGCTTATTGAATTCAAAAAGTAAGGTAGAATAAATAAAACACCAATAATTAATAGTTTTAGTAATCAAAATTAACATTTATAAGATTTTTATTTAAAAAACAAAGCATTCTTAAGTTTTGCGGGCAAAGGCGATTTCGCAAGTCTGTCTGTTTGAATAAGACCTGCGGTGGAAAATAGTCTCTCAGATGCGACAGATGTCTCGTTTGGAACGAAATAGATGGGGACAATACGCGCGTTTACATTACAATTTTAAAGCGTGAAATTTGAAAAGTATCGTTGAATCTGCCATAAAAATATCGCCGATACCGATATATCGGCAAACCCGAAGTATCGCCGATATATCGGTATCGGTATCGGATGCATCCCTATTTTAAAACTCATTGGTACATTGGCCGTCCAGATTTGAACCCGGTACCTCTGGTTAGATGGACCGAGTCGTTACCGGTTGAGCCACCGACGCTTTTTCAAGGCGTATATCAAAGTAAATCCTTACTAATTTTATAAATGTGAAAATGTGTTTGTTTGTTTGTTCCTTTTTCACGCTTCAACACCTTGACCAATCTTGAAGAAATTTGGCATGCAGGTAGCCTGTGTCACTGGGAAAGACATAGGCTACTTTTTATCCCCTGAAAATAGCATAGTCCGATGTAGTTCCTGAGGGAACTGAAAAAAATACTCTTTTTTGCATAATTACTTTAACATCGCAACGGTACAATGGATTGTTGTGTTTTTTTACACAGAACTAGCCGTCCACATAAAATGACATAATTTACGAATTAGTATATCCTGACATGTTCCCGAGGGATCTGGGCAAAACTCCTTTCCACGCTCGCCCACGTAGGAATCGCAACGAAGGAATAAAGTGATTGAAGTTATTTTTTAATAGAAATGATTGAGCGGTGGTAAGCGACATAAACTGTTATTTAGAATAGCCCGATACAGTTCCTGAGAGATCTGGAGGACATTCATGTCTACGTTTGCTCGCGCACTACTTACCCTCAAAGGCAGTCATAAAAACGATTTCCACGCGGGCGAAGCCGCGGGCAAAAGCTAGTAATAAATAAAATTGTTGGCTTTATTCTTGACCCATACACTATTCAGTAGCTATCACGTTGATAGCGAACGTATGTATACGTTATCCATCCATATCAAGAAAATACAACAAACCATTTGCAAATTTTCATAGTTCTAACACTAAATATGATCTAAAATGTGCATTAAATGGCGCCGATAAGTGGTATAAAGATACACACAGGTAAATTAGTGTATTGAGCAGTGAACAAACTTTAAAACTGTATTTTCCTGATAGGGACAAGTTAAGGAATCCTATTGTTTTCAACTCTCCCTTTTACAGCACCAAAAGCTTGGCGACGATTCTCATGCGCGAACCCGCCAAGCTAATAGGCGATCGGGCCTTAGTCGACCACGCGGGCACAGTGCGGGTTGATCAACTTCACACACAACCTTCGCGTTTCTTCGCAGATGTGTGCAGGTTTCCTCACGATGTTTTCCTTCACCGTAAGAGCGTCGGATAAACGTACATATGAGATCGAAATTCGAAAACACATTGGTACGTGGCAGGACTTGAACCACGACTCGCGGATAGGAGGTAGCGGCCCTTGCCGTTGCGTCACCGACGCTCTTTGCGCCACGAACTCATAAATGCTCTTAATGTTGATGTTTAGCGGCAAGACATACACAAGATGGTGGTAGCTAACCAGGTAGAATTACAAAATGTCTTATCACCAACCAAACCGAGTTTTACAAGTTAGACCCCGCCGGGAATCGAACCCGTGACCTCCTGATGTGAAGCGGCGTAAATACATTATTTAGCACTACGTCACGGACGCGGTGAAATAAATTAGTAAGTAATGAGTTTTCTCGCGACAGGCATCTTCATTTTCACCGCGTGCTGCCTATGCTGTAATCGGGGTGGTTATTTCTCGACAACCCATCAAAAATTCGTTACACTGTAACTGCTTCTGTTCCTCTAAACAAAGATCCCAAAAACTATGGTTTAATCTGTCAAGTATTGATGATGAAATCCTGATAGAGCTTGATGTGGTTCTATCTCATCTCTGCATTGACGATGAAGTTCTAGTAGTGCTTGATGTTATCTATTTTATCCCAGGGTTGACTGTAACTCTGGTAAGGCTTGATGTTATCCTATCTCACCTCAGAATTCACGGTAACTGGCTTAATGTTGTTCTAGTTCACCTCAGGGTTGATGAACTCCTGATATAGCTTGACGTTATTCTATCTCATCTCAGCGTTGACGATGAACTCCTACTAGGGCTTGATGCACTAGGGTTGACCGTAATTCTGGTAAGGCTTGATGTTCACGGTAACTGTGGTATGGCTTGATGTTGTTCTAGCTCACCTCAGGGTTGACGATAAACTCCTCTATCTGGGCGACGGCCTCTTTAAAGGCAACGGTCTTGCACGACTTGATGAGCTGCTCCTTGAACTCATGGTAAGGCTTGATATTGTTCTCTTCAATCCAGGCACTGGTGAAAAAGTGTGTGGATTAAAGATTTTTTACTATGTAGTTATTTTTCAATAATTGGAAAGGCATAAGAAGTTACATAAATCACAACAACTAAGTACAAATTTGCATTTTTAGTTTTTCTTTTTTTTCCTAAAAAAAGTACTGAGAGGATTTTGATAATATTTCATCAGTAGGTTGACTGGAAGAGATCCCGTAAGGGATAAGTCCGCCTTTTTATATAATATATTTTATAAGTTTTGTAACAAAAGTTCAATAAAGAGTTTACAAACAAACAAACAATATTTGTATGGATTCAACTATCTATGGAATCTAGTAACGTATACACAAAAAGTAAAAATTATATTTATTATCCTTACTAATATTATAAAGGTGAAAATGTTTTCATTTGTTTGTTATATTTTCACATTTACGTGTCGGGTGTTAAAACGGAAATGAAAAAGGATTAAATAACTTTTTTTAAGTCCCCCAACTAGAGGGGAATAGGAAACAAAAAATAAATTTTAAAAAATCTGCCATCGCCCTGTCTGTTCCAAATTTCAGTTTTAAATTTAGCAATTTATATTGATCAAAAACTACATTAATTTACATAATAAATTAGTCAAACTCATAAGATTGCGAACATTTAATTTATTTCAGAGCAGAGAATGGTAGTCCTGATGATTTCTTAAATTTTTCTAAAACTAATCTTTCATGTCTATCTAATTATTTAATCCTTTTTCAATTCCGTTCTAACACCCGTCGTGGGCTTTTTAAAATTTTTAATTATCTTTTTATTTTAAACTTTTCAGTGAGTACCTACGTTCAGAAGTTCTCCTCCCCATTGAAAGCTTTGAACTACTTACTCTCAAAGGTTTTGTTGTCCGTTTGTCGTAGGTTCTTTAAATTTTTATTTTTATCGAGCTGCAGCGCCCCCTGATGGTCTACGGCTATAAGACACGTCTAGACTTGCTCTGAATAACCTAAGCAATTTATAAAAATTAAAAACCCGACACAAAAAACATTACCCTTTTTTTGGACAAACGGATGAAAATGAATCCTATGTCACTTTCAGTATCAAGAAAAATCTAACAATACCTCGCACTCCAAAATCCATTCAGCCGTTTAAGCTACAGGCTCAGCCAAAGAAGAATGACATACATACATACATCCGAAAAACATTACCCTCCTTTCGGGCAGTCTGGTAAAAATGACTATTATACAAATCAAAAAACCGCAGCGGAATCGGTTGAGTAGTTCCTGGGAAGCCTCAAGGGCCAACTATCCTGTTAAAACGCAATTTTATTTATTTATTTATTTATTTATTTATTTGATAAACAAACACTTACGGTCTAGCCAAACGTGAATGTTACAAAACAAAACATATTATTTGCATATTAAAAATGAATAAAAACAACAGTAGGAATGTAGGATAAAAAACAATTCGAATATCTTAAAAATAAATTACACAATTATTGCACAAGAACGTTATATAATATTAGTGTCTAACAACAAACTCGGAGTAACAATAGATTCGATGTATTGGCTTGCGGATCTCATAAATAGCGGCTCCGAACAAGAAAATATGTCAATCTTAGAATCATTAATTGAGATACTATTTACAAGGTTTAGAGCACGGGACACTGGTGAGTGCTTAAGTATGTTGGTGCGGGCACTAGGCAGAGCAAACATAGGTCTTGAGCGTGGACGAAGATAATGCTTATGGGGAGGTGGAACCGATAATGAAATTTGAGAGAGGAGATCTGGGTTCGTCAGTTTGCCTCGAATGAGCTGGAAAAAATAACGTACAAGGTGAAGGTTTCGTCGAGCCTCGAGGGTTTGATAATTTACCATTCCAACAATGAAGAGGGTGGGGTAAAGATATGGGTAGTATTTGAACATTTTTTTGTAAAGAAAACGTACAAATGATTTTTGGACTTTTTCCAACATAAGGATGTACTTACTCTCATGAGGTGACCACACAATACAATTTGACTCTAACCTACTTCGGACATATGCATTGTAGAGAACACCGATCGTTGTGGGACAGGTAAATTGTTTTGATTGTCGAATAACGAAGCCTGCACTTTTACTAGCCAGTTTGCATGTCCGTATAATGTTAGGATTAAAAGTTAGGTGGGAATCGAAATATGTACCCAAATCTCGTACCTCCGTAAGTCTGTTGAGAAATTGCCCGGAGACCGTATAGTTGAAAGCAATCGGACGCGGAGAACGCGAGAAAGACATAATAGCACATTTTGAGATATTAAGTGCCAATCCATTTTCAAGGCCCCATGTTTGTATTCTATCGATGTCTGATTGAAGTGATAAACAGTCATCTTGGCTACGAACTGAGTGCACAAGCTTGACATCATCGGCAAATAAGAGACATTTGGAGTTACTCACGGCGGAAGGCAATTCATTAATCATTATCAAAAACAATAATGGTCCAAGACTGCTACCCTGACCAATGCCCGATGTCACTGGGTAGCCTTCAGAGCATGATTTATTGTACTGAACGTACTGCTTCCTGTCAGAAAAGTAAGATGTGAAAAAGCTTAATAGATCGGGACAAAAACCTGCCACTGACATCTTTTTTAGCAAGATGTCACAATCAACTCTATCAAATGCTTTATGGAAATCAAAGTAGGCTACATCTACTTGACCACTGCAGTCTAAGTGATTTGATAAAAACATCGTGAGATTTATAAGGTTTGAGGTAGTTGAGCGATTTGGTAAAAACCCATGTTGTTCATCACAAAACCACCCGTCAATTTGCTT
The DNA here is from genome assembly GCA_947284805.1 of Coleophora flavipennella. Lineage (NCBI taxonomy): Eukaryota > Metazoa > Arthropoda > Insecta > Lepidoptera > Coleophoridae > Coleophora > Coleophora flavipennella. The sequence goes on along the minus strand of OX369274.1, from coordinate 2,476,266 downwards.
AAATATAGATGTATAGACAATATACTCAAAAATTTTACTGAATACAGATAGAATAGGTCTATAGTTTTGGATTTCAGATTTGGAACCGTTTTTGTGGATGGGTATTACCTTTGTTGTTTTCCAAACAGAAGGGTAAATTTTTGATTTAATTGCAAGATTTATTATATAGTGTAAAGGTTTTATAAAAACTTCATAGCAATCTCTTACGATAATCTGAGGTATACCATCTGGACCTTGGGTAAACTTAGGTTTTAATCTTTTTAAGGCTTTACTGACGTCTTCTTCACTAACAGGGTCCAGAGTTACAATACGGGGTGAGGCATGTAGCAGGGAGGCAGCATCAGAGTTAGCTTGTCTGATATCAAGAAGTGGTACAGATGGCAAGAACACACTTTTGAAGAAATCAGCAAATGAATTAGCTACTTCTTGAGAAGTCATATCGGTAAATGTTTCTGGCTCATGCCCAAATCGATTGCGCTTTATATAAGTCCAGAAAGAAGCAGGGTCTCGTTTAATGTTCGATTCTAACCTGGCGGTAAAGGAAAATAAACAATATTCTGATGTCGTTTTAACAAGTTTTCTGTAGTAAGAGAACAAAGCATAGTACAGACCATTCCCAGTTTGTTTGTACAACTTATGATGGTAGTTTTTGGTCTTTATAAGGAGAATTAAATTAGATGAGAACCATTCAGGATAGGAGTTAAAACGAGGGTTCAAATGTTTACTTAAAGGGACAGAACTACTTATTATATTGTTTACAGTTGCATAGAGAAAGTTTACAGATTCATCGAGATTATCAGTTATGTATAGCTGTGACCAGTCAATATTTCCCAATCCTGAGTACAAAGCATGGAAATCAGCTTTACGAAAGTTTCTATTATGCACACCTGATGGGGTAATTTTAGGAGAAAAACTATGTTTAGAAGTTACAGCTTTTGTATTTAGAATTTCGACGTTAATATCAAGAGGACTATGATGTTTTTCATGAGAAACAATCTCAACAACAGCCTCATTAACCGATACGTTTGAAATCTCCGAACTAGCCAATACCAAATCAAGTGTTCTTCCGAGTTTATTAATAACATTGTTATGTTGAATGAGATCACAAGTACCTAAGAAAAGGTTAAAATCATTTCTTACATCTACGCTAACAGAGTACAAGTTAAAGTCACCGATTACAATAATGGGTAGGGTATATAGGTTTTTAATTTTCTCAATATACTCAAATGCGCTGTAATAACGACTGACGGATACACGAGGGGCAAGGTAAATCACAAAACAAATAAAGCGTTGACGTCCTCTTGTAATGATGGCACTAATAAATTCATCTATAGGAGCTGCGCTGCAGTCGATCTTACGCAGGTGGTAGGGCGGGCGCACGGCGAGCAGCGCGCCGCCGCCGCCGCGCCCTACACGATCGGCTCGTAGTACGGAGAAGTCTGGTGGAAAAAGCTCTGAATCATAGATTGTCTCGTCAAGTCTGGTTTCAGTGAGTGCGATAATGTTCGACGGAAATGTACTCAGTAGATTCTTAGTTAAGCCAAGCTTGCCCTTTAGGCCACGGACATTTTGGTAAAATATATTAATCTGTGCTTGTTTGGTCACGAAAAAACGCCTTCTTTTTTTCTGGACCATTTTGGCGACTGTTTCTGTAAGTACGCCATTCTTGGAGAGATGTGTGTTTTGGCCAGTTTTCGGGTGTCATGAAGAACTGGAAGTCTTGAAAGGGAACTCCTATTATAAAACAGTTGTGTCTCTCGTGAGCTGGAGTTGGTTTCTTTATCGAAAATGAAGTTTTAGGTCGCTTTTTGGTCAAAAATGCGCGGATCGTGTCTTGAGAAACATCATTATGGAAATTCCATACATGAATAAATTTAACCGGTTCAACGGTCTTCAGTTCAGTATCATCTTCGCCCGTAGCCCTGATTACTGGTCGACCATAACGTTGTCGGTTCGGAATGCTGTAATGTTTGTCCCCCATTCCAGTGCTCGTATTTTGTTTTATTGAGGCTTCATCTGATGAGGGCGAGGGAGTGGTTGGTGTAAGATTGGGGCCGGAGGATTTATCTGATGGCGTGTCTAGTATGGAATCCTTTGTATGAATATTTCTCTGTACGCTATCCTTGTGAAGCACTGTTTGCTTTGTTTTACCCTTCTGTATGACACTACTGTAGGTAGGTTGCTTGAGTGAGTCAATGCTTTGTTTAAGTGAGGTGAGTTCTTGGTCTATACGCTGTCTATGGATATCTAAATCTTGTGTTAGTTTAGTGCTAGTTTCACTCGCATTTTTTAGAACCACACATTCATCCGCAGTCTTCTCAATAGCATCAATTAATCCATCGACGTCAGTTCTTAGAACAGTATATTTGTCATTTAGTTTACTATAATTCCTCTGCATTAGATTGAAGATTTCCGAAAACTCGAACAGTTTCTCCTCTTGTTTTTGCAATTGAGACGTAACCTGTTGTCGGAATTCACGAAGTTCAGTTAAAATATCGCTGATGGATTCAATGCTAGCATTCAAAATCGGCACCTGGTTGTCACTGGGTAGGTTAGTTAGTGGTACCGAGACATTCCCTTTAGTCATATTAGGTTTTACACCAGACGTGATTATAGGGCTGCGGAGTTTAGAATAGCAAGCCGGGCACTTCCAATTGGCTCGGTGTTCAGCGGTCATCGTGTTGCGAAAGCGTGGTGATGAAACGTTTGCACATTGTAAATCATATTTTAATTTGCAAAGAGAGCATGTTAAATATTCTCTACTTGGTACCTTCTGTTTACATCCTGCGCATACTACGGGCGCCATCTTAAAGTCAGCAGCTGTATTAAATCGACATTGATAGTAGTTAGTGTTCAGATATTTCTAGTCTATCGCGGTACACCTTCTGTTGCTATAGATGGCGTTACAGTCAACACAAACAAAAAATAAATAAATCAGATAGGAAAGTTTCTACCTAGCTTTTTAGGTTATGTAAAATGTAAAAGTATTAATATCCAAGTTCAGTCACAGTTTTTATACACAATTTTCAAAACTCACAATTTTTAAGTTGCCAAATCGTCTAGTGTATTTGTATCACACATATTTAAAGTGTTTCAAACATATCAACATACACATTATTTTAGCACTTTTTTTTTTAGTTTGTTAATAAAAGTAATATTTCATCACTGTATGATCCGAGTTACGTGGTAAAAATTACTTGCGAAAACATTTTAGGTAAAAAGAAGCACAATATTATGAATTTAGTAATTAATTATACGGAGTCGATGTTCTTGCCGTAATGGCGTCTTATTCGATTCAATTGAAAAAATAGAACTTTAAAAATCCTAAAACCGACCTCAAAAAGAAATTCACTCAAAAGTATGAAATAATACTTTTATATCTGAATACATGAAAGTTTAGGAGTCAAACCTTCCATCTTCAGCTCACCTGAATAACCTGAAAGAATACAACTATCTGTCAATATGTACCTACCTCTCTATATAATATTGAAAGAATCATCCTCTAACTCCTAACCGTTAAGGACATGTACCTTCCATCATCAGCTCATCAACATGAGATGATTACCAGACGCAAAAACGTGAATAGCTTTAGAAAATATATGAAACACGTAATACATGCCTATAAAATTTGAAGGTAGCCCTAGATTTCCCTGGAATTCCATCACCAGATCCTGACTTGGTGACAATAGGATCACCTCGGGAGCATACTCTTTCGAATAAAAAATATTTTTTAATCGGTCCACAATTTGTTGAGTAATCGGTGAACATACATTAAAAACAATATACAGTGGAACATGGAACCTCCTCCTTTTTTTCCTCCTCCGTTTTAACATCATCATCATCATCATTATATCAGCCACAAATCGTCCACTGCTGGACAAAGGCCTCCCCCAAGGATTTCCACGACGACCGGTCCTGCGCTGCCCGCATCCATCGGCTTCCCGGCTTCCCGCGATCTTCACCAGGTCATCGGTCCACCGCGTGGGAGGCCTGCCTACGCTACGTTTTCCGGTGCGCGATCGCCACTCAAGAACTTTACTGCCCCATCGGCCATCTGTTCTACGAGCTATGTGCCCTGCCCACTGCCACAGTTTAGCGATTCTGTGAGCTATGTCGGTTACTTTAGTTCTCCTGCGGATCTCCTCGTTTCTGATTCGATCACGCAGAGAAACTCCGAGCATAGCACGCTCCATTGCCCTTTGGGTGACCATCGAGCATTGTGCTTAGGTCTTCCATAGTCTCAGCCATGACCACGATATCGTCAGCGAATCGGAGGTGGGATATGTACTCGCCGTTGATATTGATGCCGAGTCCACCCCAGTCCAGAAGCTTAAAAACATATTCCAGGGCGGCGGTGAACAGTTTTGGAGATATAAAGTCTCCCTGTCTCACCTCTCGCTGCAACTGGATAGGTTTCGAGTTCTGGTCCTGGAGGCGAACCGACATGGTGGCGTTTTCATACAGACACTTACACACCTCGATGTATCGATGGTCAATTTGGCACCGCTGGAGAGACTGTAGCACAGCCCAGGTTTCGACTGCATCAAAGGCCTTCTCATAGTCCACAAACGCCAAGCATAGTGCCTGATTGTACTCTTCGGTCTGCTGTATAATCTGCCGCAGCGTATGTATGTAGTCTATGGTACTAAAGCCTTTTCGAAAACCGGCTTGTTCGGGAGGCTGGAAGTCGTCAAACCTGCGTGCGAGACGATTCGTAATGACTTTCGAAAACAGCTTGTAGACATGGCTCAGAAGTGAGATGGGTCTGTAGTTCTTCAGCAGGGTGTTGTCGCCCTTTTTGAAGAAAAGCACGACCACACTTCTGTGCCATGCCTTAGGCGTTTGTCCCTCGAGTATAACGGAATTAAATAACTTCTGAAGAGCTTTTAGTACCGGTGATCCACCTGCTTTCAGAAGTTCAGCCGTAATTCCATCATCACCCGGTACCTTGTTGTTCTTGAGCTGTTTGAGAGCCATTCTAATCTCGTACAGGCTGACGTCCGGGATATCTTCGGTATAGTGTCGGGTTAGTCTGGCTCTTGGGTCTTCAACCAGATCGCTGACAGGCAAACGTGTGGTCTTGTACAATTGTCCATAGAACTTCTCAACTTCTTCCAGCAACTCAGTCTTAGACGATATGGTCCTGCCATCCTCAGTCTTCAGCTTGGTCAGTTGGCTTTGTCCAACAGACAGATCTCTCGCGAACACTTTTGAGCCTTTGTTGTTCTCAATCGCCTCTCTAATACAATTTGTATTATAGAGGCGCAAATCGCGAGTTAGAGACTTAGAGATCTGCCTGTTTAGTTGCCGATACTGAGTAGCGTCTTCAGAGGACTGCAAAACCAATCTGCGTCTTTCTTACATGAGGTTGCTGGTGAAGTCAGAGATTTTTTTGGTTCTGATTGAACGGCGAGTTTTGAAAATCTTAGACCCGACCGTTTGGACAATTTCCACGAACCTGTCGTTATAATCGTCTACATTCTCGCAGTCTCCTAGGCATTCGAAACGATTGTGCAACTCGAGCTGAAAGCTCTCGGGGTTTTGGAGCTGGATGGGCGCTGGTCGGAGCGTAGACTTCATCAGTCGACATCTTTCTAGCTTGGTCTTTAGATTCAATGTGCCTCTGACCATCCGGTGATCGCTTCCTGTTTTGACTGAATTGATCACGGAGACATCATTGAATATTTGCCTCCTTGTCGACAAGATGAAGTCCATTTCGTTTTTTGTTACGCTATTGGAATGCAACCATGTCCACTTCCGCTGTTTTGACTTTTTGAAGAAGGAGTTCATCATAAAGAGGCTCTCCTTCTCCATAAAGTCGGCCAGCATCTGGCCACGTGCATTTCTTACTCCATATCCAAATTGCCCCACTCTCAACTCACTATCGCTTCGTTTGCCCAGTTTCGCGTTAAAGTCCCCCATAACAACGGTATAATGGGTCCTGGTGCTATGTAAGGCTGTAGAGATGTCCTCATACATAGATCCAAATTGCCCCACTCTCAGCTCACTATCGCTTCGTTTGCCCAGTTTCGCGTTAAAGTCCCCCATAACAACGGTATAATGGGTCCTGGTGCTATGTAAGGCTGTAGAGATTTCCTCATACATAGTCTCTACCTCGTCGTCGGAGTGTTCCGTAGTCGGCGCGTATACCTGTATGACCTTCATCGAATACCGTTTGGTGATTCTGAGTATAAGGTATGCTACCCTTGTCGAAAGGCTCACGATTTGGACCACATTGTTAATCAGGGACTTGTGGACGAGAAACCCGACACCACCCTGGGACTGTTGGTCGCCCTCCCGGAAATAGAGCAGGTTTCCGGATTTAAGGATCATGGTGTCCTCTCCCTCTCTTCGGACTTCACATAAACCTACGATATCCCACCGTAACCTGCTCAATACTTCTTCGAGTTCTGTAAGTTTCTCGTCAGTCCACAGTGTACGCGTGTTGTAAGTTGCCAGGGTCAAAGGTCGTTGGGTTTGGTAACCTGGCATCTGTCGGGGATTCTTCGCACCCCCCACCCCGCCGTTACCATGACTGTTACCCGAGCCAGGAATAGCGGGGCCGCCGGGGACTAGGGGCCGTTTTCTGGGTGTGGATTTCATAGGTGGGTTTTGCCGTAATCGCCACGCTTGGCAGGCGGGTTGGTGATCGCAGTTTGATTGCAGGTGTGTTGCAATGCACGGAAAGACGCTGCTGCCCATCCTCCGGTTTTAAGTCCCTTAGTCGCCTCTTACGACACCCATTGGAAGAGATGGGATGGTCCTATTCTTAGCCGGGAACCATACGGACAGTTTTAACACCCGTAAGGAATTTTTAATTTTGCTTTTTTTGTAAACTTTTTTAAAACGAATAGTATTAAAGTGGCGATCGAGCGCAACAAAGGCTCAAAGTATTCGCGAGAGATCTGTTTATTGGAGAGAGCCAACTAACAAAGCTGAAGACCGAGTTGTTGGAGGAAGTTGACAAGATCTAAGGACAATTCTACACGACCACATGCCTGCCTGTCAGCAATCTGGCTGAAGACCCAAGAGCTAGACTGACTACACTATACGGAAGATATCCCGGACGTCAGCCTTTACGAGATTAGAATGGCTCTCAAATAGTTCAAGAACAACAAGGCACCGGGTGATGATGGCATTACGGCTGAACTTCTGAAAGCAGGTGGAACACCGGTACTTAATGCTCTTCAGGAGTCATTAGGAGGATACGCGGTCTAAAAAATAGGTATCTGAATAAAATGTTGCTGTCTTCCTTTCCCTAAACCTCTCTCTATATACAGCAAAAAAGGGAGAACTGCAGCGGAGACCGATAATAGGTTCATGAATTTGAATTAAAATTGACTCAAACAGGATTTTGTAGTCCACTATTTCCTCCTCCAAAACTTGAGCAATAGGTAATCATATTTTTTCAAAAATAATTTAATAAACGCTTTACCTATGCTTCTAAGTTTTCATGTTATTAGTGGGTATCTGAAAACGACGATTCATATGGGCAATTTTCTCAGTTATTGAAGGCTCCTACTTCCTATTAAAATTAAAATATGTGGAAAAACAAAACATAGGGACATTGCAATATAGGTTTGATGGAAAAATACCTTTTTGCTCTATTGTCATTATCCAGGGAGGAATCAGAGGACTACGTTTGTATGGAAAAAATGGCGCCCGCGTTCGCACCAGAACTCGAAACCCTATCCGGCTGCAACGAGGGGTGAGAGGAAAACGTTATATCTCCGAAACTGTTCACCGCCACCCTGGAAGATGTTTTCAAGCTTCTGGACTGGAGTGAACTCGGCATCAATATCAACGGCGAGTACATCATCCATCTTCGATTGGCTTACGATATCGTAGTTATGGTTGAGACTATGGAAGACTTAGGCACAATGCTCGATGGCCTCAGTGGGTCTTAAAATCATGGACAAAACCAAAATGATGTTAAATGTCCGTGTCGCACCCACTCCTCTGAAGGTTGGAGACTCTACACTCGAAGTTGTTAACGAATATGTATACCTGGGACAAACAGTCCAGGTAGGTCCAACTTCGAGAAATAAATCAATCGGCAAATCCAACTCGGCTGGGTAGCGTTCGGAAAGCTTCGCAATATCTTCACGTCCCAAATACACTAGTGACTAAAGTCTTTGACCAGTGTGTGTTGCCAGTGATGACATACGGAACCGAGACATGGTCGCTTACTATGGGTCTCACAAGAAGGCTCAAGGTCACCCAAAGGGCAATAGCGCGTGCTATACTCGGAGTTTTGCTGTGTGATTGAATCAGAAACGAGGAGACCCGCAGAAGAACCAAAGTAACAGGCATGATCTCAGAGTTGACAAACTTAAGTGACAGTGGGCAGGGCACATAGTTCGTAGAACAGGTGGCCGTTGGAGCAGTAAAGTTCTCGAGTGGCGACCACGCAGTGGAGTGGAAACGTAGCTTAGGCAGGCCTCCCACTCAGTGGAGCGGCAACCTAGTGAAGGTCGAGGGAAGCCGTTCGTTGTGGAAATGTTTGGTGGCAGCCATTGTCCAGCAGTGGTCGTCTTTCGGCTGATATGATACTGATCGATAAATTGAGGCGACACCGTCGCCAATGTCCATACCATGTTGAAAATATCGGTTCTCGTCCGATCAACGAAGTTCAGCACTGTTGGGAGCGGTCAGTACTTGGAAGGGTGACCATCTGGGAACACCGCGTGATGTTGGCTTTTTAGTACTCAAACTTTTTTTATTTTATTGCCTGAACAACGCCGTTCATACAAATCGTAGTCTACTGATAATGTGAAAACAAGAAGTTGTTTTATAGAAACATTTGTTTATTTATGATTGGATATGGGAAATCTATGTCCATATATCCCTGTCTTTTTCAAAATACTTATATATGTTGGGATAAAACGGTCTAAAGTAATAATATAGTATAATATGTTATATCTCAGCATACATAAGTTGATTGATTGATTTATTTGATTTCTTTATTTTTCATGTCTTACTAACATAGTCAGTAAGTTTTTTACTAACATATCCTGGGCCCATGTTGTCTGGTAAATAAAAATAAATAAAAAATAAGTTTTTTGAATCTAAGTATTTAGTTAGACCTATGTATTTAACATTAAACTTGATACCTCCACATGTTACTGACAAAAAGGGTTTTTTCAGACAGACAGACAGACAATGAACTACTCCTATAAGGGTTTCTCTTTTCTTTTTGAAGTACGGAACTCCTAAACGTATGAATTGCTCACAAATTCAAACTCAACACTGTAAAACCCCAAATTAAAAAGCAAGCCTTTTGCTATATAGGACTCCAATTAGAATAGAATAGAATAGCATTTATTTAGAATTATAGCAAAGCATACTTTAAAAAAAAACAGGAAACCAATATTTACCTATGAATAATAATTTGCTCTCTTATGCAAATGAAATTTTTATTTTATAAAGACACCTCAATTTGAAATTTAATTTCTGGCTCATTTTGGGATATAACGGGTTTCAAACACCATCTGCCTGAAGATGGTGTTCGAAACTGGTCGCTGACAAGTAATAACGTGTAGTTTTATTCAATTTCTGTGCAATTAGTGTAAATATATACCAAAATGAGTGATATAATGTTCCACCAAGAACCTACAATCAAAAGTATCAACTTTTTGATTTCTGCATTATTATCAATTATAAAACTATTTAAATTCGAATTTACTGACTCTTGTAATGTATTAAACTACATACAAAAAAAAATAATAAGTATTGATTTGATAATTTACAAGTTTCATTTTGCTTTAAATCTATTATAAACATTATCAGGAAAACCTTCAATAAAAACACCTTGAAATTTGGGTACTAAAAATTAATTTTAACCGAAATTGTATCAGTTATATTTCAAACAGTTGATACTTTTGATTGAAGGTTCATTATATAGCTTTTTAAAAAAATATATAAATATATTTTAAATCAGTCAGTCACATCAGCTCATATACGTCCCCACCGAGGGGCTCGAGCTTACCCTGAATTAGGGCGATCAGGCCATTGTCGACCACGTGGGCCCAGTGCGGGTAGGTCGACTTTACACACAACCTTCGAGTATCTTCGCAGGCGTGTGCAGGTTTCCTCACGATGTTTTCCTTCACCGTTAAAGCAATCAGTAAGTATATGTAAGTTTTTGAAAAACTCATTGGTACATTGGCCATCCAGGTTTGAACCCGGTACCTCTGGTTAGAAGGACCGAGTTGTTACCGGTTGAGCCACCGACGCTTCTTATACATACAACGACGACGGTTATACATACAAGCGTGAAACTTGAATTATAGAGGTTATTCCCAGAATCCGCGCCCATTGTTGTTCTCAAATAAATTTTAGTATATAGTAATCGTTGAGCCACCGATATTTTAAATAATTCCACATAACACAAATAAAACTGCATCTATAAGTTTACACAATATGTGGGTACCCTAAAATTATTTTGACAGCATGCACACATATAGTCTGCCTGAAAATTATGTTCGAAACTGCTCATCATCATCATCATCATATCAGCTCGACCTTCACTAGGTTGCCGCTCCACTGAGTGGGAGGCCTGCCTAAGCTACGTTTCCACTCCACTGCGTGGTCGCCACTCGTGAACTTTACTGCTCCAACGGCCACCTGTTCTACGAACTATGTGCCCTGCCCACTGTCACTTAAGTTTGTCAACTCTGAGATCATGCCTGTTACTTTGGTTCTTCTGCGGGTCTCCTCGTTTCTAATTCAATCACACAGCAAAACTCCGAGTATCTAAACTGCTCGCAGACAACTTATAAATACAGTTTTGTTTGTTTTATGTGGAATTACTGAAAACATATACCAAAAACTACTGTTAAATTTCAGTTAAAATTAATTTTAATGCAATCTTACCAATATCCAATATTCCTTACATAAAGTGCAATATCTTTATAGGGTTCCATACCCAAAGGGTAAAAAACGGGACCCTATTACTAAGACTCTGCTGTTCTTCTGTCTGTCTGTCCGTCTGTCACCAGGCTGTATTTCATGAACCGTGATAATTAGACAGTTGAAATTTTCACAGATGATGTATTTCTCTAGCCGCTATAACAACTAATACTAAAAATTAGAAAAAGTGGAAGTCTCCAAACAAAAATTACTTTTTTCTAAACATGAAGAAACTAGTACCATCTAATATGATGGTACAGAACCCTTTGTGCATGGTTCTGACTTGCACTTTATCAGTTTTTTTTGTAAATTGAATATTAGTAAATCTTATAATATTTTGTAAACTGCACTTGATGGGCATGCTAGTTAGTACAGCCTAGTTCACTTTTAGCATAAGGATTCAAAGTTTGGTTAAAAAATCTTTAAAAAAAGAGATTTTAATTTTTTTGTAAATACTATACAGCCATTTAAACTCTTTGGTTGCATTTGATAGCTTTATTCTTCTGTAGTAGTGAGAAAAAACAGAATCACATTATACCTAAATTTGTAGATATGGCACCCATAATATTGTCTCTAGGTAGATACAATACAATATTATTTATTGCATCACAATATAAAAAAAGAAGAAATAAACAATATAGAAGAAAGCCTATACAATAGCAGCCTTATTGCTAGGTTGATATTCAAGAATTTTATAAAAGTGCCAATATCTCGAAAACTATGACACTTACTATAGTGTAATTTACAAATTCTTGCTTCTCATGACCTAGACCATTAGCACTCTCCGGGTTGACATTGGTTAATGGGACACCCTGTATAATATAATGTTTACTGAGCTAGGGACCAATTCATGGCACAATCAACAACAGATAAAGTACTTTTCCTCTGAAAATAAATGTAATACTTGCCTACCTATCAGGTTTTGTTTGATCTTATCCCCGTTTCAGTTCTCAGCCATCTCAACATCATGCAACAAGGCTTAGCCAACTAAAAAACTTAGTTCATATTGAGATATCCAACAGATTCTAAGTCTAATCATGAAAGAGGTAGGTACTTACAAGTTGTTTGTCCCGAAGAAGTAAATGCACTGAATGTTGGTAGTCTTTTTTGGAGGCTTCAACTCGGGAGGGGGGATGGCTACCTGGAATTGAAAAATAAAACAACTAAGATAGTAGGTAATTACATTTGAAAAGCTATAAGATACATCTGACATGGCAGTATGAAAAAAATGCCTAAGCCTCAAGGCAGGAGAAAAAAATTGAGGTTAACAACCTTACTTTAATTCATAGAAATTTAATGTATGGCAATAATACTGTTTGAGGACACAATTTTTACATCTACAAGCCCAAAACTTAGCTTAGAAGCTTCAGATAACATCATAAGCGTACCCTGGCGTCCTGACACGAATACACTAAGTTTCCCGCCTGTAGTACTCAACAACAGACAATAACAGTTGATGTTTTTAATCATTTGTTTTTCATGGACGTGGAAAGTACAGAGGGTACGCTGATGATGCGTCTTGTTGTTGGAATTAAAAAGGTGAGCATCTTACCCGGCCGGGCCACGGGCTGAAACCCTTCATTTTCGCCCTGAAACAAACGTACAGATTTATTACTTTCTCCGTATTCATTTCGGAAACACATTTAGTATATTAAAGCTACATTTCAGCTACATACCAAACTAAGTCACCAAGTTTATAACCCTCAGACATGATGTACGCCCTTCCCTCACAAAATTACACGACGAACTAAAAATTGAAAGACAACAAACAAACAAATGTAGAAGCTTGAGAGATGTCCCCAAATCTTCATTCAGCATACTTTTGTCTATGGGAAAACCGTAAAATTTGTTTGGTAGGTAAGACACTACGCACGCGAGCAGCATTCGCTTTTTATGTTTTCATTTTCTCCTATACTTTGGAAAGTAAAATGCGACGAAAAAGCTGAAAAAAGAGAAGAAAAAGAATTAGGTAAGAAGCATTTAAAACGGTTAAACGCTCGTGTGCATTGGTCATGCTTACTTGGGGGTCGTTCCAAAACAAGATAAACGAACTCGTAAAAAATAAACAGACAAGGCTATGTCAAGAAAGAGAGAAAACCAAATGTTTTGGAAAGCATGCGAGCGACTCGAGTTTTGGAACGGCTCTGGTTCACTTATCTTTAATATTTATGATAAACAAAATCTTATCAAAGTCTTAAGTAAAGCAAAGTATTTCGGGGTCGTTATTTAATTTAAGAAGCGTCGGTGGCTCAACCGGTAACGACTCGGTCCATCTAATCAGAGGTGCCGGGTTCAAATCTGGAAGGCCAATGTACCAATGAGTTTTTCAAAAACTTACGTACATATCATTACCGATTGCTTTAACGGTGAAGGAAAACATCGTGAGGAAACTTGCACAGGCCTGCGAAGAAACTCGGAGGTTGTGTGTGAAGTCGACCAACCTGCACTGGGCCCGCGTGGTCGACTAAGTCCTAATTGCCCTGATTCAGGGTAGGCTCGAGCCCCTCGGTGGGGACGTATATGAGCTGATATAATAAAATAATAATATTTAATTTTAGGTGACTAAAAAAGGTTTTTTGATCATAGTTTTTAATCAAGGAGCCCTAAAAGTAGCTCCCTAGTCTTTATATATATAAATCTTCTGTCCGTGTGTTAGTCATTGAACTCCTCCTAAACGGCAGGACCGATTTCGCTAATTCTTTTTTTGTCGAGTTCGTTATTGTCAGGAGAAGGTTCTTATGTAGGGTAGGGTAGGGTAGGGTAGGGTAGTGTAGTGTAGTGTAGGGTAGGGTAGTGTAGGGTAGGGTAGTGTAGGGTAGGGTAGGGTAGTGTAGGGTAGGGTAGTGTAGTGTATGTAGGGTAGGGTAGGGTAGTGTAGGGTAGTGTAGGGTAGTGTAGGGTAGGGAAGTGTAGTGTAGGGTAGAGTAGTGGGGTAGAGTAGTGTAGGGTAGGGTAGTGTAGGGTAGAGTAGTATAGTGTAGTGTAGGGTAGAGTAGTGTAGGGTAGGGTAGTGTAGGGTAGGGTAGTGAAGTGTAGGGTAGGGTAGTGTAGTGTAGGTTAGGGTAGGGTAAGGCAGTGTAATGTAATGTAAGGCGGTACGTAGTTCGCCGGGACAGCTAGTAAATAAATAAACCTTCAAAAAAAAATAACAAAAGTAAAATTTTAAAAAGATTATTTTAATGGCTAAAGAGATACATTTTCATTTCGACTCTAAAATAACCTAACTTTTCAAAATTTTACTTCGTATAGTATCTTTTTGCATTAGTTGTTTATTTATTACAAATTTTTTTGAAGCCTTCAGTAAAAATCATCTTACTTTGAAAACTTTTTTAGATGTACCGCCCAAAAAAAAAATTAAGGCGACTCCATACAATCTTCGTTCCATCGAGTTACCGTCCGGTCATTGACTAAGCATGCGGTATTCAGCGTGGTCAGTAGTAAGACAGACTAGTTAGTGGAGATTTAAAATAAGTATTCATACTAATACTCATGGCTTAGCCATTTTTGAGGTACGGTTGGGACCTCAAAAATGGCTAAGCCATAAGTATTTTCAAGTCCATATATTTTTAGGTCAATGCTGGAGATATAAAAAAATACTCCCAAAACCCAAGTTTTACCCAAATCCGTCCAGTAGTTTGGGACCTAATAACTTTAGAAAATACATGAAACTTGTATTACGTGCCTATTAAATTTGTGAGTTGCCCTCGATTTCCCTGGGATCCCGTCATCAGATCCTGACTTGGTGACAATGGGACCACCTCGGGAGTATATTGTTTCGAAATAAAAGAATTTTGATCGGTCCACAATTGACGGAGAAATCGGTGAACATACATTAAATATATATATATATATATATACCAGCTGTATGCAGCAAAAAGAAATACCTACGCTAAAATAACCTACTAAATCTTAATAATAATACCAGCTGTATGCAGCAAAAAGAGCCCGCCGCGTGACCCACGTGCGAGCGCGTCATCGAGCGAATGTGCTAGGGTTGTACCTATGATGATTTTGGTAATGAAACGAATGTTGTAGAAAATAAATTATTTTATATTTGTCGATCAAATATGTTTGAGTTTAATAAAATGATAGATGCATTTTTTCCCTTCCCTGAGTTCTTGATTATGAAATTTTAATGTCGAAAATATCCGAAACCTCGTAAATAATTTTAACAAATAATCAAAAGGGAAACAGGAGCAAAGCGGAGGAAAATCAATCAGAGTCTTCAAAATTTCCAAGACGGTGCTGCCAGGCTGATCTATTATGACTATGACATTATCAAAATTGTTTGAAAACGCTTTTTCTAATTCTTCAATGTAGTTATACCACCATAAGAGAGACATTAATAACTATTATTTATATAAAAAACACATAAATAATATCTGAAATCCTTAATTTACGACGATTAACATAATAGGTACCTACCCACCATTGTTCTAAGTTTAAGGAATAAATTATGATAATTTGTAAGGGAACGAGAAAAAGGAATTCGAAAAAAACTAAAGATTCAAAATACTATTGTTTTTCTCTCAGCAATGAAAAAAATTACAAATTTTCATTTGACAGTGTTGAGGTATTTCGCTGCTCTGTTGATGTGGTGTACTTAAGGAGATGCTGCTCTGTTGAGGTGGTGTACTTGAGGAGAAAAATACTTTTATGATGAAGGAGAACCAGCGAAAATATATTAAATGTGTTTCGTCTCCCGCTGAAGACCCAAATGTCTTTATTTACCGATATCCTAACCCGGGAAAGAAGATTTTTTAACTGTGAGTTTCAACTTTGATTCTAGTAGCAAACTCAGTTTTTTACAGCAATCTTGTAGAATAACAACCGGTACTTACATACTGAAGACATTAAGCGGTCTTGGCTCAGTAGGACTTGCGAGGTCGCGTTGAACATGCAGGTTAACTTCTAATGATTAACCGACCAAACAGTCAAAGTAATAAATTTTACTAGTGTCGACTGTTGCTGTGCTTTGCAAGGCACGTTTATTGTTGCGGATTGCTGTCACTAGATTTTATGTTTCATTTTAGCTACTAGCCCTATGGGTTGGGGTGCACATAACCAGGCTGCCAAAGGGGAGAGCCTCGCGATCTTTTCGACTGTAAATAATCAAACCTGACCGAACCTATTTTTGGATTTATGGCAGCTCAGATAAGTACATTCCAAACTAACACCCACCAATCCAGACTAAGCCCCCGTATGTGGAGTAAACCCTAAATCTGCCAAAACATGGGAAAAGTTTAGTGTTTCAGCAGGCGGTTGGCTATTTCAAACCTAAATTTATTAATGTACTGCTTTTATTTTCAGATGTGAATTGTGGACAAAGTATTGCTTTCTAACAGATGCATGGTCTTCACCAAAATTGCAAAAAAAAAATTTTTTTCAGCACAGTATGTTGCGTCATAAACATTTTAAGCAAACATATTTTATAGACTAAGACAAAAAAGCTGCATAGACGTGCTGTGATGCGATGAATGTGATGAGGTAATTTTTTTTATAAATTCTATATTATTACTAGACATCGGATTTTTTTGGGTCATCCATGGCCGAATTTAGAACTTTTATTTATACCTTGACTTCCTGACCACGCTTAGGCTTAGTTAAAAAACAAAGAGACAAAAAAAACATTATAATTGTTACATTAAATAACACTAGTTACATAAATCAGCTTTACAACCGATTTCTGCCACTTTACGAAAAGTTAAGAGCGTGGCGAAGTTTGAGCTCACTATTTTTTCCAGTTTAGGATTTCACATAAACAAATTACTTTTAAATAACTTCTCATATTTTAATAACAGATTAAACAACTAACTATCGTTCCTGCAACTGACCGTTTATATTTATTACTATAATATCTTAAAATGCAGTTCATATTATTTTATTAGCTTAAAATGAACATAGACATGCTAAATGTAATTGTAACTTTTACAGGTTTAGCCAAATGGAGTCATATAGTGGACTTCTATGAACTGGACAATGCAACCCCAAACTTTGTATTTGCTCCATGTTTAAAAAAGGAACACTTGAGTCCAAACATGAAACAGAAAATGAAGGTGAAGCTAGCAGCACAAGTGCTCAGCCACTCTGTTGCGGCAGGCATGTATGCTAAAATAGCCCAAGGTTAGATCATGTTGAACTTTCGAAAATTATTAACCGCCTCTGTGGCGTAATGGTTAGTCCAGGAGGTCGCGGGTTTGATTTCCAGTGGGGTCAATTTGTAAGACTCAGTTTGGTTGGTAGGGCCTTTTTTAAGCCCGCCTGGCTAGCTACCACCATCTTATCTAAGTCTTGCCGCCAAACATCAGTGTTAACAACATTGATGAGTTCCACCTCCAAGATAAGATAGCCAGTTCTCCATTGTGTTGGGGAATCTTGGTAAGCCCGCTTCCATCTTCGGCATCATCGTCACTTACCATCAGGTGAGATGATGCCAAAGGATTACCAAATGTGAATTTTAAAAAATATTGGAAAGTTGCTCTGAATCACAAGTAATAAATAATACGAAACTCTGTTTTTTTGGTATGTTACCTCTTCACGCTTCAACACCTCAACACATCCTGTGTCATGGAGAAGGGCATAGGCTACTTTTTACCTGTGAAAATAGCATGTCCGATATAGTTCCTGAGGGAACTGTTAAAAATACTTTTTTGGTTGATTTCCTTAACATCGCAACGGAGCAACGCATTATTGTGATTTTTTGCACAGAGATGGTTCAGGGGATGGGAAATACATAGACCCTAATAGCATAGGAAACCCGAAAACGTCCCGATAGCATAACCAGAGATAGAGACAAAACTATCAAAGTTTGTTTATGCCCTTTATGAACTTAACATATCCAATGATTTTAGATAATAAGTTTGTATGTAATAATGTTTTTTTAATATTTCAGGCGAACTTGATGCAGATGCTGCTCAGCTAATGTTTCATCCAACATGGATAAATTGTTTGACGCTTTTAACAGTGAAAGTCCAGATTTGCGTAAAGGGAAACCTCACGCAACGAATATGTCAAATATATCACCACACAATAAACTGTTTGGAGAAATGAAAATATTTTTAAGTAATGGAATTTGTTTGGAGCACTCGTCTGCCTCCATCAAAGCAAGGCTGGATCTGGAGTATCAATGGAATGGAGCGTCTATGGATCAGTAATAAAAAAAACATAGGGATATAAGAAGTATAGCCAGATGGCGGATTCAACAAGTTCCAATTGAAAATTTATTTGTACGCATCAGAGGGAATTGTGGAGCAAACTCTAATCATACTGCTGTACAATTTATTGCGGGTTTTGAAGATAGCAATTATTATGTCAAAACTACTGTCCATGAGCGGAAGAGGAGGAAACTGCGACGCTGATAGGAGCTCTGCATTAATAAACAATTTTAAGATGCTATTTTTAGTTGTTGGTTTTATTTATCCTTAACTATAGATTTTTACTATTTTTCTGGAAAGTAGACAGCAAACTGTTTTTTTTTTGCAAAAATCAATTAAATGTGATAAGATTTTCGCGAAAAAAACCAATTTGTTCTCTACTTTCCAGATCACCAAATGTTATGGACGGAAGCATTTGAATTTGCCGCTTCGAACTAGTTTTACGGGGCTCTCAAGAGATGGCGCTAAAGTCGGACTTTGCCAAAGATGACCTCAGATTTTGTATTTTTTTTTTCTATGGAGTTGACATTCTTCTCCCTTGTGGAGTTATAGTGTTCTGTGGTAATAGTGTTCTGCACGTTCTGCACGTGTTCTGTGAGTTACATACCTACTCTATCGACATATTATAATATAATATAATTTATAGTGATCACCGCAATAGCACAGTATCACGATATTATTGTAATTCTGTGGTAATAGTGTTCTATGATAGAGAGGACCGACCGCCAAAATTAAAATATATTTGTTTCTAATCAAAGAAACGTAAGAAATTAGATTAAAATGTCTAAAAGATGTATATTTCCGCAACAAAATGGTGAAAGGAAGAAGGCGAAACTTGATGTAACTATATCCGATCACAATTTTCCATTGAGTCAAAACGCTGGTCCCAGTAAAGGTACTATTTGTAATTATTTTAGCTTATATGCTAAACCAAAGCACGTTTGATCGTCTCCGTTTCAATGAATAATGAGTTATTATCGTTTCTATACACGGGAAAAGGATTTAAAAGTGGGTAAAAACTTTATTTATAAGTTAAGTTTATAGTCAAGTCCAACAAATAATACAAATCTCCATGGATACTTGCAGAATCAGACAAAGGAGACACGTGGGGCGATGATAATGATGATGAGATCCTCCTCCTGGCGAGTCAGGCTTGCGAAGAAGCTTACAGCGACATCAGCATGTTACCAAATTACAGTTTGTGTATGCAACCAACTACAACCAGTACTCAGGCCTGGGAACCTGACCCCAGTACTTCCAAAAGCAACTTCTCATTCAAGAAACCTTCAGGTATCCCCACAAACGTTTCCACCAATAACTTAAAAGAGAAATGTAATAGGATATCATCACCTCTACCTGGCATAACTTCCAAAGTTGTACCAAAAGTGAACAATGGAAGCAATAACGTAAGCGACGAATTGATATTTAATGAAAAAATATACAAGGGACATGATTCTGAATACATTTATCGGCAACTGCTTCAATTGCAAGAGGATAACGCAAAACTCAAGTCAGAAAATGGAAAGTTGTTAGAAAAATGTGTTACAAAGGAAGGAGAGGCTTCAATTCTACGTACTCAGCTGAAGACATGTCAGGTGGCTGTTGATAATGCGAGGATGGAACGGATAAAGGGTCAGGAGAAACTACAGATGGAATGGACTGAGAAATTGACAGCGGCAAATAATCAAATGCACGATTTGAGGACACAGCTGGATTTCAAAGTTAGTTTATTGAAAAAAAATTTTTGCTCATAAAAGTCAGCAAAAGTATGATTGTTGGTATACATAATGCATCCCACTTGATGGACTAATGACCTGGTGAAAGTAGCGAAAAGCCAGCAGAGAGAGACAGCATGGGACTGCTCATTGTGGAATTTTTAGGGGAGGCCTAAGTTCAGCTGGTTGTCTTTCTTTTGATATAATGATTATACTGGATGGGAAGTATAGGTATTATTTGAGTATGCATGTAATATTCTCGACTTCATCATCACTCCGTCAGCTGCAGTCAAATTCTTAATAAATACATAAAAAGTAGCCTTTACGTATCTTGATAACAAGAAGGGAAGTTATCAGTGCTATCTCAATCAAAAGATGGAATGCCTTGCATGCAAAAAACCAACATGAGAAATCAAATATATATATATGGGCGCAGCATACAATCATATACACTTTTATGTCTGATTGCATTGATGCGTTTGTAGCACTGTCACTTTTGGTTGCATTCAATCTTTAAGTTTCACTCTTCCTGTGATGGAACCCTGCAGCCCGCTGAAATGTCTTTCTCTAACATTGATAGAATAATTTCTTAGAAAATATTGCTTAATATGTTTTTTATCATCACCATCATCATCATGTCAACCGAAAGACCTCCGCTCCTTGACAAAGGCCTCCCACAAGGATTTCCACAATAACCGGTCCTTTGCTGCCCGTATCCAGCGGCTTTCCACAACCTTCACGAGGTCCATGCTACTTCTTCCAGTGCGTGTTTGCCACTTAAGAACTTTACTGCCCCAATGGCCATCTGTTCTACGAGCTATGTCTTCATGTCCCAAATACTGCAGTGTCTCAAGACTAAGGTCCTTGACCAGTGTGTAATGCATGATGTACATACCATTTTATTTTCTGATATATTATTTAATTTTCTGTCTGTTTTGACCATATAGTAGCATATCATAAGTAGCAAATACAACCAACCAACCAATCATCATCATATCAGCCGAATGACAACCAAAAAATAAAAAAAATAACCAACCCATCCTTTTTTTTCACAAATGTCAATGTATATGTAGGGAGCTGCTGGATGCGGGCAGCACAGACCCGGTCATTGTGGAAGGGAGGCCTTTGTCCACCAGTGGACGTCCTTCGCCTGATATGATGATATGTAAACACTATTGTATGACCATCAGATAGAGTGAAATATGCACCTACTTTAAATAAACATTTTGAAATCGTGAAATTTAGACAATAGCAACTGCATGGATCTGCTGAGTTAGGACCAGGGTATAGGGTCTGTGCAGGACCAGTCATCGTGGATATCCTAGGGTGAGGCCTTTGTCCTGCATTGGATGTCTTTCAGCTGGTATGATGATGATGATAGGGTAATGATGTAAGGACAGTTTTCATTTCACTTGAAGATGGCTTATTGTACTTGAAACTTTCAAGATGGCCAAGTGCTATATTCACACACTCAGTTCTTAAAAAAATATTTCATTTTAAGTAGTTTTTGTAAAAAAGCATAGACAAGAAAAATAGTTTTTCTATTTTCACAGAATGGTGAAATAGTTTTCATTTTTCATTTGTTTTTCTAAAACTATTTAAACCAAAATTCCTTTTAAGAACTGAGAGGATATATCTTGAAATTTACTATCGTCCTTAGTAATTTTTTATAGCTTTTCAGGTAGTAAAATTTGATTTTGTAACTACATTTAAATTAACAGCTGGAATGATTAAACATGACCGGGGTATCAATCTCAAATATTTCTGATACCAATGGAGACATTATAAAGTTAATGGATGTGCAAGGTAAAACGTGATATTGATGCAGCCTTTTTAAGGATAACTTTATTTCAGAACTTGGAGATAATAAGCATCAAAGAGAGATGCAAAAATCTCGAGTCCAGGAAGATAAAACTGACACAAGTCACTGTTGGCAACAATGACATATGCTCTAGGTATTATTCTTTCTCATTTTACCTTACCATTTATTCTCTTGTTTCCTAAGGGGTTGGAAGTAGTCATAGTGCAAAATGCGACTTACGTGTGAGGTTGCGGCGATCATGCTTGTTATTTTTTTTTATACTCAATTGATAAGCCCTTGGCATTATCTCACCTAATGGTAAGCGAAGATGATGCCGAAAATAGAAGCGGGCTTACTAATATTCCCCAACGCAATGAGGATCTCTCTATCTTATCTTCAAGTCGGAACACATCAATGCTATTAACACTGATGTTTGGCGGTAAGACATAGATAAGATGGTGTGCCACGGACGCCACGGAGGCGGTTAAGTTATAACTGAACATAAGCAGAGTCATTACCTGGACACAATTGTTTACTTGCTTTGCAAAGCTATTACTAGATTGCAGTTGATAAGTTGTGTTGGAGGCTTAAAAATTTCTGATGCACCCACTCTTATCCACCACAAGATCTAATACCTCCACCAACCCGGACTTGGCCCCCGCAGTTGGGCCCTAGCAGTTGGGGCGTTATTATTTTTGTTATTTAAAATCATAGGTACAATTTTGAACACTTGGTTACGTCATCCTATCCTAGTTACACTAAAGTTCAGTTCAGGTTTCAGACATGGTTGTGTACAGGTCATAGAAGAATGTAAATAAAAATAAGTAAAATAGTAATTGTTTCAGCTGTATAGGGGCCATGTTTTAGAATAATATAATGATAAAACAAGACTTAAGTAATAATAAACAATCCTTCAAGATAAAATGTCAAATATAAAAAAAAGAAAAAAGTGTAATCTTCAGCTGTAAAAGGGCCATGTCATAATAAAAAAGAAACTAAAAGTAAAAATTATTTTTTTAAACATAAAGTTTCAGCTGTCAAAGGGCCATGTCATCATAATGAAAAGAAACTACAATTAAAAATCAAAATAATAATGATAAAACAAAAAAAAAGAGAAAAGAAAGCCTATCGAAATTATACCTACTAAAGTAACAATTATGACAATACTGATGTAGTAAATTTACTATCGTCAAGAGTCTCTTTAATACTGTAATAACTTTTAGTAATGAGTAAATTCTTAATTTTAGTTTTGAACTGGTCACAGCTTAGTTCTCTTGTTTCAATAGGTAATTTATTATAGAATCTTACTCAATTACATAAAAAGCTCTTGGGGAATTTACTGAGCCTTGTTGCAGGAAGTTGAATATTATTTCCATGCCTAGTAATATAGTTAGGGTGTATTTCCTGTAACTTTGTAAAGTCCTTAATATTTTTCTTTACATACATGACACATTGATAAATATTTGAACTATATAAAGTCATAATGTTTAGTTTTAAAAATAAATTTCGACAAGTATCCCTTGGTTTAAGACCCAGTATAAATCTAATAGCACGTTTCTGTAAAAAAAATATTCGATTCGAATCTGCTGCTGTACCCCATAACAACAACCCATAAGTCATTAAACTGTGAAAATAGGCGTGATAAACAGTTTTTACTGCCTCCATTCTTTAAAGAACTATATAGTTATATAATATAACCTTTTTGCTAGATGTTCAATTTGCTCTTTCCATGTTAAGCATGAACCTTTATACCAAGAAGAGTTAGATCCTTTGTAAGATTTCAAGTTACATCTTTTTGTGTAATATGGTTGTGTGCCCTAGTAGCTAGGGTAAAATTCACAAGGTATAGTCTTGTTAACATTTAGGAGAAGATTATTGCATTCAAATATAGTCTTGTTAACATTTAGGAGAAGATTATTGCATTCAAACCATTTTGATAGTCTATTGATACTTAAACTTATCAAGTTTTTACTTTTGCTGTTGACTAGGACGGAAATATCGTTTGTAAACATTACCATCTTAACTTCATCATGAACACACAACTTATATCATTAATATACACCAGGAAGAACAGGGGACCCAGTATGGATCCTTGAGGGACACCACACTTAATACTACTCTCATTTGATGATGTACCATTCACTTGGACAATCTGTTTTTCTTGATGTGAGATAAGACTCACAAAGACACAAATATTTACCTTTGAGATCATATTCCTTAAGTTTAGCCAATAAAATATACCGAAAGCTTTTGATAGGCCACAAAATATTCCGTAGGTGTTTAATCTAGCATCCAGAGACATAAGCACATTTTCAATTGACTTACATATTTAGTTATGGGTTGTTAAGTTAATAAGGCCTAGAATATTCTACAATGTAGACTGCCCCTCCTGTGATAAGGGAAGGGATGCTGAGGTCCTAACAAAATCGTCTTCCATACAAACCAATAATTCTAATTTTTCAAAAATGAATTGTACGGTTGCAATTAAACTTTGTACATATAAGTAAAACACGAAATTGTAGTAAAGATACGATTTCGAATTTAGATTTTTTAACACTTAATTCAAAAGCAGAGGGCCTGGTATTTTTTGACATATACTCATTTTATATTTTTTACATAAAATATTGTCGTCTGCGGAGCTTAAAACTGTAATAGTTTTTTTGAAATTTTTATTATCTAGTTTTTATTTTTTATAAATGTAAGAAAAATATAGAAGGCTGTATAGTACTTTGTATATAATGTATTGTGTATAATGCCTTTGCAACGTTTTGGTAGGTGGCATTTTTTTGACGCAGCCATGGCATAATGGTGATACAGCTTACCATAGGTACTTTTGTTAAATATAAAAAATAATAACTCGCTACTAAAATATAAAAACAATGTTTACATTTTTGAGCTTCTTTGGGACATTCTTCATATAAAAAATATTAAACAAGTAGGTACGTTAAAAACTATACCAGGCCCATGCGCCAGAGAGCTATGTAGTAAAATACTTTTTGTTGTAAAAAATTGAGAGGTTTATTAGATTTTTTGTTAATATTATTTTGTGCCTTTTCTTTCTTATAGTATAGCACAATCAACCGTTATTTTCACAATTTAATGCATTGATTTTGCTTCAGTCATAGGAATAACACTTCAATTATACCAAACGATGTGCGCACAAGGAAGGTGAAGACAACATCTAATGCCGTTCAAACTGAGACAAGGGCGCATTTCATAAAACTGAACAAAACTATGAGATCTGGTAAGTAGCACTCAAATTGTTGTTTAAAAACCGGCCAAGTGCGAGTCGGACTAGCATTCTGAGGGTTCCGTACCACCACTCGTCTCCACACAACTACATAGTATAATGACAATGAGTCAACCAACGAGTCATCAGGGGGAGTAAGCTCAGAGGGATCACTTCAATGATTAATAATGCAGTTTCTAGGTTTTGAAGAAAGACGTAGAGGAATCTTTATTTACATCGAAAATAGGGCTCCGCCGGCTGGCTGATTATTGGACTGAGAATACCAGACTAAGCTAATAGTAATGTTGCACTCTTGCTATAAAATGAACACTCCGAACAAGGACCTCTGTCCTGACTCGCGGTCACGAATAGAATGCCTCTCAACTGTTTCAGAAAAGTTTTAGAACGACCTACTAGTAGGAATTTTATCATATCAGCCGAAGGACGTCCACTGCTGGACAGAGGCCTCCCCCAAGGATTTCCACGACGACCGGATCTGCGCTGCCCGCATCCAGCGGCTTCCCGCGATCTACACCAGGTCATCGGTCCACCGAGTGGGAGGCCTGCCTACACTACGTTTTCCGGTGCGTGGTCGCCACTCAAGAACTTTACTGCCCCAACGGCCATCTGTTCTACGAGCAATGTGCTCCGCCCACTGCCACTTAAGTTTAGCAATTCTGAGAGCTATGTCGGTTACTTTGGTTCTCCTACGGATCTCCTCGTTTCTGATTTGATCACGCAGAGAAACTCCAAGAACAGTACGCTCCATTGCCCTTTGGTGACTTTTTAATTTAGTAAATAATTAAACTTAGCTTTTTAATACGACCCACTGATAGAAAGATTGCAAAGGAGTTGCAAGTGCGTGAAACGCAAAGCTATACGATCTCTACAATACCTATGTCCTATTCACATTACAATCAAAAGACATCAACGCGAGCGACAAAAGTATTTTTTTTTTGTCATTCAGTTCGGACTCCTTAGCGCGAGTACGACTCACACTTGGTCAATTTTTATTATTTCTTGTTTTACTACAGTAATAGTACTATGTATAATCACACCAAGTGCAGGTTTCCTCACGATGTTTTCCTTCACCGTAAGAGCGTCGGATAAACGTTCATATGAAATCGAAATTCGAAAACACATTGGTACGTGGCAGGATTCGAACCACGACCTCCCGGACAGGAGGTAGCGGCCCTTGCCATTACGCCACCGACGCTCGCCGCACGCATGTATGTATTACCGTTTTTACGATAGAGCTAAATCGAAAATACTTCTAAATACCTATAAAAAACCGTTTTTCTATAGAGACCCCTCGATTTTTTTAACTTTTCTAGTTTTTAGTACTTGTTGTTCTAGCGGCAACATAAATACATAGTTTGTGAAAATTTCAACTGTCTACCTATTACGGTTTACGAAATACAGCCCGATGACAGACGGACAGACAGTGGAGGCTTAGTAATAGGGTCCTGTTGATCACCTGTTGGGAGTACGGAACCCTAAAAATAGAAAGGGATACTAACGAATATTAAAAAAAGTGTAAAATTAAAATTTAATAAACATGTTCTTTAGGGTTCTATACTTCAAAAAAAGGAACTCTTATAGAATCACTTTATAGTCCGTACCGTATATCACTTTATAGGGTTTTAATAAACACCCTTTTTCTAAGGTACGCATGTAGGTATCATCAAATTAACATTAAATACTGAGATCTATGGTGGCTTGGTGTGAAGCATTGGTGGCTCAACCGGTAACGACTCGGTCCTCCTAACAGAGGTGCCGGGTTCAAATCCGGACGGCCAATGTACCAACGAGTTTTTCGAAACTTACGTACATACTCACCGATTAACATCGTGAGGAAACCTGCACTGCACACACCTGCAAAGAAACTCGAAGGTTGTGTGTGAAGTCGACCAACCCGCACCGGGCCTGCGTGGTCGACTAAGGCCCGATTACCCTAATTCAGGGTAGACTCGAGCACCTCGGTGGGGACTTATATGAGCTGATATAATGATGATGATGACGGTGCCTTGGAACAAATTTTGTCCAGATCCCCGGGATTATCTCCATTGTATAACCTAAAGTACGTTCTTTACCTTTAGCTCCAAATTTCAGCAAAATCGGTTTAATAGTTTTAACGTTTTAATTATATTACTGTTTTCCTTTTTCCAGAGCCTTCAAAATTAACCTCTCTACTGCCAATAATACTGGAACCCACACCAGACCAGCACTCTCTGCTAGAATGCAATGAGAAACTGCAGTCACACACAGACCTCTCACAAAATAAGTGCAGGTATATTCAAACTTTTAATTATTTTTTTATTATTTCTAATGTTTCGAGTAAGTTCGAAATCTTGAACTTTCGTAAAAAAACCTTTAGTGTCTGCTCTTGTTTATGGAGAAATCTCTGATTCTTCAAATCCTCATCTAGCATCTTAACTTTTGATACGACAAGACAGCAAAAAAGAGGAGCAAATTTTTATGTGATTTCAGTGAAATTGTAGACCAAGTTGTTTCATCAGTAGAAGCCACTGTGCAGTTTTGTTTCATCAGTAGAAGCTACTGTGCAGTTTTGTTTCATCAGTAGAAGCCACTGTGC
This sequence comes from Coleophora flavipennella, assembly GCA_947284805.1. Lineage (NCBI taxonomy): Eukaryota > Metazoa > Arthropoda > Insecta > Lepidoptera > Coleophoridae > Coleophora > Coleophora flavipennella. The sequence goes on along the minus strand of OX369274.1, from coordinate 2,448,860 downwards.
AGTTTTGTTTCAACAGTAGAAGCCACTGTGCAGTTTTGTTTCATCAGTAGAAGCTACTGTGCAGTTTTGTTTCATCAGTAGAAGCCACTGTGCAGTTTTGTTTCATCAGTAGAAGCTCTGTATAATCGGGAAGATATTTGTATGACACTTTAAAAAAACTTTAGAACCTTTATAATACAATATTTTTTTTAATATTCACATTCCTATAGTCTTTCTAAACTGTCGAAAACGAGATTTTGTTTTAAAAATGTTGGTAATATTGAACTATGACGTCATAATTTTTCATTGCCGTTGACGTACTAATGATGTAATTTTGATGAATTAAAAAAAGATAAACCAATGAAAACCCAAATCAGTATTATTTTGCTAAATAAAGACATTACCTACCCCTCTTTTTGGGAAGTCGGGAAAAATGTATCCTACGTCACTTACGGGATCAAGACGAATCTAACGATACTTCGCACTCTATAATTCATCAAACCGTTTAGAACATTGGTTCCGAACCTGGGTGGGGGTGATTACTCCCGTGGGGGTAAAACAGCTATTTAATGGGGGTAATATAACTGGTACTTTAAACAAACGAATAAAGTGTATAAAATAATGATTTGCTCAAATATAAAAATTAAAATATTCATTTAAAAGCTGGCGTATCTTGTTGACTTTCTCAGTGAAATAAACAATCTGAATTTATCATTGCAAGGAAATATAACGAATATTTTGACAGCGCATGATAAAGTTGCAAGTTTTTTGCGCAAATTAGAACTTTACCAATGAAGAAATCTAGTTGGTGATGTGTCGGTGTTTACGCAGCTAAGTTATCTATAGGTAAATACCGAATTAAAACAAAATCTCGTTTGAAAATTATGTTGTTCAACATTTATCTGTAGTAAAAGACTCACTGAAGCAATATTTTCCAAATATGGATAATCGTGATTCCTACTCTCGGATTCTAAGACCATTTTCTACTGGTGATAACATTTTTAAAGACGAAGATGTGGTTGAAAAAGTGAATTTTTTTGGACTACGCGAGGATAATGCTTTTAAAGCAGATTTCCAGAACTCTCCACGTTTTGGCGAAAAGCAGCTACAAAATATCCTATTATAGCTGACAGAGCTATTAAAAAGTTAATACCATTTTCTATTACTTGTATATGTGGGAGTGGTTTTTCAACCTTAACAACATTAAAGACAAAGGCTAGACACCGTCTGAACGTGGAGCACGACATGAGATGCGCGTTAAGTATTACCAAACCTAATATTAAAAAACTTAAAACCTTAAAACAGTATCAACCTTCTCAATAACTAACAAAGTAACAGTGTCAAAGTTAATTGTTTATAAATTATCTCACTATATTATAATACATAAACTAACGTTGTAAACATGTAATATTTTTTTTGATAAGTAAAGATATTGTATTAGATTATTTGCATTGTTTGATTGAAATAATTTTAATTTGAAACACCATTTCCTCACTGGGTAACAGTATTGAAAAGGTAAGGAATCACTGGTTTAGAAGATATATCGTGGAATTAAGAAACATACATACATTAGACCTAAAAACAATACACTCCTTTTTTGTGGGCAGTCGTGTAATTACAATAGACAATAGACAGATTTTTATTTGACACAAACACACACCGATTACACAACATAAAAAAGAAGTAAAACATATAGAAACAGAAAAAAAAAACAAAAAAGTAAAAACAAAAAACAAATAAGACCAACGGAATCGGTGTAGTGCGATGTCAAAATGGACTTTTCTCAGCATTAGCTGCAGGAGAACTGCAACGCTGGTTTTCAGAAAAGCCCAGAACAAGGGTTGCTTAGTGCATTGTTACTTGGCGGCAAAGCTTAGAAAAGATGGTGATTGGTGGTAGTTGGCCAGGCGGGCTTAGAAGATTCAAGATATTTATTCAAAATAGGTGCAAATTACACTCTTTCTGTTAGTCATAAAATAGTGATTACATAATTTCAATAGTAAAAAATCAAGAAATGAATAATAACATCAAAATCCAGTCCTTAATATAAAAAAAAACAAATGATGTCATTAGAACATTAAAATAATATGACACGAGAAGTAATACATTAAAATCATTGAATGTCATGTCAGTGTAGGCCAGTTCACACGTACAGCACCCGGTCACGAGTATAACGCGAGAGTCTGAAAATGACCTATCACCAACCACACCGAATCTTACAAAGTTATCAGAGGCCGGAAATGGAACTCGCGACTTTCTTAGTCCGAAGTTTCTACTCGACTTACCAATACGCCACGGAGGCAGTTGAAACTAATATTTTTTGTAGGATCTACAGCACATTCCATAGAGTGCCCTCGTCTCCAACGCCGAAGGAAAGTGGCAAAGTGAAGGTGACGATGAGCAGTTTGCATGAGGACCTGACTAGTGTCGCCGCAGGGGCGGAGAGCCAGGATTGCTATGTTAATGTAAGTGTTTGCTCTCGTAGTAATGTCGCTGGAGACGATTTATTTTTACTTCTTTTACAAAAACCCCTTATTAGATCTTTCTGTTCATCCGCCCTTTCTCCCGTCCGTCACAAATAATGAGGGGTCACATCAGCTCATATATATATACGTCCCCACCGAGGGGCTCGACTTGCATTAAGCCTACCCTGAATTAGGGCGATCGGGCCTTAGTCGACCACGAGGGCCCAGTGCGGATTAGTCAACTTCACACACAACCTTCGAGTTTCTTCGCAGATGTGTGCAGGTTTCCTCACGATGTTTTCCTTCACCGTAAGAACGTCGAATAAACGTACATATGAGACCGAAATTCGAAAACACATTGGACTCGAACCACGACTTCCGGAATAGGAGGTAGCGGCCCTTGCCGTTGCGCCACCGACGTTGTTCAATCAAAGGTACCATTTTATTTTTATATCTTTTTAAAATTTGGCTCAATATGAGATTGAATAATTAAAAAAATATAATAAGATTAAGCCTCCCACTCGGTGGACCGATGACCTGGTGAAGGTCGCGGGAAGCCGCTGGATGCGGGCAGCGCAGAACCGGTCGTCGTGGAGATCCTTGGGGGAGGCCTATGTCCAGCAGTGGACGTCCTTCGGCTGATATGATGATGAGATTGAATATAGATACAAATTTTGAATTATTAAAAAAATATAATTTTATTTTTTAGGGTACTTTCCATACATGTAGGGGGGAGGGGGAGTTACCCTTCCTGGCGTTTGAACTGGAAACTTAAAACCACTAAGTCGTAGGGACACTTAAAATAAGTATAAATATAAATATTGTACATACTTACTTGCCTGTCAAAATAAATTCATTTTCTTTCTTTCTTCTTTCACTTAATAAAAATAATTTTGGGTGTCCCATGATAAACAGGTTTCAAGTTATAAACTAACGACTGCGACACCCTACACTGTATGTGTTTCGACACGCACTTGACCGGTTTTTTATATTCTATTCGATTTTTAGGGTTCCGTACAACAACAAAAAAAAACGGGACCCTTATAGGATCACTCGTGCTTCTGTCTGTCTGTCCGTCCGTCTGTCACAGCCAATTTGCTCCGATTCTACTGGACAATATTTTTTTAATTAAGGGTCATTTTCGGGGGGAAAATTAGGAAATTAAAAAAAAAGTTTTGCAAACCTTACTGCGTCATATTATATCAAATGAAAGAGTTCGTTAAGAGGATCTGAAATATATTTTTTATATTATTTGAATTTTGATTTTATTCATGAAAGAATCCCTTCCCCCCTCTTGATCTCAGAAACTTTTGAGCCTAAAATTTAAAAAAAAATGCAGAACATAGTTCATTGCTTGTAGATTACAGGAAAACCTATAAAAATTCTATCAATATTGGATCGTACTGCATCAAAAATAATTTCTGAAATATGATTTCCTAAATTAATCTCCTCTTGAAGTTTCAAAAAACCTTACTTGTTTTGGTTTTCCATCACGTCTTTAATTGATCAAATTCACAAAATGAGTTCGTCATTGGTGTCGATTCGGTGTAACACGACTTAACCTATTTGACAGGATTAAACTAAATTTACGCATTCTGTCTTTTACTTTCTGTACCGAAAAGAGAAGGATAGAATGCTTAAATTTAGTTTAGTCCTGTCAAATAAGTTAAATCGTGTCACACCGAATCGACACCAATGAAGCTAAAAATCTATGACGTCACTTGTGAGTATTTCAAACATTTTTAGAACAAAATTTCGTTTTAGACAGATCATAAAAAGTAACTCAAATGACTAGCAGTCCGATCCCCTGTTGAAAATAAAGTGGTAAACTCAATATAACACGTTCACTCTCGGATAATAGTTTACTAAAACGCCACTAGATAGCGCTAGTAGTATTTTCCTGCTACTCGTGTTTGTGCCTTTTGTTTATCAGGTGAATAGGTATCATTGTTATAGTTGTGTGGAGAGGTGTGGTGGTATGGAACCCTCATACCGCGAGTCCAACCCGGTTTTTTATTTGTAACTATAAAAAATATATATCTTTATTATGTTTTTTGCTATCCACAATTGGCAAGCCCTTGGTATCTTCTCACCTGGTGATAAGTGACTGACGCTGATTGAATCTGACTTACCAAGATTCCCCAACACAAAGGAGAACTGGCTATCTTATCTTCATGTCGAAACACATCAGTGCTGGTAACATAGATGTTTCGCGGAATGACTTAGATAAGATGGTGGTATATCTAGTCAGGTGGGCAAAAAATATCCTACAACCAACCCAACCGAGTCTTGCAAAGATGAACTCCGCCGGGAATCGAACCCACGACGTCCATTACGTCACGGAGGCGATCAAAAACAATACGCTTTATTTATACAGATCCTGAATTCAATAAAAGCAGTACTGAATGAAGTAGCGGACCAGCTAGAAGTGATATCGCATAGAATGACGACGGCCTTTCAGAAGGAAATGGATGAGAAGTACATCGAAGCAACGTCTAGCTTCATAGTTATTAGTGAGATGGATCTACTTAGTGGCAGGTTTGTGGTTTAGACTTTTTTTTATTATACAGCGTGTAACAAAATCGTCGTGCAGGACTGCAGGAGCCTTCAACTAGGGATTGTACTCGTCATACTGAACAACTTTCCCGGTGGAATTCATACAATCGAAGCAAAAGCACTTTGGACTTCTCATACAAAGTTGATCAATCAGCTATGAAAATAATACACAATTTTTTTTTTTTTTTTTTTATTCACAATTGGTATAGCCTTGAGAACATCTCTGAAGGTTGGAGGCTCTACACTCGAAGTTGTTACCGAATATGTATACCTGGGACAAACAGTCCAGTTAGGTAGGTCCAACTTCGAGAAAGAGATCAATCGTCGAATACAACTCGGCTGGGCAGCGTTCGGGAAGCTTCGAAATATCTACGTCCCAGATACTGCAGTGTCTTAAGACCAAGGTCTTCGACCAATGTGTGTTGCCAGTGATGACGTACGGAACTGAGACATGGTCGCTTACTATGGGCCTCATAAGAAGGCTCAAGGTCACCCAAAGGGCAATGGAGCGTGCTATGCTCGGAGTTTCTCTCCGTGATCGAAACATAAACGAGGAGATCCGTAGGAGAACCAAAGTAACCGACATAGCTCTCAGAATTGCTAAACTTACGTGGCAGTGGGCGGGGCACATTGCTCGTAGAACAGATGGCCGTTGGGGCATGCCCTCTCGCACATCTACCAGATACGCTAGACTTCCAGGTTTATGATATAGCGTCCCCACTTACCTACCCTAGGGCATAACAGTGGGGGCCGCTATTCCTGCCAACACCATAAGGTGAAGACAAGGACCAGTTACGGTAGGTCTTGCCGCCAAGACGCTTGTCCTGGTACTCTGCAAGGCGAGTGCCTCGTGGAAGAGAACCAATAACTACTGTCCAGGTAGGTCCCGGAGCTGTAGGCGCGCTCACCTCCCGCGGCTTTCGCTGCTGGCGGTTCGATCCCCGCTCGGGACGCCAGAGAAGCTGGCTCCCACATATCCGGTGTGGTACCGGAGCTGTAGGCACGCTCACTGCCCGGCGCTTATCGCACCTGTCCAGACTTACTCCTACGCGGCTGGATCGGCCGGAGCAGTACTACTGGCCGTTGGGGCAGTAAAGTTCTCGAGTGGTGACCACGCACCGGAAAGCGTAGTTAGGCAGGCCTCCCACTCGGTGGACCGATGACCTGGTGAAGGTCGCGGGAAGCCGCTGGATGCGGGCAGCGTAGAACCGGTCGTCGTGGAGATCCTTGGGGGAGGCCTATGTCCAGCAGTGGACTTCCTTCGGCTGATATGATGATGATGATGATGACAACATCTCACCTGGTGGTAAGTGACGATGTTGCCGAAGATGGAAGCGGGCTTACCAAGATTCCCCAACGCAATGGGGAACTGGCTATCTTATCTTCATGCCGGAACACACCAATGATATCAACATTGATATTTGGCGGCAAGACTTAGATAAGATGGTGGTAGTTAGCCAGGCGGGCTTAGAAAATGCCCTACAAACCGAGTCTTACAATTGACCCAGCCGGGAATCGAACCCGTGACCTCCTGTGTAAAGCCAGTGAACTTTGCCTCTGAGCTACGGAGTAATAATAAATAATAAAATGAAGAAATAAAAAATAGTTATTTATGCCACTGCCAAGTGATGAGAGCTATTGTAACATGAGTTCGCTTCGTGGCACAATAGACAGCACGAGTGTTACAATGGCTAATTGCGTGCAGTGGCATACAATACTTTTTCTACGTCCATGAAATAAATAAAATACATTGAAATTTTGTCATAATCATATATTGAATTTTTGAAGCCAAAGCCATCAAAATATTTAAAAAGTTTCGTTTTATAAAATGATCATTCAAAACGAGACAACTGTACTACAATGAAACTTTTTAAATATTATTATGGCTTTTTTTATTTAAAAATTAATTTTTAATATCTGTACTATTTTTTAAATACTTTATTGTACAATAAAAAATATAAAAAATAGTACAGATATTAAAAATTATCAAAGTACATTGTGAAGGTGAAGTTATTGCGTAAAGCAATCTCTTCCACGCAACCTAGAGATTGGATACACCTACCATAAAAACAAGGGCTGTGCAAATCAAACATACATAGTCTGTTCAAAAAATACGTAGACTGGCGTCATAAAACAAAATGTATTTATTTATTACTCCCCTACGCACACACTTTGGTATTACCACTTTAAGTTGCAAAAAAAACTAGTCTTTGCGGAAAGAGAACCGCTGTGGCGAAAAATGGAACTAGATTTAAAAACCTTAAGTTGCAAAAAAACCTAGTCTGTGCGGAAAGAGAACCGCCGTGGCGAAAAATGGAACTAGAATTAAAAACCTTAAGTTGCAAAAAAACTAGTCTGTGCGGAAAGAGAACCGCCGTGGCGAAAAATGGAACTAGAATTAAAAACCTTAAGTTGCAAAAAAACTAGTCTGTGCGGAAAGAGAACCGCCGTGGCGAAAAATGGAACTAGAATTAAAAACCTTAAGTTGCAAAAAAACTAGTCTGTGCGGAAAGAGAACCGCCGCCGTGGCGAAAAATGGAACTAGAATTAAAAACCTTAAGTTGCAAAAAAACCTAGTCTGTGCGGAAAGAGAACCGCCGTGGCGAAAAATGGAACTAGAATTAAAAACCTTAAGTTGCAAAGAAACTAGTCTGTGCGGAAAGAGAACCGCCGTGGCGAAAAATGGAACTAGAATTAAAAACCTTAAGTTGCAAAAAAACTAGTCTGTGCGGAAAGAGAACCGCCGCCGTGGCGAAAAATGGAACTAGAATTAAAAACCTTAAGTTGCAAAAAAAACTAGTCTGTGCGGAAAGAGAACCGCCGTGGCAAAAATGGAACTAGAATTAAAAACCTTAAGTTGCAAAAAAAAAACTAGTCTGTGCGGAGAGAGAACCGCCGTGGCGAAAAATGGAACTAGAATTAAAAACCTTTTAATTTAGACATTAATACAGAATCCGAAAACATTATATTTCAATACTAAGATGATATACTTCTATTATTCTAAGATGTTACAGTCACACTATAGTGACGTAACGTGTTGACAAAATGACAAATACGGTAGTCAAGCAGAGCAGCGCCCTTAGATCTTACGAAGGTTCTCTTTGCGCACAAACTCTAAAATTCAAGTCATACTAATAAATATTACATACATTTGTAATAAATATTAAAAAATATATAAATACCTAATCAATTCGTATCATCATTATCATATCAGCTGAAAAACGTCCACTGCTGAACAAAGGCCTCCCCCAAGGATTTAAACCAAGCTATGTCGGTTACTTTGGTTTTCCTGCGGATCTCCTCGTTTCTAATTCGATCACGCAGATCCGATTCGTTTAACTATAATAATTACAACTAAATGTCTCAGATTACAAATAATATATTTTTGTTAAATTGAGCGAGCTTAGATTACATTAAGCTCGCTCAATTTAACAAAAAAAAATGTATTCGTCATTCAAATTAAAAGAATAAATGATATGTTTTAATCCACATTACAACTCTGCAACAATTAATCTCTTTGCTAAAGCCTTTTTTTGCTGAGATTTTATAGTCGCCTTGGGGGCAAGTTGTTCAGTTTAATGTGTCGATACTTGATTTAGAATTTGGCCAACGGTTTCATTTATGTATGTGTCCACTCGTGTTACTGAAACTATTCCTTATTTTTCAGGTTACTGTACAAAGAAGAGCAAAGTGTACTAGCTCGAAGAATGACTGCTATATTAGCAAACATTTTAAAAAATCCTAAAAGTGTAAATGTATTTATGAATTTGGAAGAGCAAGACCCGTCTAGCACGAAAACTATTGAAATTGTTAACAGGATATGCACTTTATTAGATGGCACAGTAAGTAAAAATCACGTATCAAATAGTTTATATTTATGTTATCTTTTTCTTAATATATTCTTTACAAATGACATTGTTATTATTATTTTATGACTATTAGAAAGAGTGTAATTTGCACCTATTTTGAATAAATATATTGAAAATTGAAAAGAGTTCCAAGGAGTTTCGAGTTTCCATACAAACGTAGTTCCGCTTTAAAACAAAAACTACATTCGGGATTGAATCCAAACTTTGCGAATATATTGAGTAGACACATATCGATATTTGTAATTAGTTTTAATCTTAGTAAATTTAAAAATAACTAAACGAAGGCTTAAATTAGTTTTGTATTGAAAGTTTGATAGTGCTCTTTTTTCCGTTTTATATTAGTACATCGAAAACTAATTTCAAACTTCGATATATGTCTACTCAATATATTCGCAAAGTTTGGATTCAATCCGGCATGTAGTTTTTGTATTAAAGCGGTACTACGTTTGTATGGAAACTCGAGCTTCCTGGGGACCCTTTTCAATTTTTAATATATTTATTCAAAATAGGTGCAAATTACACTCTTTCTGATAGTCATAAAATAATAATAGCTCCTTCCTTCGCAAAAAGTCAAAAAATTCTAAAGAAATCTCTTTTGCAAATTGCTTGTCGCTCAAAATGTCCCCTCGATTTTTAAGGAAAACGTAACTAAAAGTGATTATCTCTACATTAGTAAGTTCAAAAAATACATTTTTGAATTATATTTAGTATCTTTCTTTAAAGAGGTAGTCCCCGCACAGTGGCGCCCTCATCTGTTTTATTTACAACACACGCACGTACGTACATACAGTCGTTAACACCCATTCACCCATAGTCACAAACAGACGTATTAAAGAAAGAATCTGATCCCCAAGATACAGGGTCCCCCTAGTTTGGAGATCAGTACACCAAATTATATTTCCTATTACCAACTCCAACTACCACTTCAAATGTTTTTGTTCCTCATTTTATCACTATAAGTAATAGCAGTGTACCATTAGGTGGTTTTGTCAATAAAGATTATCTTATCTAATAAGGAAATTCAAAAACTAAGATGGTGTCAATTAAAGTAAAATAGCAATAAGTGGTGTGGCTTTACGGCAATTATGAAAACAGTCTCTTTTAGCTGTTTTAATTTGTAGCTACTTACAATAAAAACTGTAGGTTACACCAATATAACTAATTTGTAGCTACTTACAATAAAAACTGTAGTTTACACCAATATAACTTATTTGTAGCTACTTACAATAAAAACTGTAGTTTACACCAATATTACTAATTTGTAGCTACTTACAATAAAAACTGTAGTTTACACCAATATAACTTATTTGTAGCTACTTACAATAAAAACTGTAGTTTACACCAATATAACTTATTTGTAGCTACTTACAATAAAAACTGTAGTTTACACCAATATAACTAATTTGTAGCTACTTACAATAAAAACTGTAGTTTACACCAATATAACTAATTTGTAGCTACTTACAATAAAAACCGTAGGTTACACCAATATAACTTATTTGTAGCTACTTACAATAAAAACTGTAGTTTACACCAATATAACTAATTTGTAGCTACTTACAATAAAAACTGTAGTTTACACCAATATAACTTATTTGTAGCTACTTACAATAAAAACTGTAGTTTACACCAATATTACTAATTTGTAGCTACTTACAATAAAAACTGTAGTTTACACCAATATAACTTATTTGTAGCTACTTACAATAAAAACTGTAGTTTACACCAATATAACTTATTTGTAGCTACTTACAATAAAAACTGTAGTTTACACCAATATTACTAATTTGTAGCTACTTACAATAAAAACTGTAGTTTACACCAATATAACTTATTTGTAGCTACTTACAATAAAAACTGTAGGTTACACCAATATAACTTATTTGTAGCTACTTACAATAAAAACTGTAGTTTACACCAATATAACTAATTTGTAGCTACTTACAATAAAAACTGTAGTTTACACCAATATAACTTATTTGTAGCTACTTACAATAAAAACTGTAGTTTACACCAATATTACTAATTTGTAGCTACTTACAATAAAAACTGTAGGTTACACCAATATAACTAATTTGTAGCTACTTACAATAAAAACTGTAGGTTACACCAATATAACTAATTTGTAGCTACTTACAATAAAAACCGTAGGTTACACCAATATAACTTATTTGTAGCTACTTACAATAAAAACTGTAGTTTACACCAATATAACTAATTTGTAGCTACTTACAATAAAAACCGTAGGTTACACCAATATAACTAATTTGTAGCTACTTACAATAAAAACTGTAGTTTACACCAATATAACTAATTTGTAGCTACTTACAATAAAAACCGTAGGTTACACCAATATAACTTATTTGTAGCTACTTACAATAAAAACCGTAGTTTACACCAATATAACTAATTTGTAGCTACTTACAATAAAAACTGTAGTTTACACCAATATAACTAATTTGTAGCTACTTACAATAAAAACTGTAGTTTACACCAATATAACTAATTTGTAGCTACTTACAATAAAAACCGTAGGTTACACCAATATAACTTATTTGTAGCTACTTACAATAAAAACCGTAGTTTACACCAATATAACTAATTTGTAGCTACTTACAATAAAAACTGTAGTTTACACCAATATAACTAATTTGTAGCTACTTACAATAAAAACTGTAGTTTACACCAATATAACTAATTTGTAGCTAATTACAATAAAAACCGTAGTTTACACCAATATAACTAATTTGTAGCTACTTACAATAAAAACCGTAGGTTACACCAATATAACTTATTTGTAGCTACTTACAATAAAAACCGTAGTTTACACCAATATAACTAATTTGTAGCTACTTACAATGAAAACTGTAGTTTACACCAATATAACTAATTTGTAGCTACTTACAATAAAAACTGTAGTTTACACCAATATAACTAATTTGTAGCTAATTACAATAAAAACTGTAGTTTACACCAATATAACTAATTTGTAGCTACTTACAATAAAAACTGTAGTTTACACCAATATAACTTATTTGTAGCTACTTACAATAAAAACTGTAGTTTACACCAATATTACTAATTTGTAGCTACTTACAATAAAAACTGTAGGTTACACCAATATAACTAATTTGTAGCTACTTACAATAAAAACTGTAGTTTACACCAATATAACTTATTTGTAGCTACTTACAATAAAAACTGTAGTTTACACCAATATAACTAATTTGTAGCTACTTACAATAAAAACTGTAGTTTACACCAATATAACTTATTTGTAGCTACTTACAATAAAAACTGTAGTTTACACCAATATTACTAATTTGTAGCTACTTACAATAAAAACTGTAGGTTACACCAATATAACTAATTTGTAGCTACTTACAATAAAAACTGTAGGTTACACCAATATAACAAATTTGTAGCTACTTACAATAAAAACTGTAGTTTACACCAATATAACTTATTTGTAGCTACTTAGAATAAAAACTGTAGTTTACACCAATATTACTAATTTGTAGCTACTTACAATAAAAACTGTAGGTTACACCAATATAACTAATTTGTAGCTACTTACAATAAAAACTGTAGGTTACACCAATATAACTAATTTGTAGCTACTTACAATAAAAACCGTAGGTTACACCAATATAACTTATTTGTAGCTACTTACAATAAAAACTGTAGTTTACACCAATATAACTAATTTGTAGCTACTTACAATAAAAACCGTAGGTTACACCAATATAACTAATTTGTAGCTACTTACAATAAAAACTGTAGTTTACACCAATGTAACTAATTTGTAGCTACTTACAATAAAAACCGTAGGTTACACCAATATAACTTATTTGTAGCTACTTACAATAAAAACCGTAGTTTACACCAATATAACTAATTTGTAGCTACTTACAATAAAAACTGTAGTTTACACCAATATAACTAATTTGTAGCTACTTACAATAAAAACTGTAGTTTACACCAATATAACTAATTTGTAGCTAATTACAATAAAAACCGTAGTTTACACCAATATAACTAATTTGTAGCTACTTACAATAAAAACTGTAGGTTACACCAATAAAACTTATTTGTAGCTACTTACAATTAAAACCCTAGTTTACACCAATATAACTAATTTGTAGCTACTTACAATAAAAACTGTAGTTTACACCAATGTAACTAATTTGTAGCTACTTACAATAAAAACCGTAGGTTACACCAATATAACTTATTTGTAGCTACTTACAATAAAAACCGTAGTTTACACCAATATAACTAATTTGTAGCTACTTACAATAAAAACCGTAGTTTACACCAATATAACTAATTTGTAGCTACTTACAATAGAAACCGTAGGTTACACCAATATAACTAATTTGTAGCTACTTACAATAAAAACTGTAGTTTACACCAATATAACTAATTTGTAGCTACTTACAATAAAAACCGTAGGTTACACCAATATAACTAATTTGTAGCTACTTACAATAAAAACTGTAGTTTACACCATTATAACTAATTTGTAGCTACTTACAATAAAAACTGTAGGTTACACCAATATAACTAATTTGTAGCTACTTACATAAAAAAAACTGTAGTTTACACCAATATAACTTATTTGTAGCTATTTACAATAAAAACTGTAGTTTACACCAATATAACTAATTTGTAGCTACTTACAATAAAAACCGTAGGTTACACCAATATAACTAATTTGTAGCTACTTACAATAAAAACTGTAGGTTACACCAATATAACTAATTTGTAGATACTTACAATAGAAACCGTAGGTTACACCAATATAACTAATTTGTAGCTTCTTACAATAAAAACCGTAGGTTACACCAATATAACTAATTTGTAGCTACTTACAATAAAAACTGTAGTTTACACCAATATAACTAATTTGTAGCTACTTACAATAAAAACCGTAGGATATACCAATATAACTAATTTGTAGCTACTTACAATAAAAACTGTAGGTTACACCAATATAACTTATTTGTAGCTACTTACAATAAAAACTGTAGGTTACACCAATATAACTAATTTGTAGCTACTTACAATAGAAACCGTAGGTTACACCAATATAACTAATTTGTAGCTACTTACAATAAAAACCGTAGTTTACACCAATATAACTAATTTGTAGCTACTTACAATAAAAACCGTAGTTTACACCAATATAACTAATTTGTAGCTACTTACAATAGAAACCGTAGGTTACACCAATATAACTAATTTGTAGCTACTTACAATAAAAACTGTAGTTTACACCAATATAACTAATTTGTAGCTACTTACAATAAAAACCGTAGGTTACACCAATATAACTAATTTGTAGCTACTTACAATAAAAACCGTAGGTTACACCAATATAACTTATTTGTAGCTAATTACAATAAAAACTGTAGGTTACACCAATAAAACTTATTTGTAGCTACTTACAATTAAAACCGTAGTTTACACCAATATAACTAATTTGTAGCTACTTACAATAAAAACTGCAGTTTACACCAATATAACTTATTTGTAGCTACTTACAATAAAAACCGTAGTTTACACCAATATAACTAATTTGTAGCTACTTACAATAAAAACTGTAGTTTACACCAATATAACTAATTTGTAGCTACTTACAATAAAAACTGTAGTTAACACCAATATAACTAATTTGTAGCTAATTACAATAAAAACCGTAGTTTACACCAATATAACTAATTTGTAGCTACTTACAATAAAAACTGTAGGTTACACCAATAAAACTTATTTGTAGCTACTTACAATAAAAACTGTAGTTTACACCAATATAACTAATTTATAGCTACTTACAATAAAAACTGTAGTTTACACCAATATAACTAATTTGTAGCTACTTACAATAAAAACTGTAGTTTACACCAATATAACTAATTGGTAGCTACTTACAATAAAAACCGTAGGTTACACCAATATAACTAATTTGTAGCTACTTACAACAGAAACCGTAGGTTACACCAATATAACTAATTTGTAGCTACTTACAATAAAAACCGTAGGTTACACCAATATAACTAATTTGTAGCTACTTACATAAAAAACTGTAGTTTACACCAATATAACTAATTTGTAGCTACTTACAATAAAAACCGTAGGTTACACCAATATAACTAATTTGTAGCTACTTACAATAAAAACCGTAGGTTACACCAATATAACTAATTTGTAGCTACTTACAACAGAAACCGTAGGTTACACCAATATAACTAATTTGTAGCTACTTACAATAAAAACCGTAGGTTACACCAATATAACTAATTTGTAGCTACTTACATAAAAAACTGTAGTTTACACCAATATAACTAATTTGTAGCTACTTACAATAAAAACCGTAAGTTACACCAATATAACTAATTTGTAGCTACTTACAATAAAAACTGTAGGTTACACCAATATAACTAATTTGTAGCTACTTACAATAGAAACCGTAGGTTACACCAATATAACTAATTTGTAGCTACTTACAATAAAAACCGTAGGTTACACCAATATAACTAATTTGTAGCTACTTACAATAAAAACTGTAGTTTACACCAATATAACTAATTTGTAGCTACTTACAATAAAAACTGTAGGTTACACCAATATAACTAATTTGTAGTTACTTACAATAAAAACAGTAGGTTACACCAATATAACTAATTTGTAGCTACTTACAATAAAAACAGAAGGTTACACCAATATAACTAATTTGTAGCTACTTACAATAAAAACCGTAGTTTACACCAATATAACTAATTTGTAGCTACTTACAATAAAAACTGTAGGTTACACCAATAAAACTTATTTGTAGCTACTTACAATAAAAACTGTAGTTTACACCAATATAACTAATTTGTAGCTACATACAATAAAAACTGTAGGTTACACCAATATAACTAATTTGTAGCTACTTACAATAAAAACTGTAGGTTACACCAATATAACTAATTTGTAGCTACTTACAATAAAAACCGTAGGTTACACCAATATAACTAATTTGTAGCTACTTACAATAAAAACCGTAGGTTACACCAATATAACTTATTTGTAGCTACTTACAATAAAAACCGTAGTTTACACCAATATAACTTATTTGTAGCTACTTACAATAAAAACTGTAGTTTACACCAATATAACTAATTTGTAGCTACTTACAATAAAAACCGTAGGTTACACCAATATAACTTATTTGTAGCTACTTACAATAAAAACCGTAGTTTACACCAATATAACTAATTTGTAGCTACTTACAATAAAAACTGTAGTTTACACCAATATAACTAATTTGTAGCTACTTACAATAAAAACTGTAGTTTACACCAATATAACTAATTTGTAGCTAATTACAATAAAAACCGTAGTTTACACCAATATAACTAATTTGTAGCTACTTACAATAAAAACTGTAGGTTACACCAATAAAACTTATTTGTAGCTACTTACAATTAAAACCCTAGTTTACACCAATATAACTAATTTGTAGCTACTTACAATAAAAACTGTAGTTTACACCAATGTAACTAATTTGTAGCTACTTACAATAAAAACCGTAGGTTACACCAATATAACTTATTTGTAGCTACTTACAATAAAAACCGTAGTTTACACCAATATAACTAATTTGTAGCTACTTACAATAAAAACCGTAGTTTACACCAATATAACTAATTTGTAGCTACTTACAATAGAAACCGTAGGTTACACCAATATAACTAATTTGTAGCTACTTACAATAAAAACTGTAGTTTACACCAATATAACTAATTTGTAGCTACTTACAATAAAAACCGTAGGTTACACCAATATAACTAATTTGTAGCTACTTACAATAAAAACTGTAGTTTACACCATTATAACTAATTTGTAGCTACTTACAATAAAAACTGTAGGTTACACCAATATAACTAATTTGTAGCTACTTACATAAAAAAAACTGTAGTTTACACCAATATAACTTATTTGTAGCTATTTACAATAAAAACTGTAGTTTACACCAATATAACTAATTTGTAGCTACTTACAATAAAAACCGTAGGTTACACCAATATAACTAATTTGTAGCTACTTACAATAAAAACTGTAGGTTACACCAATATAACTAATTTGTAGATACTTACAATAGAAACCGTAGGTTACACCAATATAACTAATTTGTAGCTTCTTACAATAAAAACCGTAGGTTACACCAATATAACTAATTTGTAGCTACTTACAATAAAAACTGTAGTTTACACCAATATAACTAATTTGTAGCTACTTACAATAAAAACCGTAGGATATACCAATATAACTAATTTGTAGCTACTTACAATAAAAACTGTAGGTTACACCAATATAACTTATTTGTAGCTACTTACAATAAAAACTGTAGGTTACACCAATATAACTAATTTGTAGCTACTTACAATAGAAACCGTAGGTTACACCAATATAACTAATTTGTAGCTACTTACAATAAAAACCGTAGTTTACACCAATATAACTAATTTGTAGCTACTTACAATAAAAACCGTAGTTTACACCAATATAACTAATTTGTAGCTACTTACAATAGAAACCGTAGGTTACACCAATATAACTAATTTGTAGCTACTTACAATAAAAACTGTAGTTTACACCAATATAACTAATTTGTAGCTACTTACAATAAAAACCGTAGGATATACCAATATAACTAATTTGTAGCTACTTACAATAAAAACTGTAGGTTACACCAATATAACTTATTTGTAGCTACTTACAATAAAAACTGTAGGTTACACCAATATAACTTATTTTTAGCTACTTACAATAAAAACTGTAGGTTACACCAATATAATTAATTTGTAGCTACTTACAATAAAAACTGTAGGTTACACCAATATAACTCATTTTTAGCTACTTACAATTAAAACTGTGGGTTACACCAATATAACTAATTTGTAGCTACTTACAATAAAAACCGTAGGTTACACCAATATAACTAATTTGTAGCTACTTACAATAAAAACTGTAGTTTACACCAATATAACTAATTTGTAGCTACTTACAATAAAAACTGTAGGTTACACCAATATAACTAATTTTTAGCTACTTACAATAAAAACTGTAGGTTACACCAATATAATTAATTTGTAGCTACTTATAATAAAAACTGTAGGTTACACCAATATAACTAATTTGTAGCTACTTACAATAGAAATCGTAGGTTACACCAATATAACTAATTTGTAGCTACTTACAATAAAAACCGTAGGTTACACCAATATAACTAATTTTTAGCTACTTACAATAAAAACTGTAGTTTACACCAATATAACTAATTTGTAGCTACTTACAATAAAAACTGTAGGATACACCAATATAACTAATTTGTAGCTACTTACAATAAAAACTGTAGTTTACACCAATATAACTTATTTGTAGCTACTAACAATAAAAACCGTAGTTTACACCAATATTACTAATTTGTAGCTACTTACAATAAAAACTGTAGGTTACACCAATACAACTAATTTGTAGCTACTTACAATAAAAACTGTAGGTTACACCAATATAACTAATTTGTAGATATTTACAATAAAAACCGTAGTTTACACCAATATAACTAATTTGTAGCTACTTACAATAAAAACCGTAGGTTACACCAATATAACTAATTTGTAGCTACTTACAATAAAAACTGTAGGTTACACCAATATAACTAATTTGTAGCTACTAACAATAAAAACTGTAGGTTACACCAATATAACTAATTTGTAGCTACTTACAATAAAAACTGTAGGTTACACCAATATAACTAATTTGTAGCTACTTACAATAAAAACCGTAGGTTACACCAATATAACTTATTTGTAGCTAATTACAATAAAAACTGTAGGTTACACCAATAAAACTTATTTGTAGCTACTTACAATTAAAACCGTAGTTTACACCAATATAACTAATTTGTAGCTACTTACAATAAAAACTGCAGTTTACACCAATATAACTTATTTGTAGCTACTTACAATAAAAACCGTAGTTTACACCAATATAACTAATTTGTAGCTACTTACAATAAAAACTGTAGTTTACACCAATATAACTAATTTGTAGCTACTTACAATAAAAACTGTAGTTAACACCAATATAACTAATTTGTAGCTAATTACAATAAAAACCGTAGTTTACACCAATATAACTAATTTGTAGCTACTTACAATAAAAACTGTAGGTTACACCAATAAAACTTATTTGTAGCTACTTACAATAAAAACTGTAGTTTACACCAATATAACTAATTTGTAGCTACTTACAATAAAAACTGTAGTTAACACCAATATAACTAATTTGTAGCTAATTACAATAAAAACCGTAGTTTACACCAATATAACTAATTTGTAGCTACTTACAATAAAAACTGTAGGTTACACCAATAAAACTTATTTGTAGCTACTTACAATAAAAACTGTAGTTTACACCAATATAACTAATTTATAGCTACTTACAATAAAAACTGTAGTTTACACCAATATAACTAATTTGTAGCTACTTACAATAAAAACTGTAGTTTACACCAATATAACTAATTGGTAGCTTCTTACAATAAAAACCGTAGGTTACACCAATATAACTAATTTGTAGCTACTTACAACAGAAACCGTAGGTTACACCAATATAACTAATTTGTAGCTACTTACAATAAAAACCGTAGGTTACACCAATATAACTAATTTGTAGCTACTTACATAAAAAACTGTAGTTTACACCAATATAACTAATTGGTAGCTACTTACAATAAAAACCGTAGGTTACACCAATATAACTAATTTGTAGCTACTTACAATAAAAACCGTAGGTTACACCAATATAACTAATTTGTAGCTACTTACAACAGAAACCGTAGGTTACACCAATATAACTAATTTGTAGCTACTTACAATAAAAACCGTAGGTTACACCAATATAACTAATTTGTAGCTACTTACATAAAAAACTGTAGTTTACACCAATATAACTAATTTGTAGCTACTTACAATAAAAACCGTAAGTTACACCAATATAACTAATTTGTAGCTACTTACAATAAAAACTGTAGGTTACACCAATATAACTAATTTGTAGCTACTTACAATAGAAACCGTAGGTTACACCAATATAACTAATTTGTAGCTACTTACAATAAAAACCGTAGGTTACACCAATATAACTAATTTGTAGCTACTTACAATAAAAACTGTAGTTTACACCAATATAACTAATTTGTAGCTACTTACAATAAAAACTGTAGGTTACACCAATATAACTAATTTGTAGTTACTTACAATAAAAACAGTAGGTTACACCAATATAACTAATTTGTAGCTACTTACAATAAAAACAGAAGGTTACACCAATATAACTAATTTGTAGCTACTTACAATAAAAACCGTAGTTTACACCAATATAACTAATTTGTAGCTACTTACAATAAAAACTGTAGGTTACACCAATAAAACTTATTTGTAGCTACTTACAATTAAAACCGTAGTTTACACCAATATAACTTATTTGTAGCTACTTACAATAAAAACTGTAGTTTACACCAATATAACTAATTTGTAGCTACATACAATAAAAACTGTAGGTTACACCAATATAACTAATTTGTAGCTAATTACAATAAAAACTGTAGGTTACACCAATATAACTAATTTGTAGCTACTTACAATAAAAACCGTAGGTTACACCAATATAACTAATTTGTAGCTACTTACAATAAAAACCGTAGGTTACACCAATATAACTTATTTGTAGCTACTTACAATAAAAACCGTAGTTTACACCAATATAACTTATTTGTAGCTACTTACAATAAAAACTGTAGTTTACACCAATATAACTAATTTGTAGCTACTTACAATAAAAACCGTAGTTTACACCAATATAACTAATTTGTAGCTACTTATAATAGAAACCGTAGGTTACACCAATATAACTAATTTGTAGCTACTTACAATAAAAACTGTAGTTTACACCAATATAACTAATTTGTAGCTACTTACAATAAAAACCGTAGGTTACACCAATATAACTAATTTGTAGCTACTTACAATAAAAACTGTAGTTTACACCAATATAACTAATTTGTAGCTCCTTACAATAAAAACTGTAGGTTACACCAATATAACTAATTTGTAGCTACTTACATAAAAAACTGTAGTTTACACCAATATAACTTATTTGTAGCTACTTACAATAAAAACTGTAGTTTACACCAATATAACTAATTTGTAGCTACTTACAATAAAAACCGTAGGTTACACCAATATAACTAATTTGTAGCTACTTACAATAAAAACTGTAGGTTACACCAATATAACTAATTTGTAGATACTTACAATAGAAACCGTAGGTTACACCAATATAACTAATTTGTAGCTTCTTACAATAAAAACCGTAGGTTACACCAATATAACTAATTTGTAGCTACTTACAATAAAAACTGTAGTTTACACCAATATAACTAATTTGTAGCTACTTACAATAAAAACCGTAGGATATACCAATATAACTAATTTGTAGCTACTTACAATAAAAACTGTAGGTTACACCAATATAACTTATTTGTAGCTACTTACAATAAAAACTGTAGGTTACACCAATATAACTTATTTTTAGCTACTTACAATAAAAACTGTAGGTTACACCAATATAATTAATTTGTAGCTACTTACAATAAAAACTGTAGGTTACACCAATATAACTCATTTTTAGCTACTTACAATTAAAACTGTGGGTTACACCAATATAACTAATTTGTAGCTACTTACAATAAAAACCGTAGGTTACACCAATATAACTAATTTGTAGCTACTTACAACAGAAACCGTAGGTTACACCAATATAACTAATTTGTAGCTACTTACAATAAAAACCGTAGGTTACACCAATATAACTAATTTGTAGCTACTTACATAAAAAACTGTAGTTTACACCAATATAACTAATTTGTAGCTACTTACAATAAAAACCGTAAGTTACACCAATATAACTAATTTGTAGCTACTTACAATAAAAACTGTAGGTTACACCAATATAACTAATTTGTAGCTACTTACAATAGAAACCGTAGGTTACACCAATATAACTAATTTGTAGCTACTTACAATAAAAACCGTAGGTTACACCAATATAACTAATTTGTAGCTACTTACAATAAAAACTGTAGTTTACACCAATATAACTAATTTGTAGCTACTTACAATAAAAACTGTAGGTTACACCAATATAACTAATTTGTAGTTACTTACAATAAAAACAGTAGGTTACACCAATATAACTAATTTGTAGCTACTTACAATAAAAACAGAAGGTTACACCAATATAACTAATTTGTAGCTACTTACAATAAAAACCGTAGTTTACACCAATATAACTAATTTGTAGCTACTTACAATAAAAACTGTAGGTTACACCAATAAAACTTATTTGTAGCTACTTACAATTAAAACCGTAGTTTACACCAATATAACTTATTTGTAGCTACTTACAATAAAAACTGTAGTTTACACCAATATAACTAATTTGTAGCTACATACAATAAAAACTGTAGGTTACACCAATATAACTAATTTGTAGCTAATTACAATAAAAACTGTAGGTTACACCAATATAACTAATTTGTAGCTACTTACAATAAAAACCGTAGGTTACACCAATATAACTAATTTGTAGCTACTTACAATAAAAACCGTAGGTTACACCAATATAACTTATTTGTAGCTACTTACAATAAAAACCGTAGTTTACACCAATATAACTTATTTGTAGCTACTTACAATAAAAACTGTAGTTTACACCAATATAACTAATTTGTAGCTACTTACAATAAAAACCGTAGTTTACACCAATATAACTAATTTGTAGCTACTTATAATAGAAACCGTAGGTTACACCAATATAACTAATTTGTAGCTACTTACAATAAAAACTGTAGTTTACACCAATATAACTAATTTGTAGCTACTTACAATAAAAACCGTAGGTTACACCAATATAACTAATTTGTAGCTACTTACAATAAAAACTGTAGTTTACACCAATATAACTAATTTGTAGCTCCTTACAATAAAAACTGTAGGTTACACCAATATAACTAATTTGTAGCTACTTACATAAAAAACTGTAGTTTACACCAATATAACTTATTTGTAGCTACTTACAATAAAAACTGTAGTTTACACCAATATAACTAATTTGTAGCTACTTACAATAAAAACCGTAGGTTACACCAATATAACTAATTTGTAGCTACTTACAATAAAAACTGTAGGTTACACCAATATAACTAATTTGTAGATACTTACAATAGAAACCGTAGGTTACACCAATATAACTAATTTGTAGCTTCTTACAATAAAAACCGTAGGTTACACCAATATAACTAATTTGTAGCTACTTACAATAAAAACTGTAGTTTACACCAATATAACTAATTTGTAGCTACTTACAATAAAAACCGTAGGATATACCAATATAACTAATTTGTAGCTACTTACAATTAAAACTGTAGGTTACACCAATATAACTTATTTGTAGCTACTTACAATAAAAACTGTAGGTTACACCAATATAACTTATTTTTAGCTACTTACAATAAAAACTGTAGGTTACACCAATATAATTAATTTGTAGCTACTTACAATAAAAACTGTAGGTTACACCAATATAACTCATTTTTAGCTACTTACAATTAAAACTGTGGGTTACACCAATATAACTAATTTGTAGCTACTTACAATAAAAACCGTAGGTTACACCAATATAACTAATTTGTAGCTACTTACAATAAAAACTGTAGTTTACACCAATATAACTAATTTGTAGCTACTTACAATAAAAACTGTAGGTTACACCAATATAACTAATTTTTAGCTACTTACAATAAAAACTGTAGGTTACACCAATATAATTAATTTGTAGCTACTTATAATAAAAACTGTAGGTTACACCAATATAACTAATTTGTAGCTACTTACAATAGAAATCGTAGGTTACACCAATATAACTAATTTGTAGCTACTTACAATAAAAACAGTAGGTTACACCAATATAACTAATTTGTAGCTACTTACAATAAAAACTGTAGTTTACACCAATATAACTAATTTGTAGCTACATACAATAAAAACTGTAGGTTACACCAATATAACTAATTTGTAGCTACTTACAATAAAAACTGTAGTTTACACCAATATAACTTATTTGTAGCTACTAACAATAAAAACCGTAGTTTACACCAATATTACTAATTTGTAGCTACTTACAATAAAAACTGTAGGTTACACCAATATAACTAATTTGTAGCTACTTACAATAAAAACTGTAGGTTACACCAATATAACTAATTTGTAGATACTTACAATAAAAACCGTAGTTTACACCAATATAACTAATTTGTAGCTACTTACAATAAAAACCGTAGGTTACACCAATATAACTAATTTGTAGCTACTTACAATAAAAACTGTAGGTTACACCAATATAACTAATTTGTAGCTACTTACAATAAAAACTGTAGGTTACACCAATATAACTAATTTGTAGCTACTTACAATAAAAACTGTAGGTTACACCAATATAACTAATTTGTAGCTACTTACAATAAAAACCGTAGGTTACACCAATATAACTAATTTGTAGCTAATTACAATAAAAACTGTAGGTTACACCAATAAAACTTTTTTGTAGCTACTTACAATTAAAACCGTAGTTTACACCAATATAACTAATTTGTAGCTACTTACAATAAAAACTGCAGTTTACACCAATAAAACTTATTTGTAGCTACTTACAATAAAAACCGTAGTTTACACCAATATAACTAATTTTTAGCTACTTACAATAAAAACTGTAGTTTACACCAATATAACTAATTTGTAGCTACTTACAATAAAAACTGTAGTTTACACCAATATAACTAATTTGTAGCTAATTACAATAAAAACCGTAGTTTACACCAATATAACTAATTTGTAGCTACTTACAATAAAAACTGTAGGTTACACCAATAAAACTTATTTGTAGCTACTTACAATTAAAACCCTAGTTTACACCAATATAACTAATTTGTAGCTACTTACAATAAAAACTGTAGTTTACACCAATATAACTAATTTGTAGCTACTTACAATAAAAACTGTAGGTTACACCAATATACCTTATTTTTAGCTACTTACAATAAAAACCGTAGTTTACACCAATATAACTAATTTGTAGCTACTTACAATAAAAACTGTAGTTTACACCAATATAACTAATTTATAGCTACTTACAATAAAAACTGTAGTTTACACCAATATAACTAATTTGTAGCTACTTACAATAAAAACTGTAGGTTACACCAATATAACTAATTTGTAGCTACTTACAACAGAAACCGTAGGTTACACCAATATAACTAATTTGTAGCTACTTACAATAAAAACCGTAGGTTACACCAATATTACTAATTTGTAGCTACTAACATAAAAAACTGTAGTTTACACCAATATAACTAATTTGTAGCTACTTACAATAAAAACCGTAGGTTACACCAATATAACTAACTTGTAGCTACTTACAATAAAAACTGTAGGTTACACCAATATAACTAATTTGTAGCTACTTACAATAGAAACCGTAGGTTACACCAATATAACTAATTTGTAGCTACTTACAATAAAAACCGTAGGTTACACCAATATAACTAATTTGTAGCTACTTACAATAAAAACTGTAGTTTACACCAATATAACTAATTTGTAGCTACTTACAATAAAAACTGTAGGTTACACTAATATAACTAATTTGTAGTTACTTACAATAAAAACAGTAGGTTACACCAATATAACTAATTTGTAGCTACTTACAATAAAAACAGTAGGTTACACCAATATAACTAATTTGTAGCTACTTACAATAAAAACCGTAGTTTACACCAATATAACTAATTTGTAGCTACTTACAATAAAAACTGTAGGTTACACCAATATAACTAATTTGTAGTTACTTACAATAAAAACAGTAGGTTACACCAATATAACTAATTTGTAGCTACTTACAATAAAAACAGAAGGTTACACCAATATAACTAATTTGTAGCTACTTACAATAAAAACCGTAGTTTACACCAATATAACTAATTTGTAGCTACTTACAATAAAAACTGTAGGTTACACCAATAAAACTTATTTGTAGCTACTTACAATTAAAACCGTAGTTTACACCAATATAACTTATTTGTAGCTACTTACAATAAAAACTGTAGTTTACACCAATATAACTAATTTGTAGCTACTTACAATAAAAACTGTAGGTTACACCAATATAACTAATTTGTAGCTACTAACAATAAAAACCGTAGGTTACACCAATATAACTAATTTGTAGCTACTTACAATAAAAACCGTAGGTTACACCAATATAACTTATTTGTAGCTACTTACAATAAAAACTGTAGGTTACACCAATATAACTTATTTGTAGCTACTTACAATAAAAACTGTAGTTTACACCAATATAACTAATTTGTAGCTACTTACAATAAAAACCGTAGTTTACACCAATATAACTAATTTGTAGCTACTTACAATAGAAACCGTAGGTTACACCAATATAACTAATTTGTAGCTACTTACAATAAAAACTGTAGTTTACACCAATATAACTAATTTGTAGCTACTTACAATAAAAACCGTAGGTTACACCAATATAACTAATTTGTAGCTACTTACAATAAAAACTGTAGGTTACACCAATATAACTAATTTGTAGCTACTTACATAAAAAACTGTAGTTTACACCAATATAACTTATTTGTAGCTACTTACAATAAAAACTGTAGTTTACACCAATATAACTAATTTGTAGCTACTTACAATAAAAACCGTAGGTTACACCAATATAACTAATTTGTAGCTACTTACAATAAAAACTGTAGGTTACACCAATATAACTAATTTGTAGATACTTACAATAGAAACCGTAGGTTACACCAATATAACTAATTTGTAGCTTCTTACAATAAAAACCGTAGGTTACACCAATATAACTAATTTGTAGCTACTTACAATAAAAACTGTAGTTTACACCAATATAACTAATTTGTAGCTACTTACAATAGAAACCGTAGGTTACACCAATATAACTAATTTGTAGCTACTTACAATAAAAACTGTAGGTTACACCAATATAACTTATTTGTAGCTACTTACAATAAAAACTGTAGGTTACACCAATATAACTTATTTTTAGCTACTTACAATAAAAACTGTAGGTTACACCAATATAATTAATTTGTAGCTACTTACAATAAAAACTGTAGGTTACACCAATATAACTCATTTTTAGCTACTTACAATTAAAACTGTGGGTTACACCAATATAACTAATTTGTAGCTACTTACAATAAAAACCGTAGGTTACACCACTATAACTAATTTGTAGCTACTTACAATAAAAACTGTAGTTTACACCAATATAACTAATTTGTAGCTACTTACAATAAAAACTGTAGGTTACACCAATATAACTAATTTTTAGCTACTTACAATAAAAACTGTAGGTTACACCAATATAATTAATTTGTAGCTACTTATAATAAAAACTGTAGGTTACACCAATATAACTAATTTGTAGCTACTTACAATAGAAATCGTAGGTTACACCAATATAACTAATTTGTAGCTACTTACAATAAAAACAGTAGGTTACACCAATATAACTAATTTGTAGCTACTTACAATAAAAACTGTAGTTTACACCAATATAACTAATTTGTAGCTACTTACAATAAAAACTGTAGGTTACACCAATATAACTAATTTGTAGCTACTTACAATAAAAACTGTAGTTTACACCAATATAACTTATTTGTAGCTACTAACAATAAAAACCGTAGTTTACACCAATATTACTAATTTGTAGCTACTTACAATAAAAACTGTAGGTTACACCAATATAACTAATTTGTAGCTACTTACAATAAAAACTGTAGGTTACACCAATATAACTAATTTGTAGATACTTACAATAAAAACCGTAGTTTACACCAATATAACTAATTTGTAGCTACTTACAATAAAAACCGTAGGTTACACCAATATAACTAATTTGTAGCTACTTACAATAAAAACTGTAGGTTACACCAATATAACTAATTTGTAGCTACTTACAATAAAAACTGTAGGTTACACCAATATAACTAATTTGTAGCTACTTACAATAAAAACTGTAGTTTACACCAATATAACTAATTTGTAGCTACTTACAATAAAAACTGTAGGTTACACTAATATAACTAATTTGTAGTTACTTACAATAAAAACAGTAAGTTACACCAATATAACTTATTTGTAGCTACTTACAATAAAAACCGTAGGTTAATCCGGTCACCTATGTTTGAGGTCCCGATAGTGAAGTGAAGTGAAAGTGCTCAAACGGACACGTTAATTTTAATAGCATAGCATAAGTAAATCATTAGTAAATATTAACTTGATATCATGAATCATTATATTTTATAACATTTAGAGTATAGTTCATTTATCACTGTACAAATATCATATTATTGCATCCCCATATTATATAGTTACTTTATCATATGTTATCACTTTTTTAAAAGGGCCAAGATGTACGAGCCAACGTACATTTTTATACAGAGCATTTCAGTTGATCAAATTAGTGAGAAATGGGAGCTGGAAGATGAATTGCGCAGCTTGCAGTCTAGGTGGGAAACGATTGACAGCTTACATTTGCAGATAGACAATATTGTAAAGGGCGGAGATTTATTTTATGAGGACGAATTTAACAAATATGAAAGGGCGTATAAGAACATCAAACGTGAATTAAATCAGAAATTGAATTCTACCGTACATACCCATCAATCTACCCCAAAGTTGGACATTCCAGTTTTCACAGGCAAGTACACGTACTGGCCTACGTTCTTCGATTTATTTACGGAAGCTATTCATAACAACAAGTCGCTTTCGAAAGCACAAAAAATGCAGCACTTGAAGGGTAAAGTCAAGGGGGAGGCGGAACGTCTTATTCAACACCTGAACATATCAGCTGAAAATTATGACGCGGCTTGGGAAATCCTGACTCACCGTTATAACAACCATCAGGTTCTTTTTACGAAACAAGTAGAAATCCTTTTAAATCAACAGAGCATGCATAAACAGTCGGCGTTTGACTTGAGAAGATTCCATGACACTACCATGTAATGTATCCACGCCATTCACAACCTAGGCGTGGATACCATAACTTGGGATCCTTTATTAGTCCACCTGCTATCCAAAAAACTCGATTCGGATACCTATACCGATTACAAGGAGGCCAGGAAGGCTCCTAG
This sequence comes from Coleophora flavipennella, assembly GCA_947284805.1. Taxonomy (NCBI): domain Eukaryota; kingdom Metazoa; phylum Arthropoda; class Insecta; order Lepidoptera; family Coleophoridae; genus Coleophora; species Coleophora flavipennella. The sequence continues at coordinate 2,419,635 of OX369274.1, read as the reverse complement.
AGACTTACCATCATTTGACGAGTTCATGGGGTTTATTGAGACCAAGTTTATGGCACTCGAGCCGATTCATAAGAGAGAAAAAGAGATCGTTTCACTCCCAAAACCTCAGCCATATGCAAGGCCATTTGTACGTCGGGAAAATTATTCTGGAAAATTACAGACTAGGAATCACCAAGTAGTCCATACCTACGCGCAAAAATGCCCATTGTGCTTTTTTATTCACGATTTGTACAGATGCAGAAAGTTTATAAACCTATCAGCCGATGCTAAATTGAGCACAATTTCGAAATTAAATGTGTGTTCAAATTGCCTATACAGGCATTATGACAATAAATGCACTTCGACAAAAAGATGCAAAGATTGTAACGGTGACCACAACACACTTTTGCATGACGCATTTGCTAAGTCGTTCACCCCAGCAACAAGCTCTGTGAACTACTTAACGTCGTCTTCGCCAGCAACAGCATCGTCAGCAAGTAACCGGGGCAAACAGCATTGCGTAAACCATGTAGCTACGGATGATGAAGAAGTACTTTTAACTACCTTATTGCTGAAAGCTAGATCAGCGGACGGTACATACGTCACGCTACGCGCTCTCCTAGACCAAGGATCACAGATTGCATTGATTTCTGAAAACGCAGCTCAGATGTTAGGGCTCAGCCGACAGGGTTATAACGCCTCAGTGTCAGGCATTGGCGCCACCCTGAAACAAGGCAGGGGTATAGTATCACTGAATTGCCAGTCAATTTACAACGACTACGAGTTTACGTCACAAGCTCTAGTTATATCACGTGTTATAAACAATTTACCAACCACGTCCTTCAGTAGGCAGTCATGGCCTCATTTACAAAATATTAACTTAGCTGACCCGGAATACAATGTTTCTAAGTCAATTGACATTTTATTGGACGCAAGTATTTACTCTGAAATAATAATGAGCGGTTTAATCAAAGGTCCTAGCCACGCACCCATTGCGCAGCAAACAAAACTGGGTTGGATCTTATCTGGAAATGTGAAAACATTTAACTGTCACGTGGTCATCAATAATTTACGAGACATAGCAAAATACTGGGAGGTAGAGGACATCAGTAGCTCTTCTTCAAATCTGACTCAAGAAGAGCAGTATTGTGAAGAACTTTATCAGTCGACTACACGTCGTCTCGAGAACGGTAGATACGAGGTAGCCTTACCCATGAAGCAAAACTTCGAAACAGAATTAGGTTCCTCGAAGGGCAAGGCCCTAGCTCAGGTCAGGCAATTGGAAAATAAAATGTCAAAAAATTAAATTTTCGCTGACGCATACAAACAATTTATGAGCGAATACGAAAACTTAGATCATATGCGCCCCGTCAGTAACATTACCGAACCTGTTTGTTTTTTACCGCATCATGGAGTCTTAAAATTAGACTCTACTACAACAAAATTACGAACAGTTTTCAACGCGTCGTGTAAAACGACATCTGGTAAGAGCCTGAACGATTTAATGGAAGCTGGGCCTAATCTTCAAAATGATTTACAGGAGCTAATTTTATCATGGAGACAGCACCGGTACGTTTTAACAGCTGATATAGAGAAGATGTTCCGTCAGATCTTAGTAAGAAAAGAGGACTTAAGACTTCAATCCATAGTATGGAGATACTCACCACAAGAACTACTACAGGTATATCACTTGACCACGGTTACATACGGTACAAAATCAGCTCCATATCTAGCTATGCGAACGCTGAGACAGTTAGCAAAAGATGACGGACATAAATATCCTTTGGCAGCTTCCGCGCTAAACAAATCCTTTTATATGGACGATTTGCTGAGCGGCCAGGACACTATAGAACAAGCTAGGGAATTACGGGACCAACTTATCCTAATTTTCAAAGGCGCAGGCATGAACTTGAGAAAATGGTCGGCAAATCATCCAGAACTAATCAAGGATTTATCATCTAATCAAATTGACACACCGTTCGATTTTAAATGCACAGAATCCCGAAAAATATTGGGACTAAGATGGAACCCTGTATCAGATAATTTTACGTTTCAAAACAAATTGGATACTCATACCAAGTGCTTCACGAAAAGACAATTTCTATCTGACATATCAAAAATATTCGATCCCCTGGGATGGCTAGCTCCAATTACCATCAAGGCAAAGCTTTTGTTCCAGAAAGCATGGAAATCAAATGTTTCGTGGGATGAAGACTTATCACCAGAGATCCAGAGGGAATGGCAACAACTAAAGGAAGATTTGGAAAATATAGACAAATTCTCCATCCCAAGATATATAGGTAACTTATGGCATAGTTACACACTGCACGGCTTCAGCGATGCGTCGGAAAAAGCATACGCAAGCACAATTTACTTAGTGGCCAAAAATAGTAAAGGCGAATGCACATCAACATTAGTTGCCGCCAAGACAAAATTAGCACCCTTGAATAAGAAAATATCACTTCCTAGACTGGAACTACTTGGAGCATTATTATTATCACAACTGATGAAGAAAGTCAAGGAGTCCATATCATCAGAAAATGTATCAATTTACGCATGGACTGATTCAATGATTGTTTTAGGGTGGTTACAAGGAGACATATCACGATGGAAGCAATTTGTAGCCAACAGAGTACAGCAGATTAATGAGATTATTCCATCGTCTAGCTGGCGACATGTTATATCAAAAGAAAATTCAGCAGACTGCGCGACTCGCGGTCTAACAAGTAATGAGTTAATTCAGCACTCTTTGTGGTGGAAGGGCCCCGAGTGGCTAATTAATTTCAGCCCTAGGAGTCACTCTGTAACTGAAATTCCGAAGCCCGAGATAGAAATTAAAAACGCACGTGTGAACGTAGCCTTACAAGAACAAAGTGTATCATGGATAAGCGAATTATTAGATAAAAATAGTTCACTGACTAAAGTTGTAAACACAGTAGCGTGGGTGTCACGTTTCGTTAATCGATTACGGCACAAGGAAACCAGACACGGTTCAATATTATCATCATTTGAAATAAATAACGCTTATCAAATGATTATCAAGGACATCCAATCATATGATTTTAAAGATGACTTGGAAAACTTAAGAAAAAAGGGACAAGTGCATTATAAAAGTAACATAGCATCACTGAATCCATATGTCGATAAAAACGGAGTCTTGAAAGTAGGAGGTCGACTACGTAATGCCCAGTTAAGCAGCTCAGCCAAGAATCCCATAATAATATCAAACCACAACCGCTTTACATCTTTACTTATTAACTTATCTCACATAACAACGCTGCATGGGGGCCCAAGGCTGACCTTATCATACACAAGAGAAAAGTATTGGATAATTAGTGGGATGCGCACTGTGAAAAGAGAACTTAGGTTTTGTACTAAATGTCGGAGATACAATTCAGAAAAGAGAAATCAAATTGTGGCCGATCTACCGGCGGCAAGGGTAACACCATCGCGCCCGTTTACGAATACAGGCGTAGATTTTACGGGCCACATACATATAAAGGGTGGCAAGGGCCGAGGCGTAAGAGCACATAAGGGATATGTCGCTGTATTCGTGTGCCTGGCGACCAAAGCCATTCATTTAGAACTGGTCTTCGACCTAAGTACACCTGCATTTTTAGCCGCATTCCAGCGGTTTTGCGCGCGCCGTGGGACTCCTAGTCACATGTACAGTGACAATGGTACCAACTTTGTTGGTGCCAACAGAATGCTAAAGAAAGAGTATCAAAGCATACTAAGTACCATCAATGAAGATTTCTTCAATAATATAAACCATATGGACATAACATGGACTTTCAACTCACCGGCATGGCCAAGCGCAGGTGGGCTATGGGAAGCCGCCGTGAAGAGCTTCAAGAGGCATCTGAAACGAGTTTTAGGAGACCAGGTGCTCTCATACGACCAGTTTTCCACCTTGCTTCATTTAATTGAATCGTGCCTCAACTCGAGACCCTTGGTATCATTAAGTGAGAACGTAGATGATGTGGTCTTAACCCCAGGACACTTTCTGATAGGGGACTCACTACTATCAAGACCACAGACCGAACCTGAAAACATCAACTTACCTACTAGGTGGCAGCTCGTTCAGTCCATGAATAAGCAGTTCTGGAAACGGTGGTCCATGGACTATCTTCAACACCTGCAAGCAAGATCAAAATGGCGCACCCCTAGCAAGAACTTAGAGATCAATGACGTGGTCCTTATTAAAGTAGATAACCTCCCCCCGGGAAAGTGGGCTCTAGGGCGAGTCCAGGAAGTCCACACAGGAAAAGATGGATATGTACGAGTAGTCACGTTAAACACAAAGAACAATGCTATCAAACGGCCGGTCTGTAAATTAGTCGAATTACCGGTACATAAAGAAAAACAAACGCCAGATGAACAAGAAAACTCCCAAGGATGTCAATCACAAACACGCTCAGAGAGAAAGCCAAGGCAACGTCCTAGAAAATTGAACTTTGTCAACTTTATCACTATGACACTCTTATTATTTATGACAATTCTTACACCGACGGTACAGCAATCAAACCGTTACCCGAGCACTTATAATATTACGTCATTAGACATTAATCAGGGTCTCTATTTTGACAAAATCGCAGATTTTCAGTATATCAGAGACGAATGGAAGTTAGTAGTGTTCTACGATTTATCAAGCTATTGGAAAGGATTATCATACATCGAGAATTATGTTAAACATCTGAAGGTGTTTTGTACAGGCACTGATATACAGTATCATAATATTTCACTCCAACTTGAACACGAACTATATGAAATAGATCACTATAACAGGCTTCTCACATTACAGAACAAACAGAGAAAAAAACGAGGCCTTATAAATGGTATTGGGTACATTGCGAATTCACTGTTTGGTGTGTTGGATGATAGCTTCGCTAAAAAATATGAAAAAGACATCAAGAAGATAGCAAAAAACGAAAACCACCTTCAAACTCTCATAAAAAACCAAACGATAGTATTGGAAGCCCAATTTAACATAATTCAACGCAATGAAAAGCTTATGAACAAACAGTTCACACTTATCAATCAGCATCTCCAAAAATTATCATCTGAAACCAACAAAGTACGCTCTGATATGCAACATAATATGTACGTGACGTCATCAGCACTATCCGCCACCATTATCATAGCAAATCTGCGTCGTATGCAACAAACTTAAATAAATAAATAAATATTCTGGAACAAATCACACATGGTCATCTGGCCCCAAAGTAGGATTCCCTGTGTTATGGGTTACCAGAGACTGATATACATACTTATATACGTTTAAATACATACATATATAGATATATTTTAACACCCAGACACAGAGCAAACAAATCTGCTCATCACACAAATGCTTGCCCTGGGTGGGGATCGAACCCACAACCCTCGGATCAGTAGTCAAGGGCACTAACCACTGATATCGCCCATGGACGAGTCGACGCATACCTGTTGCCACCCGATCAGCTGGAAAAACAGCTTAACGTTATATCGGGTCATATAAAGGGTGATCTAACATTACCGGTAGAACAATCAGATTTGATAGACATTTATAAGTTACTGAGTGTGTTTGCAAGAGTAACAAAACACTATCTTATTATGGAAATTAGAATACCGCTCGTCAGCGATGAAGTGTATGAACTCGACCGAATCATAAGCATCCCACAGATCAAGGGAAGTGACGTACAGCATATTATTACACTTTCATATCCTTATTTGGCCTTTAACTTGCAAAAGGATATGGCATTATTCTTATCTGAAACCGACCTACAACACTGCATTACACTAGAAAATAAAATATTTTGCTCCATAGACAAGCCTGTATATGAGTTAAAAATAAAACACTCTATATGTGACTTAAAATTAATAAATCTAAACAGTAATGACTCACTGTGCAAGTACCAGAAATTAGAATGTACCGATAGGTGGATCAAATTGCACAGTTATAACGTGTGGTTTTACTCATGTTGTCAGGAGCGCCAGGAGAGAATGTTTTGCCCAGATGGAATGACAATAATGACCTTAAATGGCAATGGAATTGTCACTTTAGGACAGGGTTGCTCTATAAAAACAAACACTTTTACAATCTATGCTCACAATCACTATCTCAACAAAATAAATATACAAGCAAATATCGAAGCCCCAGAGATGTATATATTAAATAAAATTATTAATACAACTGTAACCGACACTATCGTCGAACAAGGAAATAATGAGAAGGCATATGAGGACATAGAGGCTCAGATAAAGGTGATTAAGGAACAAACTGCCACAGATCTCAGCATCCACGATGTACATCACTACGCGCTCGGCTACACTAGTTTTGTTATCATTTTCGTAGCAAGCGTAGCATTTGGCTGCTACAAATTGAAGGGCAGATTTTTAGCTACTTACAATAAAAACCTTAGTTTACACCAATATAACTAATTTGTAGCTACTTACAATAAAAACTGTAGTTTACACCAATATAACTAATTTGTAGCTACTTACAATAAAAACTGTAGTTTACACCAATATAACTAATTGGTAGCTACTTACAATAAAAACCGTAGGTTACACCAATATAACTAATTTGTAGCTACTTACAACAGAAACCGTAGGTTACACCAATATAACTAATTTGTAGCTACTTACAATAAAAACCGTAGGTTACACCAATATAACTAATTTGTAGCTACTTACATAAAAAACTGTAGTTTACACCAATATAACTAATTTGTAGCTACTTACAATAAAAACCGTAGGTTACACCAATATAACTAATTTGTAGCTACTTACAATAAAAACTGTAGGTTACACCAATATAACTAATTTTTAGCTACTTACAATAAAAACTGTAGGTTACACCAATATAATTAATTTGTAGCTACTTACAATAAAAACTGTGGGTTACACCAATATAACTAATTTGTAGCTACTTATAATAAAAACTGTAGGTTACACCAATATAACTAATTTGTAGCTACTTACAATAGAAACCGTAGGTTACACCAATATAACTAATTTGTAGCTACTTACAATAAAAACTGTAGTTTACACCAATATAACTAATTTGTAGCTACTTACAATAAAAACTGTAGTTTACACCAATATAACTAATTTGTAGCTACTTACAATAAAAACTGTAGTTTAAACAATATAACTAATTTGTAGCTACTTACAATAAAAACCGTAGGTTACACCAATATAACTAATTTGTAGCTACTTACAATAAAAACTGTAGGTTACACCAATATAACTAATTTGTAGCTACTTACAATAGAAACCGTAGGTTGCACCAATATAACTAATTTGTAGCTACTTACAATAAAAACCGTAGGTTACACCAATATAACTAATTTGTAGCTACTTACAATATAAACTGTAGTTTACACCAATATAACTAATTTGTAGCTACTTACAATAAAAACCGTAGGTTACACCAATATAACTTATTTGTAGCTACTTACAATAAAAACTGTAGTTTACACCAATATAACTAATTTGTAGCTACTTACAATAAAAACTGTAGGTTACACCAATATAACTAATTTGTAGCTACTTACATTAAAAACTGTAGGTTACACCAATATAACTAATTTGTAGCTACTTACAATAAAAACCGTAGGTTACACCAATATAACTAATTTGTAGCTACTTACAATAAAAACCGTAGGTTACACCAATATAACTTATTTGTAGCTACTTACAATAAAAACCGTAGGTTACACCAATATAACTTATTTGTAGCTACTTACAATAAAAACTGTAGTTTACACCAATATAACTAATTTGTAGCTACTTACAATAAAAGCTGTAGGTTACACCAATATAACTAATTTGTAGCTACTTACAATAAAAACTGTAGGTTACACCAATATAACTAATTTGTAGCTATTTACAATAAAAACCGTAGGTTACACCAATATAACTAATTTGTAGCTACTTACAATAAAAACTGTAGTTTACACCAATATAACTAATTTGTAGCTACTTATAATAGAAACCGTAGGTTACACCAATATAACTAATTTGTAGCTACTTACAATAAAAACTGTAGTTTACACCAATATAACTAATTTGTAGCTACTTACAATAAAAGCTGTAGGTTACACCAATATAACTAATTTGTAGCTACTTACAATAAAAACTGTAGGTTACACCAATATAACTAATTTGTAGCTACTTACAATAAAAACCGTAGGTTACACCAATATAACTAATTTTTAGCTACTTACAATAAAAACTGTAGGTTACACCAATATAACTTATTTGTAGCTACTTACAATAAAAACTGTAGTTTACACCAATATAACTAATTTGTAGCTACTTACAATAAAAACTGTAGGTTACACCAATATAACTAATTTGTAGCTACTTACATTAAAAACTGTAGGTTACACCAATATAACTAATTTGTAGCTACTTACAATAAAAACCGTAGGTTACACCAATATAACTAATTTGTAGCTACTTACAATAAAAACCGTAGGTTACACCAATATAACTTATTTGTAGCTACTTACAATAAAAACCGTAGGTTACACCAATATAACTTATTTGTAGCTACTTACAATAAAAACTGTAGTTTACACCAATATAACTAATTTGTAGCTACTTACAATAAAAGCTGTAGGTTACACCAATATAACTAATTTGTAGCTACTTACAATAAAAACTGTAGGTTACACCAATATAACTAATTTGTAGCTACTTACAATAAAAACCGTAGGTTACACCAATATAACTAATTTTTAGCTACTTACAATAAAAACTGTAGGTTACACCAATATAATTAATTTGTAGCTACTTACAATAAAAACTGTAGGTTACACCAATATAACTAATTTTTAGCTACTTACAATAAAAACTGTGGGTTACACCAATATAACTAATTTGTAGCTACTTATAATAAAAACTGTAGGTTACACCAATATAACTAATTTGTAGCTACTTACAATAGAAACCGTAGGTTACACCAATATAACTAATTTGTAGCTACTTACAATAAAAACCGTAGGTTACACCAATATAACTAATTTGTTGCTACTTACAATAAAAACCGTAGGTTACACCAATATAACTTATTTGTAACTACTTACAATAAAAACCGTAGGTTACACCAATATAACTTATTTGTAGCTACTTACAATAAAAACTGTTGTTTACACCAATATAACTAATTTGTAGCTACTTACAATAAAAACTGTAGTTTACACCAATATAACTAATTTGTAGCTACTTACAATAAAAACCGTAGGTTACACCAATGTAACTAATTTTTAGCTACTTACAATAAAAACTGTAGGTTACACCAATATAATTAATTTGTAGCTACTTACAATAAAAACTGTAGGTTACACCAATATAACTAATTTTTAGCTACTTACAATAAAAACTGTGGGTTACACCAATATAACTAATTTGTAGCTACTTATAATAAAAACTGTAGGTTACACCAATATAACTAATTTGTAGCTACTTACAATAGAAACCGTAGGTTACACCAATATAACTAATTTGTAGCTACTTACAATAAAAACCGTAGGTTACACCAATATAACTAATTTGTAGCTACTTACAATAAAAACTGTAGTTTACACCAATATAACTAATTTGTAGCTACTTACAATAAAAACTGTAGGTTACACCAATATAACTAATTTGTAGTTACTTACAATAAAAACAGTAGGTTACACCAATATAACTAATTTGTAGCTACTTACAATAAAAACAGTAGGTTACACCAATATAACTAATTTGTAGCTACTTACAATAAAAACCGTAGTTTACACCAATATAACTAATTTGTAGCTACTTACAATAAAAACTGTAGGTTACACCAATAAAACTTATTTGTAGCTACTTACAATTAAAACCGTAGTTTACACCAATATAACTTATTTGTAGCTACTTACAATAAAAACTGTAGTTTACACCAATATAACTAATTTGTAGCTACTTACAATAAAAACTGTAGGTTACACCAATATAACTAATTTGTAGCTACTTACATTAAAAACTGTAGGTTACACCAATATAACTAATTTGTAGCTACTTACAATAAAAACCGTAGGTTACACCAATATAACTAATTTGTAGCTACTTACAATAAAAACCGTAGGTTACACCAATATAACTTATTTGTAGCTACTTACAATAAAAACCGTAGGTTACACCAATATAACTTATTTGTAGCTACTTACAATAAAAACTGTAGTTTACACCAATATAACTAATTTGTAGCTACTTACAATAAAAGCTGTAGGTTACACCAATATAACTAATTTGTAGCTACTTACAATAAAAACTGTAGGTTACACCAATATAACTAATTTGTAGCTATTTACAATAAAAACCGTAGGTTACACCAATATAACTAATTTGTAGCTACTTACAATAAAAACTGTAGTTTACACCAATATAACTAATTTGTAGCTACTTACAATAAAAACTGTAGTTTACACCAATATAACTAATTTGTAGCTACTTACAATAAAAACTGTAGTTTAAACAATATAACTAATTTGTAGCTACTTACAATAAAAACCGTAGGTTACACCAATATAACTAATTTGTAGCTACTTACAATAAAAACTGTAGGTTACACCAATATAACTAATTTGTAGCTACTTACAATAGAAACCGTAGGTTGCACCAATATAACTAATTTGTAGCTACTTACAATAAAAACCGTAGGTTACACCAATATAACTAATTTGTAGCTACTTACAATATAAACTGTAGTTTACACCAATATAACTAATTTGTAGCTACTTACAATAAAAACCGTAGGTTACACCAATATAACTAATTTTTAGCTACTTACAATAAAAACTGTAGGTTACACCAATATAATTAATTTGTAGCTACTTACAATAAAAACTGTAGGTTACACCAATATAACTAATTTTTAGCTACTTACAATAAAAACTGTGGGTTACACCAATATAACTAATTTGTAGCTACTTATAATAAAAACTGTAGGTTACACCAATATAACTAATTTGTAGCTACTTACAATAGAAACCGTAGGTTACACCAATATAACTAATTTGTAGCTACTTACAATAAAAACCGTAGGTTACACCAATATAACTAATTTGTTGCTACTTACAATAAAAACCGTAGGTTACACCAATATAACTTATTTGTAACTACTTACAATAAAAACCGTAGGTTACACCAATATAACTTATTTGTAGCTACTTACAATAAAAACTGTTGTTTACACCAATATAACTAATTTGTAGCTACTTACAATAAAAACTGTAGTTTACACCAATATAACTAATTTGTAGCTACTTACAATAAAAACCGTAGGTTACACCAATGTAACTAATTTTTAGCTACTTACAATAAAAACTGTAGGTTACACCAATATAATTAATTTGTAGCTACTTACAATAAAAACTGTAGGTTACACCAATATAACTAATTTTTAGCTACTTACAATAAAAACTGTGGGTTACACCAATATAACTAATTTGTAGCTACTTATAATAAAAACTGTAGGTTACACCAATATAACTAATTTGTAGCTACTTACAATAGAAACCGTAGGTTACACCAATATAACTAATTTGTAGCTACTTACAATAAAAACCGTAGGTTACACTAATATAACTAATTTGTAGCTACTTACAATAAAAACTGTAGTTTACACCAATATAACTAATTTGTAGCTACTTACAATAAAAACTGTAGTTTAAACCAATATAACTAATTTGTAGCTACTTACAATAAAAACCGTAGGTTACACCAATATAACTAATTTGTAGCTATTTACAATAAAAACTGTAGGTTACACCAATATAACTAATTTGTAGCTACTTACAATAAAAACCGTAGTTTACACCAATATAACTAATTTGTAGCTACTTACAATAAAAACTGTAGGTTACACCAATAAAACTTATTTGTAGCTACTTACAATTAAAACCGTAGTTTACACCAATATAACTTATTTGTAGCTACTTACAATAAAAACTGTAGTTTACACCAATATAACTAATTTGTAGCTACTTACATTAAAAACTGTAGGTTACACCAATATAACTAATTTGTAGCTACTTACAATAAAAACCGTAGGTTACACCAATATAACTAATTTGTAGCTACTTACAATAAAAACTGTAGGTTACACCAATATAACTAATTTGTAGCTACTTACAATAAAAACCGTAGGTTACACCAATATAACTAATTTGTAGCTACTTACAATAAAAACCGTAGGTTACACCAATATAACTTATTTGTAGCTACTTACAATAAAAACCGTAGGTTACACCAATATAACTTATTTGTAGCTACTTACAATAAAAACTGTAGTTTACACCAATATAACTAATTTGTAGCTACTTACAATAAAAACTGTAGTTTACACCAATATAACTAATTTGTAGCTACTTACAATAAAAACTGTAGTTTAAACCAATATAACTAATTTGTAGCTACTTACAATAAAAACCGTAGGTTACACCAATATAACTAATTTGTAGCTACTTACAATGAAAACTGTAGGTTACACCAATATAACTAATTTGTAGCTACTTACAATAGAAACCGTAGGTTGCACCAATATAACTAATTTGTAGCTACTTACAATAAAAACCGTAGGTTACACCAATATAACTAATTTGTAGCTACTTACAATAAAAACCGTAGGTTACACCAATATAACTTATTTGTAGCTACTTACAATAAAAACCGTAGGTTACACCAATATAACTTATTTGTAGCTACTTACAATAAAAACTGTAGTTTACACCAATATAACTAATTTGTAGCTACTTACAATAAAAACTGTAGTTTACACCAATATAACTAATTTGTAGCTACTTACAATAAAAACTGTAGTTTAAACCAATATAACTAATTTGTAGCTACTTACAATAAAAACCGTAGGTTACACCAATATAACTAATTTGTAGCTACTTACAATGAAAACTGTAGGTTACACCAATATAACTAATTTGTAGCTACTTACAATAGAAACCGTAGGTTGCACCAATATAACTAATTTGTAGCTACTTACAATAAAAACCGTAGGTTACACCAATATAACTAATTTGTAGCTACTTACAATAAAAACTGTAGTTTACACCAATATAACTAATTTGTAGCTACTTACAATAAAAACCGTAGGTTATACCAATATAACTAATTTGTAGCTACTTACAATAAAAACTGTAGGTTACACCAATATAACTAATTTTTAGCTACTTACAATAAAAACTGTAGGTTACACCAATATAATTAATTTGTAGCTACTTACAATAAAAACTGTAGGTTACACCAATATAACTAATTTTTAGCTACTTACAATAAAAACTGTGGGTTACACCAATATAACTAATTTGTAGCTACTTATAATAAAAACTGTAGGTTACACCAATATAACTAATTTGTAGCTACTTACAATAGAAACCGTAGGTTACACCAATATAACTAATTTGTAGCTACTTACAATAAAAACCGTAGGTTACACCAATATAACTAATTTGTAGCTACTTACTATAAAAACTGTAGTTTACACCAATATAACTAATTTTTAGCTACTTGCAATAAAAACTGTAGGTTACACCAATATAACTAATTTGTAGCTACTTACAATAAAAACTGTAGGTTACACCAATATAACTAATTTGTAGCTACTTACAATGAAAACAGTAGGTTACACCAATATAACTAATTTGTTGCTACTTACAATGAAAACCGTAGTTTACACCAATATAACTAATTTGTAGCTACTTACAATAAAAACTGTAGGTTACACCAATAAAACTTATTTGTAGCTACTTACAATTAAAACCGTAGTTTACACCAATATAACTTATTTGTAGCTACTTACAATAAAAACTGTAGTTTACACCAATATAACTAATTTGTAGCTACTTACAATAAAAACTGTAGGTTACACCAATATAACTAATTTGTAGCTACTTACAATAAAAACTGTAGGTTACACCAATATAACTAATTTGTAGCTACTTACAATAAAAACCGTAGGTTACACCAATATAACTAATTTGTAGCTACTTACAATAAAAACCGTAGGTTACACCAATATAACTTATTTGTAACTACTTACAATAAAAACCGTAGGTTACACCAATATAACTTATTTGTAGCTACTTACAATAAAAACTGTTGTTTACACCAATATAACTAATTTGTAGCTACTTACAATAAAAACTGTAGGTTACACCAATATAACTTATTTGTAGCTACTTACAATAAAAACTTTAGGTTACACCAATATAACTAATTTGTAGCTACTTACAATAAAAACCGTAGGTTACACCAATATAACTAATTTGTAGCTACTTACAATAAAAACCGTAGTTTACACCAATATAACTAATTTGTAGCTACTTACAATAAAAACTGTAGGTTACACCAATATAACTAATTTTTAGCTACTTACAATTAAAAACTGTAGGTTACACCAATATAACTAATTTTTAGCTACTTACAATAAAAACTGTAGGTTACACCAATAGAACTTATTTGTAGCTACTTACAATAAAAACTGTAGTTTACACCAATATAACTAATTTGTAGCTACTTACAATAGAAACCGTAGGTTACACCAATATAACTATTTTTTTGCTACTTACAATAAAAAGTGTAGGTTACACCAATATAACTAATTTGTAGCTACTTACAATAAAAACCGTAGTTTACACCAATATAACTAATTTGTAGCTACTTACAATAAAAACTGTAGGTTACACCAATAAAACTTATTTGTAGCTACTTACAATTAAAACCGTAGTTTACACCAATATAACTAATAAAAACTGTAGTTTACACCAATATAACTAATTTGTAGCTACTTACAATAAAAACCGTAGGTTACACCAATATGACTTATTTGTATCTACTTACAATAAAAACTGTAGTTTACACCAATATAACTAATTTGTAGCTACTTACAATAAAAACTGTAGTTTACACCAATATAACTAATTTGTAGCTACTTACAATAAAAACTGTAGTTTACACCAATATAACTAATTTGTAGCTACTTACAATAAAAACTGTAGTTTACACCAATATAACTAATTTGTAGCTACTTACAATAAAAACTGTAGGTTACACCAATATAACTAATTTGTAGCTACTTACAATAATATACAAACAAGTTGCTTCATTTTTATCGCTGTACGCGGGTTCTGGTTCGTTCTGTATTCTTAGCCACGCATTTCTTTTTCAGTCGAGTGCTCTACTATACAGCGGACTTCTCCTAGCCATCAGTTATCTTATAGAAAACTTACTCCAAAACACAACACTCCATGCAAAAATAATAGAGATCGCTAAAAGTGTGATCAGTTCTAGAGCCATGTCATTCGTTTCTTGTCAAGTGTTGGAGTTGACAAAGAAACTGTCGACGACGGCGGCGGATGATCTTACAAGGAAATTTTGTCCAGGAAGTCATCTTGCGAATCTGAAAGTGGATTATGACCAAGGGGTTTTGTTGTTCAAAAAAGGTACGCAATAATTTTTATTTTTGCCAATAACTGCATCATATCAGTTCTTATACGTCCCCACCGAGAGACTCGAGCCTACCCTGAATCAAGACGATCGGGCCTTTGTTAACCACGCGGGCCCAGTGCGGGTTGGTCGACTTTACTTACACACAACCTTCGAGTTTCTTCGCAGGCGTGTGGAGGTTTCCTCGCGATGTTTTCCTTCACCGTAAAAGCGTCGGATAAACTTTTGGTGCCGGGTGCTATCACTAGGTGGCATAGGCGGCTTGAAAACTTCTGACAGTGGAGCTCCTCACTAGCCTGCACTACACCCTCCACCAATCCGAACTTGCCTCTGTGTGCGGAGCATAGCCTACCTGCTCTGAAGGCTCTCCCAGACCGACCTTATCATTATTATCATCATCATATCAGCCGAAAGGCGTCCACTGCTGGATAAAAGCCTCCCCCAAGGATTTCCACGATGACCGTTCCTGCGCTGCCTGCATCCAGAGGCTTCCCTTCACCAGGTCGTTGGTCCACCGCGTGGGATGCCTGCTTACGCTACGTCTTACGGTGCGCGGTCGCCTTTCGAGAACTTAACTGCCCCAACGGCCATCTGTACTACGAGCTATGTGCCCTGCCCACTGCCACTTCAGTTTAGCTATTCTTCACAGAATAGATCACTCTATTTCGGTAACTTTTGTTATCTTACGGATCTCCTCGTTTTTATTTCGATTGCGTAGGGTAATTCCGAGCATAGCTCGCTCCATTTCCCTTTGGGTGCCTTCTTATGAGGCTCATAGTAAACGACCATGTCTCATTTCCGTATGTCATCCATCACTAGAAACACACACTGGTCAAAAACCGTAGTCTTGAGACACTGCGGTAATTAGGACGTGAAGATATTGCGAAGCTTCCCGAACGTTGCCCAGCCGAGTTGGATTAGTCGATTGATCTCTTTCTTGAAGTTAGAGCTACCTAGCTGGACTGTTTGTCCCAGGTACACATATTCGTCAACAATTTCGAGTGTAAGAGTCTGCAACCTTTTGAGGAGTGGGTGCGACACGGACGTTTTACATTATTTTCGTCTTGTCCATGTTCATTTTACTGAGGCCATCGAGCATTGTGCTTAAGTCTTCGATAGTTTTAGCCATGACCACGAATATCATCAGTTAATCGGAGGTGGGTGATGTACTTGCCGTTGATATTGATGCGGAGTCCACACGAGTCCAAAAGCTTGAAAACATCTTCCAGGGCGGCGGTGAACAGTTTCGGAGATATAACGTCTCCCCGTATCACCCCTTGCTGCAGCTGGATATGTTTTGAGTTCTGGTCCTGAAGGCGAACCGGCATTTCATACAAACACTTGAACACCTCGATGTATCGATAGTCAATTAGGCACCGCTAGAGAGACTGTGGCACAGCCCAGGTTACGACTGAATCAAAGGCTTTCTCATAGTCCACAAACGCCAAGCATAGTGACTGATTGTACTCTTCAGTCTTCTGTGTAATCTGACGCAGCGTATGTGTGTGGTCTATGGTACTAAAGCTTCTTCGGAAGCCGGTTTGTTCGGGAGGCTAGAAGTCGTCAAACCTGCGTGCGAGACGATTCGTAATGACTCTCGAAAACAGTTTGTATACAATACTCAGAAGTGAGATGGGTCTGTAGTTCTTCAGCAGGGTATTTTCGCATTATTATTATAGCCTTTTTTATTTCTTGATACAATGAAATGAGATCTTATAATTGTTTCAATATTTTTCTTTTGAGATACGGATAAACATTCAATTTGATTTTCAGACTCATGCTATCTCCAAATTCTTCTAAAACAGATAGAAGTCGCCCTGAAATGTATTGAGAGACAGAATCTTATCGAACAAGCTGTTACAACCACGCAAAACCTTATAGGTCTGCACACGAATATTGGAGGGAATTTCATCGTGGACAATGAAGAAAAAAGGTAAATTTTACTAGATTTGATTATATTATAAAAAAAAGCATGTGACCCCCGAATGCCCATTAAATTGTAGGGGAAAATTTATAAAACTATTGTACGACCTTTATAAGTCTGCACACGAATATTGGAGGGAATTTCATCGTGGACAATGAAGAAAAAAGGTCAATTTTATTAGATTTGATTATATTATAAAAAAAAGCATGTGACCCCCGAATGCCCATTAAATTGTAGGGGAAAATTTATAAAACTATTGTACGACCTTTATAAGTCTGCACACGAATATTGGAGGGAATTTCATCGTGGACAATGAAGAAAAAAGGTAAATTTTATTAGATTTGATTATATTATAAAAAAAGCATGTGACCCCCGACGCACCGGAAAGCGTAGTGTAGGCAGGCCTCCCACTCGGTGGACCGATGACCTGGTGAAGGTCGCGGGAAGCCGCTGGATGCGGGCAGCGCAGAACCGGTCGTCGTGGAGATCCTTGGGGGAGGCCTATGTCCAGCAGTGGACTTCCTTCGGCTGATATGATGGTGATGATGATGACCCCCGAATGCCCATTAAATTGTAGGGGAAAATTTATAAAACTGTTGTACGACCTTCATAAGTCTGCACACGAATATTGGAGGGAATTTCATCGTGGACAATGAAGAAAAAAGGTAAATTTTATTAGATTTGATTATATTATAAAAACAAAACATGTGACCCCCGAATGCTCATTAAATTGAAGAGGAAAATTTATAAAACTATTGTACGACCTATCATCTTGTATGGATCTGAGTGTTGGGGCAATAAGGGGGACAGATAAAAGACGACTACCTAGATGCTTCAGGAATGAATATTAAGATGGATCTGAGGAGTAACATAGATGAACAAAATTATGTATAAGTGCTAACCTACATAAGGAAAAAGTTGAAATTAGCACCAGTGACAGTGGAATTGAGAGCGAATCCTTTGTCATGGTTTGGACATGTAATGAGGAGGGATTAAAGGCATGTGATGTACATGACTGACCTGTTAGTCCAGTGACAGCGCACTGCTGCTGTCTGCTGGGCTGAGGGTCATGGGTTCGTCCCCATGCAGGGCAAACATTCATTTGATTAACAGGTCTTCATACAAAACATGTTTTTTTGAAGAACTGTAAAAATATTGAGGACATGTGTAGGGTAGAAACTTTCAAGATGAGCAAGTGCTATATTTAACCTCTCAGTTCTTATAAATTAATTTAGTTTTAAATGGTTTTTGTCCATGATCAGCACTCGAAACCTATCCAGTTGCAGCGAGGGGTGAGACAGGGAGACGTTATATCTCCGAAACTGTTCACCGCCGCCCTGGAAGATGTTTTTAAGCTTCTGGATTGGGGTGGACTCGGCATCAATATCAACGGCGAGTACATATCCCACCTCCGATTCGCTAACGATATCGTGGTCATGGCTGATACTATGGAAGACCTAAGCACAATGCTCGATGGCCTCAGTAAAGTCTCTCAACAAGTGGGCCTTAAAATGAACATGGACAAGACGAAAGTAATGTTTAATGTCCGTGTCGCACCCACCCCTCTAAAGGTTGGAGACTACACTGGAAGTTGTTGACGAATATGTATACCTGGGACAAACAGTCCAGCTAGGCAGGTCCAACTTCAAGAAAGAGGTCAATCGACGAACACAACTCGGCTGGGCAGCGCTCGGGAAGCTTCGCAATATCTTTACGTCCCAAATACCGCAGTGTCTCAAGACTAAGGTCTTTGACCAGTGTGTGTTGCCAGTGATGACTTACGGAACTGAGACATGGTCGCTTACTATGGGCGTCATACGAAGGCTCAAGGTCACCCAAAGGGCAATGGAGCGTGCTATGCTCGGAGTTTCTCTGCGTGATCGAATCAGAAACGAGGAGATCCGCAGGAGAACTAAAGTAACCTACATAGCTCACAGAACCGCTAAACTGAAGTGGCAGTGGGCAGGGCACATAGCTCGTAGAACAGATGGCCGATGGGGCAGTAAAGTTCTCGAGTGGCGACCGCGCACCGGAAAACGTAGCGTAGACAGGCCTACCACGCGGTGGACCGATGACCTGGTGAAGATCGCGGGAAGCCGATGGATGCAGGCAGCGCAGGATCGGTCGTCTTGGAAATCCTTGGGGGAGGCCTTTGTCCAGCAGTGGGCGATTTGTGGCTGACATGATGATGATGATGATGATGATGAAATGGTTTTTGTAAAAACGCGCGGAAAATTAAAATTAAATTAATATTGTCATAGAAGGATGACACGCATTGTCTGAAATTAGTAGAACCCATGTTTATAAGAACTGAGAAGGTGCTCGTAAATATAGCGCTTGCCCATCTTGAAAGTTTCTATACCCTGTACTGCACATGTCCTAAGTAATTTTTGATAGTTTTTCAAGAAGCATGTTTTGCATTTAAAATATCCCTAGGCAATGTTGAGCAGTGTATATGTATGTATTTAAACGTATATAATAGGAATGCATCGATACGCCTTTTTGCCGATACGATACCGATACCGATACTCTTATAAAAATATCGGCGATACCGATAGCGATACCGATACGCATACGCTTATTGAATTCAAAAAGGAAGGTAGAATAAATAAAACACAATTAATTAATAGTTTTAGTAATCAAAATTAACATTTATAAGATTTTTATTTAAAAAACAAAGCATTCTTAAGTTTTGCGGGCAAAGGCGATTTCGCAAGTCTGTTTGAATAAGACCTGCGGTGGAAAATAGTCTCTCAGATGCGACAGATGCCTGGTTTGCAACGAAATAGAGGGGACAACACGCGCGTTTACATTACATTTTTAAAGCGCGAAATTTGAAAAGTATCGTTGAAACTGCCATAAAAATATCGCCGATACCGATATATCGGCAAACCCGAAGTATCGCCGATATATCGGTATCGGATGCATCCCTAGTATATAAGTATGTATATCAGTCTCTGTTTAACATACAGTACAGGGAATTCTAGTGTGGGGCCAGATTACCGAGTGTGATTCATCTCTTTAAAAAGAATGATAAGTATAAATGTGGATGGGTATAAAAAGAGAGGAAAACCAAAGAAAAAGATAGATGGACTACGTGTAAGGTGATGTGAGTAAGAAAGAAGAATGTAGACAAATAGGGAAGAATGGGAGACAATAAAATGTTGCGCCGACCAAAAATAATAATTGGAAACAGGGCAGGGAAATGATAATGACCGTACCGCTCTAAAAGCTGTGTCACAAAATTCAGGTATGAGATTGGTTCTGCTCTGTGGGTATGAGTGTCTTCGTAAACGGCTTGACCGAGTTTGATGTTTTTTTTTGTACTTATGGGGTCATCTGAATGGTTATTAGTCATAGTTGGAACCGGTAGGTGGCGCTGTTGTCAAAAGTTCTTTTTTTTTGTACTTATGGGGTCACCGTAATGGTTCTTAGCCATAGTTAGTTAGACCCGGTAGGTGGCGCTGTTGTCGAGAGATTTGATGATTTGTTTTGTACTTATGGGGTCACCTGAATGGTTCTTAGCTATAGTTAGACCCGGTAGGTGGCGCTGTTCTCGAGAGATTTTGATGATTTGTTTTGTACTTATGGGGTCATCTGAATGGTTCTTAGCTACAGTTAGACCCGGTAAGTGGCGCTGTTGTCGAGAGATTTTGATGATATTTTGTTTTGTACTTATGGGGTCACCTGAATGGTTCTTAGCTACAGTTAGACCCGGTAGGTGGCGCTGTTGTCGAAGGATTTTTATGATTTTTTTTTTGTACTTATGGGGTCACCTGAATGGTACTTAGCTAAAGTTGGACCCGATAAGTGGCGCTGTGGTCGAGATTTTAATGTTTTTTTTTGTACTTATGGGGTCACCTGGATGGTTTTTAGCTATAGGTGGACCCGGTAGGTGGCGATGTTATCGAGAGATTTTGATTATTTTTTTGTACTTATGGAGTCACCTGAGTGGTTCTTAGCTATAGTTGGATCCGGTAGGTGGCGCTGTTGTCGATAGATTTTGATGATTTTTTTTATACTTATGGTCACCTGAATGGTTCTTAGCTATAGTTGGACTCGGTAGGTGGCGCTGTTGTCGAGATCCATTAAAGTGGGAATGAAGTCGCTAGAAACCATTATGGTTTTTTAACTTTTTTAGTTTTTGGAAAATTTACAAACGATTTCCGTAAAGTCAGTCTAAGCAAAGCTATTGTACCTATTAAATAAATAATCATCAGTAATAATATGCAGTATTAACTCTTTATAACGAAACTCAAGGGACCGAGCATTTTTATCGTTATAGAGAGTTACCTTGATATGGAGCGAAAAAAGAAAAACAACCAAATTCACAAAAAAAATCTAATAAGTTTCAAAGTTGGACTGTTATTACGATAGGTACCTGGTGTGTTTATTTCGAGACCTTCATTTCCAAGCAAACCAAGCATAATGATGATGCACGTGTTCAAGGCAATTAATAATAACAAAAGCAAGAACTCAGAAGTTTCCTGTTTTCTGTGTCTAAATATGACCACATTTATTCGTAAAAGAGAATGGCTGCTACGCTATAAAGAGTTTTTTTTTTTGTTTTTCTAAACCAACCAAATTGTGGTTTCCACGTTATAGGAAGTTTAACGTTATATAGAATGACGTTATAAAGACTTTCTAAAAAAGCTGAAATTCAAGCGATCAATACTCAATCGCAAAGAAATACTGGATTCTAATACTAGGTTGGCTAACCCTTGGGGAGTTCAATATCATAAGCAGAAGCGCCAGGTTTTTTTAAAACAATTTTAGAAATATATTATCAAACAAAGCGTGCATTTTATAACATTTTTACTTTTTTAATGGGTCACATAAAAAAATGAATAGCATTTTTTATCAACTTATACAATTATAATTATTTATTTATGCAGTATTTACCAGTACCATATAGTCCTTGGGGCGCGGGATGTTTATGTAATAAATTAACACTAAGAAAGTTAATCATCATCATCCGTCATTCGTCATCGTCAGTCATCCGTCATCGTCATCATCATCATCATCATCATCATCATGATGGATAGATAGATGACACTGTATGTTTTTTAGAACTCAATATACATTTTTTTTTTGGGTTTTAGGTTTTATTTTTGTTACGAAATTTCTTGATTCGGTCTCCTCAAAGCCAGCTTAAAAGTCAAAGAAAAAACAGTTGCGAATCGGTCCCACTATCCGGAGGTCCCGGCTCCTGGGTGTGATTCCCAGGACGGCCCATGTAATGATTTTTTCGAAACTTAGTACCTTTTCTTTGTGCACGCGGTAATAGAAGTTTCGTATGCAAAATAATATATATGCGCACCAACATCTGACTTCTGATATGTGCTGTCGTCATCCCAGGCTTCGATATGAATGATGTTGCCACCACCGATTGTGGTCGGACCCCCCACTCCTCCTTTCTGTCAATATTGTTGTATTAGTATAAAACTAAAACTTATGGCTATATGTATGTGACATGCATATTGTGGCCAACCTCCCTTCTCGCCCTGATAACATTTTGAGTATACTAATGTTATTATTTTATTATTAGCGATTTAAGGGTGAAGGAAAAGATCGCGAGGAAACCTTCTGATTACAGTATGAAGGTCGTACTACAAACGTCCGCAGATGTAAGCCTAAATACCCTACACCTACACGTGACCGCGGGTGATGTTAAGTGTACCACCAGGCGCACGGCACGATAAGAAACAGATAAATAGCTGGTGTTTTACTTGCAGGTGTAACTGTCAGCTTGTATTGATACAAGTTCTAGTGTACGCGCTGAGGATATGTGCTACTTTGTTAAAGAATTGTAAGTACCTTACAGCAATACTTTTACCTTTTATGTATTAGTCTCACATTAAAAATAATGTAGATATTTAGTTTCATACAACAATCATAACAAAAGAGGGGTAACGCTTTAAGGTTATATACGTATGCATCTTACCCTTAAATGGTGACCTCGAATAATGTTTCGACACGTGGTAGGTTATAACCTTCACTGTAATTGTGAGAGGTGCATTTGAAATATATCACAGCACGTGTCGTCATGTTGACGGTAACTCTGCCAACGCGTGACTGTAAGCCAAACTGTGCTCCGTCGTGATTGGAGCAGAGTTTTTTATACCCCGTTTTCAAAGCGCTAACACTACATCTACCTTTTATTTTTGATCTGAGTTATTAGTTTATAAATAGGAAAACTTTCTATCTCATTGCAAGTGTGATCAATGTTAAGAGAGATAAAAGTATCTGTATAAAGACACGGTGTGTTAAAAAAATCACGGATGTTATTTTAAGGAAGTTACTCTGTATCTTGTATAGAATACGGAAAAAAATATAAATAAATCCACCTTAGAAAAACCACTTGGTATAAAATTGTTATCGTAATTCATCCCGCACAAAAAGGTGAATGCCCGCCCGATCGTTGACCCGACAGGCAGTAGGCATAAAAAAAAACTGGGAATATTGTGGAACTTGAAACAACAGAAACGTAGGTATACCTACCTGGCGCACGGGCGGGCAAATGCCCTTACAGAGCGCTATATCTACCTAGAAAATTTCTTTTTGGTAATTTCTCGTTTGTACGGGAAAGTGATTTTTTCAAAGATATTTATAAACATGTTTTTCCCTATTCTCATCAAGATGTAGAGTACTCGTATGTTCTTAAAATATCACTCTCGTTATTTTTTTTAAACACTCTATATAAACTAACTTAAACTCTATTTTGACGAATTTTAACCGTTTCCGTTGGCGGGTTCGATTCCTAGCGTGGTCAACTTTACAGGACTTGGTTTGGTTGCTGGTAGGACATTTTCTAAGCCCACTTGGCTAGCGATTACAATCTTACTTTTGAAGGATTGACGCCAATATCTATTTTAATAGAATTGATGTGTTCTGGCATGAAGATAAGATAGCTAGCTCCCCATTGCGTTGGGGAATCTTGGTAAGCCCACTTCCATCTTCGGTATCATCATCACTTACCATTAGGTGAGATGATGCCAAGGGCTTACCAGTTACGGATAAAAAAGAGTGCTAGCAAGTTGTAAAACTTTAATAATAGACGATTTAAATTTAGTCAGGGTCGCGGAAGGATTGAGCTGTCCAAGGATACGCATGGCAGCTCTGCGCATGCGGCACCCTCTCGAACTTTACATTACAATCACAGATCTACTAAAAATAGATTTCTATATCGCGTGGCCACTACAATGCCTCTCGCTTTAACCGTTGGTACCTAAAAATCCACTTAAACAGGTTTTTAGAATGATGTGTTCTGGCATGAAGATAAGAAGAAGTATTTAACAGTAAATTTAAAATCTAGGAAAACATATTGGTATTAATGAGAATAGTTACGAGGGACTATATCGACTTCAAGTTGGCTCGATAGAATAATTTCGCAAAAGTACCTCTTTTCGAGCCATTTTATCGTCTATTTTCGGTTTTATTCTCAAAATAGGTAATTTGATAATATGATTTATTTACTAAAATAAGGTTCATATGTGACTGAAGGGAAAACATCGATTGGATTTTTATTTAAGATAAATATGATGAAAATAAAAAACGAAAACCTCGAGAAAGTGTAAAAGTGTGGTTATTTTCTTCCCTCTTTACACGTAAAGAAAAGGCATATTTTTAAGTACCATTGGGCCTTAAGTCAGGGTAAATTTCAATATTATCAGCGCGATCTAGCGCCTTTGTAGTAGATCTGATGAAATTTAAGTAATGCTTTCGAAAAGCATTTGTACAGCTTTATTTTTCAACATACCTCTTCAAAATCAGGGGTCACATAGAAACCTACAAATATATATTATTTTTATTGGGTAAAATTTAAATTTATTTGTCAACATTGAAAGAAACATTAAGAAAGTGATCCGTATGTCATCACTGGCAACTGACACTGGTCGAAGACCTTGGTCTTAAGACACTGCGGTATCTGGGACGTAAAGATATTGCAAAGCTTCCCGAACGCTGCCCAGCCTAGTTGGATTCGACGATTGATCTCTTTCTCGAAGTTGGACCTACCTAACTGGACTGTTTGTCAACAAGTCATGCCGATAAGGACAAAAAATTCAGTATCTTTTTCGCACTCGTGCCATATCGTAACTATCCTTCCTTTTCTAACAATTTCTTTACTAATCTATTTGTAGTAGATCTGTGATTAGATTACAATACATACTTCTCGATCGTACGTGTCGTAATGTAAAGTTAGTGAGGGTGTCGCGTGCACAGGGCTGCCCTGCGTTTCATGGCGATAACCTGAATAAAAAATATTATTTTGTGTTTATTCCTCATAATATCCAAAATAAGGAATTTCAAATTTTTTTTAAAATACTGAATTTGGTAGAAAATAATGTAACACTGTTCAGGTTAAACATGTTAAAAAATTAAGCATTTGAAATTCGCGCCATAACCAAAACTACAATCTCCCCAGGCGGCGCAGTGTTTGTAGAGAGGATAAGCCTTCCGCACATTTCTTTTAAATTTGAGATAAATAATTTGTGTGGTAGGTATACTGTATTATATGTGAGCCGAAAGACGTCCACTGCTGGACAAAGGCCTCCCCCAAGGATTTCCACGACGACGGCTCCTTTGCTGCTCACATCCAGCGGCTTCCTGCGACCTTCACCAGGTCGTCGGTCCACCGTGTGGGAGTCCTACCTACGCTGCGTTTTCCGGTGTGCGGTCGCCATTTGAAAACTTTACTGCCCCAACGGCCATCTGGTCTACGAGCTATGTGCCCTGCCCACTGGCACTTATGTTTAGCGATTCTGTGAGCAATTTCGGTTACTTTGGAATATGCCTACCCAAATGTGAAAAACACGTTTGATTTAACTGTATATATTATTGTAGGTAGGTATGTGATTATATGTACTTAGATTACATATAAAACAACTAGATCCCCGGTTACATACAAAACAAACTTAAAAAAAACGTCTGGACATTTGATAAGAAAAAAGGATAGAAATATATAAATAGATATGTTAAACTGAGAGGAAGAACCTACGAAAGCACCTCGGTGAACAAAAAGGGTGACGTAATGAATGACAATGCTCGGACACTTTTGACTGCGTGACCGTGAATCTCGTTCTTTTATATGTAACTAGCTTTTTCCCGCGGCTCCGCCTGCGTGGACATCGTTTTTATGACTGTCTTTAAGGGTGATTAGTAAATTATGTCATTTCCCATACTCAACCATCTCTATGCAAAAAATCAACAATCAAGTATTTTTTTAGTTCCCTCAGGAACTGCATCAGATTATGCTATTTTCCCGGGATAAAAAGTAGCCTATGTCCTTCCCCGTGACACAGGCTACTACCTGCATGCCAAATTTCATTAAGATTGGTCAAGGCGTTGAAGCGTGAAAGGTAACAAACAAACAAACACATTTTCATATTAGTAAGGATTTAAGACTATGTATGTGTAACAAAACTGAAACCTTCCAGGCCCACCCCTCAAGGAAAGCCTCCTCCCAACATGTCTCAACGGAATACTAGTGCTGTACCAGTGCGTCAACCGCGACGTTGAGCTCGGCGGCCAGCTGTCGCACAATGAGGGACATCTGCTCGAGTTCTGCGAGCTGCTTAGGGACTGCGCACCCAACGAGCTATATGGTGAGTGCCACGAGACGAAGACTATTCCCCTTTTGTGTGTCGACATCTACCGAATGACGTCGTTACTGCAGTTTGGCAGTTAGTTCAAAATGACATCACATTTAAGGCCACAAGTCGCGTTAAATGAACTTTGATTGCCGAAACCTTGATAGGTATGTACCCACGTATTTTGTTTTTCTGCCACGGTCGTTTTTTTTTATTTTACCTGTTTTCTCACAACTGTATTGAAAAATGCCGTATGATACATTTAAGGCCACTCAAAACGGAGTTCAGTCACACCCTGGACACAGCATACAACGGGCCAGAAATGACATTTCAAAAAAGGAATGACTGCACAAACAAAATGGCGGCGAAATTCTATACGTTCGACAACCAAACTGTATCCAATCTGTATCAATCTGGGTGACGAGGGGGTGAGGTCGGAATCTAGAGAGCGGCAGGGAGTGTCAATACTGTATGTTAGTACTCGATGGCGCTCGATTGTAACGGCCTGTATAACGCCGGGCAAACATAAAGTTATATTTTATTCCTAATCAATCTGTCAGAGATGTAGTTTTCACCGTTTTCAATGGCGGGGTTGAAACCACAATATTAAGATATGGCTTACAGTAGCGCAACGCCTTTGATGTTGCACGATGCGCCACCGGCGTATGTACTAGCCTGTAGTCAGCCTGCCAAACTCCACGAGTTCCAGGCTGTGCCCCGCCGCCCGCTGCTCCGCAAGTACCCTTCCGTTGCACTACTGTAAGCCGCTTTATTGTAATACTGTGGTTGAAACGGTCAATAAACTTTGTTAATATGGTCATGTTATCTCGGTCACACCCATACGATGTGAGCGAAATAGCATGACCATATTCGTAGGCGGGACGATAAGTAACTAGCCTCTCCATAAAATTGTACTGAAATCTGAAGCTAAAATCGCAAACAAAAAAACAATTAGACTTCATACAAATCGATCAGCTAATAACCCAAATTTGTATGGAGTCAGTTTTTTATTTCAGCAAAGTTGCTGAACAATGGTTGTATAGTTTTATGAGAAAAATTGGCGTATGGATGTGGGCAGCGCAGGAATGTTATACCTTGGAATAGGTCATCTTTTCCAAGAAGGTTTTAATGCTTATAATAATACTAGTGGATGCCCGCAGCTTCGCCCGCGCAGATCCCGATTTTTGCAGTTCCCGTGGGAATTTCCCAAAATCCTTTCTTAGCGGATGCTTACGTCATACATAACATCTACCTGCATGCCAAATTTCAACCCGATCCGTCTAGTGGTTGCGTTGATAGATCACTATGTCAGTCAGTCAGTCAGTCAGTCACCTTTGAGTTATATATATATTTAGATTATCCCAAGCCTTATTGTAATCTATTTAAAAAAAACTACGCATGCGTACGTGTGCCTGGCTAAATTAAATATGGTGCATTTACGTAAAACCGAATTGAGTACTTTTAGTTGTGAATACAAATAAAATTATGAATTATGAAGTTACGGTAGTTTTTTTATTTTACCTGTTTTCTCACAACTGCGTTGAAAAATGCCGTATGATACATGTGTGTAAAAGGAAATGACAAACTCGTCACGATTGTAAACGTTATTTACCTTTTTACCACCCTCGTATCATAAATAAATATTATGTATAAGCTACCTGTTTCTAACTTGGCGCCTAGATCTTGGGACCTATATGAGTGAATATAATACCCATTCTCTTTTTAATTTCACTTATCCTTCACACAGGGAACATGCTCGCAGAATTATCCGGCGCCTTCCAATGTTCACCAGAAGACATGACGTCATCGTTCCATAGACAAGCGTGGTTAAGGAGCTTCGAAAGATTCTCATTGACCGACTAATTTTTTTAAGCAATTCATAAAAAGTATGAAATATAAATGTAACTAGACTAAAATTGCATTTGTGTAATTAACTGATTGTATATATACACATTACATATTGTAAATATAACTAATTTTAAATAGGCATAAAAATATTTATTTTCCTAATAAATGCCTCTTTTTCAACCATTGTCACTGTATATTATTAGCCAAATCCAATCCAACAGAAGACACAGACTCAGTCGGCGATAGACCACACAGACCGAGAGGGATAAAGCTATATGTCACACAAGGACGTACTTACAAAGTCACTTTTACACTATACTGTATTATATCAGCTCATATACGTCCCCACCGAGGGGCTCGAGCCTACTCTGAATTAGAGCGATCGAGCCTTAGTCGACCACGCGGGCCCAGTGCGGGTTGGTCGACTTCACACACAACCTTCGAGTTTCTTCGCAGGTGTGTGCAGGTTTTCTCACGTTGTTTTCCTTCACCGTTAAAGCAATCTGTGAGTATATGTACGTAAGTTTCGAAAAACTCATTGGTACATTGGCCGTCCGGATTTGAACCCGGCACCTCTGGTTAGTAGGATTATTTTTAAATACTAAAACAGACATAGGCACATCAGCTGCAAGCTGCTCGCCTATTACAACATAATAGTAATAATATACGGGACGTATGGCAACCCTTTATAATATTATAACGAGGGTGGAGTTTTTTGACGGGATTTGTGGTGGACGCATTCGTGGTTTTGTTTTGTTGTTTTTTCATTGTTTTCTGCTGGTATTTTGTTCAGGAAGTTCTGCATTTTGGAGAAAATCGTTTAGTGCACGTGAGCAATGTGGAGAACAAGAAAATGAAGCGAGGGAGGACGTGAGAACCCAACTTGCTCTGGGTGCAGTTTTATAGACGCCCAACAGCAACTGGGTGTTCCACCTCAGAATGCAGCTGCTGCAAATGCTGTCAAGAACTTCAGAGAAGATTTGTAATGCACCGGCACTAGCATTACAAATCCAAAAACAAATGAAGAAAGTGAAAATTATTTGCGAGTCCGGCTGAAGGACTGGTTTCCATGGCCAGGAGGAATTCACAACAATTATAAAGAGGTAAGGTAAATAGTTTCACCAATGAAAAGCTACATTATTCACTATGTCACATGGCTATATTATGTATTTTATTTATTGAAGTAAAACTTCTTTACTCACGCTTGACTTGGGGAGTAAGCTGGTAAATGCGTTACGCGAACGGTGATTTCTAGCGTTACGAATAGTGTGATCGGGCGAGGCGAACGGCACGCTTGACTTGGGAAGTAAGCTAGTGAATGCGTTACGCTAACGATGGATTAAGGTCTCTTTTTTTATTAAGAAACTAACAGTCTCAACTTAATATATTATTGTATCTTAAATTTAGTAGATTATATAGACTTTTAATAATATTTATACGTTTCATTTCGAAATTTTAATATTTGTAAACCATGTCGGAAAAAAAAGCGCTGCTAGGAACCCTTCGCCATGTCCGTCGGTCGGTATGCCACAGCCGTTAAACTCGAGATGAGGCATGGTATGATGGTTTCATTGCCGACTCGTAGTCACACCAGATTATCACACCAGTATGACAAACAGGAATTTATTTTCTCGTTTGTCACACTACTTATTTTACCACACCATGTTTACTATAATTGCTAGTGCAGTACATACCTCGTAGAAAGAATAGCAATAGAAAAGCACTGAATTGTGAGGACGAGGTGGCTTGTCTAACCTACCTACTTATGTACCTACGTATATGTGCTATTCCAGTGAATAATCTTTCTTTTTTTGCGTGAAAGAGTAACAAACATCAGTATAAGGATGCTATCGTTGTTACTTTTTAAGGGCCATATCACACTAGCGAGTTGCGAGCGAGTGGAAAGCGAGGTGAATGCACGTAAACGGAAACTAAAAATCAGCAAGACCGTTTTCAAACATATTAAAGAAGTACAAATACCTGTTACTTTGAGCAATTCTCGTTGCTGACTATCAATATGAGCCAATTCCGACTAAGCATACTAGACTATTAATATTTTGTTGTGAAGAAGCAAAAGAATTATTAAAAAGTGCGAATGAATATTTTAATAAATAAGAAAATAAATGGTGTGACAAACAAGAAAAATAAATCCTGTTTGTCATACTGGTGTGATAATCTGGTGTGACTACGAGTCGGCAACGGATGGTTTGTTGGTTTGGCAAATCCTCATCTCGAAAAACTTCCCGTTCCAATTCAAGCTCGTGCAGTTTCCTGTGAGCGTCTGTTTCGCAATGGCAATCAACAACTGGTTTTATTTGTTGGATTTACGATCTCAAATGATTGGTTTTTAATCCGTCTCCGACCATACAAATAGTCAGTGTACCTATAATGATAGCGGTTTATGTATGACTGATTTTATAGGCCGTAAGACGTCCACTGCTGAACAAAAGGCATCCCACAAAGAATTTCCATAACGGGATCTTTCACCAGGTTGTCTGTCCATCGAATAAGAGGTCTGTCTACGCTATCCGGTGCGCGGTCCCCTCTTAACTTAATACATGAAATCAGCTCATATACGTCCCCACCGAAGGGCTCGAGCCTACCCTGAATTAGGGCGATCGGACCACGCGGGCCCAGTGCAGGCTGGTTGACTTCACACACAACCTTCGAATTGCTTCACAGGCGTGTGCAGGTTTCCTGACGATGTTTTCCTTCACCGTAAGAGCGTCGAGTAAACATACATATGAAATCGAAATTCAAAAACACGTTGATACGTGGCAGGATTCGAACCACGACCTCCCGTTCAGGAGGTAGCGCCCCTAGCCGTTACGCCACCAACGCTCTTTTACGTAACGTTAACGGTTTGAATACTAAAAAAAAAGCTCGTGTATTAGTTATTGCAAACTTTTTTTTATAAATTACACATCCTAACTTATGACTTGCACACTTTTACAAAATAAGACCTACGATGCCTTTGTCGAATTTACGGCAGGTGCTAAAGTAGTCGCAACAATCGTCGTCGCCGCAGTTGGCACGTGGAAGAAGTACAGCATAAAACCAGTTGCTAACAAAAAGTGGAAACCCAGTATGGACGCGATTAGAATAAGGAAATATCTTGATTTCCTTAACGCCGGTAACAGCCAGAATATAAGGACGACACCGGAGACGCAGGCAGCCATTAGTACGAAGAGCCATTGAAGCCACGAGACTTGGATAGTCCATAGTATGGCCACTGGGATGTAGATGGACAGGGAGTAGCCGTAGAGACAGAATAGAGATATCATTGTAGGTGTGCCGGAACCCTGGAAAAACACAAAATAAATTAAAGCAAAAGCAATATTACTTATTTTCAACCGATTTTTAATTTTTTTTATTAAAAATTTGAGTGCGTTTGACTGCAACTCACCTGATGGTAAGTGATGATGCAGTCGAGGATGGTACACGCAGACTCAAATAATACCTATTCACTCTTGCCTTGAAGAAGAGTTTCTCAATTCGACTGTATGTTTGTTACGCGATATCTTCGCAAATTGTGAACCTATTTTCATCATTCTTTTTTTAGTCGATAGAGTATGCTCCCGAATTGATCCCATATATGTTTTATCAAAATTGGTGTAGTACTTTATTAGAAAATTAACAAAAACCAAAAATAATGCAATATTATACTAAGTGGTTGCGATGGAAGTCGTTTTTTTAACGTGTTCAAGCGGTTTCAATTATTATTCAATGTAAGTAAAAAAATACACTAATGAAAGTCGATTTTTTAAAAAGATCCTTTAATAAAAAAGTAAGACGGGACGTCTACTGGGACTTTTTCATCGCTGATCTTAATGGATGAATTCATTAACGAGAGAGGTTTAGCCCGATCCTGACGAGATAGCTCGACTTTTGCAAATGAGGTGCCTTCGATTCTCTCCATCGCTTGTAAGCCGATTGAAACAGCGTCGTAGCAATTGATGGAATAATCTCCCAAAGTTCAGAGGATAATGACATGATGCCGTCCACAACTGGGAAAGGTTGGCGTTTCTCCAACCATGCAATGATTTTAAGTATGGGCTGTGCACTATTGATACAAAAGGTATTCAGTTTTTTGTTTGGGGGTGGGGGAGGGGGTTTCTCAGTGAACTGTTTGAAAGTAATAGAGCAATTTATGAAAAAAAAACGAGAGGAAAAACATTTTTAAAAAACGACTATTTTTCGGAGCGCATATTATCTAGACAACGATTGGGAATAGGTAAAAAGTGTAGAGCATCAAAGTTGTTGATATTTTTATCAGTTTTCATTATGTACTTTGTACAACAAAACTTCCTATGACGCATCGTTTTCGAGATGTAAGCAAAAAACAAAAAAACGGGACCTTCCTTGTGCCTACTACTACCTTACCGGGGGGGGGGAGGGGACTTTAGTATATTTGTCTCCATCTAGTCCAAACAAGGTCCCGTAGTCAAACTTTCTTCTTTCAACCTTTCCATCCACAATCATTCGTTTACTTAATTATATAATTTCTATTGCTACATACTGGGCAGGACAGATATGTATGACTTGTCGTTGACACGACTGAAGAAAGAGATAATGTAAAATTTGTAAAAAAAATTAAGGACAAACATAGCTAATAACGTCAAAATAAAATCATTGATATAAAACTATAATGTCATTAAAACATGAAACAAAAAGTTATAAGTATGTACGTTACTTGAAACACAAGAAGTTATAAGTACATATGAATTTATCAATAATGCCTGACAAGAGTAGGCCAGTTCATACAGACAGCACCAGACATCAGATAACACAAGAATCAGCAATTGCTCCCCTCGACCATACTAGATGGACTAGAACAACCCGGCATAAGATATAAATCTGAACGAACGACTATACTTGTCTCACTCTCGCTACAGCAACCTATGAGGAGAGTATGCTGCCACAAGGCATACTATACGTCGGGTCATTTAGGTAAGATAGAATCTCCCTCTGGAGATATGAAAATTCATTAGTATACCAAGTCAAATTTGTGTGTTGTGAAGAAGTTACAAATTAATGAATACTTCAAAAACCAGTTCCTACCTGAGTCTCAATCTCATCGTGTGCATCAGTCGACACGGTCCACTTTAGTGCAGCCCACAATGCCAGCGGGACAAGCCACACATAGCAGAAAATAGCCGAGGCAGCGTACGATAAGAGGTGGAAGTCGTATCGCCAATGAACGGATTGGTTTGCACTCTGCAGGTAATTTGAAATGTTGCCGCTCACTGCTATTGTAAATATCTGGAAAAAATAAGAATATGCTTGAATGAAGAATTGGCTAAAAAATATTTTAGGTATGAAAAACTCATTGTATACCTGCACTTTCCTTTTATGTTGTGCAATAAATTCTATTGTATCAATCAATCATTTTGGTATTTTTTATCATGTTAAACGTCAAATATTAAGTGTAAAATTAAAGTATTAAGGTGTGGAGGATGGTGCTCCCGGTCTTTTGAATTAGTACTTAGACAACAGAACACAAAAAGTTCAAATGAATCACACAAACTCATCTGGCTCTAGAGTGAAAGGTATCCATAGCAGCTGGACAGATTCGTACGAGTGAGTGAAAATAGGTTTGTTAGGTTTGATGATGATGTGGCGGGTGGCAGATCTGACAGTTACGAAAGAAAGACCATCTGTCCAGATGAGAATATCTCCGTAGCACGGAGGCAAAATGGATGTGGCCCAGGGTTCTACATTAGGGCCTTGTCTTTTTCTTGTTTACTTATATGATATTTATGGTGCAACATCTGCCAAATACTGTGTTGTTTGCTCTTATTTTTAAGGTAAATAGGAAAGAAAACAAAACTGACAATTTAAACAACACCTTTTCAAAGATACTGATTACTGAACTGGTTAAAGTATTATGAACAACTTATAATTAAACACAAAGAAAATGAAATGTATAATTTTTTTCTTGCCAAATGTAAAAAAGTCATAAATAGTGTAATATTAGATAGTAATGAATTAGAATTTGTAAATACTACAGTGTTCCTTGGTATTATTCTGGATGTTTCACTTAAATGGGCACCAGGCATTTAAACTTCAGCGGGAAGACACAGTTCACCTGTTTATGTCATTAAGAAAATAAGACAGTTAACGGACGTAGGTACTGCGAGACTAGTGTATTTCAGTTACTTCCATAGTATAATGTCTTATGGCATCTTACTGTGGGGGCATGCGGCTGATATAGACAGTATTTTCATCTTGCAGAAAAGAGCTATCTGCGCAATCTATCAGATGCAATCACGTGAGTCGTTACAAAATAAGTTTAAAGAAATCAATGTTTTAACTATTGCTAGTCAATTCATACAAGAAAAAACATATGTACCTACATTCATAAGAATTTGCATTTATTTCCTTAAAACAGTGACAAGCATAATTTCAATTTAAGAAATGTAAATAAATAAATAAATTTTAATAAATATTTTTTTATTTCATTACCAAAAACACAGTTAAACGATAATAGAGTAAGTAGTGGTCCCCACACTAGGCTAGGCCTGTATCGTGGGGGCCGAAAACAAAAGCTTTACCAGGCTACAAACATGACATTCAAAGAAAGTACTAAGAGAAGTACTTAATTTATTAGTTATGAGTTAAGTGAAGGAATTTATGAAAGGACATAATATAAATGTATGTGTGTAAGTGTTGTAGGTATCCTTATAACTTAAAGAAAAAGTGTGTGTATGGGTGTGTGTGTATGTAAGTGTGTGTGTGTGTGTGTGTTGGATTGAGTTGCACGTTAACATATAGTTTTATTGTTTTTATGTTGGTTTGACTAGATCATAGAAAAGAGAGCACTAGATTAATTTATCTGACTACTCTCAATAGATTTTTGGTTTCACTGTAGTTATAAGTAATGAGCAGTTTGAAAATTTTTGATTTAACTTCTCGACTGTTGCAGCGTATAATATCTACGTGTTTTACTATCCTATTATAGATAAAAGGGAAAAGAAAAGTCTGAAAACGTTACATAAATGTTGTTTTAACCAAAGGCTGGGGTAGTCTGTAAATATGTTGCTTTAGCAAATAACTATATTCACTGAGTTTAGAGCAATACAATGGACATGATAAGTCACTCGATAGATGAAAAGTTTTCTAACACTGAGTACATTTGCATCATTATAAAGAGTCGTAGTGGGATAGCGGAAAGGTTTGTTAAACATGACCTTTAGGAATGATCTTTGAGCTCTTTCGAGCCTTATCAAGTGACAGGTGGCAATTCCACCCCACGCCAGAATACAATACGTAAGGAGTGATTGACATAAGGCTGTATAGATCCTTTTGAGAAGAATTCGATCCATAATATCGCGTAATAATAGCATGGGATGGATTACCTTACGGACTCTTTTTGACATAACTTCAATATGG
Source organism: Coleophora flavipennella (assembly GCA_947284805.1). Taxonomy (NCBI): domain Eukaryota; kingdom Metazoa; phylum Arthropoda; class Insecta; order Lepidoptera; family Coleophoridae; genus Coleophora; species Coleophora flavipennella. The sequence continues at coordinate 2,383,428 of OX369274.1, read as the reverse complement.
TTTTCGAATGTCAATCTTTCATCCAAAACTATGCCCAAATATTAATAACATTTTGACCTTTTGATGATGTCACATGGGCAAAGGGAATTTGGATCATAAACTGGCAAATTAGAGGCTGAGCATGTGTGTACCTTGATGTTTCCATTGATTTTTGGTGTCGAAGAGAAACTTTTATAAAAGCATAGAAATTTAGTTTTGTCAGTATTAAGAGTCAAAAGATTAAATTGCAGCCAGGATGCTAGTTGTTGTAACCCCTGTTATACATAAGTGTAACATTGCTGCCATGTCTTTCCATGAAAAATTATGGCTGTATCATCAGCATAACAAATTATTTTAGAATTTGTCATTGCAACTGCTGCAATATCATTCATATATTTTATGAAAAAGATGGGCCCCAAAATACTTCCCTGAGGTACACCGAAGGATACATTTCGCGCTTCACTGCAATGATCACCAATCTTGACGCATTGTTTACGATTAGACAAATAGCTCTGAAAACACTCCAAGACACGTCCTCTTATGCCCATACCCTCCAGTTTACGTAAAAGAATAGGAATCGAAACCGTATCAAACACTTTGGCTAGATCTAAGAAAACGCTGACACATGTATCTCCTTTATCTAAATGTTCAGATATCGTATTCGTAACTAAGAGTACTGCATTTTCAGTCGACTTTCCCTTTCTAAATCCGAACTGATGTTTACCAAGTAGGTTATTTTGTTCTAGGAAACACATCAAACGATCATTGATGACCTTTTCTAGGATTTTTGAAAAAACATTGAGCAGTGAGATAGGACGATAGTTGTTTGGAGTATTCTTAGGACCCGCTTTGTGGATAGGAGTAACAGAGGCATCTTTCCATTGCTCTGGAAATATTCCCGTGGAAATACTTAAAACTAATAACGTGAGCAAGGGGGACTACTATGTAGTCTTTAATAGTTTTGATCAACTTATTACTTAAGAGTATACCGATGGATGCGGGCAGCGCAGGACCGGTCGTCGTGGAAATCCTTGGGGGAGGCCTTTGTCCAGCAGTGGACGATTTGTGGCTGATATGATGATTACTTAAGCCATCTATGCCTGGAGCACAATTGGTTTTCAAATTTATTATCTAATTCTCTACTTCCGCTGTGTCTGAAGGACGCAAAACATAGAAGTTAGTGGTGACTTATCTTGCTTTACTCTACGTGTTAGTGACAGCTCGGTCTCATTAAGCTTTGAAAGAATGTCATTTGCAAAAGTTTTACCAATATTCGAAAAATAATCATTACAATGGTTTAGTGACTCATTAGGAGAGCCCTTTGCATTCGGTAATTCTAATGCAGGATTTTGTTTTGGGGATGAATGGGTGATACGTTTTACAGACTTCCATAGCTCCCGTGGATTATGTTCATTTTTTAATATTTCTTTTCTTTCATACTCGAGTCTAAGTTTTCTTACTAGTTTGAAATAAAAATTCCTGTATCTTCTAAAAGTTAATTGTTTTAGTTCATCATTGGGATGTTTGCGCGCTTCCATGTGAAGTTTGTCTCTAATTTTGGAGCACCTAAGCAAGCCAGGAGTCATCCATGGCTGCAGGAGAATTTTTGAACGACTTACTTTGATGAGAATAGTATGTTTTTGTATTACCGTTGTGAGAGTATTAGTAAGTAAATCCGTAGCTTCATTTGGACATTTACAATTCAATACACACGACCAATCAAAGTGTACCAGATCAGATTCTATCGCCCGAAAGTCGTATTTAGAGACTAAAGACTTGCCACATCGTTGATTTCTGATGTGCCTTGAATCAAGCCCTAATATAACAAGATCGTGATCAGTTACTCCAGCAGGACACACAATCGTTTCAGCTGGTTTGTTTGCGGGCACAAAGAAATGGTCAAGACAAGAGTCACCTCGAGTTGGTTTATCAACTGCAGAGGAAAAAAATAAAATGCATATAGCCTATTCGAGACTGAATGAGATTAAAAAGTTATTTGTGGGGCAGTGTATAATATTCTTTAATAAATTTCTAGAAATTGTAAATGGTTTGCCAGAGAATTAATTCTGGTCTGGACTCATGTCAAAAATGCCTGTGCTCTAGCTAGAGGATAATATATAATAAGAGAATGTAAATGACAATGATATATGGATATATATTGATGCTTCAGCAAATATGAACTGAGACAGTAATCTGAATTATGATGTTATTTGTAATGGACATTAAGGTTTTCTATTCTAATATTTAAAAGTGTGTGTAAACACCTATTTAAAATAAATATATGGGAATAGGTACCGATTTTATACAAAGAAATGAACTGACTGAAATTTTGAAGATCAGGCTAAAGACTAGGACTTGACTGGATTATTTAACCTTTGTTTTATTTAGTTAAGTAACATGAGCTTTAAATCAAAAGATTATTCTTTTAATTGCTACTTATACTTTTTGCACAATTCTCTAGTCTGTGGAGCAATTACCAACCTCTCTTATTAGTACTTAGCCAGCATCTTTAACTGGCTTCACAGGAGCAACTTTTTCTATATAATTTGGTTTATGTAGTATGTCTTGAACAACAGTTGAACTGTTTATCTGATCTTTTTCTTCTTGCTTATAAGATGTATTTCAGAAAGCTAATATAGTCTAAGTTTTAACAACATTCTTACCAAAGTAATAGAGATCCAGATAGGTCCGTACATATCGGGCTTTCCCTTGATCCGTTCATCAAAGTAGTTGCGCGACACTTTCTGTGGCAGGACTGAGGAGATGATTCTCTCCACCACTTCGTGAGTTTGGACATCAAAGTATTTCTGATAGTACTCTATGGTCCAGAAGTTGTGGTTTGCTGTAAAAAAATGTGTAGGAAACTGTCTAAGAAAAATCCATCATTTTTAAATTTATTTGAGTAGAGAAAGGATTACTGAATAAAAAATGAGTTTGTCCTCGTAAGTCCCAAGGTACTATTCTACTAAAAGGACTAAATCCCAGTAGTTATTCAGAGCCAAGGTGATTTTTAACTCAATGTTTTTATGTAGATCGGACTGCTAGTCATTTGAGTTATTTTTTATGATCTGTCAAAACGAAATTTTGTTCAAAAAATGATTTTAACCGCTCCGTAGCTCAGAGGCAAAGTTCACTGACTTTACACAGAAGGTTGCGGGTTCGATCCCCGGCGGGGTCAATTGTAAGACTTGGTTTGGTTGGTGGTAGGGCATTTTCTAAGCACGCCAGGCTAGCTACCACCATCTTATCTAAGTCTTGCCGCCAAATATCAATGTTGATATCATTGGTGTGTTCCAGCATGAAGATAAGATAGCCAGTTCCCCTTCGCGTTGGGAAATCTTGGTAAGCCCGCCTCCATCTTCGGCAACATCGTCACTTACCACCAGATAAGATGTCGTCAAGGGTTTACCAATTGTGAATAGGATTTAAAATACCCACAAGTGACATCATAGATATGAAGCATCATTGACAAACTTATTTTCTGAATTTGATCAATTAAAAATTGAAGACATAATGGAAAACAAAACAAGTAAAGTTTTTTTAAACTTCAAGATGTGAGCAATTTAGGAAATCATATTTCAGATTTTATTTTTAATGCAGTCCGATCCCCTATTAGAGCAATAAAAATTCTCATTCTGAATGTATGTATGTCGATATCTATCAATGTCATTATAGAAACCATCGGGGGAGGCCTATGTCCAGCACTAAACCATTTTTGGCGGATAAAATGATGGTACTATTTTTACCAGTCTAAGGACCTTTTAATAGGCTTAAACATTAGAGGATTTAGACACATTAACATTCTAGGTTTAAATAGGTAATAACATGATCTTGGGTGTTAATTACTAAAATGCCAAGAACCTACCTTACCTAGGGCCCTTGTAAGTTCATTACACAATTAGATTGAGTTCACTCGATCATAAAAAACCCAAACTTATCATAAATTGAAGCAAAGCCTGTAAACATTTGTAGGAAAATATGTTTTTTTTAAATTTATATCATAATTTTCTACTTTTCAAACTACATAGTCTATATTTATTCAAATTTAATTTAGAGCACTTTTTCAAAACTTCAACGAAACAACATTGGAAAAGAGCAAAAGTGGGTTATTTTCTTTACTCTTTACACATAAAGAAAAAGACAGACAACTGTTCAAACAATGCCTCGCCTTAATATTAATTTGGATTTTTTAAATCCTTATAAATATCAATAGCTGCTAAGGGAAAATATTACTTTCATGATAAATGAATTTCCTCAATGTTTACATGCAGTTTATGACTCAGAGTCCCGTGAACAAGTTGTTACTTAGAATTTCAATTATTTCCTATAACGAACTGTTTGATTACTTTGTGATACCAACTGGTACTTACTCTGAGGTGACACTTCAGGCTCGTCTATATTGTGGCTCTCATTTTTCGGCTCTTCATACGTATAATTCGGATTCGTCAGGGATCCACTGTAAGGATTTGTGTGCACGGCTTCGACGTCGATTCGGGCACTCCTATCATTGTTGTGTTCAGGCGAATAGTCCTGGAAGTTCAGCAGTTCACCCGTGTTCACGTTCGCCATATTTTTACAGCTTTGAAAACAACAAAACTCATGAAAATCACGAAGAAAATATTTTCGTATTATGTACTAAGCACCTCCGTCACTGTCAAGTCAAACAACGTCAACTAGTGATTTCCACAGAACACTATTACCTACTCCACAAGGGAGGTGATTTCTATCTATACTCGACGTCAACATAGAGACCAAAAGGTATAGAAATCACTAAAGACAGACCACAGATAACTACTATTTGTAGCAAGCTAAGAGGACACCAACACAACACTCACATGGACCCAGCAGGTGTAGCATGAGGTCCATTTTGTCTACCCACTAATGTCAAATGTAGACATCGAAGGGCGACAAAACGGTTGTATCTCTGCACTGAGCATGGCCCTCGCGAGATAAGACTGGTCTCGCTCTCATCTGTCATTTGTAGAGAGTGTGTAGAGAGATTTTTATCGCGTGCCGAGCATGAACGCACCGGAATAGGCTTATTTTGACGTTTGATAGTAGACATATAATATGTCGGCACCCCTTTGAGGTGTCGACAAACTTCTAGCGAATGTTTATAGATTTTTTGTGTTTTATTATTGTTTTATAATCATATAACAAATTAGATACTTACTTTTCCTTTGCTTTAGTTTCAGAAACTTGCACGAAAACCAACGGAACCAGACAGTCCCCTCACATCCAAAGAGCATAATAATCACTACGTTTGCCCACCTCACCAACGATAACTGTTGTTTTTGTCTCAAATTATTACTAAATCAAGTAAGTTTTCATATCTCGGTCTCTTTTTGGATATACAAACCAAGCAATTTGCGAATAACAAAACAAAATCTTATAACAGATTTGTCGCTTATCAAACTGCTATGTCGCCGCGACTTTTTACTCTAAACACTCTCTACCTGTAACGGCATGCTCGCACACGCGACAAAAGCCCGTAGAAAGAGATAATTTTCTCTCGTCGCGCGCGACATATGTCTATGACCTCATGCTACGCCTGCTGGGGCTTTTCACTCAAACATTCTTTCTTTGTATGAGAAACTGTAGTTTACACATTTTTTGATAACCAACAATTTTGCAACTAAGATCACCTAATACATAGCCTAATGTTTAGAGCTCAAGTGATAACAATTCGGATGGCGCAAGTTCGAAACAGTATTTTTTTTTAATTATAGAGTTTTTCATATTTCTGTGCTAGACTCGGAGGAACAAGACTGGAGTAGGCATATGGATATAGAATCGTAGTACAAAGTTTTCTGTCGATATTTGCGGAGGATGATGTTACTACTACACAGATCGAGCACACGCAGATGCAAAAATATGTTGCGTATTAACAATACAAAATGTGCTACACTCATTTATATTCTTCTTTCGGTGCCATGCTCCTCAACGGATATTGGCGACCATCGACCATTCTGCCAAGGGCGACAATGTCAAGTTCGGTTCACTTCCTCAAGTTGTCTTGTACCACGCTTTACCTAAATATTCCTCTGAATTATGTTTTTGATAACTTTGTACTTTTTCATTTCTGTTGATGTATCTGGTTGAAGTGGCTAAAATATGCTGTTTTTCTCTTTTTTATTTTTGTTCCTAGTTCCTATTTCTTTTTCATTCTTTTTATCACCTCAACGTTGGTGACCTTGCCACATATCAGCCGAAAGACGTCCACTGCTGGACATAGGCCTCCCCCAAGGTTTTTCACGAAGACCGGTTCTGCGCTGCCCGTATCCAGCGGCTTCTTGCAATCTTCACCATGTCATCGGTCCACCAAGTGGGAGGCCTGCCGACGCTACGTTTTCTGGTACGCGCTCACCACTCGAGAACTTTACTGTCCCAATGGCCATTTGTTCTAATAGCTATGAGCCCCGCCCACTGCCACTTAAGCAATTCTGGGAGCTATGTCGGTTACTTTGATTCTCCTACGGATCTCCCCGTTTCTGATTCGATCACGGAGTGAAACTCCGAGTATAGCTAGCGTGACCTTGAGCCTTCTTATGAGGCCCTAAGAGAGGGGGTTGACAATATAATGCTTAACTCCGGAAACCTGCTCTATTTACGGGAAGCCGACCAACTGTCCTAGGGTGGTGTCGTGTTTCTATTCCACAAGCCCCTCATTAACGATGTCGCGTAACGTTCCCGGGACCTTAAGGGAAGGGCACGCAAGCGTTGGCGATTCATCACGTACCTTAATCTGCAAAGGTCCCTAACAGTCTCTGCTACCAGCCTGAAGGAAAATTGGGGGAAGGGGATTGCCAAATCAACACAGGAGACCTACCTCGATCATTGCGTCAGGTACTTAAAACTAAATTCGTACGATGCCCAATGTCTCAACCTACAGAACAGACATTCTAATAGTTGGTCCAAATGATACTAGGACATTATACGAAGGTTACCACAAAATAGGTAAGCAAATTAAACTACATACAATTAACGGACCTCGGTACCGCACTTATTGGCCAAATGCCTAAAGCCGGAGTATCAGGTACTCGTGGTAGAAAATGCCCACACGAATGATGAAAGGTTACTCCGAAACAGTTACGAAGTAAGACTACGATATAGTACATAAGCACACTTACCAGAAGCAGCGTCCGGGAGCCGTTAGTAGACTCCTGATGTCCGACTTGCCAGAAGGGTAGTTGTGTACCTCGCTATAGATGTGCAGTATAATATCGAGGGGTTCCGGGCTATTTGTTTTAAGCGACATCCTGGCCGATATTGTGTTATATACATATACGGAATCAGCGTATTTTTCTGCGTCGTTTGGGCTCGATTTCGTGGCGATCTGAGCACTTGTTTGGCGCTTGATACAATGGAAAATTTGGGGCCAGTTGGAATTTGCTTTGTTTGATGCGTCATAAATTTTGTCCATTTTGAGACATCATGGACTTCATACAGTATTTTTTTACAAATTGGTATTTAAACTTTTTTTTCTTGTCATAATTTTGAAAGCATGAGGCGTTTGAATCTTTTTTCCTGGCTCTAAATTTCATAGGTGACAATGGTTAAAGCATTTTGCCTGAACTCAAAAATATACAGGAATGTCGCTTAAAACATTTAACCTGTATTTGCAGTCAATAGTCAATGTCGCTTAAAACATTTAAGCTGCGTCTGATTTCAACACAGATAGGCGTTTAAACCATTTTAATCTTCAATTCATGTTGTCGTTGTATGTCGGTTAAACTGTTTATCCTTATCTGATTTAATTAAACTATGACGCTTCCGACAAACTAAATCTGTGATTTGTGGAAGTTGAAACATTTCTCTCGTTACAAAATGATGAGAGCTATGTTTATTAAAACAGTCGTAATATTGTATGAATATTTTGGTATATGTCGGTTCAACAACGAATTTTCGGCGCCGACGTCTTTGAACCGCGACAATATTTATATTGCGTCACCAGCGGGGGCCCTTCAGTCGTGTGAAACAGTGAGCGATTCTAAATCGCGAAATCTTAATCAGCAAGAAAACTTATTACCAAAAGTTCTGCTATTTCTTCAGACACAGAAGTTACAGTTTTAGGGAGTCGTTCATACCTTGAACAAAACCAAGACCTGCCAGTTGAAGACTATAAACAAGATGTAAGTTATTTACTTAAGATTTTTTCAAAATGTCTTTTTTTCTTTGGTTTATCGTCCTTAATTTTGTTTACATGATTATACACTTTTCCAGGATTCTATTACTAATGCTCAAATCATACAAAAAAACACAAAGGCGGAGTTGATAATGGAAACAACTAAAAAAACCACACTGAAAGAAATATCAGGCCTGCACAGTAAGGAAAATGAGACTCTTCACGTTAATTAAAATATTTATTGAAATCGAGGAAGAGGTCGTTCTTAGGTAAATTTTTATAATTATTTATTTCAAATTAAATCTACAATAATGTTGTTTAAATTGTCATAACCTTTCTTTCTAATTTCACAAAATAATTTAGTTGAAAAAATTTACACAACAGAGCAAGGAAAGGAAAATCAAGAAAAAATAACGGAAAAGTAATAGGAAAAGATGAAATTGCAATTAGGAACCAAAATTCAGCAGAAAACCAACAGCAAAATAAAGAAGAGTTTGAAAATAGTAAACGTCTATCTTCCATCACTAGGTACATCACGAGGTAACACTGAGGAAATAATCTTACCTCTACCTCCATTGAATCACAATATTAAAAAACTTGCTGAATATGAAGATAACATTTTATCACCTACTCAAAGCAAAGATGACGTAACCACAACTGCTAAAAAGTAATCAATGTCACACCTTCTGAAATAAATAATGACATTAGAACACATGCTGAAAGAGATGAGGACGTAACGACACCTGCGGAAAAATAGAACGTAGCACCTGCTGAAAGAGGAGATGGCATATTATCTGCTTAACAAGTTAATGAAAAAACGCCTGCTAAAAAAAGAAGCCTTTAGGACACCTGCTGAAATAGATAATGACGTAATAAGACCTGCTGAAAGAGACAAAGACATAATTATATCTGCTGAAAAAGAAGACAATGTGACAGCTGCTGACGTCATTACATCTGCTTCACAAGATGATGACGAAACACCTGCTAAAAATTTTAAAAAAACGAGCCTGAATTAAAAAAAAGTTATTTTGATTGTATGTCTGAAGAGAAAGATTTTATTTGGGACTCTACATCATGAAAAGAAACTGGTGACGAATCAACATCCAGTGAACTTGACAATCAAAGAAGCAAGCGCAAAAAATAAAAGAAAATATTAACAGAGGAGTCAGTAGGCGATGATGGTAAGCCAAAGAGAAAAAATAAAAATAAGAGTGGAAAAGAAGCAAAGTAAAGCGGTTAAGAGTATAAGATGGTTCAATGATAAGAGAAAAACAGCTGCAAGAAAATACTTGTATGGGAAAAAAATTTGGACATGATTGTGGCAATATAAGTGAGGAAGACAAGTATTTAATCACTACTGGAGCTTGTATGCGGAAAGAAAAAAGGATTGGCTGGTATCAATGACATTAAAAAAAGAAATTAAAAGAAAAAGATCTAAAGATTCCACATACCGGGCAAAAACTTTCGAATATTTCATTAATGAAGGGGAAGGGCGGCGTCAAGTATGCCTGCAATTTATGATGAAAATTTTTGCTGTTACTTAAAGATAAATTTAAAACATTTATAAATGCTACTATGAGATCAGCAAAATCAGATCAAAGAGGAAAAATTATACCAACCAACAAAACTTCTGAAACAGTCAGGATTTCAGCAATAAACTTTATAAAAAAAATTACCAGCCCTCCCTTCACACTATAGCAGAAAGGATAGTAATAGATTATACCTTCTAGTTGAATTCAGAAATATTACAAATTTGTACAGAATTCACAAAGAGGAACAGGTCAGCAAGGAGTGATAGAATCATTCGTGAAATTTTTACCAAAGATTTTAACATTGGATTTCATGTTCCGAAAAAAGGACAAGTGTCTTAAATGTTTAAGGTTTGAAGGCAAAGATTTTACTCAAAATGCACAAATAAAAAAACACTTGAAAGAGAAAGAATTTTGAAAAAAATAGTAACATTCCACCGTGAAATTCCAAAAAACTTCTAAACTGTGTACCTCCTTTTGACTTTCTCCTAAAGTTTCGGAACACGCCTTATGGAAACAGCATGTTATTATTTTACTCCAGGAAATATACAGTATACAACTTATGTTTTTATGAAAGCGTGACAAGAAACGGTTACTGCTATATCTGCGGAGAAACGGAAGGTAAAAGGGGTAGTAATGAAATAGCAACAATATTGTAAAAATACATCAAAACTTGTGATGAAAGATTATAAAACCTAATGTTTTATGTTAACTGAAGCCCGTTGGTTTTTCAAGTCAAATTATTTTGATACATAAGTATTATAAAAAGTAAACTACTTTGATTTATATCACTATAACTGTTGTATTTTTCACCCTACTCAGAACATTTCATTGTAACAAGTTTCAAAACACAGCAAAATAATGTTGGCATAACTGCCAATTTTTACTAAACAAACTAATTTAATGTCATATAAAACAACTCACATGAATCATTTTGATCTCCAGCTACTTTTTGATACTTCAGATACTTAAGCTAATTAGCCGGATTCTATATTTCTATTAGAACGGTGGTAAATACATTTAGCCTGATATTGAAAAAATACCTATGTTCACTTAAATCGTTTTACCTAAACCAATTATTTACAACATAGGTCGTTTGAATCATTTAGCCTGTTTTTGAGTTTAGTGCATTTTGAATCAAGCGACATTTATTTCTAGTAATAAAAGCTTTTTTAAAAAATATACTTACTTAAATTATGCGGACTTTAATACAGAAATCAGTATTACCTTCTTTTTTGTTAAATAATTGATAATTTACAAGTTATGATTTTTTGTTCCCTTAAAATCGCTCTCCTGTAAAGTTGAAAAAATGGCGCTTCAAACAAATAGTCCGGAACCCCTCGATATGTGATATGTATGTATCGTGTATTGTATGAGAAATACCCCAGCTTCTGGTAGGATTCACCGATGTCGCTTGCTGGGTTCTTCCGTATTTTGTCCTGCCTTGCCCGGGAAACCTCGTCACAGCATTCACTCGCTGCTGTTGTAAACCTTCCTGACATCACGCCCACGAGACGTTACCGGGTATTTGACAAAGTCCGTATTCGCACATATAACGTACACTGACGTACCGTTCATTGTGTGTTTTCAGTTCCGTGCAAGTACTTATTTTATCCGTTAGTCCGTAGGTACCTCCCAAGGCACACACACATGTAACTGTGGCAATATGACCGCGGTTTAACGCGGTTAAGATGTCACTAATAAACCGTTCTACACATATACGTCAGTCCGTAACAATAAACACAGAACTGAAAACCTACCTATTTGTTCAGTAGAATAAACTCGCCTGTCCGAAAGCGGTACCACGCGTCCAGGAGCTCCGCTGCGCCGCGAGGCGTATTATTCCGTTCCGGCTGCCAGTTCACGGTATTGGCCCACGTAGCAAAATATGCGGTCTCTGATCGATCTCGCATGCCCCTCCCCTTCTCAAAGGGCAATTAAGTCTTGTTTCGTAATAGGATCGCCCTCGCGCGATCTATCTGAACATCGAATTGTTCAATATTGAATAATCATTTGATAATAATCAATGCACTCGCTGCTCCGTTACTCGCGTCCTAGTTAGTGAAGCCCGACGCAGCCTTGCCGTCCGTTGGTCAAGTCATACTCTTTTCGAAGTAAAACTTCTTTACGCACGCAAGACTTGGGGAGAAAGCTGGTGGATGCGTGAAGAGAGCGTCACGAAAATGGGATCGGGCAAGGCGAACAGAAGTTGAGAGGGATATTGAAATTAGTGAAGATAGAAAGAGAGATACTGTTTATTTTTTTTAACAATATCGGTTGCCAAGGCAACAATATCGGTTGTCAAAACAGACATTTAGGATAAAAAAGATTTGATATGTCTGTCTATACCTCCATATGACAAAAAAGATTTGATTATTATCTGAAGAGTAAGTATTTACTTTCATACATATAGATGGAGCTAAAGAAGATTTACTTCAGTCGTGTGGTCTAAAGCACACTCGTATATTTCTTACATTTGGTTTTATACTAAAACAATTCCGTGAGCGATGCCTAGCAGCAGTTTTCAAGGCACACACTACCGTTTTCCAGAACCTGTCCCGGCGACAGTTTATGTACGCGCGGCAACTCTTCGCGACCGTATCTGGCTATCCGTACAGCAGTTTTTATGTGACTACTCCGAATGTCTCACGTCCATCACGCGTTTCCGAATGTGGATCACTTATTTCGCGACAATCACACCGAAAACCAATCAGCGCCAATGCGCAGTGGCTGACCTGTCCAGCTGTCTCTGAATGACTGATTTGTCCGCTTCGCTCGCGGGCGCACTTCCAGCCGCGGGAAAACCCCATGCAGTACCCAGACATGCCAACGTGTCTATTATAGCGAATGCGGATTGATTGATAAGAAGCCTCGACACTCAAGTTTTGTGCATCTTGAATGCTAGTTTAACAATGTACTTACGAAGGCTCATTTTGTATAATTTGAAACCGAACAAACATTGTGGTCCGGCACCGGGTGATGATGGAATTACGGCTGAACTTCTGAAAGCAGATGGATCACCGGTACCTTAAGCTCTTCAGAAGTTATTGAATTCCGTTATACTCGAGGGACAAACGCCTAAGGCATGGCATGGAAGTGTGGTCGTGCTTTTCTTCAAAAATAGTGACAATACCCTACTGAAAAACTACAGACCCATCTCACTTCTGAGACATGTCAACAAGCTGTTTTTAAGTGTCATTACGAATCGTCTCGCACGCAGGTTTGAAGACTTCCAGCCCCGCGAAAAAGCCGGTTTTCGAAAAGGATTTTATACCATAGATCACATACATAAGATGCGATCATACAGAAGACCGAAGAGTACAATCAGCCACTATGCTTGGCTTTCGTGGACTATGAGAAAGCCTTTAATTCGGTCGAAATTTGGGCTGCGTTACAGTCTCTCCTGCGGTGCCAAATAGACTATCGATATATCGATGTACTGAAGTATTTATATAAAAACGCCACCATGTCAGTTCGGCTCCAGGATCAAAATTCGGAACCTATCTGGCTGCAGCGTGGGGTGAGACAGGGAGACGTCATATCTCCGAAACTGTTCACCGCCGCCCTGGAAGATGTTTTTAAGCTTTTATACTGGGGATGACTTGACATTAATATCAACGGCGAGTACATCACCCACCTTCGATTCGCTGACGATATCGTGGTCATGGCTGAGAGTATGGACGACTTAGGCACAATGTTCGATGGCCTCAGTAGAGCCTCTCAACAAGTGGGTTGGAGGCTCTACACTCAAAGTTGTGACCTGGGACAAATAGTACAGTTAGGTAGGTCCAACTTCGAGAAAGAGATCAATCGTCGAATCCTACTCAGTAAGGAAGCGTTCGGGAAGCTTCGCAATATCTTCACATCCCAGATACCGCACTGTCTTAAGACCAAGGTCTTCGACCAGTGAGTGTTCTCAGTGATGACATACGGAACTGAGACATGGTCGCCTACTTCAATTATATATTAAGTACAGTGATTTACGTGCAACAGAACATGTTATTAATAAAATTTTCATTTTCATTTACTTCTAGCTTTTGCCCGTGGCTTCGCCCGCGTGGACATCGTTTTTATAACTATTTTAGAGGGTACGCGGTGCGCGAGCCGCAAGCGGTTCGCGAGCGTGGAGATGACTTTTCTCCAGATCCCTCGGAAACTTTGTCAGAATATGCTTATCAGTAAATCATGTCTTTTCCCACCCCCTCAACCATCTCTGTGCAAAAAATCGCAATCCATTATTCCGTTGCGATTTTCAAGAAATTAACCAAAAAATAATATATTTTCAGTTCCTTCAGGAACTGCATCGGGTTATGCTTTTTTCACGGGATAAAAAGTAGCCTATGTCCTTCCTCGTTGCACAGGCTACCTGCATGTCAAATTTCATTAATATTGGTCAAGGCGTTGAAGCGTGAAAAGGTAACAAACAGACAAACAAACACATTTTCACATTTATAATATTAGTAAGGAAGTAAGGATGGGCGTCATTAGAAATTTTAAGTATACGTCTATAAATCTACATCTCGAATGCATTCAATCTGTTAATGGTTGCTTTTGTGAGAGTCTACCCACTGCAATATAGACAATATTATATAACATTTGAACATCCTCCATTTTAATTTAAAGTTAATATCTTTGTTCAAATATAAATATTTCATCTTCATAAATTGACTTCTAGCAATTTAAATTCATATATTGATTTCTTTTCTGGATTCCATGCCGCAGTCAGCCAGCTTCCTTGGTATTTATATTGCTGAATTCGTTCAACAGGTTGCCCATTTAGGCGTAAAGTATTACATTTGGTTATTTTTTTGCTTATTAGCGTAAAGTCAGTTTTACTTATGTTCATTTTTAAATCGTACTCTTCCCACAGACATTATTGTTCTACAAAGATTTAATACAAGCGGTTAAAATAAGAACTAAAAGAATCCATTATGGCAAAGTATGGAAATGAGATTTAGTTTGACACATTTGTTCACGAGCAGCTCCCTTCTTGCACTACTGACTACTCTTGTTTATAACTATATTTGTCGACCTTCTATGCGTACACGATAATCGATGTGCGCGGTAATGCAATATATTGATCGATATAGATATTAATATTAGTTTTTTCCGTATCTGACGGACATGTTACAGGGCGTGTTAAAAAGTAATGCAACTTTTTAAAAAATAAAACCAACGATATCTAAAAATTAAAATGACATGAAAATATGTATAGAGTAATACAAAACACTAATTGTGATATAGAGGTTAATACTGAAATCTGTGAAATTCTTCAAACTTGGGACCCATTCATGAAATTGTTAAATTCTTCTAAGAAAAGATTACATCTAAAATAGCTCGTAGAACAAATGGCTGATACGATAGTTAAGTTCTCGAGTGGCGACCGCTCACCAGAAGACGCACCGCATTGGGAATGATCTACCCTACTTTGCTCGCATTCAGTGGCTTCCCGCGACCTTTACCAGGTCGTCGGTCATCCAAGTGGGAGGCCTGCCTACGCTACGTCTTCTAGTGTACGGTCGCCACTTGAGAGTTTTACTTATGTACCTGGCCACATAACTGGTAATACAGATGACCGTTGGGGCAGTAAATTTCTCCAGTGGCAACCACGCGCTGGAAGACGTACCGCTTGGAAACGACCGGTCCTGCGTTACTCGCATCCAGCAGCACCAGGTCGTCAATCCAACGAGTGGGAGGCCTGCCTGCGCAACTTTGTCTGTTGCGTGGACTGGTATTATTATGATTACACAACTTTCTTCATACAATGTATTGAAAAACTTCGTAGAAAAAAAAGGAGAGCATGATAAGAATTTCGTTAATTTTAACGAACTAGCATTAGTTTGAATTCCGTTAAATTTGACGACCAATCAAATTTTGATTCGTACTTTGAGGTATCGTTACTCCCCACGAGACTAGTGTGGGGAAATTTGAATTTAAGTTTTTAATGCCTCTAAATTATTAGCAATTGTTTAGTTTAATTACGTGAATTGTATATATTAGTGAATAATTAATACCATCATTTGCCAGACTGAAGGTGTCAGATTTTATTTTGCATGAAAATACTGAGCAATATCCCATTTTTACGGAGTTCAATCCTGTATGACGATCCGCTTCGGACTGTGAAGTAACCTTTTTCCCCTTATTGGGAAAGAGGGGGAGAGATGCATCATGCATACCAATACAGCCCGGCTGTACTGGTTATGTGGGACTCACAGCGGAAGGCTGAACCTACCCACTAAATCTCCCCGCATGGATTTAGGTCAATCAAGACATGTAAAATCCTTCATCGCAGCGACACACACCCTTAGGAAAGGGTGGGGTGCGTAAGTAGAGAGGGGTTGCACCAAATGCACCGTGGAGATAGCCAACGCGCCCGTTGCAGGGGCCCCTCCCATGGAAATGTGCCATACGGGGATGGCACAAGAACTGAGTGGTGGGTGGGTGGAGATGGTAGTGACCGTAGAAGGCTGCCTTGAAAAAGGCGGCCTGAAACTAGTAAGTGCCGCAGACCGACGATGGCTCCCCGACGATGAATGGCGAGCACTAGTCGAGTTACAGCGCATGTGAGTATACTCTAAGCCGGCGGCCTTTGCTCACGTAGATCCATCGCCGGGGGACACCACCGAAGCACATGACACGACGGTATCGATTGTCCGAAGCAGGCCGGGCCGCGACGTGTATGGCCCAAAGACTTCTATATAAAACGAGGTAGACGTGGTGTACTGTACCAAATGACATTTTAAAGGCAACAACATCGATAACATTATATACACAAACACAATAAAGTATCGACGTGAACGAGCGTGAGACAGCAATATTCATTGTCAACGTGAGTGAACAGGAAGGCCTTCTGTGGTTTCGCGCTAGAACCGAACGCAAAGGAATTTGACGAAATGAGCCGCCGAGTACTTAGCAATGGTGTTAATTAGCTCCTTTTAAGCGATTCACGATTTGTTGTGAGTGCCACGTCTACCTCGTTTTATATAGAAGTCTTTGGTATGGCCACGTTGGCTTCCCGACGATGGAGGCGTGCACGGTGACCGGTTACGCTCGCTTCATGTCGACTAACTCCCCGGGGTTGTCAGTAGGGGCGGTACGATTTCCACGGCTACGTGCTCCTCCATCGCCGCGATATACCTCCAAAGCACACGACGACCCGAGCTGACGACTGAGCGCACACGTCCTACCGGGACGGCAGACGGTGAGCGAGTCCTGATCCTTGTGAAGCGGCCTTGTGAAATGGGTATATAAACGTGTTACCTGTTGGACCACAACTTTTCGTCAAAAGGGTATCGCTACTCTAGTCTTATTCCTACGACATACTATATTGGGTTCAGTTCGCTAAGGGCACTGTCTGGTTTGAGTTTGTTTCACAGAGGTTGGCTGAAAAACAGCGTTGCGCATGTATACCCTGCAAGCACAACATTATGCTGAGCCCGGCCCTTTTTTTCTGGCTAGGCAGTTACCTTTTAGTTTTTATTAGTGTTTACAATAACAGTGTACTCTTTTGCTAGAAAAATAAATGAGTTATCTATCTATCTTATTTGAAAGAGGGACTACTCCTGTGGACTACTCTTTTTTTTTCAACCGTATTAGGGCACAGATCTTTGGATTATTAGATCTGTGTATTAGGGCATCTTTGACAGACACAAATGAATCCACAGTTAACATATTCAAAAAGGACATAGTAAAGACCACAGATCTACTTATTGAATTAGTAGATCTGTGGTAAAGACCAAGGAGTTTATAGGTATAAGTAAAGTATGTATTTTTTTGAATAGTGCTGCCCCATAACCGTTTTTACCGGTTTTCACTAAATCTAGCGAAAAAAGAAACGCTCGTTTGCAGTGTCTTCGCGGCTGCAAGCTGCGTTCAGAAAAATGTTGACTGATTTTGACAACTCTCACTCAGCTGTTTAGATTCAGTTCAGTTCAGACTTCAGTCAGAGAAAGCGAGTGGTTATAGGAAACGCGTTCATACCACCTAACTTTAAAATATATTTTTTTGTTTTTCTCTGAGAATTATGTGGTGCAGAAAGTTGATTTCTACAAGCATTAAAAGGCATTTACTGTCGGTGCCGTGCCAGAAGAATTACAGCGCTATCGGTTCTGTATTAGAAAAAGCAAACGTCGGCGAAAATACTGAAGTAAAGGTACATAACTTAATTCTTAATGATTTCTCGAGAAATTTCGCTTAATCAAATTTTTTTATGAAACTGTTATGATTTTCAGGGCTGGGTAAAAAGCCTACGGAGCCAAAAAGAGTTGATATTTGCTGATATTAGCGATGGATCTTGCGCCAAAAAATTACAGATCGTGATACCCAAACATCTAAAAACTGACGCCCTTTCTTACGGAAGCTCTGTCCACATCATCGGAAAACTCTCAAAAAGTCCTAGAGGCCAACTAGAGTTACTCGCCGAAGAAGTTAATGTGATAGGTAGCTGTGTCGTTTTGGATGGGTATCCATTCAACCCTAGAACACACCATCCCCCTGAATATGTTAGACAATACCTACATTTAAGATCTAGGACTAACCACATGGCAGCTATACTGAGAGTTCGAAATGCTGTCATAAAGCACATCCATGACTATTTCAGTGAAAATAACTATCTACACATTCACACACCAATTTTGACTTCAAATGACTGCGAAGGTGCTGGTGAAGTCTTTAAAATCCAACCAGACAATGAACAAGCGGTCAAAGCGATGATGCAGGAAGGTAGAGATAAAGACACTGTATATTTTGGCACAAAAACCTTTCTCACAGTCTCAGGGCAGTTACACCTAGAAGCAATTTGTAGAGGCATGGGTAACGTTTATACTCTTGGTCCAACATTCAGAGCTGAAAACTCGAGATCTAGACTGCATTTATCTGAATTTTACATGCTAGAAGCCGAAATAGCTTTCTGTGATAGCATAGAGATATTACAAGCAGTGATAGAAGATCTCATAAAATATATATTTGTTGAAACAATAACATCTAATCAAGATGACTTACAAATAATTGACAGAGAAAAATCTAATCTGCCCTCCTGGGTGAATAAAAAGTTCATCACTTTATCTTTCAATGAAGCCAAAGCCATAGTAGATAAAAAAGTAATCAGTTCAACAGAAGAAGGTATAAACAAGGAGCAAGAGTTGGCGTTGGTAGATCATTGTGGTGGAGTACCAGTATTTGTCACAAGATGGCCCAAAGAACTTAAGTCATTTTACATGAAAGAGTGTCAGGACGACAACAGCAAGGTAAAGATTCATTTATGTATTAATAAATATAAATAAATATTCTGGGACAAATCAAACATGGTCATCTGGCCCCAAAGTAGGATTCCCTGTGTTATGGGTTACCAGAGACTGATATACATACTTATATACGTTTAAATACATACATATATAGATATTTAACACCCAGACACAGAGCAAACAAATCTGCTCATCACACAAATGCTTGCCCTGGGTGGGGATCGAACCCACAACCCTCGGATCAGTAGTCAAGGGCACTAACCACTGAGCCACCGAGTCAATAATATGATTTTAATATGTGAAAATGGATTTCCTCAGAAATAAAAACTGTATGATGACACCAGGTAAAATTTAGTATCCTGCAGCACAAATTAAAGGGTGGGGGGAAGGGAGCGGGACCACAAGTCTCCCGCTGTGGGCACTTCTTGTTTTTTTTAAAATTATTTTTTAAGTTTTTGTACTACAAGCTAGTCTTTGGTCATTAAATTGGTTATTTTGAACACGTAATCACACTCTCGGGATCATAGTAGGATGTGGGAGTACAAGGGTGGGAAAACGCAGGAGGTAAGCTCAATAGCTAATCATTGTGGCTGTCGGATCCGCCACCAGGGTAGGGAGCCCTGCTTTACTTGCTCAACAATACTGATTACTACTAATTATGGTCAGACGGGAAGGTGGGAGCACACCTAATCATCTTAACTGTCAGATCTGCCACCAGGGAGGGAGCCTCGATTTGCAAGCTTCTTTGACTGTATAATCAATCAAACCTGACCAAACCTAACATTGTTCACTTAACAATACTGATGGACGCGTCGTAATAAATAACCAAACCTTGAACCTGACTTTGACCAATAAGCCTCTAGAAAACTAACAAAACTATTTGTTATCCCCAACTTTTTTTCCCCTCAGCTGGACCCGCGTGCGTTTTCCAGGTTTGTTGGGAATAGAAATGAGTGGTTTGGATTGAATCGGGTAGCGGGAGCTTTGCCCCCACAGGGCTATCGTTTTATAGGGACCGAAATGGGTGACAAGGGTTACGCCCCCATCAGGGGTTCGCATGCATCTTTTGGATCAAATTGACCCTGACCTTGACCAATGAACCCCAAGATTTTCGATTTATTACCCCCAATTTTTTCGCCCTGAAGTTCGGACTCTATACTCCCCTCAGATCCTGAGGGTTTGTTGGAAATAGAAATGGGTGGCCGAACCTAATATCTCTTGCTTCACTCGCTCAACAATTCTGATTGATTGATAATTATCAAATTATTAAAATCCCATTGGTCACCCTTCAGGTACAGAACCCTAAAAAGACTGTTTTCCTACAGCCGCGTATCGACTGCGCGCGGCTGCCGCGCGAGCCATGTTCGACCGCGGCCAACCTGCGTTTTGGTGCGCGAGCCAATTTAAAGCTCACATTTTCATATAGCGCGACAGCCGCGCGCGGCAGCGATCCGTGAACAAACATTCATTTTGTGCGCGGTAACCATGGACGTATCATCTGGCACGGGCAGGCCCATTTCTACGCTTATTTCATTCCATGCATCCTTTCTTAGAGATTTATTATGATATTCAGAGCATTTACTATTCCATACATAAGTAAGGTTTTAAGCCATATAAGCTAATCAAATGCCGACAATTCTCGTTATCCGTCTTGCCGCGCGTCTCTAAGTAAAAGGAAAGGTCCGTCCCAATTGCGCACGCACAACACACTGACGCTCTTTTGCCGCGCCACCAAAAACCGACACGAACTGGTTCGCCGCGCGGCACGTTCGAGCGCGCCAATGTTCGAGCTGCCGCGCGCAGCGGAGCCGTCCCCATATTGCGCGGCCGCCGCGCGAGCCAATGTTCGATGGTTTGCCGCGCGCAGTCGATACGCGGCTTACCAAACACTCAAGAACATTCATTATAATTTACTTCATAAATCATTATAAAGATAGCCGCAGCAGTGTGCATCTCGTCGCGAAATAAAGCTAAACATATTAGACTTGGTGACAATAAATAATTTGGTTTTGTATGGGAGGTACCTTACTCAGATTTTTCCTGGAATAATGAAGTACCCAGTGCAGTAGGCCTTATTAAGTCCTAATTATTCACAAGTTTCACCAAAATCGTTAGAGCTGAGAAAAGGTAACAAACAACCTGGATTTGTATGGGAGGTACCTTATTTAGATTTTTCTTGGAACAACGGACTACCGCGTACTTAGGCCATATACAGTTATAGTAACATACCGAGTTTCATCAAAATCTTTATAGCCAATTTTGAGTAAAAAAATATAGTGATTTTTTACTATGGTGGCAATCCTAAAAATACAAGATAGAAGAAATAAAAAAAAACGCCTGGAAATATATATATATATAACATTGCACTAACTCGAAATACCCAAATCCGTCCAGTTGTTTTTTAGACTCTTAGTGTAAGACTATCAATCCCCATCAAATCTCAACTTCGATTTTTTTTGCCATCACAATACCTTTTTACTCCTTCGTCGCTCGAAAGTAAAAACCAAAAATATTTTTTTGAAAGAAAAAATCTAGTCATAAAATTTTAAAAAGCCGCCATTAGGCGACCCCCCATCTAGGGGTGTTCAGTCGATGAAATTATCTAAATAATACTCCAGTAAAATATCAAAGTGGTATCCCTAACACATTGTATAACAATAGGGGATTGGACTGTATCAAAAATAAAATCTGAAGTATGTAATTCTCTCCTCTTGAAATTTCAAAAAACCTTACTTTTTTTGTGTTTCCATCACGTCTTCAATGTTTAATTGATCAAATTCACAAAATAAGTTCGTCAATGACGCTTAAAATTTATGACGTCACTTGTGGGTATTTCAAACTTTTAGAACAAAATTTCGTTTTTGACAGATCATAAAGAGTAACTCAAATTGACTAGCAGTCCGAGCCCTATTGCATACGATAAGTAATATATTATAATTGAAATAGAATACTTTGATTTCTTCCAACACTAATTTGTCAGACTAAAACTATTCCTACTTTCAGGTTGATGCACTTGACTTATTAACACCAATAACTGGAGAAATAGCTGGTGGCAGTCTCAGAGAAGATGACTATGAGAAACTTATGTCAAAACTACCTACAGATCGTTTAAAATGGTACTTGGAGCTGCGGAAGTTTGGTAATATACCTACAGCAGGGTTTGGACTGGGTGTGGAGAGATTAATGCAAGTTATATGTGGTGTGAATAATATAAAAGATACGCTGCCTTTTCCTAGGTGGCCTCATAATTGTGATATGTAGTTACTGTAAATATTCTAACTGTGGTCCAGTGAAAATTGTTTTGTATTAATATTTAAGTGTTAAAGTAGATAATTGTTTTTTCTTGTAAATAATATAATTATTAAGTCTTGGAAAATACAAAGTACTAAGTAAGTATACTAATGTTTTTAAAATATTCCTACCCTTTATCTAGCTTGAGGTACAAATATTGCTACCCTTTATTGAGCTAGAGGTTCAAAATTTTTTTTCTTTTATCTAGCTAGAGGTACAAAAATTCTTACCCTTTATCTAGCTAGAGGTACTAATTTTCCTACCCTTTATCTATCGAAGTACAGATATTCCTACTCTTTATCTAGCTAGAGGTACCAATATTCCTACCCTTATCTAGCTAGAGGTACAAATATTCTTACCCTTTATCTAGCTAGAGGTACAAATATTCCTACCCTTATCTAGCTAGAGGTACAAATATTCTTACCCTTTATCTAGCTAGAGGTACAAATATTCCTACCCTTTATCTAGCTAGAGGTACCAATATTCCTACCCTTTATCTAGCTAGTGGCTAGAGGTACAAATGAACTTTTCCCAAAAACTGTCTCCTATAAATCACAGTACAATAAAGAGGACTAGCGTATAAATCGTGATCATTGATCACGACAAGTGATCAACCTACAAAAATAAATAAAAAGCAATAATATATTTTCAATATAAATAGTTTATTAACGATATAAATCAACATATTATTGTGGTACTGGCTCTTAACTAGTCAAAAGAAATCAAATCGAGAAAAGAATTGATTACCTACATTTTATACATACAGAAAACATTTTTTTTGTGATTTTCATTGTATCCTAATTATAATAGGTTTTTGTCAATTTTATTTAATAGGTATTTAGATATTTTCTAACGAAATATATCTAGAAGGGAAACTAGATTTTAGAAATAGAAGGAAAAGAATAGAAATTTTATTTTCAAATGATTTTATTTGGAGATTCCTCCTTCTGCCTATGTATCATTTTTTGTACTATTAAACCTAATAGGTACTGCAAATTTACACAATAAATTTATGATTATAGCAATACACAATTATATACAAGTATAGTACCAAATATTTACATAACACCTTAGATAATAAAATACTCATTTAAATTTAAATGAAATGTTTACTTCCCACATGCTGTCCACACTAGGAACTTAAATTTAGTATCACATTTTGTTTCAATAAACTATAATTATTTTAGTTTTATTTTAGAACAAAACTGAGTTGTTAGGCAAAACTAAAGTTTTTATAAACTTACTTATTGATCTTAACATGAATGCTATGTCACGATAACATTGGAAATAATTAAATAAAACCCTACAATTAAAAATATACACTATTTCAATGCGAAATAAATTACAAACTCGTAATACGCATATCGTATCTCATTGATACATTGTGACGTAAAGTTGTGTTTCAAACATTCTTATTGCTATTCGTATCTCATCCACAAAACTTGATTGTCTGTTTTTTAAATCATATTATCCAATTAAACACATAAAATCACACAACCTAGCTAGATAATAAAAAAATGTTTTGTGCTACCAACGTTCTCATTAAATCCTATTTATTACCTATGGAATCCAAGCCTCAAGAAACAAACTTAAATAAAACCCTCAAGGTCATTATAACACATGTACTTTTCAAATAGTACAGTTGGATGCACACTGTGACTTTGAGCTGATCTCTTATAAACAAAAGAAACCGACTTCAAACGCACTAGTCGCTACTACGATTTTCGAAGGTTCCCTTCGATTTCTCGTGGATGCCATAATCAGATCCTGGTTTCTTTATCATGGTACCACCCTTGGGATATCTCCTTTCCATTAAAAAAAGAATTATCAAAATCGGTTCATAAACGACGAAGCTATCCGCAAACAAACATAAAAAATAATAATATATACGGTCGAATTGAGAAAGCTCCTCCTTTTTTTGAAGTCGGTTAAAAATAGTTAAGCTTCTAGTGGTACCGTTACACTTGTGTGCCGTCAAATTGTTAATCAAATACATTTTTCATTTATTTCTTCAAAAACAATCACTTATAGCGTTCTGTTAATTTTTTTTTACTAGTTTAGTATTTTATATTTAGCTGCCTATGTTATTGATTTTCTTTTTATAATTTTTGCTTCATTTCATGTTTTGTATAAAATGTTGTGATGTCAAAAATGCCTATCAAATTACATTATTACAACACAATCCGCAAAAGCCATTGCCTTCCTGCCTCGTTCCTGGTTTCAAGGTCCTGTTGTCACTATTGTACACTGATCTGATCGCATCATCAAACACACTTCACTTTTCTCTTCAAAAATGACCATGCATAGTTCTTATATCTGAAAATTACATTATAGAACACAGTCCAGACAACTCATTGCCTTTCTTCACGGGTGGCTGCCTGCTCAACTGGACTCCTTCTAGACTTGGCTTCAGAGTATACTCTAGTTCGGGCTCCTCGCCAGGAGGTAGGGGCTCGTCATCAGCGCTTATGTCCTCGAACATGTCGTCCTGGGCGGTGGACACGAAGGTGGGGATAGGGGTCGTGATGGTCTTGGAGATATTGATGCGAATGCCACCTGAGGGAGAAGTTGTTTATTTGCATAAAAAAGAGAGTGATTCAAATCAGAAATGAGGATATCCGTAGGACAGTTGAAGTTTACAGAATCACTAAACTCAAGTTGCAGAGGTCGGGGCACATATCTAGTTAATGGCCATTGGGGTAGTAAAGTTCTCGAGTGGCACCGGAAGACGTAGCGTAGGAAGGCCTCCCATTTAGTGGACCGACAACCTGGTGAACGTTATGGGGAGCAACTGGATGCGTCCAGCGTAGGACCGGGCGTTGTAGGAATCCTTGGAGAAGCCTTTGTTCAGCAGTGGACGGTCTAATTTGCAGTTAATATCATATACACCTGGCGTTCAGAGAGGTAGCGAGCTCAGTTGAGAAAGCTTAACATAAACACGACCCTAGACACCCCACGTTTGGATGCAGCCCAGTTTATTCCAAAATTAACAGCCGCAAGAACTTCCTAGCCAATAGCCAGGCTACAAAGAGGACCTGCAAATGGCCAAAACTTGTTTATGGAAAAAGACCTTCTTTGTCTCGGAAAGATAATAACGAGATGCCCTCCCTTACTAAAAATGTTATTATTTAACTGTTGGCAGTACTAGTTAGCTGGGGGTAGCCCCTTCAATTGCAACAACTCAGTACCATACTGCCTGTTTTTTTTTCCAAAAAAAAAAGTACACAACCGATTTTGATAAAATCTATATGGGACTATCCTGGAGGTTCACAATCGGCAAAGAAATCGCGTAACATACACAAAAAAGAGTGTGTGGTTTTATGATATGAAACCACGGTAAAGTGAAACTTTTTTCACATTATAGACATTTACAGAGCACGAAACGATAATGGCTGCTCTCATCTTAGGGCTACGGTACAGAGGACGAAACGATCATACCGACCGTCACGCGACACACAGATGAAAAAAATTGAGACGATGTATTAATAGTTTCACTTTAAAAAAGTAGTCGAATTGAGAAACTCCATTTTTTTTGAGTCGGTTGAGAATGTTGTTAAAGTAATCTCACCGGTGGGCAGTGCAACAGCCGGCGCCGTAGACTGCAGCTGCACATTGCCGTCGATGGAGGAGAGCACTGTCGTATGGGTGGTGTCGGCTGTCGATGTCGTGGTGACCGGCTCTTCCTCAGCTGTGATCTCAGGTTCGTCGTCTATAACAACGTGACAAAGGTTTTACTTTAGTCTTTAGAGCGACGACGGAGTAAGAAAGTATTGTGAGAAAAAAAAGAAGTTGAGATTTTAATGTGGATCTATTCATAGATTGTCTTAAAATTAAAAAAATCTGCGTGTGTGTGTATGAGTGGTCCGTGCGGTGCTCTAGCACCTAAACTACTAAATACAAATACTGTCCGTGTGAACTGGCCTACTCTTGTCAAAGGCATTAATGACATTCAATGATTTTAATGTATATCTTCTCGTGTCATATTGTTTTTATGTTCTAATGACATAATTTGTTTTATATCAATGATTGTTTATTTTTCACAAATGACATGTATTATTTTTATGATTATCAGAAAGAGTGTAATTTGCACCTATTTTGAATAAACATCTTGAAATTTACTATATTTACCTCACTAGGTCAATAATCTCCGGCTTAATCTTGGTGTTGGCAAAGTTCTATTGTCCCGATCAGCTCTTTGATCCGCGCTCTCAACATCATCCATTTTATCATTCTTAATTACTATATTAAATTCACCAGGCTCCTGCTTAAAACGAAGCAGCCTGTTTCTCTTGATCAGCTCTTTGCGCCGTGGTCTTATTACCTGTTTTATAATTATTAATTACTACATTAAACTCACCAGGATCAATAGGCTCCTGCTTAATCTTGATGTTAGCGAAGTCTATAGCAGCCTGCTTGTCCCGATCAGCTCTCTGCGCCGTGGTCTCGTCATCCGTGTCAGCATCGTCCTGCACCACCACCTGCTCCACGGGTTCAGCCTTGAGCACCACGTCGTCTTCGTCACCCTCGTCTTCAGCCTCTACAATCTGCATCAAGTTAAGTTTTAAAATAAAATTGCGTAAGGAATGCATCTAATTTTTGAACGACTTAGCGGTATGGTAAATGATTAGTACGCCTGCCTCAGAAGCTGAAACGATAAACGCTTAACCGCCTCCGTGGCGTAATGGTTAGCCCATTCGCTTCACACCAGGAGGTCGCGGGTTCGAATCCCGGTGGGGTCAACTTGTAAGACTCGGTTTGGTTGGTGGTAGGGCATTTTCTAAGCCCGCCTGGCTAGCTACCACCATCTTATCTAAGTATTGCCGCCAAACATCAGTGTTAACAACATTGATGTGTTTCGGCTTGAAGATAGGATAGCCACTTCTCCATTGCGTTGGGGAATCTTGGTAAGCCCGCTTCCATCTTCGGCATCATCGTCACTTACCATCAGGTGAGAGGATGCCTAGGACTTACCAATTGTAAATAAAAAAAATATTCAACTAACCTCGACGGGTTCCGGCACCTGTTGCTCGTCCTCAACTACTTCCACCACCGACTCGTTGTCCGACTGCGAGTTGGTGTCCGCGTCGTCCCCATCCTTGATCAATATGGCTTCATCATCATCACCTTTGTCCACTATGGCCACTACCTCGTCCGTTGTCTCCGGTTTCGGCTCGTCTTTTGATAGCGATGCCTGTGGGGAAGGGAATCATTTAGTTTCATAATACATATCATTTGGACGGTTGTTGAAGTCAAGCTCAAGCAGTCAAGTTCTTGAGCGGTGACCGCGCACCGAAAGACGTAGCGTATGCCTCCCACTCGGTGAAACGACGACCTGGTGACGGTCGCGGTAAGAATTTGGATGCGGGCAGCGCTCTAGCCAAAAGATCGTAGTGAAAATCCTTGGAGGAAGCCCCTGTCCAGGGTGAACGTTTTTCGGCTGATATGATGTTGACGTCAGGCGCGGACGCAGCACAATATTTTAAAGGAAGGGTGTTATCTTTTTTTTTAATTCACAATTGGTAAACCCTTGACAACATCTCACCTGGTGGTAAGTGACGATGTTGCCGAAGATGGAAGCGGGCTTACCAAGATTCCCCAACGCAATGGGGAACTGGCTATCTTATCTTCATGCCGGAACACACCAATGATATCAACATTGATATTTGGCGGCAAGACTTAGATAAGTTATGTTATCTTAGCTCTAGTACAGTCTACCACACATCAATGGTACAATTTAACACAACTTATAATTCCGATGGGCGGTTTTCGTTTGC
Source organism: Coleophora flavipennella (assembly GCA_947284805.1). NCBI lineage: Eukaryota > Metazoa > Arthropoda > Insecta > Lepidoptera > Coleophoridae > Coleophora > Coleophora flavipennella. The sequence continues at coordinate 2,355,488 of OX369274.1, read as the reverse complement.
GCAGACTGATTTCCATAAACTAGCCAAATGGCGAAGACTTAAACAATCTTTATGAAGCTTTACTTTCTTGCGATGTTGGCACATTATTGCTTGCTATTCAATCCTAGTCCTGTCTTGCTCACACGATTCAAGCAAGATAGCGTAGAACTTGCTACGATTATGTCGCCAATTCAATCGACAATCACAGCGCAAGATTTCAGCGCGCTATGTAATCATTGGTGGATCGACACTTCCTGCTCTATTTAATTGGTCTACTGCGCAAGTAAATCGTAGACAATTATCAGGGTCAAACTGTACTGCGTCTTTCATACTACCGCCACAGTATAAATAGAATAAACAGTATGGCCTCATAAGAAGGTTCAAAGTCACTCAAAGGGCAATGGAGCGTGCTATGCTCGGAGTTTCTCTGCGTGATGGAATCAGAAACGAGGAGGTCCGTAGGAGAACCAAAGTAACCGACATAGCTCTCAGAATTGCTAAACTTAAGTGGCAATGGACGGGGCACATAGATCGTAGAACAGATGGCCGTTGGGGTAATAAGGTTCTCGAGTGGCGACCGCGCAACGGAAAACGTAGCGCAGGCAGGCATCCCACTCGGTGGAACGATGACCTGGTGAATCCGCTGGATGGACAGCGCAGAACTGTTCGTCGTGAAAATCCTTGGGGGAGGCCTATGTCCAGCAGTGGATGTCCGTCGGCTGGTATGATGATGAAACAGTACGGACACTCCTCACCCACCACCGTTTTATTACTTCTTAAATGCTATTGGAAGGTCTGTCAATGACGGCGCGCAGCAGAATAGTGCGAAACTCTTTAGTAAATACTTAAGGTGTGCATTTATATTCTGAGGACAAAAATCCCAAAAAACCCCGTTTTTTTTCAGATCTCAACATTCAGCCATGTCTAGATATTAGTATAATATTTTTGTGTTTAATTAATAGTTACCTATGAGCTATAAGTAACATGTAGTCGAGGACTAGACAGGGGCGACTGACCGCGGCGCATTTGCCCATCAACTTTTATACCTTAGTTTTGATAATTTTAAATGAAATATTTTAAAATTTTAGAAAAATCTAAAAAAAATGTCTGGAAAGTTATTGTCATATGTTTTAATGTTTTGTACGCACGTTTTTTGCATGTAATCGGGTTAAAAAAGTAGTTTACGGAGTTTTTGTCAAAATTGCGTTGCGAGACTTTTTTTTATATGTATTTTAGTGACACTTATAGCACAGTTGTTTTTTTTTGCATTTAACCGGGTTAAAAAATGTAGTACACCTAGTGTTGCAAATTGAAAAAAAAACAAGGTTTTTTTCAAGTTTATGAAAAAAAACCTGGCACCATTGTTTTTTTCTACATTGGGTCTTTTTTCAAAAAAAAGAATACAATGTAAACAAGATGTAAACTACCAAAATGGTGGAAACTTCGCACATAACGGTCACACCGAGTAAAGATCAAGTCAAACAACGAAAAAAGGGAATTCCCCTGCCGCGAATCTAATATTATTAGCCTGTTCGGGGAATTTCCGTTTGTAACCGAATGTTGCCAAAAACTTTTATTGTTTCATGTTTTTTTTAATTGAACCAGAAATATAAAGTAGATATAAAAATAATAATATTCGATACAAACTCTAAATCATATCTTATCAATAGTAAATTGCGTTATAACTATAAATTTAAGGTTCTGAACTTACAGAAAAAAATACGTTATAGATAAATACGTTACAGAAAAAAAGTTTTTTTCATGTTTTTTTGCAACACTAAGTTCACCCATTTTTGGTCAAGATTGCGTTGTAAATTTATATTTTAATAATTCTTATACATAGTACTATTCCGATTTATTCACCAATTACTAGACTATATGTCCAATACCTGCGATTTGTCTCAACTAGGGTTTTTTACCCGGGTATACCCGGGTATTTGATACTTCGGGTACCCGGGTCTCGGGTAATTTTGATATGGACGTTGTTCTGCGTAAACGTTCCATTCCACACCGAGTTCAAATTGAGATAAACGCAAATTAGTGTATTATTGGTATACTTTTTTGTGTTATTTATTTCGATAAAGTTGTACGGATTATTTAATAGAAATATAAATTTCCTATGTCTACATGTATTGGATTTTTGTATAGTGATAGTTTTTGATAATATTTTTATAAAAAAAACCTTTTTGGAACATTTTTGCAAAAAGCCAATTTGTATGGCCAATAAATTGAGATGATTCTGCTAAAACGACCCAATCACATTATTATTATTTTTATACCCTAAAATACTATATTTTAGGAAACTCTTATAAATTACTATAGAAAAAATAACCTTTTATTAAAAGAATAAACCAGTGATAGTTAAAAAGTTTAACTAAAATGAAAAAAAAATATTATAAAGTTATTGTTCATCCACGTCAAAATCTGGTACTTCACCAAATCCATCAAAGTCGTAAATAATGTCCTCTGACCTCTTCAATCTTTATGAAATTGGAGACTATCCTCAGGAATTAACTTGTACATCGATTGCAAATCAGCAAGTTTTGCTGGTTTAATCAGTTTTTTATTAGGACACAATAGCAGCAGATCCGTTTTGTCAATATTTTTAGTTTAACCTTTCTGTCTTTTTTCTATATTCCTTGAATTCTTCGTCCAGTGATGTTCTCATAAAACTTAAATTAAAAATTAAAAAAATCCCTGACAAAAAAAAACCTTTAAAAACTAGAAAATAATATGGTTTGGTCCTTTAAGTTTAATTTATGTTGTTATTTTTTGATCAAACAGTTATCGCGTAGGGGGGCCGCTAAGTTGTGAAGCATTTCCTAGTAACTTATTGTAGTAAAAGAGTTTTATTCTGTTTTTATTTTATTGTTTTATTTTATTTACTTATCTTTTCTAATTTGTCATGGTTTTTTTAAAATTTTTATTTAAAGTTTTATTTTATGCTTTTTAAACTACATGTATCTCAAACACGATAACTTAGCTGTAAGTTGGTGAGTCGGATATCATGCAGATACTAGGAGATGCTGCAGCTTCAGGTCAAGGTTACCATGTTCTATCTAAAACCTATTCATTGAGACTATTCCAATGAGCCCAAACACGATTTATCTGTTGTAAGTTAGTGAGGAGTTAGGTATCCTGCTAATTCCAGAAGGTGCTGCAGCATCAGGTCAAAATTACCATGTTCTATCTAACACCTATTCCAATGAGCCCAAACACGATACCTTTGCTGTAAGTTGGCTAGGAGTTGGGTATCCTGTAGATTCCAAAAGATGATGCAGCATCAGGTCAATGTTACTATATTCTAACACTTATTCATTGAGACTATTCTAATGAGCCCAATATGATTTCTCTGCTGTAAGTTGATAGAGTTGGGTATCCTGCAGATTTCAGGAGATGCTGCAGGTCAAGGTTATGATGTACCTGGTTGGCTGGTTATATTATCTGAGTGGTAATTATCGTAATAAAAGTTGATTTTTGATATCATTGTAGTTTTTTTCCGAGCTTCACAAAAAATACAAGAATACCCGGGTACCCGGGTATACCCGGGTATTTTAAGAATATGTACCCGAGACCCGGGTATCCAAAATTGTCGGATATTTGAAAACCCTAGTCTCAACCTCTGGTACCTATTTTTACCACGAAGCAGGTAAACCTACGATGTCTTGAGCTTTCTCGAAAACACGTATCGGAAAATAATTATTTATAAAACACAAAATTCTATAAACTATTCATGAACTGCTACAACGATTATAGTTATTAATTAAATACGATAACTAAACTAATATCTATACATGGCTGAATTATGGGATCTGAAAAAGTACGGTTTTTGGGACTTTCGTCCTCAAAACGTGCCTTACGAAACTCGTTTAACATAGAAATTGAAGATATCAATTTCTCGAAAACGAATGAGCTGATTCTAATGAAACTTTATACACTTAAGCAAGACAGGAAATTCTTCAAGTCAAGTATATTGACTACTTTAAAAAAAATATCGGTACTAACCTTATAATCTTCAAAGCAGATGGGATGGTAGTTTTTGTCTTCAAATTTGACGGAGTTCTTCAGATGCCACTCCTCCTTGTCCTCGTTGTAGAACTGGTGGAACCTGTCGCCGCACAGCGCGCAGTGGCAGTCGGCGGGCGCGCCGGCTGCCACGGAGGGCGCCTCCTCGGGCGGCGGGGCGGGGGGCGAGTTCTCCTCCGCGTTGCCTACAGTTACGAACCAGCTCTTTTTCTGTGGGTCAATACGTTCAGTGTTATTAACCGACTTCAAAAGGAGGAGGTGCTCAATTCTTTCAAATCTTTTTTTTTTCAGAACAGCTTTGATAAGTCTGAGTTTTCTGTGTAGGTAAAGGTTCTTTCGAATTTCGAAAGAAATATTTCGCAGTGATTTCATTATTATTTTTTACTCTTTAACTTACGTATTTAACTGCTTACGTGGTGCAATGGTTAAGTTAATTTGCTTTACATAGGAGGTCGCGGGTTCTATTCCTGGCGGAGTCTAACTTTGTCAGGCTCGGTTTGGTTGATGGAAGGGCATTTTCTAAGTCCGCCTGGCCAGCTACCACCATCTTATCTAAGTCTTGTCGCCAAACATTTCCGCTTGAAGATAATATAGCCAGTTCCCCATTGCGTTGGGGAATCTTGGTAAGTCCGCTTCCATCTTCGGCATCATTGTCATTTACCATCAAGTGAGATGATGTCAAGGGCTTACCAATTGTGTATAAAAAGGGTAGGTATCGAAAAAAGCTTTACCAATACATATAAGAACATTTCGTGACATTTGGATAAAGAAAGTGAAATCTGAATTTCAAATGTTGTTTAAGAGATAATCACTCCAATTTTAATGTCTGTAAATGTAGCTGAGAAAAGTTACTTTTCACCGGTTTGTAACTCTAAACCACAAACATAAAGTCTAGAATTTAATAAAACTATGTCAGTAAGAAAGTATAAAGTCCATCTTCATCATATACAGGATGTCCCAAAAATGAACGATAATCCTGTAACTGCGGACAGGTAATACCATAGCCTATTACATGCTAAAGAGGTAAGTTATGTAAAAGTCTCACCAGTTTCGAGATATTAACATTTGTTTTTTCTAATTATGTATGAAAAACGAATGCATTGTAATTTTCCAGAAAAAAGTTATAGTACAGTTGTAGTGCCCAACAGAGCCAAAACTTCCTTAATTTTATCAGCTTTTCAACAAAGTAAAATAGTTAATAAAATACAAATAAGTTCCAACAAAAAACCAATATTGTTAGCAAAAGGGTGCCTCAAATCCCATAAAGTAGTCAGTCCTCAATAATATTGTTGGTTACCTAGTGCTATTATAAGCCTTCATTCGCCCTAATTCAGGGTAGGCTCGAGCCCCTCGGTGGGGACGTATATGAGCTGATGTAATGATGATGTTGATTTGGACATGACTATATTTCTGTTATTCATATAGTATTCGATTGTTCCATTTTTATGTGTCCGCATGCCAGGTGGCAAAAGGCCTTCCTCCAGTTTCACCATTCTGGCCTTTCTACGGCCACTCTACCCCATGTTATTCCCGCGACTTTTCTAATGTCATCATCCTACCTTATTCGTGTCTAACTCTTTTTCTTTATCACCTCTTGGGTACCATTGTGTGATTATTTTACTCCATTTCTCTTGTCCTCTCATCATATGGCCTGCCCATTTCCCAATG